>CM073771.1:111243642-112443642 GCA_037158775.1 Hetaerina titia
GGTTCATGTTTAAAACTTCATCCAAACCACCATCATGGAAGTGTTAAATGCAACGCATAAAGTTTATTTCCTTCTCTCTAATATTTCCGCCTTCCCTTTTACTTCTGACTTTTCCTCCACACACTACAAATTTTAATGTAAATTTTGAACGACCATGGTCATATATCATGTATCATTCTATTATATTCGGCATATATTAACATTAAAGAAGAGATGTTTGTCAGAAAAAAAGACGGAAGGATGAAGGAAGGCAAAAAGGCAAAGGAAGGAGGGAGAAGCAGAATAAATTCAATCGAGAAAAAATAATATTGTGAATGCGTAAAGTTTCATTTCTACCCTCATCATGAAGGAATTCCACAAAGTTAAACCAGAAACTGTTATTTTTATTGTGATATTTGATTCCATAATGCTAAGTTCAAATCACCAACTCTTGCACTAACAGTAACCTGACACATATATTTAAAAGAGTGTATATTTAAAGATGATTTGCAAGTAATCAAGTTAATATTTACACAATTTAAGTATTTATAAGTACAAACTTTTCATGATGGAAGTTTGTTATTCAATAAACAACAAATAAGTATAAATTCCAGGTTCTTAAATATCCGGAATCAATGATGAAAAAGTTTTATCAGAAAAATTCGTCTATAAAATAGGAAACAGTTCACTCCGTGTGGTTCTGAAAGGACTTGGAAAACTATCCACTATTATGGAGTTTTGGAATACGCATAGATATGTGGCATACATGAAAGCTCTAAGGTCAAAGTGGGGCTACGTTATTTATGATAGGAGAAAGTACGATACTCAGGCAATTAAATCTTCAGTAATTTCTCTTTAATTTTCACGCCATACATAAATATGCATGAGTAGATTAACCAGATTCAGGGGAGATGAAATGGAAATTTGTCATTCTGAGTAAAAATATTTGCACTTTTCCACAGATTTCTTTGTAACGTACATCGCGGTTCAGTTCTTCGAACCATCTTCAGGTACATGACAAGATTCAAATTGCGATACATCATATTTATACCTGTTTGAGGAAGAGGGGAAGGTAGGATGAATAACTGATTGCCAAAAAATATTTAAGATTCAAATTTTGCAAATACTGTTAATATGAGTCTTTTCGTACAACTAAATAATTTAGTCTTGATAATAAATTTAACTATGATAGTTCATAACACGATATATATTTAACATTTCATAAGCATTTGAGTAAATACCGTAAAGCCTTTCAAAATATGAACAATAACATTTATTATCATTCTACATTTTGAGTGAGATTTTGAGTTAATTTAAACAGAGACTTCTACTATTTTAAGGGTCTGTTCAACTTTGCATCATAATTCATAGACCAAAAACCATTTCTCCTGGATTAACCATAAGGTGTATTAATAAACACTTCTAGAGCATGAGAAACATAATAATTTCCCGAATTCCATTAAAATTTCCTTCATTTATGCTTACTCGTATTGTCCCTATATATATTACTGAGTATAAAAGTCTCGGAGAGAGTCGTATATAGAAGATCCTTCCTTCGTAAAGATTAATTGGCGCTATCAATGTCAGCGCATGTATTGTGATCATACAGGGTAAAGTCATTCCAGGGACCACAAAACGGTGTCAATTTGCATAGTAAACTCTGGGTGTGAAATTCTTTGGTACTCAAGGGTCTCCATAAAGCGCACAAGTTATTTTCATTATTATTAACGTGGCTATCAAAGAAAATGATATTATTATTTTCCCATTTCACGTTAGAGAACATATACTAAAACTAATTCCTAATATTTGAAATGGATGGCAATACTATATTTTTGGAGGAAAATTATGTTCAGAAGAAATTACGTTTTGTGCAGAAACAGCAGAAACACAAATGAATAAAACAACTTGGATCGCTCCCAAAATTAGAAAAACAAAATTATCTCAAAAATCTTTTTCTCAGAAAAACAAAACTGATGTGAGTCGATTATGTACAATTTCTACGCCTCACGGCATACCGTTCCATAAATACCTACGTTACTTACAAGAACGTATATAGAGCAACACAACTCCCTAGCGTGATTCAAACTCCTTGACTTAAGAAGAAGAGGCGATCGCACCTAAAGGAACCGGAAATGAAAATAAGATGCATCCCTGTTGGAAAAAATTAATGCATCCGTCAATCCCATGAGACTACGATGTGATTGAGGAAAATAAAAAGGGATTGTTTCAGGTTTTAGTCATATCCAATATATGCAACTAAATATATCGCGCAAATATACCTATATCTGTCTGTCTCTCGCAGATTTACAACATCCAAAATTCTCCCAGGCTTTCTTCTGCGCTCTATCCTCCGTCTTGTGATACCTCCGCACTCTTTTTCCTTCCTGCCAACGTTGATATCACACTCCTAATGCACTATGGCCTACCCTTGGGTCCTCGGGGGTCTAGAACTGAGAGAACACTCCTCTCACGCATTCCCACAAACTCGCCACGGGACTCCCACGATCTCCCCCTCCCATATATCCCCCGTCACTCATCTTTCCACCCTCCCACTCACCTTGGCCCTCTATCGCCAACCGTAGCGGTTCACAGTCAACTCTTCGTGTTCGTTTACGTTCTTTCCTGATCACTCCCGACCTCTGGGAAATTCTTTCGAATAACTCCACCACTCCATCGCATCCCTTCAACGATGGAGTCTGATCAAATTTCTCGAAAGCCGGACACAATACGAACCAGTCTTATACCCCCTCCCCCTTCGACCCTTTCCCAGCCCATCCTGGCAATAGCCTCAGTCCCTCCTTCTGCCCCTCTACTCCAGTTCCAACCACCCAGAGCGCTCTGACCGAACATTTCCACGAACGGGGCAACTTTTAAATGTCAAATCCCACAATATAAATTATGTAAAATGATTACCTCGCCATTTTGTGTCTCGATTAGCCCAGGGCATGGAATCAAACTTTAAAACGATTGAATTTATTTGAATTTATGTTGAATATATATTAAATAATTTGCATTTTTCTTTTAACCCCCCCCTTGCTTCATTGCTTCCTGGCATGCTGAGGATGCGAACTTTTTATTAATTTTAATTTAATAATAATTAGAGGCCGATACACCGACATTTTCCACCACACCCAAGCGTGAGGTGGAATTCGAAACCGAGTCGTTAAGATTTCGAGATTACTCCACGATACCCCTGATTAAGAAGGATTTACCAAAAAGCATTTTTATTTTAAAGTTGAATAATTAATCAAACAAGGCTGGTAAACAATGATGTAATTTTTGTAAGGCATGTGATGACATGGAATGATTCCTGCGATGATTTTCCCTGTAGAATACAGTCAGTGCCAATCTGAGCCGGCTACTGACCGATTTAGTTTATCAAGGCCCAATACCTGCATTATGCATCTCACTATGGATCCATCCTCTCTATTAACCTGCTCATTATAATGCCCTCGAAGAGCGCAGAGGTATCTTTTTCGCTGCATGAAAAATCCCGGATGGCTACACTGATCCTCGCGCAATTTGCCCTCGAATGATTTGTAATCAGCAATATCTTAGCCTTCTTCTCATTCCCCGGACCCAAGTCCTACTCGCCCCGCCCTAGTTTCGGCATCGCTCGTGAATCTAGGACCCACTCGACCTCGCCGGTTGAGAGGACGAGAAGAAGGGGATAGGGCACGCGGTGTCGTCCGCCTGAATCCTCCCACTTCCTTCGATGCCGTCCGCGACCTTCTTTCTCCAGGATGTCGTGTGCTATCGTCTAATTCGTCGTCTTCCCAGAGGGAAAAAAATTCCCGCCCCTTACCCAAATGAACATGTACCACTCCTCAAACCCCTCTCCATCTCTCTCGTTCCCTCCCCCTCGAATCGGGAATTGAAAGGGGGAGAGGGTTACCGGCGAAATCGTCGCGTGACGCCCCCGTATGACTTTCCACTCGCCTCTCTTGAATAGTTTAAACCTCGCGTGCCGAAGATGGCTTCATCCAACGCCCGTCACCAGAGAGAATCCTCCCACCCCTCAATCCTTGCTCCCCCCAATCCCTTTTCCCCCACTAAAGGCGGGGTGGGTTCAAGAGCTCCGCAAAATGCGAAGGCACGGAAAGAGTTTCCCATTTATTTCCCTATCGAATGCGACCGCGTTTCTCTTCGATTCGGGTCGATTTTATTTTGTTTTAATATTTAAAAATAGGCCATTGGAATTGTCCGCAGTGTACAGTCCGTTTCCGACACCATAGTTAAACTCTGACCCCATACGAATATCCCATGTGATTGATAATTCTGCGTAAAATACCCGATACAGAGCGCGATTAAGTAAAATAATAACTATTTAAACCATTTTCGTAAATACTTCTTATCCGTCTCATTTTCAAGCATTATTTTAACATTTTTTAATGCATGAGGGCTTTAAAAAATCACCCAGAATTCCCATTTTAAAACCTAGAAAGCTGTCCTTTTTTCCATGCTCTTGAGGCGTGAAATGTGTTGAAAATATATTGTAAGCATAATAATAATACACTCAACTAATCCGCAATTTTTTTAATACTCAGAGCAAACTAATGCAACTATTATTCAAAGAGATATTCTAGATTTAAGAGTTTTCAGTTCGATTCAATGCTAATGCTCATCATTAGAAATTACAAAATTAAATACTCGATATTCTTATATCAATAACACTATTCTAACTAATGAATCTTCTAACGATAAAATAGAAATATACATTTTATTACTTTGCACAAGCGGATCCTAAACTGCTGCACTTAAACGCAAACGGCTCCGGATAAAGGGAGTAGTTAAGGAGAGGTTGATGGCAGTATTGCGGACCAGTTGTATGACATACGACTAAACTTTAAAGGGTTCGTAACTAAAATCTTCCAAGTACCTAATTTTGGACTTAGATTGGCGTTGGTAGCGATGCCACAGTATTTTGCGTAAAACCATTGATACACCACCTCATTGATATGTTATCATCTGACAAGAACCCTGTCCTACTGTCATATAAATTCGTATGAGGCGCAAAACCCAAAGGTGCAGGGATTTTTAAATTCAGTTTGCCTCACTGGTTCTGACAGACCCATGTTGTCGTTTAAACTTTGTTACATTTTCTTCGATTCGAAATCGAAGTAATTTACCATTAAACCATTTTATAATATTCAGGATAAAAACAGCCGCACATTACTGTCGCTGTTTATCAAAAACACTATTTAACAACACATATTAAATGCGTCAAACTGGAAAAATTGTTAAATTTTAATTTAATCATAGCCAATTCTATGACCATTGGATTTACTTCAACCATGTTTTTTCCCGGACTATTCTTCAACACTAATTGAATAAATAACACAGTTTCAGACGTTACATGATGGAATTCCTTCATGATGAAAGAAGAAGTTTTTCTTTTCCACATAAAAGATATCTATTAAAGAGTAAGAAGATATAGCACCTAAGATGTGAATGCCAAAATAGATTCTTTTAACATAGATTATTGCGTGACATATTCAGGTCCAAAACCTGAAGATGTTACACAATAAGCTAAGTTTAAAGAATCTCTTTTGGTTTTCATGTCATAGGTACACTGCTTCATCTTCTTGCTATTATTGTATAAGAAATTGTAGACATTTTCTAACACCTCAACTTATTATTTGGCATATGATTATTGCTGGAAAATCATTAGTTTTCATCACCACGTAAATATCTTTTCGAGAAACTAAAAGAGTCTACTAGAGATTGAAGAGGTAGACACGTACTTATACATTGTTTACAACCACACCACTATATATTTTCTTCCGAGATAGATAATATTGCTGTGACACCGAACATCGTCACTCGGACAGGTGTTTCATTGTATAATGTGAACACGAGGCGTTCATATTTGATTGGTCCTGCACTTCTGATAGGGGACTTTTTGTTAAACACTATTTGATTGGCGTATATTGTTTCATGTCACGTCCAAATATCCATAGGGGGCGTGCTTCGGCTGTCAAAAAAGAAGAGAACGTAAAAGAGAATCTGAAGGTAGATTATTTAAAAAAAAGGCTTTGTGACAAGGTCCAACGTTGTATATTTTCCATAACCTGATTGCAGTTACGCCCAATTATTTAAAGTATGTTGATTTGAGTAACATGATTGATCCATCTTTCAATAGGACTGGGGAGGTAATCTAGAGATTAAGGGTTTAATTACTAATCGAAAGTTCCAGCACTGAAATCCAGATTAATCTGGGCACCCATAGCTAACCCATTTCCGAATTACTTCCTGAGAGATCACAGCTGGCACAGAGAATGAAATTGGCCTCTTTACCATTGGTCGACTGAATTTTATCCTCCGCCATAGGGATTCATACTACTTGAGGAATAAGACTTTGAAACGATTCATACTACTTTCTGCTTATGTGACCAATGACTATCAAATTTGTGATTGCGATCTTTGTCCGTGATCTTTATTGGTGAAATTATTCTCAAATCTTAAGCCATAGTTTTACCATACTTTATATTAAATTTAAAAGGGAATGATGTTTATTTAATTCAGATTTCTGATTTCATAATTTTGACTTGAGCAGTCTCTCAATCACAGTTATTCATGTTTACGAAAGCCCAAGTAGCTCTGTTCTAATAAGTTTTTCGAGTGATTATTCAAAACATGATCCAGTTCCCTTAATTATCTTTCCATTATGTGTCAGTACTTAGCATAAATTTATCATTTTGAATCGCCGTATTATCTTTTTTTGTCAACTGAAGCGAACTATTTAATCCATGAAGTACTACGTATAATATATTAATTCATTACTTCTATATAAAATGGACTTACATTTATCCGTTGCATTTGATGAAGCATACCATAATTCGATCAGGGCATATTAGATACCATTAAATATGCATCACTCTTTTTGCGCCGGCAGGCACTTAATCCAAGACCAGCATGCTAATCACGGGTTACTTTTAAGCATATTCAGAATGTATTAAAAATTTGAGAATTTGCAAAACCTTTTATTTCAATGCATGCAAAGTTTAATAAATTATGACACCAATGCCCAATGACATAACAAGTTCATTAAACTACGTATGTTTCGCGAAAAGAATTTAATTGAACCATAATTAATATACCCCCTGGGATAGCGGATAAGTAAGTATTGGTGCATTAGTGCTCTATAATGAGTTGCGACTTACACGAGGCTTTCAACCTGAAAGCATTAGTTTATGCATTAAAAGAATTAAGCTAGTGCTCATACTCATTGCACATAAAAAAACACAAGTTATACATATTGGCTAATCAGTCATTCACACCGAAGGAAGAGAGCCGAATGAAAGTCACCCATAGGAAACTTAAGCAGCGCTTATTTCAGAGTCAACGGCAAGGCATTTATTATCCAACGGGAGAACCAAGCGCAGACCGCCGCTTACTAATTTCCCAAGGACGTCAAACGGCGCATTTTTTTTCCAAAAATAAAAGAAATCAGTTCCATTTCCTTGAATTGATTTCCATCTGTCCACCACAAAACTCTTCCCTCACACATTCCAATAATTTTTCACCTGCCCTTCCATTCAAATCGGGAAACAGTAACGCCCCGGGACTATCAATCAACGCGCGATTCGCGCTTGACGTGGGCTCGGACGCGGCGGCGCTTCCAGACGATCGACCGCGGATGTCACTCGAAAACTGATTCAGGACTCGGGATAGATAGAAAAGTGTGCGGTTCGAGAAGAATGAAAAGCTTTCCCTCTCCCTCCAGCGGGGCTAAATTCGGACGGTCCTTCACATCCTGGAGTGGGACACGGCGACAATCTCTCGAGGGCGACTTTCCTTTTTTTCCCTTCCACCATCGCCCGTGCGTTCACGTGTCCAGTCGTTCGTGTGCCGAAAGGGACAACTATTTTTTCCACAGTCGGTCAATTTCCCGCTTTCGTCGCTGCCCGGAACCACCCACGCAGGAGAATTAGAGAGAATAGGGAGACGGAAGAAGTTTGTGGGGGGAGGGAGAATGGAAGGAAGTGGGGATTGGAGGATGACTTTTTTTGGTGAAAAGAGAGGGGACGTTATTAAACGGTAATGCAGGAAAGGAGGGCACTGGGAAGGGGTTGGGGTTCCTCATGTCGTCACCATTGTACCCCCACCTCTGGAGGGAAGGGGGGATAAACCTCGTCCCCTTCCCCACGCTCCAAGACGCAACGTAGTCGCCATTCTCGTGATTGCCACCCGCCTCCGTCCGTCCCAATCTTACAATGGACCAAATGGACGTTATAATGGGAGTGGGTACGAGTGGAGGTGTAGCAGGGAGGGAAAGAGGCGTGGCCGGAAAACTGGGGGCAGAAAGACGGGGAGGGAAGGATCTGAGCGGCCGATTGGAAAGTTGGGACCGCGGATCGCGGGGAAGGCTCTCGGGGGCGACGGGAATGAGCCGCGGGCGTTATATAAAATCGGTAGGAATGGACGGAATTTATAATGGAAGCTCCAGCGACCAGAGTCACATACGCACACGTACATTTATTAATAAAACGATTATTACATGATCATTAATTTCCACGGACAGAAAACGGGAAGGTGGAGGGATATTGGGGGGGAGGGTGTTCGCGTAAAAGGAGGAACTTTGCGGGGACACACATGCTCCAGCCTGAGTGGGGAATAATAAAAAATACGTTAAATTTACTAAAACACTAATGAATGCATGGACCAATTTTTCATGATCACAAGCCGGTGAAATTTATTTTTTATTTTCTTAATTTCTGCTGATTTATGAGGCGCAAGAGAGCTAATTTCTATAATACGCTTTCATAAATCAAGGCAGTATTCATTACAGAACTCATCCCAAAAAGTCTTATTAAAGGTAGTGTGAAAAATCAATTTTTTATATGGAAATTATTAAGATACAATTACTCTGTGAGCATAATGATGTTTAATGACCCCTAGTCACGAAGATGGACGTTTCGTGAAAACGAAATTTAACGTGGATGCTACGTGAAGAAACAGTTGTTCTAATAATAGTCAGATAAGCTATTAACTTACGCTAACTTATGGAATACTCCGATAAATTTCGATATCCACTGGTATAGCCAAAAGACCTCTACACCACTATCACATTTTACGAGTACGACCTTGCAATGAACGAAACTTTATGCCACTAAATACGGAAAATATTGAAACAATGTTGAAATCACAATGAAGCAAGAAAAACTAAATCCATTGAATAAGTGTATATGGCATTAATTAACGTAGCGAATGGAATTGAAAATAAAAAACTGTATTTTCGTTCTATTCCTCGCCTTCCATTCCTTCCATTAAACGTGATCCATCATGTCACACTTAACACCTTAAATTGTTATTTAAGTGCAAAACATCAACTTCAAGGATTTATTAGAGCAACAATTTTTAAATATGAACCACTAATTGGCTTTAAAAAACTGTGATCCCTTCTCCCACTGTACCATTTTCTTTGTTTTCCCCATAAAGATTTTAAGTGTGAGACCCCGAGAATTATCTCCTCACGGAAGCGGAACGAGCGACTAAAGAGCTTGTTTCTTCCACATGTTGTCTACTAAGAAGATAAAAATATCCAAGAGGTATTAAAAGTTTGAATTGGTGCCTGCTTCATGGATTTTGTGGAATTTGAAGCACTGTGGAACATTGACCCTTCACGAGGGGTTATACGAATCCTTCGCGCGCACCAAACTCCCGCCCGAACTAATCCTTTATATCGATTTTATTATAATATAAGGATATAGCTGTCAACCATAGCAGTTCCTCCATTGTTTATAACGCCTATGAAACAATATACCACAAAGCCATGCTTGTTATCGCATGTAAAAATTTTAACAAGTTTAAGTCGAATTAATTACAATCAGGAATTCATTTCAACGAAATATGAACATATATACCGTCTGTAAATCCTATTACCCAACATTACAAGGCCTTACACATAATAATTGAAGAAAACACGAATTAATTTTATTGTAAAAAATTCTAAAAACGGAACCCATATTAGGTACCTTCACAATTAAAGCATGAAGGAGAAAAATAGTGGAATATTGGCGACTGCGTGACAGCTAGCCCCAACCAATAATGTCTATAAAATGCATGCTAATATCCGAAAGAATGAGATGAGGAAGGAGGATTTCAAGTTGAAATTGAGTGAAAAATAACACGAAAAATCAGGTTATATTATTCTAATTCGTGTTATGGTGTGAATGGAGCTACATAACGATGATTTACAGTGAAACTATGAAATTCCTCTCCTAGTTATTTATTTATTTCCTGGCAGTGGCAGGTGATTTATTGTAAACGTATTGACGAACCATCGACATCAATCATAATCCCATAAGCCATGAAATGTATTGACAGAGCCAATAAACTATTGAGGAGGGGTAAACATTGGATGCACGTAAAATCAAAAGCGTTGAGTTGATACAACAAAATATAGAATGGGAATCAATTTTGGATAGGTCCTTTGGTCCAGAAATAGTAGATTAGGAGTGAAAAAAAATTATGACCACTGAGTACGAGCAAGGTAATTGTGTTAGATGAAGATTTTATCACATTAATGAGGTTTAAACATTTTCATTCGACATTTTTTCTTTACTATGAAATTATTTACTCATTGATGTATATTATGAAATTGTTTACTAAGAGATCCGTTATCTTTGTATGAAATCCTTCCGCAACATCAAGCCGGAAACTATGAATCATATGAAGACTTAATTAATTAATTGTTTCATAAAATGAAGGGCCTTTTTGGCTTATTCAGAGCATTTACTAAGTATTTTTTCTTTAATTCTTCCTGTGGACGTTCATACCCATCTCATGTTAAGGCAAGGGATGAATAGCAAACTGCAAATGTCTTCGGTGGAAATCATTTCGGTTAAGAAAGATGTGGAGGAAGAGTGTTTTCATTTCTAAGATTAGTAATGGATATGATATCAATTGTGAAAAAGAAAGAAGATGAATTTAGATGTATTATTCTATCTGATAACTAAAATTAGGGTCGAAAATAGTGGTCCGTATGAATTTGGATACCTGAAGCGGATACATCCCATTGCCATTGGCAGGAGGCTTCTCATTGCTTCGGTCCCTTCACTTCATCCCACACGTAGCCCTTCTCAATTTGCGCTGAGCAGAAGAGGCTACGTCATTAATACCTACACAGAAATTCCATTATTTCGTGAGAGCCTGCCTTTTAGCATTCCCTAGGGTACTTGTTTCTATTTACGGGTTGTGATCAGGGACGTCCTGTTGTCGCAGCATCATTAGAATTTATCCCTTTGATTCGTCGAGTCTGATGCCCCGCGGAGTAATAGTAATGAAAGTTTCATAGAGTCGAGGCATGGTGACGGATCAACAAAAGGTGGAACCACTAGACCCAGATCTCGGAGTATGCCGCAACCGTGTGTGAGTGACTTTACTATCATCTCCCAACAACTGAGTCGGGCACATTAGTACGTGCTGCATTGGTAGAAACTTCTACAGACGAATGCCTGAAAGTAGGCGGAATTATTTAAAGTTGCAATTATTCAATGTTCAGGTTAATGAACACTTTTCAGTTGTGTCATAAAATATACGGTACCATCTTTAATAAGACATCTGAGAACGCACATCACCGGCCCCGGTGGCGGAGGAGTGACGTCCTCCCCTGCCAATACGGAGACCGCGGGTTCCATTCCCGCCCAGGTAAGTTTTCCTCCATCTAGGGCATGGATGTTTCTAATGGTCTTCATTGTACTGCCCAGGGGTTATGGGGAAGGTAAAAACTTGGAAGTCTCAATCCTGCCCCAATAAAGTCGTTAAATAAAAAAAGAAACCTTACCCTAAGACGCCACTTTTATCTCCCTTTCAACACGCACTAAGAAAGAACTTTAAAATGACACCGTTTTCAAAAAATTATCTGAAACATCTACGTACCCTATTTTTCACACATTTAATTTATACAAATATTAATATATTTTTATTAAATAATATATATAATATGATGACGCATTAATTAAATGATATCTGTACCCGACTCCCTACCGTCGGATTTTGTTATTCATTGTTAAAGCCAGAGATGTTTTGTAAAAGTATTTTAAATCAATTGAAAATGCATTCGCATAAGAATGAAGAGGATGATGGCCATTTGATATCCGACTATTAGTTACAATGAATATTTGCAGGTATTTAATACGATTTTTTGAGTGTAATGGATTAATGATTTTAATTTCCATCTCTTCCCTCCCCTACTTCATTAATCCAGGTCATTTGGCAGTCAGTTTCTTCAGGGCATGGCATTTAAAATGTAGCGCACTAATAACGGAATTTAAATTAAATTTTGTCGCATAACCATAGGCAAAGAACCTTAAAGCACTTAAAGTAAAATAATTTAACCCTCACCTCTAAAAAATAACACAGTGGGAAAACAGTCTAAAGATGTAAGTAATTAGTCAATTCTAAAAAAAAATTCTAAATCCAAGGAACCTAGAACATCTTGAAAAACCCGATGATAAATCAAGAATATGGCTGTATTCGATGTATTAAATAATTAAAATTTTTTATTCTAGCATTCAAAATGATTTGATCAAAACAAACTCTGGCTGGTATAGGACCCTAACGTAATGTACATATACATATTTGGGCATTCAGCCATAACTTCAATACTTCCTCTATGTAACTCAACCATTCACAGTAGTCTAAGGACTTATCAAAAGTGTTAGACGAACCCTGGAACTGCACATTACTTTACTCTAGAACTAATATGACACTAAATATATTTTAGCCTCGTATTTCATACTATTATAACTCATTATTTAGCTCTTAATAATTTTTCCCTTAATTCCACCCAAAATACTTATTATTCCCTTTTTCCTGTCTCTGTTTCATAGGATTCTCCTATCTAATACCAATTTCAGTGTCCCAAAGTCTCCCAATATCTCCTTTAACCGCTTGTCTTGCCTTTTTCAAATTATACTCAACAGCCTTCTCCTAACAAAACTAGAACGTAATCGTTTGTTTTCTTTCCCATATAAAAGAAAGAATGGGAAAAGGTTTTCTGTTGACATTTTTTCAGTAAATAATGGTACGGCCTAATTCTTGTAGTTATTTTCCCTCGTTAGAAAAAGAAAAAAATAAAGATAATGGAAGGCGAAAGCAAAATCCTCTCTTGTGAACTGCATAATGAGCACTTACAAACTTTCGTCTCAAGAAAGTATATATAAAGATGACAACGGAAGTGTAAAAAAATTAAACCAACACGGCAAGAGATGGCTAAGAAGAAAAGAATGCAATAAAAATAAAAGAGCATCAGATCCGGGACTCCAAATGGCATTAAAGCAATTGTTGCGCAAAAGAAGAAGAATTCAAATTTGGAAACGCCAGTCTGAAAGTGGAGAGATAAGCAAAGTGAATAGCAGCGTTATTTGACTTACGTAAACGAAATTATAAATATCCAAGTTACGGAAAAATTTTAGAAGAGAGATTTGTCGGAAAATATTCTTACATTATACGAGGATAATTAACAGATGTAATTATTTTACAGCGCAAACGAAATCACAATATATAAGTTAATTACATTAAAATGTTAAACTAATATCTATGGTGTATCACCCTAAAGACTTAGCTTTTATAGGAAATGTCTATTGAAATAACGCAGTGCATAAGGATCCATTTTCATTGCTACCTGCTGCATATATAGTAGTCTCACGTCACGCTTGACAGCAGCTTTAAAGTCGTATGATAAGAAATCCGATAAAATGCAATTTGCCAGTCTTCAATAGCAGCAGGAAAATTAAAATACCCTCTTTTGGATGTAATATGCAAGAACTTAAGACCATTTTCATTTATGGTATCATCAACAATAATGACAATTCTTCATAAACATCACTTTATAAGCACTCCAATGATTGTTATACGTGCAATTCATTTTATTTTGAGCGTTGAATGAATAATATTAATGATAATACCTTTCTATAGTTTACCTTTTTCTCCAAAACAAATGAGAAACAATTTTAAGTTGCGTATATTTCCATATCCAATTCGTTTTTTTCACAGTAGATTTATTGCTTTACGTCTCAATCAATAAAATGTATACCCTAAGTGGCCCTCGGCGTCAACTGATAGTATATATATATATATATACACTTTTTTGGAAAACCCACAAACGTGTAATGTAAATTCACTGATAGTCATAACAACCTCCCTTATTGGTATGCTCCCAATCCCCAAACATGTCTCCGAACACAACGCTGCCTTTGACCAATGTTTTAAAGTATCCGTCTTAGCATCCCTCCCACACTCAGACCCTCCACTGAAACTCAAAACATTAGAGCTAGCTTTCATCTGGCTCTTGGATTCCTGGAATCGCCCAGGTATTAATATTAGACATTAATTGCCCCCTTTATGCATATTATTTCATCCCCCTCCGCCCCCAACAACTTCCATATCATCCCCACCTTTTTTAGAATTCCCGCGCCATACACTACCCCTCCAAACTCCTCACCTCGAATGCCTTCCCCTCTTTTCCCCTCTTTTCCCCCATTTCCCCTTCTCCTTCCTACCACTGCTTTCGGGCCCTCCTCTGCCTCAGTTCTGTTCCTAATTCCTCTTGAGAAAGGTGGTTGGACCACCGAAAATTCGAGAACCAGTGAGTTTTTCCTCTTTTGTGTTTTGGTTTCTGTGTTTGTTATGACTATCAGTGAATTTATATATATATATATATATATATATATATATATATAGATATATTCCAAAAGCTTCAACCTATTTACGCAAGACTACTAATGTGATACGCCAATCATTTAATCTTAGAAATCTATTCCCTATCGAATTTCTGATACTTCTAATCCACAAACCAACAACTCTTTCCGTATTCACGTCATTCCATGCTTTAAGGGAGTACATTACCACACTAAATTTGCATAAGTTAGAAGGACTAAATTATGAAACTAAAGGGAATAGGAACACAAATATTCAAGTTCAAAATGGAATGTATCTACTTCACCAATCTGGTTAGAGCCATAAAAACACTCAAATGAAAAGATTAGATAATGTAGCTACAGTGATCAACCGCGACGCAGGCAGTAGTTACAGGCTCCCTTGTATCAAGTTATCAGATGGAATAGTGAAACACCACTCCAAACAAATAGTTCAATATATTATTCTCAAGAGCTGGGCGGAGACAGTACGCCAAACCGGAATGTTTAGTGAAATTATTATTTTATACGTTTGGAAAAAGTAGAGGACGACATATGGTTGGGTTAAAAAGTTCAACGAAGAAGACAGACAGCTCAGTGAACGCATATACCACCACATTGGAAACTATGGCATATATTCTGACTGGTTTGGAGTAATGGCAAAAAAATAAACATCATTATGATGAAAACAAGAGAATCTATTAGAAAAATGTAGAAAATTACAAAATTATTCATAACATATAATGTAACACGTCATGGAAAACAATTAATCAACTTTAAAATGCAAAACTATTTCAAGTGTAAAACTCATTCGCCTTGAACGAGATTCGAATCCGTATACCTATGTTCCGAAGGAGAACTCTAACCAATTAAGCCGGCAAGGCATCATCTTACTTCGTGAGTTTCTTGGGCTCGAATCCCGGCCTAGGCGAATGAAATGTTTGAAATTACAGCATTTTCAAGAACATCAGCAAATGACTCCATTCAAGTAACTGACCTGGCGTCTCCTGCAGTTCTTTGAGTCTGTTATCGAGAAATGAATAAACTTCAAGAGACACTACAGTAGCGGGGCATTAACTATATCTAAAAATATTATTTCTATACGCTAGAAGGGGAGTTTTTATGTGCGTGATATCTAATTAAAAGGAAATAGGGCAGACACTGAAACAATGTAGTTATTAATGATTTTAATTGAAATCTCATCAAATATATTACCAAATTAATGATATAATTGGACAAAATAAGTAGTTATACACTTGGATCGATGTCATAAAAATCTTAATTTTTACGATTTTAAGAGTTAGAAAATGTGTAAACGGAATGTTTCCTTTAATTAACCGGAGACTTTTTTGCGCTAAAGAGTAAAAACTTTGGAAATAACTTAAAAGAATATTCAATCGACCACACTATTTGGCACAGAAACCATGAGGCTGCAACCAGGTACTAGTATATTTATAAATATCCTGTTGAGAAATGGGTAATTATGTATTTCGGCCTAAAAAGCACACGAAGAAAGGTGGCTGAGGAGTATGCGTAAAAAAGATATTTAAAAAGGAAGTGAGCCAAACCTCAAGGAAAAGGCCATTCACAAAGTGTATTGGATGCGATGAAAGAAACAAAAATAGGCATTGATAAACGCAAGTCCATAAAACTTTGTCACAGTATCTCAGGGTAAAAATTCCGAAAGAAATGAAATAAAAAAATGGTTTCACCGTGAGAAAACAAAAATATGAGAGAAACGTGGACGGCGGAGGCGGGAATGTTCGAGAGGGATGAGAAGTGGAAGGGCGGTGGAATTAGTTTTCCGAAAGCTTTCTCGAGCGGCCGTCCGGTCGCGGAGGCGCCACGAGATTTACGGCATGTGGTACTGGCTCGCCCGCTTCGAACGTTGGGAGCTAACGGAGTCGCGGGGACCCTCAAGGGGGCGACAGGTTAAATATGATAAGGAGAGGGCAAGGGAAAATAGACGTTGTATTATACAGGAGAGTTATTTTCGTATAACATTACCTGTACTAATATTTTTTAGCTGTTCCACCCTGGGGTGTCCCTGGGGGAAGATAATTTACAGAATACACGCTTCGAGAACGGTCTAGTATCTCTTGAGCGTTAACAATGAAAATCCAAATAATACAAACCGCTCAATAAGACTGAATTAATAAAATATATTAAGTAAATTAAACCTGAATTAAAAGGTCGATTAAATGCATTTTAATAAAACATGGAATCAAGAAACATCCTAACTACCACAAGATAAATAACCGTCTAAATCGATAGAAGTTGTCTTCGGGAAGAAAAGTAGGTGTTCACATTAAAAAACAGTATAATAAAGCCACATAGATTAGTAGCGTGTAATCGTCACATGGATTGGTGGTGTAGCAGTGAGGGATCGGAATCCTTAATGTATTTAAGTGACCAATAGTTGATACTCCCGGATGTATATGCTCCCCTTTGTATAACCTGGTTACTAAAATCAGAACGATGAAAGCTATATGTATAATTAAATCATACGAAATATTTTGCATTCCTTTTTACCAAGTTCTTACCAATCCACTACTCTTACTACTCTTTTTTCAAAAAGAATTCATCTACGGACATTCGTCATTTATCACCAAATACAAATCACATTTCTACCTATACCTATTTCTGATAATTTGATTAAATATTTAGTTAGTCCACTTATTAATATGGAACATTTTATATTCCTTAAAATTAAATATAAAGTTGCAATTTCAGAAATTTCAGTTGATGCAAGCTCAGGAAAATGGTAATTAGAAGAAGTATAAGATTCATATGTTAATTGAGATGAACTCCTGGCGTGAAAATGTTATTGGTATCGATTGTCAACCAATCGTAGAACTAAATTATGCTCCCCAGCCGACCCCAGACATTGATATTTGGGACGCTTGGATGTGCATCGATTCTTCACAGAATTATACAATCTGGAGTTATTTTTGACTGAAAAGCTTACCAGAATACAAGGTTTATTTGCTATCACCCAGGACATCAGCTGGGGGAGTCGGGTTATTTGATATGATTACATTTCTTTAATGATTCCCACGATTACTCTCTACTCCTAAATCCCTAATATAGATCCATTTCATCGTTATGTATACATACGAATTTTGAGGGTATCATTTTCATGATAAGGGTTGAATTTTCGAGGAATAAAGAAAAATAAATAAGTAATAATATTTTATAATAATACAGTTACAAGGCACCAGGAGTTGACAAAATAAACAAGAAATAATCAAGGCACTCGGGGTCAAAGCGAAGGATGCCCTCTATGGAATAATCAAAGATAGCTAGGATAGCAAAAATATACCAGAAGACTTCGAGAAGAGTATAATGATTGCAATACCGAAGAAACCGAAAACATATAAATTCGAAGAACACAGAATATTGAGCCTGGTGACTCCAACATCAACATTGCTTACTCGGATAATTAGCCGAATAATAAATGTAAGGATAGAAGAAAACCTCTCAGCAAATCAATTCGGATTCAGGAAAAACCGAGGAGCAAGAGAGGCTCTCAGCTTGACAGTCCTGACCGAAAAAATGAGGCACGTAAATAAGCCATTATATGTGGCATTCGTGGACTCAGAGAAGGCCTTCGACAACATCAATGGAACAAGATGTTCAAGATAGTAGAAGCGCATGAATTGGACTACAACGACGGAAGAATTATCTATAATCTCTACAAGAATCTGGTTACAACAATACAAACGAAAAATGGAAGAAAAATAGAAACCAAAATAAATAAAGGAGTAAGACAAAGATACAACCTCTCGTCAGCAATATTCAACGCATACCTGGAAGAGGTAATAAAAGAAACAAGGAGTAAGGTAAATGGAGAAAAAATTAACATGCTCCGGTTTGCAGGTGACATCGCAGTAGTGGCGGAAATGTGAGAGGACCTGCAACCAACTCTAAGTGCTATGGATCAAGTACCGGGGGAATATAATATGAACATCAACAAGAAGAAAACGAAAATCCTTGTGTGTGGAAGACGGAAGCTGAATGCAGATATCACAATTCGAGGGATGAAACTAGAACAAGTGGAATCCTTCATCTACCTGGGCAGCAGCATAACATGGGATAGAAGAAGTTCGACCAACCTCAAGCGAAGAATAGCCAAAGCTAAGCCCGCATTTATGAAGAAGAAGCAATAAATATGTTCAAAGAACCTAAGACTGGAAACAAGAATATAATTCGTCAAGACTATCGTGTGGAGCATGGCGCTCTATGGTTCCGAGACGGAACATTGAAAAAGTGAACCAGGGAAGAATAGAAGCCTTTGAAACATGGTGCTGGAGGAGAATGATGAAGATAAAATGAACAGACAAAGTAACCAACAAGGAAGTACATAGAGGAACAGAAGAGGATAGGACCATATGGAGACACTACGTCAAAGAAGAAATAGATGCATTGGACACACATTGAGGCACAATGGATTGATTAAGAATATAATAGAAGGAAAAATAGAAGGGAAGATTCCACGAGGAAGACCAAGAGACATGTACATAGGACGAATTAAGAAAGACGTAAAAAGAGAAGGTATTAGGGATTGAGGGAATTGACATTAAATAGAGAAGAATAGAGGGCTGCAATAAACCAATCTTAGAATGGAAATACTGATGATGATGGCAGTGTGACCGTGGTTTTCTTATTATGAAATAGCATAATCAAGATAATTCAGCTCATTATTCGCGTTGAAAGTACATTTATTTTACGAAGGAATTAATATATTTCCTGAGTGTCATACTCAAACTGAGAATCAAATCGTATTACATGAATGAGACCGTATTGCACAGAAGTGGAGAAAGATTCCGCCGTAAAAATTTTAAAAAATCCTTTCCTATAAAAGAAATCACATTAAGTGGAATACGTTCAGATTTTCCATTATTTCAAATTGGAAATCAAACCTTTCAAATAAAAACCAAACTTGCATAATAGCACATATAAATTAATAACCTTAAAATAAAAATAAATTCATTATCGTTAAATTATTCATTCCAATTCGGTGAGTTTTTGAGAAAAGTACTCACGAAATTTGTCAGAGCGAATGATTAATGAAATATTTCAAAGATTGATAATCAATACGAAATGCTATTGAAAACCTTGAGTGACCAGTTTTCAGTCACATGACTGTTTGAGTTACGTATGTGAACAGTATTTCAACCCATATCGTTAATTACACCAATAATTTGCTGAATTGATTTAACGGGGACATTTTTTCATCAACGATATTGACTGATTAAAGCTTTAGCAGAAAAAAATCATGAAAGTGAAGCTTTCTAAATTGATCTGACTCTTTCTCCTGTTTTTTAATTAAATTTAATTTTAAAATCGCGCTTCAATCATCAGTGAGCTTCATCGGCGAAAAATTCAAAGAGCATAAATAAAATTAGGCACAGTCATATGGTTAATGCACGCAAGGAATTTTTTCGTCCAATCACATTCAAAAAAATCGTATTGCGATCATGCTTTCCAGCATTAACCTGTTAAAACTCCAAATGACCTTGATTGAACCGTGACTATTTTTTGAAATAAAACAAGATTCAGTCATAAATATTTTATTAGATCCGCTGTAAGAATTAAAAACCTTCGTGTTCGTATTAATTTTTATTTTATTACGTCTTCAGTCTAGAGTGTTTTTCAAAGCAAATTTGGTCATTAGAATTAATTCACAAACACCACCATTTAAAGAATAATGTAATATCACTAACAATTACTATTAATTGAAATGCCTAATTTGATAAATGCAAACATATCGATCAGGATATTTAATCCTCTAAAAGATGCCTCATTATAAACTCCATAGTAATTAATGCAAATATCTCAACAAATCTGTAAGAAGATTCCCAAAGTGGCCCTAATTTGTACGTGTTATGCAACAGTATACTTGTACTGCTCCAGCTCAGCTAAGTCACACATCGGACTAGACTTGGAACATAAAAGGACGAGGAAGGTATACTCGCTGAGGTAGTAGTGAAAGGGAAGAGTGAGATGAGAGTAGAGAGGAATGGCGTAGGAATACAAAGGAGAGCCATTTTTATCTCGAGACCACAGAAATTCCAGAGATGCCAGGGATAAAGAGGAGAGCAGAGGGATGGGCGCATAATGGGGATGCGGCGGAGGTTGAGAGGTTCGCTCCGTGTTGGGGTGAGCGAAGGTGTGCCTGATGGTGTTAGCCGAGAGGGAAGTGGCGAGGGAAGGATAGAGAGCGAAAGAGAGATAGATCGCAGATCTGGAAGCAAATATTAGGGCTGGATGAGAAGAATAAAGGATCACCATTAATAGCGAATATGGAGCAGTAAAACCTTTTACTTTCCTTCGCCTACATTCTTAAAATTAGTCATCCCTTCCCCTCTCTCACATTCATTCCCCTCCCCCCCTTCCCCTGGAGTGCCTTTCCCCACGCTTCACCAGACCTGAGGAATTCCACTCCACCGAACCACTCGCCTTCGGTAACAATCTCTCTGAGGACCATGTTTGCGTAGCTTTAATTCCACACACATGGATAAGCCCGACGCGACTTAAACGGCTTAAATGATGAATATACAGTTCTCGCGCGACCGCACTCCTGTTGAAACTAACACTGGAAAACCATAAGTGGCTGCCGATCTTCAAACGCCCGGGGTACACTAATCATCCTCATCAGTCACGGATTTTCAAACTTTATTTGTCGACTATGCCTTTTTCATTCAATTATTCAATTAAAAAACTGGAGAAATTACCACAGCATGCAGCCAAGTTAACTATTTTTCAAGACCTGAAACTATTAAACCACATAGAAGATGAAGAGCAATTATTCGAATTTACCATATTTCACTAAAAAGACTAAAAAAATATATGGATACAATATTTTACTTAACCATAGCGTTGAAAATTTTACTTCAGCCAACCTATAACGATCGCATGTAAATCAGGGCACGATTTTAAATTATCTGGATTACAAATATAATTTCAGTCAATACATGTTTGTAATTAAGGCAATGGCAATACTGAGCCAATGAATGCGTAAAAACGGCGAGGAAGGTAATTATTCTTAAAAGTTTGGTTTTATCATTATATGATGAAAAATTATTTGTTTATAATTTTGAGACAATAGATGACGTAAGAGGAAGATATTAAAAGGTTAAGTTATGATTTGGTTAATATTCTTATATTCTTTCCTTTATATGGTTTCCTTCCTTGATTAAGGTGCAATCGCAATTTGCAAAAAGTGAGCGGCCTGCTTCTAACCCTGGTGCTTGCGTAGATTCGCTTGTATTTGAACTATGGGGAACTTTGAATTACTTCCTGTAATTTAAGGGTTAGCCCAATGATGTCAGACTTTTATTCAAACATACATTCACACCCGCCATAAACAAGTGAAACAATTGCATACGCTAAAATATTTCACCATATTCGAGCATCTTTCTGCCGTATTACCTTTTTTTCTCATGGGTTTCATAGTCACGAAACAGTAATTACGTACTCCTGTGGCTTGATCAGTTTTGAACAGATATTAATTACTCTGAAAACATACTCCCATGTTAGACTTACACAAAATTCTTCTGTATTTACTCGATACTCCACCTTCTGTTTTGAGGGATTGGTTAAGCACTGCCCAACTGAGAATTCAAGTTGCACAAACTTACAAAAGTGAATTTTCCAAAATAAATTAAAAACCATAGAATTGCGTTCTTCATATCTAATTCCAATGAAATTGAAATACACCTCAAACAGAAACTTTATAAGAGTGATTCCGTCATTATGAACCCCACACAATATATCCAAAGTCGCATTTAACAAGTAATATTTCTTAATAGCCCCAATATTATGGTGAGTTAAAAGAAGATAATGACCGTACTTCCTAACGTAAAAATAAAATCAACTCCAGTAATTTGGGGAATTCTAATTGGCTCAGCGGAATAGCTGCAATCACAAGGAGACCTTCTCCTAAGTCGCTGACATTGGAGTACTGGTGGGGAAGCTTTACCGTTAATACTTTCGCCACGATTAATTACTGCAAATTAATAATTGAAGCGGACAATATGATTCAACACCTGCCTCAAGAAATGGAAGCAAATAATAGTGGTGCCCCAGCCACCTGCTCTCCCTCATCTTCTGCTCGACTTGCAGTGTTTCCCTTTCACCCAACTTGGATGATGCCTCAAAAGCAACACGAACTGCAATCAAGTAGCAGGTTCTGACAAAAGAGCTCGCTATCACATCCGCGCGCTAGCAAACAACCCTTTCATATTCCTATTCATATTTCTTATTTCATATGCTTTCATATTTAATACGTGAATTTTGATCACCACCTGCTTTGAAGTGGCCATGTGCTGCCAAATGATCGAAGTAGGCAAATTGTAAGGAAGGGTGACGACGACACAAAATAATGAATCAAGCTTCCTTTACCCTAGCAGAATGAGGCCCTCCACCCAGGGAAAAATACTCATTTATTTCGCCAATTTGGTATTTTATGTGAAGATGGCGATGGCGCATACGATGATTTCTACACAATGATTAATGGCAATATATTCTACAAATATTAGGCATTTAACTATAGAGCAAAATTAAAGTTGTAAAAAAAGGAACAATTCCACTCGGAGAAGTGAATTCTCTCATTACAAATTTTTCCGGGAAAATGCTCCACAGATTAAGTCTAGGTAAAGTAAAAGAGGAGATTGTTTGTTGCGCAGAGTATGGAAAGCCCAGTCCGAATTAGCGTCGTGGTGTTATGATAAAAGATACTTAAGATGACAACAACATCTGTAAGTGCCGTGTGATAGGTTCAATGATGGATGCAGGGGAGGATTCTGAAAGTCATGACTCCAGAAAAATAACCTTGTTGAAAAAATATTTCGATGTAATTTCTCAAGTAAAAGTATATATCCTACGCCCTTATAACTGATACTAGATTAACATATTAGCGAATTTCTATGCATAACAAGAACAGATTTTATCGAGGCCTTCTCTGCGAAGCGAGGAATGAGGCCCGCCAACAATCTGAAGATAAAATATTGGGTTGATGACTACAATTCTCTTGGATCAAGATGAGACCATGACCCCTAAATCAAATGTCTAGATTCAACCTTTGGCAAGATAGTTACGAAACTCAATGTAGAAGTCAACAATTTGCGAATGAATGAATAACAGGCAGAAGTACATTGACAACCTTGCAATTACTGATTAAACATATTCAATTACATATTATTTAAATCTATGATGCCAATTAACTGCATCATATTTGCACTTTGGTAAAAATCTGCCATAAAATCAGCTCCCACTTTGTCATTTGCAATGTGAAAATATTGTCAGTGGAACACTATTCCGTTCGAAAGTTTAAAAAATTATTCCATAGCCGTAAACATGCAGTAATTCACAGAGTCGTCTTTCGTTCACACTTTAAATAATCAAAAGTGTCTGCGAAAGGTATGAAAAATCATTATTTATTTGCAAAGATGACGCAGTACGGTTAATTAAAACTTATTAATTCATCTGGATTTCCGCGTCACTCAAATTTTTATGACTACCTAATCCTTTGGTCATTTTCCTTCAATTAAGGAAATATTCCAGCCATGTCGTCCTGAAAGTGCACTCGGTGCATGCCTGACGAATCCTTCACGGCAATCTGAAAAACCCATTCTCCGTCCTATCCCATGGAAATAATTCAGAAGCACCCGGAATTCATTACGGAAAGTAATCTAATTGCTCCGAGTTGATTCAAGCAACCTCAAAGGCGGGGACGCTCTCTCAACAAATAAATGGAGACCGAAGCTTTTATGTTACCATTCCGTCGCTTCTAACCAGCTGCAGTTTATCCTCAATATTACGGAGCACTTAATGGTCCTCACAGTTTAAATCAAATTAAAGCGCTAGGCCAAAGGAGAACGCCCTTGTGAGGGTACCAGTCACCATCCCCGACCATAACGCCTCCTTCGCATGAAACAATCTCTGCAATCGAGTTGGGAGTCATAGTCGAGAGTATACATATTCTTAACACTCGCCTCGGAAAAATTTCCTCAGTGGGCCAAGCCAACGAGGTTTATCTGCCTTTCCTGAATATTTCAAGGCAATCTTAAGAATGAAACTACTTCCACGAGCAAGATTTGTCTGAGATAATTTTTTTCAGCAGAAAGCGCACACTTTAAACAACTGTACAATTAGTAAGTATTTTATTAAAAACCTACTTATTTAAAGATAATATTTTAATAATTCGTGAAAAACAAATATTCAATATTTCGCGAAATAAGATACCTTTCGTCGCGGAGCTTATCCCCCTCCGATGAAATTCCAAATATTTAAACTCAAGACTCTATAATGATAACGAAACGGAAATGATTTTTTTTGATTTTGGTATCCCTGTTTAAGTATAATTGTTTAGTTTTTAAAGGTCTGATGACATTATGACTGAGATCAGTAGAATTATGTTCTAATTATACCCATAGGATGACTTCTCTTACTCGCATTATTATGAATATATTTGTATAATATATAATTGTAATCTTAATAAAACTATTACATAGAGTTCTGTCAAACTACTTTCATATTTTTTATGATAAATTCAAATAAAAAACATTCAAAACAAATATGTCCTATAAATGCTAAAGACAGAGGAAAAAATTGGGGAAAACTCACCATTGTCTAATTTCCTTCTCCGAAACTGAAAAGAAATAAAAGAATAGTTAATACCAGAAGAAAAATGAACTTTAACTACACTAGGAATAAAACTACAACATGTTATAAATGTTAATGAGATATTTTTTCAAGGAAAAAATATATCATTTTTGCCCTAATATTTGAGCAAACAATACATTATTACAAAAGGAAACAATGAATACACCAAAAGCGTATATGGACATTATTCATCAATGGAATTGAAATTAAATTCTGGTTATCTTCGAAAATGCTTCATGTTTGATGAGTCGTACTCTCACGTCTTTAGGATCTCTCTTTTAAATCACTTAGTAATTGGTCTGAATATTGTGGCTTATTGTTGTTTGTGATGCCCAACTCTCTATTTTCCTATCTATTAAGGATTCAAACAAAATACTGTCTCGAGTTACGCCAAATTTATCTCCATCTCTGTCTATATCCATGTTGTAGTCTAGGTTTGTGTGAAATTGAAAGAAATGTGGGTGTGGAGACAAATGGAGAAGGTAATATGGACTAAAAGGAAAACAAATGAGGAATTACTAGGGCTGGTGGGTGAGGAGAGGGGTTTGTTGGGAGAAATCATATAGCGGCAGGAAAAATGGATGAAAGGTGTATTGAGCGGTAGTGGAATGTTGAAGAAGGTAATAGAGGATTTTGGGCAAGCGAGGAGAGGGCAGGAATAGAGGAATAGGATAGGGATGTTGGACGGGATGAAGGGAGGAAAGAAGTACACGGAGATGAAGAGGGACCTGATGTAGATTAGGTTTCCTGGATTGGGTTTTGTTTGGAGTTACAAAATGTTTATTTGAAAGTAGTGTCCACCCAAAAACCTACCTTTACCGGTAGATTACCTAATACAATATATATGTACATATATATATATATATATATATATATATATATATATATATATATATATATATATATATATATATAGATGATGCAGAAGTACTCACGAGAGCATTATAACTTTTGGACGGCACAATAGAACACAGAATAAAACAGATAACACGTAAAAGGACACTCACACTGTGGATGATTTAAGCTTTCGGCCTACTCCGAGGCCTTCTTCAGGTCAGACTGCTGAAAGTGTGAAGGATTTATTAGAGACTTTTTGGAGAAGGAGGTGTATGAATATTTCCACGGGATGATTACTGGGTAGGGGTTTTGGCAGTCTGACCTGAAGAAGGCCTCGGAGTAGGCCGAAAGCTTAAATCATCCACAGTGTGAGTGTCCTCTTACGTGTTATCTGTTTTATTCTGTGTTCTATTGTGCCGTCCAAAAGTTATATATATATATATATATATATATATATATATATATATATATATATATATATACACTTTTTTGGAAAACCCACAAACGTGTAATGTAAATTCACTGATAGTCATAACAAACACAGAAACCAAAACACAAAAGAGGAAAAACTCACTGGTTCTCGAATTTTCGGTGGTCCAACCACCTTTCTCAAGAGGAATTAGGAACAGAACTGAGTTCTGTTCCTAATTCCTCTTGAGAAAGGTGGTTGGACCACCGAAAATTCGAGAACCAGTGAGTTTTTCCTCTTTTGTGTTTTGGTTTCTGTGTTTGTTATGACTATCAGTGAATTTATATATATATATATATATATATATATATATATATATATATATATATATATATATATGTGACGGGCATAGATAGAAACCTGTAAAAATCATCATGTGAGTATAATCGCTAACGCTTCGAGAAGATTGCACAAACTTTCCGCTCTCCGATGAAACACATAAAAAATATTTACCAGACTGCAGAGGTGTTTCTATTCGAGTTTTTTTCAGTGGGACGCGCGTGCTGAGAGAGGATTTGAAATGAGTGGCAAGGGGTGGGGTGTGTGGATGGAGATGAGGGTGAGGGAGGAAATTGTGCTGCCGAAAACGTCCAAGTCGGCGAGCGGGCATGCAGCGAAGGGCAGAGAGACCTGAGGGGGAGGCGAGAGGGACGGGACAGCGGCGAAGGAGTGATGGGGGGGGAGGAATGGGAGCGCAGGAGTCGGGCAGGAGAGCAGAGCACACGACTCGGAAAGCGCGACGATAACATCGGATGGAGTCGGCCCTGCGGCTAGGAGTCGGAGAAAAGGCTGTCGCGGGCGAAAAAATAGAATCGGATTAAGAATAGAGAACGAGAGCAAGTGATGACGGTTCGAGAGAGGAAACTTTAGGAGGGGAGGTATGATAAAAAAGTTAAATTTTACCAACAGGACAAAACTGAGAATTTCTCTTTTTCCGAGTGTTTGAAATCCTGTGAATTTTAAATGTTCGTGTACAGTAGTGGATAGTTGTCCATACTATTGAACCACGAGATTAAAAAATAAGAATAATGACGAACTACGTACATGTTGGAGAGTCCTATTATGTTCGCTTGCTACCTGTGATAGATTATTATTAATCAATTGCACGAAACAATAATGATATATTAATTCATCCAGACATGAATATAATAATCAGTGAAATAGGGTGCGCCTACGATGACAGGGGGTCGTAAGATATTAGTTTAATCATCAAATGTGTATAGCCGAGTGTCATAATTTTAAACAAATGAAGAAAAAGCAAATCTTAGAATGAAATGTATAAAATATAATACGAAAAATGTGTACCATGAAATTCAAAGAAACCACGGGAGATACTCCGACGAACTTTTAACTGAATTATTCGCCAAAGTGAATTACAACGCAACTATTTCAAAGTGTAAAAATTATTCACCGAAATCCCGGTCAAGGCGAATGATTTTTAAACTTTCAAATCGTTACATTCAATAATATCAAATAAATACTAGTGAATCCATGAATGAACACCCTACTTAGAGGAATTACTACAGAAGTACACTTATGAAGAGTGTGCTTCGTTTTTGTAGATCGCTAATCATAAATTAATGAATACATATTTACAGATACTAAACGGTAAAAAAATGGCGAGGAAAATATTTTGAAGGATATTAAACAGTCGAAAACCAAATTTTAATGAAGGAAGGAGTGGCTACGAAAATGTAGGCTCAACTTCAATTTTCTTAAAACGATCATCACGTGCGCCCTTTCAGTACCAAGCCGCAGATAAATACAATTAGGGAGAAAAATGGCCGGCTGGAAGGCAGGATAAGGGAAGGAGGACGGATAAAAAAAGAATAAAGAAAGAGGAGGAGGAGGCAGTAAAGGGTAATCCTTCTTTCTTCCTACACCAACAGTTTCCCGGCCCTTTCCCTCATTTCGCCTCCCCCCGCTCAACTCGCTCCCACTCGAAAGAAACTTTGGCCACCCGATTCCCATTTGTTTTCATTTGCTCTCCCCGTCCTCCGCACTCCCCCTCCTCCACCTTCCAACATCCATTTTCCATTTTATTTCTCTTCCACTTCCCATCGCCGTTCCCTGTTTACAACTCACCCTTCCCCTTCCACTCCTACCCCCGACGATACCCTTCCGGTCCAAAATAATTCAGGAGCGAGGGCGGTAAAAACTACAGAGTTGGATCCGGCCCGGCAGGAGATTTCATGAGCTTATTTATTTCATGTGGCAGAATTTCATAAACGACGGTATGCTCGAAAGAACTGAATGATGCAATGAAAATTCTCCACGACACACGACCGCGAGAAATTGAGGAAATTTCAACAAATACTGAATCAGTATTAGGCTAGCTACAATAGGTCGGTTGGCTATTAAGTTGAAAATAAATTTATAGAGGTAATACGTTGCAAATCTCTTTCGTAACTCATCTTCTGTCACTGTCCACTGAAATAATCTTCAACAAAACGATAATAAGAAAAACCGAGAGCTAATTTGTGCTATCTTTCACTAAGTAACAACAAATATCCTGAAAATGAATTGACTGCGCCTGAAATGCTCCTAAGGGCGTCGTAAAGTTTGACACCCTTGACGATTAAAATCATCTGGAAGAGGTAGAAGGTGAATCTGAGCTGCTTCGACGGTCATTTCGAACCATGTCACAGGTGGTGGAACGGGGATTCGCTATTCTTAGTTCATCCAGCATGTATTACAACAAGCAGGATCAGAGGAATATTTAAGCATAGATTGAGAATAGGGATACAATTGAAATACTGATTTCCCCAGAATCGAGGCCCCAGGATTTCATCGAATTTAACTTTTATTTGCATGTTAAACATTTTTAGGGACATTGACGGTGTATTTTTTTCTCTCACACGTACCATAGCTTATACATTACGATACAACATAGATTTCAGGAATAGTTCAACGCATGAAATTACTACAGATTTCATTTGAAGCAGAGAAGTTCGTAATATGCGAGTTTTCCTTCCTGCGGAGGAAGGGGGCGGGGTTTTTCATAAATATGGCACATTCTCGAAGACCATTTCAATTTCATCTCAATGGCCTTCATTTTGACTATGAGAAGTTATTTTTGGCAATGGTTAAACTTTTTCCCACCCGTTCATTGGATTTGTGATTACAATTGAGATTTCCCGGTCCATAACGTCCATTGATGATGTTCATATCTGTTAATAGGGATCTTCCTCGATATTTGGCGCAGACAACGACTTTCTAACACCCAAATTTTCTTCGCTAACAGAATTTAATTCCCCCGTTTTGTCTCACCGCCGGAAGCTTCCTTCCGACTGTTTTCTCTACCGACCTCATTCTACAAAAGTACCACATCCCTCATCCTCCTCCTTCCCTCACTTCAGTAAGCCAGTCCGTATCGTCCCATTCCCTCCAGTAGTTCCCTAAGCAAAGACATTTCCTTAATTTGCCCTTCATTCCATGTCCACTCCTCACCCTCGCCTCCAGTTTTTTAAGTCATTTGATTTTTATTGCAACTTCCCCGTAAGCGATTACCTAGCAGCCCAAGGAATTTGTGGCCTGCGAGGGAAAATCAACGAAAGCGTTGGACCGGCAAGATCTACAATGGCCCGAATAAAAATGAAGAACGTCATAAAGGGCCGCACTATATAAATAATGACAATAGGACGAGAATAGTAGTATCTTCTTTCAGTGATATTTATTGCGATTCCAATTCGGAGCATTACTTCATTTGTTACCCTGTACATATTTTTGATTTCATTCCTCGGGAGCACCACAATTTCATTGCCTCTAATTTTATTTTATATGCTGCCTCTAACGTCAAAGTTTCACATCCGTAGAAGAGTAGACTATACTTTAATTTGAACGAATTTATTCCTAAAGTCTATTCTAGAGCTATTTGCGGATGATTCATCATAAATATGTTCCACAAAATTCGAGTAAAAGGGAGAGCATAGTGTAGATCAAAGGAAAAATAAACGACACAAATAAGAGGAAAGGACAGCAGAGGTTAGCGATCATACAATATCATAGAGGATTGTGTGTTCCTATCTCCTTTCCTCCTGAGATAGGTGGTTGCACAACCGAAAATTCGAGACCCAGTGAGTCCATCTATTGTGTTTCTGTTTCTGTGTTTGTGTCGACTAGTCCATTTACATTATTGTGCACGTCTGTGGGATTTTCAAAAAAGTGACAAAAGTGTTATATATATATATATATATATATATATATATATATATATATATATATATATATATATATTTAAGGATTTTCTTGGAATTCTCCACTTCTACTTAAATAATACATCCATTACTAATCGCTTTATTTTACAGTGCTTACATCCAAAGAAATGATTGGAGATTTCATGCCGAGAGCGTGTACAATGGAGGAAATAATCATGATCATAATTTCCGGAGTAGAGACAGAGAGTATTTTTTAATCTGTGACATTCACTACTATATGATGGATGCTTTTTTGGTTAACAGCATAGACCACAGCGTATGCATCAAAATGCATTAAACCTATTCATACATCGAGAGGAAATCATAGGTCATATGGCCTGATAAAATCGGTAGGTCAAGGCATCCATTCTTTGGTAATAAGCAGGAAAAAAAATTGAATCATTTCAAACAAAATAGGATATATGTATTTCCTCTTATTTTAAAATGTAGAATATTACTATGTAATCAATATGATGACACTATTATGCAACACCTTGTTGTGCATTTATTTAAAAAAATCTTATTGAACATATTTTTGTATATTTTCCTATTAGTTTCATAAAGGCGTGAAGTAATCAAAATTCTGTCCTCTTGTCATTTATCCTCGATTATAGCTCAATTTGCCATTTAGGCTCATCCGCTATTTTTTTTCCTTGCCACTAATATACTGTTTGTACAGGGTCTTTTTTATAAAAAGTCATGCCTCATCTCATACTCAATGTTGGCCGGTAGCTCCATGGAACATAAAGGCTTCGCAAACAAGAGTGATGGCTCACGAACAGTATCATAGTAATAAGGATGACAATAGCCCCAAACATTTTAATAACAGATGGGAGTAAAGAAAAATAAAGAATGTTTTTGAATGAAAAGATTGTTTCCCATCAACTCTTTCTTGTACAAATTATCGCATGATTCTCATTCGATACAATTATAAAGGGGAGCCATTTTTTGCTGCTATTTGAACAGAAACACAAAAATTGTGACGTGTCTTTTATTCCCGTCCGTCTAGTAGGCATTGGAGTAATTGATTAGAAATATCTGCTTTCCTGTGCCATACTTTATTGTGTTTAATTTTACCTAAGGGTCGGATAGCTGCATTTTCTTACACAGAGATTTAATTGCTCAATGATTTGGGAAATATTAAAATTGGAAAATTTAATACAAATTAAACCTTTATCGTAAATCGGTAATGTTAAGAAACATTTCCAATCAGGCGAAAAATTACCTGTGCAAAATATTTCCATATTATATTTCAAACAACAATTGTTTAATATGTTGCTCATCGATCAGAGTCGTGAAATTTTGGCAATATATTTTCAGAGAAAGAAAGTGTATTGTGTCATTACTTTAATACTCTAAAATTTCTGAATATATTTTTCGAAATTTACAAGAAGAACGGTCATTTTGAACATTTATTCTCGCGTTTCTTTAAGTAAATCCAGTTCTTCAGATGTCATTTCGCGGAGGATACCGTTCATATTACGTAATATAAAAGTTATGTAAATCAATAATTGACCTGAGTTTTCATCAACTCAAAATTTTACTGATACTTTGTTTCACAGGATAAACTGATCCAATATTCCAAAGGAAAACAGTGAGACTGAAAGGCTAAAAAACTAATGTCCTTCATGTTTAAATTATGTGTTAAATTTAAGGTTACTTTTAGTAACATATAGATGATACTTTCATTCGTCTCATAATTTCTTAATGGCTTACTCATACTCTCATAGGACACAAGAATTAAAATATATTGTAATTTCCAAAAAGAGTATGATTTTTTGACAACAGAGTTATCAGTTGGGAAAAAGAAAATAATATATAAAGAATCGTTATAGTCTCATAACAGGTTTTCTGAGATCTCCTAAAAGATTAGAGGAAAATAACCTATGAAATGCATTCATGATGGATAAGTTTTCTATTTCAGAAAAAAGATGGTTTTGTAATGGTTTTTCTAATAACTATTTCGGGCGAAATATAATAATGGTAGGTTATTGAGAAACAGCTCCATCTAATTGAGACAATTTCATGACGAAAGTAAGATTCACATCCGACGGAATTCACCTAAATGATGATCCACATCAATTCGGCCGCCGAAACATTCGAAATGTTTATCCTCCTTTTCTCACCTCATTCCTTTATTATTATCACTTTACCCGTCGGCCTTCTAGCTGGTTCGTTCCATCCTCTCTCCACGCCGTAGTCCCCACGGCTCCGCACTCACGTGTTCACCATAATCATTTAAATTCCAGCCTTTGTCCCCGAGCCTCCTCCATGGCCAAGTCCACTCCCCATCCTCGGACAGAATACGACTCGCTACCCGCCGAGCCGTACCATTGAGCCCCAGCCTTCCGCTCCCACTCATCACTCTCCCCTACACCCCCAGCCCTCACCACTCCAACCGCTCCCTCCTCCGCACAACCCACACGTGGCCTCAATCCTACCCTCTCCGCTCCCAGACCTCATCTCCAATCCCTCTCCCTCGGGGAATCTCCCCTCTCTCCACGTCTCCCCTGTAGCGAAATCCCCATCTCCCCCGCCTCTAATCCACGTGGAAATCTCCCTCTTCTCACTCTCTAAACAATCCCTTTCCTCCCCTTCTTCCTCTTATTCTTTTCCAACTGTATATCCCACACTTGTATCTTTTTTTGTCAACTCCCTACTCCCGCAGGACTTTCTTATCCGTTTCCTGCCCAACCCTATTCTCCTCTTTGCCGGTCCATATCCTTCCGCAAAACGCTTGGCGTTGAGGGGAAAGCTCAAGAAACACTGATAACGCAGTCGATTTCCTTACGGTACGGGGATCGGGCTGTAATCATTGCCGCGGGCTCTCTAAAAGTGAGGACTTTTTACTGTAACGCGAGTAATTTCGGGACAATGGAGAAATGAGGCTATGTGGAGGCCGAAAAACTCTGTTTGGAAAGAGCTTTCTTTTTTTAAACACATTCTGTAGCGTAGCCCTACTGGTAAAGCGTACTTCACAAGAAATGTAACTGAGTATATCGGCCTTGCTGGAAAGTCCCTGGCACGATTGGGAGTCAACCGCGAGTCTTCTAAGCTATGTGTCGGGCACTTCTAGGGTATACGTCAGCAAAGATGGTAGTCTTAATTGTTGTATTGCTTATTTTTGCCGCGGAATTCCTTCTCCTAATTTCCAAGGAGTTTGAGGAGGATACAAATCCCACGTAAACATAGGAAATAGGGTTTCAAAAAATAATTAGGTTTTATAATATGGAATTGTATAGTTTCAATGCAATTATCTATTTTCATTCCTAGTTTTATTAAGTTAAGTTTAAAACAAAGAATAACACTCGCTCAAACGTGATTAAAACCCAAATTATAACCGATTAAGAAAAGTTTTAAATATGTCTGTTTAAGAAGAGAAGTTGGTCTATTCTTATAGGTAAATATATGCAATGAATAATTAATTTAATAAATTAATATTGAAGAACTTATTTTGTTGATGCATACTTTCATTAGATTATGCTTCGCATTCAAATAGTAGATTGGTTTCTTTATTGCTATCTTCAGAGTTCATTAATAGATAAACATGTATATTTATACACTTCATAATATAATACGAAAATGAATTATATAAATGTAAGTTTTTCAACAAGAAGAGCTATGGGAAGGATCATAAAGCTTAATTGTTTTTATGGCTTTTGCTTTGAGACATTCTTTGAGATAGATGTAATTTTGGTATTTAATTTGAATAACATGTATGAAATCGGAAACTCACCTCAATTCACGTCTTGCCGTATGAATTATGATTTTAGTTCATGAGAGAGATTTGATGAAATATTGAGGGGGGGATTTTTACTTTAAACTTTTGTAAAATTTTCGTTTTTTAAAAAGTTTAGCTACAAAATGCGATTAAAAAGGTGTCCAAAATGTTTTTAATAATTAGCAAATTGAGTTTAAAAGATTTGAAATTAAGTTGCGTTTGATATGAATCAAATAAAAAATATTCTGAAATTATAAAAGCGAAACTAAAATTCAAGCTGTTAAAAACAAATTATTTTATGGTGATATTCTCGTAAATTGTGTTAGTCTTGTACAATTTATTTTCGAAATGAGACAAGGTTTCTCATAAAATAGGGTGCATTTATTACTCCTTTCGGGTATGAGAATATTCCCAAGGTATCCACTTTGGGGTAAATCAAGTTTTATTATCAGTACACGAACATGATTTTGGATACATTTATATTTAATGAACAAAAGGTAATAAAGAGGAAATTTCATTTTTGGCTTACGAGGTCTCGTACTTTGCTGTTAAATACAGGGGAAGCTGGAATTAAAAATGAGTAAAATATATCTTCCTCAATTCTATAGTCCCTACGATTTTGATTGTCTTGTGTGTTACCGTTTTCTAGAGAGAGAAGATGATTTGGTAGGTCTTGAAGTTTTTTAAACAAATGAAAGAAAGCCATTAGAAAAGAATGCTTATTTTTTTATTAAAAGAAATAAGGACTATAATTGTTTTTTTCTGCGTCGAGCAGCATTTGCGAAGGCTATTATTAATAATAGCCTTCTAGGCTAGAATTAATAATAAGAAGACTAGGTATTACTATTAATTTTTAGTTCCAAGGGATTTAATGAACTAAAATATTAAATTTAAATTGGACCATTGTATGATAAATCCAATTCCGAGGATTTTCAGCTGTTCTCATGAGATGTACATCAGGTGATGAGGTGTTATCGCTAGATAATGACATTATATGAGGGAGCAGACAAATTTTATGAGAGAAAAGCACATTTTAGAAATAAATGTTACTTATGGTGTTTTTCTCCTTTCAGATAAAATTAAATAAAAATGAATCTTTGTTTTGTTGTTAACACTCGTGTCTTTGACTATTCTTATAATGTCAGATTGAAAGATAGCAAATCACTATTACACCTTTGGGGAAAAACATAGACATAAATAAAATATTAATGGATTGAAAAATTAGGAATGTCTTTTAATACCGAGCAAAACTCGCTTTTGCATATACTATGTAGATTAAAATATATCAACTACCAATCTCTAATTGATATTATTTATATTAATTGCGAAGAAGTATTAATTGATTAAATGAACTATATATACAAAACAAATGTAAAAGTCTTGCCAATTGCAGAAGCGGTTTATTTATCATTATTCATTTATTAAGTAAAGTAGTTAAATTATCATTTAATTACAATTTTGGTTTGATAGGGAACAGAACCAAATTTATTGGGTAAACAATGAGTTAATGTATGTACGTTTGAAGCATGATAGAAGGAAAAATGGAAAGAAAGATCTCTCAAATAAGACAAAGACTGCATAGGCATTACGTGAATCAATATTGAGGGGGTTTAATGTATGAGAGGAAATGGACAATACAGTTTTAAAGGCTTATGAACTTAAGCGCTTTTAAGTACGCAAAACCTCACAGGTACAGGATCTTTGTATTGAGTGTCTTGATATTATATTGAATCAGTGCTCACCTAAATCAGTAAAAAATAATGTCAAAAAACAAGTTTAAATTAATTTAAATATAGATTTTGTTTCAAATAAACGTTCGACTAAAATGGAAACGGCAGGCAAAATCATGCGCAAAAATCTGTTTCAGGAATTTTGAACGGTGTCCCCATATGCTTATTATTCCTACAAAAAGAAGAGTCATTTCTTTATATTTTGGATATATATTTCTTTCTTTGCCCCTTAAATTAGAGTCTATTGAGCCGTAATAAAACAGGTACAACTTTGCTCATCAGCTATAAACACCCAATAAAATTTATAGCTCCATAAACCTCATTTCCCTTGGCTTACAACGAAGGATTTTCCCTGCCTGCTCATTTCTCTTTTGTTTCAGTATTCCCTTTTTTGAGGATATTATTTTCAGCCTGTCATTTTAGGAGAATTATCTACCCTAATGATTTCTCCGCGTAATGAAATTTTTCTCAACTCTTTTAAGTTATATTAAATCACTAGCATGCTCTCTCATATATTACCCGTTATGTAGCGAAAACCAAGGTCAAAATATAGTACAAATAATTAATACTTTATGGTACAAGAAGATTATTTTATTTCGGGTACTTTATCGAGAACGGTAGTCTAAAAAACTACTTTGAAATGCTTTAAAAATGCCTCAAAATTCCAGTATGTGAATACATCTTATATAAAGCAAAATCCTGATAAAAGAAATAACAGGACATTTAATTAGAATAATGGGCCATTCCACCTTTATCATAATGTAAAAAATCTATAAATCAATGTTAGCTATATTGATTTTCAACAAGTAGCATAATGTAACGTAAACGAATGCATGATGTAAACGTCGACAGTACCTATTGAAGTTCACTACATTCCCATCAAATGTACTTTTTTCTCCCAAGGAGTATTTATCTTGCAATATAATAATATTACTATCCTTCAGAGAGCAATACCGATATCCGTATCTTACTCTTTCTTATGAGAAATTAACTACGTCTGACCTTATTCAGCATATTTAGACAAAATGTCAGCGATAAAGGAAATTGATACTTAGGAAGATGAAAGCTAAAAGAGCAAAATTCTGAAGACCAAAAGGAAATAGAGTCGACACGAGACAATTGTACAGCTATGAGGAAAATCTAATCTTTAAGTTTTTAATTTGCATATGGCAGAGCATCAACGTAATTAACATTCCCTATAGTTGCCATGGTAAAAAAGAATAACTAATTCACTGCTAGTTTTATGCTGGTAAATAATCATATATAATTTTGGAGACGTAAATGAAGAAAAGTCAAGTTAAACTTCCACTGGTCTGCGGCCTTAAATCTTCGCGTCATCTGAGGCATAACAAACGTAAATTTTTAGCACGATCTTCCAATCTGTGTTCTGCTGTCTCTATAATACATTCATAGATGGATTCAGGAAATCAGTATATGACTAATTTCAGAGTTTTTCATGTAGATTATGCGGTTAAATATGAGTTTTGGGATTAAAATATTTAAAAAGAGTGGTTAGAATTTTTTAAAGTAGCTACACCAAATATGTTTGAAAGAAAAAATACCACAAGTATTCACAGTACCATATTTTTGTGGCACACGTCATAAATTATGATTCTGCCTCGAACAATTCCCACAAAAATAATTATAAACACTTCATTTCCTGCATAACAGAATTATTCGTTTTACTAAACAAATGATAAGATCCTAAATCTTAAGCAAATAAATTCGATCCTATTTACACTCAGATAACCAAGTATGAAAATTCTTCATCATAGTCAAATTCCCAAAGGTGATGTATTATATTCTTTGTTTATACCAAATAATTTACTGAACATATAAATTATTAATTTCCATTGAACTGAGTGAAATGATAGGCATTCCTTCCGACATCTTTGGAATAAAAATATAACTTTCCATATCAAATAATAATAGATTTAGTTCTGAATTACATCCTATGCTATTAAAAAATTAAAGGAAAACTTCCAAAGCTGTAATAACTAATTTGGCTATAGGAGTTTACCTTTAATTTGTTAGTTTACGAGGCCGTAGAGCTCAAGTTTCCTAGATTTTATACTATGTTTTACTAATTCATGATTTGACAAAACTCCCATTTGTAAATAAGCCACATCAATAGTAAAACATTAACGTGTTAAAGGATACACTTATTTTTTTATGAAAGATCGTGACCAACTCCAAAATATATTTTGTTGAATTTATTTATCCTAAAAAGATAAACACAATTCATTCTTGCGCTAATCATTCAATTCAGAAAGGTACGACCGTTTGCATACTATTTCGAAGTATTCACTTAGTTTTATTACTTTATTTTTTCATTTTATGTTTAGCCACAAATAACATTTTTCATCACAATTTCAACATTTTTGCTCCTTCTAACATCAAGTTTACCTACTCACTTAGCTGTCACTCTCTTTACACTCAGTACCGCAAGTAAAAAAAAACCTTACTCTTAGGATCTCGGGGCTTTAATATAAAAGCGGAAAGGGAAAAGCCAGAGTTTAAACCTTTCTCTACAATATATTACACCGCATCACCACCCTTACAGAATTGCCTAACCCACCACCGAAAAGCTTCCCCAGTCCTTCCTTCCACCTTCAACCCTTCCACTACACTTCACAATGCTGCTCTCGACCGATTTAATGACCACACGTCCTTCTCCTCTCCCTTCCCGCTCTCTCCTCCTTGAAAACCACTGCTTGCTGGCCCACTCATCCTTGGCGAAAAAAAATATAAGAACACCTTTTTCCGGCACAGCGCATGGAAACAAATGGCAAGTGAGCCGAAACGCATTCTGGCTCGCCTGCATCCTAGCATTAATCCCTGATAATAATGAATGGGATTTTTTTTTCTTGCCCAGCGACGTTTTCTGCGACTCTGTCCAAATTCAATTGCCCATTGCTGAGCACTCGCCTTTCCTCCGGGGAAGGGTCGAGACTGCCCGAATGATCACCGACGCCAAAGTGAATGAACGCACTCAAATCACCAATCCTCCAGCCGGCATGCAGAGGCACTGGGAAAATGCGACGGATCTTATTTTTCCATTCCTGTTCACCTTCCAATTCTCGCTTGCCTACTTTTTGGAGATAACTTTATCGCTCTATCGAGTAGTAGCTGGAAATGCTTTATCTATATTTTCAGTCAGACCTCCGACACTGCAGGAAGAACGGGTCACATTATTGAGCTACGTATTAAATTCCAGAATCCTACCGTCTCCCAAATAATTAATTACTGACTTTAAATTCAGCCACCAAATGCGACCAACATTATTTACCAACACAGCTTATTTAGTTTACTCATTAGGCAAGAGACTATTTTTAAAACATTTTTACGATTTTTGCTTAGAATTAAATGTGCTCTATGGCTCCAATTATCTTATATATATCAATATGGCTCAACTTATAGTTAAAAATTAAGTATGTCCGTACACAATTTCGAAACTTTTTCTGTCATTTTCATTACCTTAAAGGTTCTGGGAGCAATTGTTAGAACAACAAAATCTTGAGATGAACAACATTAAAGAGTAAAAATCCCGATATCAATTCTGCACATGTCTTCATAGTGATCACTACATATCACCAGGGGCGTTAACCCTTTGCCATAATGTACTGCGAGTAATCAAGTATTTGGATTTGTATTGGGTCAGTAAAAAATTTAAATTTGCGTTATGTATTCACACATACACAAATATATATACATACACACACTCATACACATATACATGTAGTTATGTATATATTTGAGTTGGAAAGGCCGAGAGGAACATGTGATATCATAGCATTAATAAGGTCACTAATAATTAGAAATATCGGATACTCAGGATGAATTGAACAATCAGGATACTTATTTATATTTAGTATATTCCGAGAGGAAGTTTGGCAAAGGAAAATGGGTCAAATTAATGAATACATTGCGGAAAACATGAGTAGATTGGAGGTATAGGAGTTCTGCCACCTGTGTCTGTCTCAGCCAGCTTAGCTACGAGGGGTGAATGGGAAGTCTGGATGGGCAGCATTTGGAAGAGGAGTAGGGCAAGGGCGCCCCTTATCACCTGTGCTGTTAAACATATACGTGGAGGCTATGGTTAAAAAGGCATAAGAAGAACTGGAGATATGACTGGCACTCGTAGTTCATAAAATCAATTTGGTTAAAGGATTAAAAAGCCCTGGTAAGTTAGTCAGCTAAGAGGTTGCCAGGATTTTTGCGCATAATGGAATTTCTGTCACATATGTAACAAATGAGAATAAATGCAAAGAAAACAACAAAAATTAGAGTAGATGGATGAGTTTACCTACGTATTTTATTTATTCACATTATAACGAATGACTAATTATAGCGATAGACGAAGGATTCCAAAGGATAATTTATCTGTATAATTACTCTAAATTTAGCACATAACCTACGGGTAAAAAAACAAGCCTGTAGCCCTATCTAAGAGCCACTGTTGGAGAATAGAAATTTTTTGCTCTGATTTGAGTTTCTGGCCCCTTGTTGCCTTAACACAAACACGCCACTTGAAAGAGCAAAAACGCATTAGCACCTACAAGGGCAAAATGAATGAAGACGACGAAAAACAGATTCCGAGCAGAGCAGACACACCTCTCCTCGAGATTAACAAATCAACAATTTGAATTGTTTCACACCAAAAAATACTTTCACGAGCTGTTTTTGTACACCTTTTTTTAATACTTACTTATCTGTGTTCTAAGTAAATGGGAATAAAAATAAATTCTTTAACCATGTGTCACTGCGCGTAAAAAAGAGGATTTATAAATTCGAAGCATCAAAAAATATTATCAGTCAATAACTTGATACCACCATGGATAATTATCAGTTGACTAACAACGGTTGCATTCATAAATAAATTAAAAAAATAAATCAAATAAACTGAACTTCACCCAAAGAAATATAAATAAAGGAAAAGTTTTTACCTTATTTAAACAATATTATCGGATTTAATTACAGCAAAATCAATAATAATTATCATAAGGTAGTGCACTTCTAAAAATATTTTTTTTTCGAAATTTGCTCGAATAGTTTTTTTATTCCTTTCCTATTCCTTATGATACATTGTAGTTAAAAGGAATAATATGCATTTTTTTGTTTTTTAATGGTGTTAAATCAATGAGATATTGCATACATTTCAATTGTTTACATTAGAAATGCATCATAAACCGACATCCTCATAAAAGATTATTATTTTGAGAAACCATTAACATTATTTATAAATCGGCATTGGAAATTTTAAATTGTGATAACAAAAATATAATAAGAAGGATTTACAAAGTTAAATGAGTAACACAGCAAATCCTACCCTTGAAACAGTATTAAAAAATGATAAAATCCCGAGAGTCAAAGTTACACAATTGTTGTCTAATTTCGGCCAAATATAATCTTGGTAGATATCTGTAAATATTTTGACAATAAATGAGAAAATAGTCTCGGAGGATCGAGAAAGATGCGACCGATCGGGATCGCCATAACGCTTGACAACTGAGTTATACTTGTACATCTAGCTATAAACTTTACTTCCCAGGACAAATAAAATAAGTGTTCGTCAAAAGGGATAAACCAAGTTCGAAAGCCACGCTTTGTGATGAAAAGTAAGAGTCATGTGTAGAGGAAGAAATCCGGATAAAGAGCTACCAAAATGTTTACTCCAATCTAAGCTCAAAAGATCAAAACAAAATTTGGCACTTCCGCTTTCGTGCGAGTCCCTCGATGACCCGAACGTGAGCGGGTGCTTAATGGCTATCGGGTCACTAAAAAAGAAAGAGCTGGGACCCGAAACTTGAGGGCTAAAATTAAAGAAATCGATTTGATTCCGTCGGGGTGAGTCTAACCATGGCTCCTAACCAAAAAATGGGGGAGAATTTTCTCTGGGGAAGCCTAAGGGGCCGGGAACAAAGATGTTCTGTCTTCGCAGTGCTCACTCCCGATCGTAACCCCCTTAAGTATCTTCCTCCCCAATCCACTTACATAAGACGCAATCTCATTAATCTTCAGGAACGACTGAATCACGAGGACGAAAACATGGAGAAGTTGAAGGTGCAGGCGGCGAGAGAAGGGCGGGAGGAGAAGCGGAGGCCGTGAGAAGGGAAACCGAGGGGAGGGTGGGGTCGTTTATGAAGGATATCACTTCGGTAGGTGGATGAACTCGAGCCCGCAATGTTATCCCTGACCCGAGAATTACCCCTTCATCCCCGAGCAAATTAATTCGCGGGTGACGCGAGCAATGCATATGAGGTGAAGTGTTGAAGAGAGATTTAGGTTAAATATTTTGAACCACTGAACGATTTCGAAACTGGAAAGGGATACCCTTACAACACGTTAACCTGAAGCTTTCGAGAAAATATGTACCGGTATGAAAGCAAACAATAAATCCTCATTTCTTCTGTTTCACAGATAAATTTGTAAATTAATTTACTTTTTGATTATCGGTTAAATGTTGTACAAAACACAGCAATTATAGGGTGGTATATGAATTACACGAAATAAAATTTACTCATTTCAGTAGTTCACTACTTAACCGTTGATGAACTAACTTTGACACGTTGGATAAAAAGGCACTATACTGTACTTTAAATTTGTTCAAGAGGTGAACGATGGAATACACTAGTTTTAAATAAACCTAATGGAAAAATGTGCATATTTTGATGAAAATGATATGAAGAGGACAATCTCGATCAAACTTCTATATATTTTAAAAGCTAAAAAAATTGTTTATACGAAAGCTACTGCAAGAGCATATTTAAAATATATCTACACTACCTTATGCACTAAATTAACATTGCAGAAGTTTTGTAGAAAAAGATTATGAGATTGACGGGTTTCACTATTACATGTCGCAAACCACAAATATTACGGAAAGTAATACAGATAAAAGCATTACACATCCATTAAAATATTTTAAAAGATTTGTTTTCAAACGTTTTGCAAAAACAACGCCGTCTGAAGAAAAATAATATTACTATATCACAATATTGTACGAAAATTGTTTTTTCGATGAAAAAGAAATTTTAACCGAATGCATTCATTAAAAATTATAAAATTTCTCCAAATCTTACCAATAGTTCAAAAAAAAATTTTTTTCAACCAATTACACCATGAAATGATTCTTAAGTAAATTTGCTGAAAGCCACGCAGACATAATCAAAACAGCTTTTTGGCTTGATACTCAAGTTAAAAGATAAGAACTTTATGTAATAACCAGAAAGTTTTCTACACAAGGGTAATTTTTCCTGCGGTATATATTTTATCACACAATCGGTATGCTGATAAATTAGCCCTTGATAATAGTTTATTGCAAATACCAATGGAGTTAAAGTTGATAATTAAAACAAAAGGGATCTTTATGCAGAAATAAATACTTATTACATAGATATTCGCAAATGTAGGTCAATGAATGCTTCCAAAAAATTTGCCAGTTAATGATATTTAAAAACATCAAACAAGCAACTTGGCTACATTTTCATTTTTCAAATCTTCATAAGATTCCACACCCATTTTATAGAAACGTGTAAGACCAACTTATGATTCAATCATTTGAACCTATTCCATATAATTGGTTTGAAATGGCCTCAAAAATGGTTGCTACAGTTTTGAGATCACATTACTCAAAGCAATAATGTCGCAATTTTGAGGGACTAAAAATATAACAGGATACTTGGAAGAATTGAGCGATGACAAAAGAATTTAAAAATTTTAGGACACATTCCAAAGTGCCCAGGAAATATTATAATTTTCCAACATATCTCGAAGGTTGAGATCCACTTTGGGAAAATATGAAGGGAAAATGCTTCGATCCAAAAATAGGACAAAAAAGAGAAGCATATGAGTTTGAAACAAAAGGAAGACTAAAAAAATCCCTCCAAAAATGATTCCCGCTGAGGGGCGAGTGAAATGAATGCGAGGGAAATAGAGACTGGTGAATGGATTCGGAATACATGTGCGGTGGTGAATTAGTATATAAAACGGGAGAATTGCAGAGTACAAGCTTGTCGGCTTGAAACGGGAAATTCCTGGGGAGAATTACGTAAATAGGAAAATATGAAACTAGAAGACGTAACTGCACATGGAGCTGAAGAGGTGAAAAAGAAGGATTATTGGCATGTCATAAAAATATAAGCAATGCATTAAGTATGGAATAGAATTTACATCTGCGGCATATATTTGACCATGGAAAACACGCTTATGAAGCACTCCTGACAAGGCATTTAAAACGATAGAATATTAAGATAACACCATATAAATCTCAGAAAACGTTTGCTTATTTTTAAAGAGTCAGCTAATTCCAGTAATTCTCCAAAACACTGCAGAACAATATTTGGTATTGCGAACAATGGTGGAAGAAAATTCTGAAACAATAATCTCCGAAGTCATTATGAAATTTAACGGCCGATATTATTAACGGCACATTATAAGAGTATATACTATTTAGAAAAAAATATTTAAGCTTGATAGCGATAAAAGGTAGTCAAAATCAATGTTGTTGCTTATAACAGATGTAATGTCGTGGTAGTTAACAAAAAAACATTCATATTTTCTAATGTATACTAAACGTGATTTAAGAGTTCCATTATTTTTTGCGTTAACATTCTTCTTATTATTGGTTAGATATGCTATTTAACAATGATACATTAGCCGATAAAAATGTTTACTGCCCTTTTATTGTGATATTGTTATCATTGAAATACTTGTTCCATTCGCTTCCACAGGAGAATATTAGAAAAATCTAAGGTTCATATTTCAATTGATATAATTCATGTGTTCGTTCGTTTCCCACTTTCCAAATTGTGTTACGTGGAAATAATTTGTAAATCCAAGCGATTCAATTTCTCCATGTGAGCAAACCGCACAAAACATTAATTCTTACTCTTTTTGAACTTTTTATATCCCCTCACAATCATAAAAATACCTCTTCGCATGGTCCAGTCTAAAAGTACCTCTTATAAGGGCATAAGACGTAGGCCACCAGGAGACCTTTCTTTATTCTACTAATTTGCTTTACCTGGGCGCTCATTCCTTAAATTTTCAATACGAAAGCTCAAATTTTAATGAGGAAGTGTGTTTGGTAATTAACGAAAGAACTGTGGGGAATATTGGGACAATCGTGATGAAGGTAGAATTCAGAATTGGAAGTATGTGGAGAATGCGCAGAAGGTTTTTGCCCGCCACAGATGAATTCCAACAGGGAAGTAAGACCGTACTTATAATTTCCCAATGGAGATATTATTAGTTTAACAAAAATAATAAACCCATGGGTAATGAAAAAGAATTTATGCTCAATTGGAACGTCATCTGCAAGGATTTTTAATTAATATTCCTTTGCGGGATATTTATCATGTTTTTGGACTTGATTTGAATCAAAATATTGATTAAACAGCAAAAACAAAATAAATCATTTCCAATAATTTGAATGCCATTAGATTTTCTCATATTAAACATAAACGTGTTCCTTCAGCGTAAATGAATTTGTCAGCTTACAATGAAAGATATTCGATATTCACCGTGATTGATTACTCTTCTTCGTGAAAATCCTTACAGATGAAAATAAATAATTTCTTCCTTCACAGATGATGCCTAATTTATTTGCAGAAAATTTAATCTTTGGAAAACAAAGACCAATCTAATCCATTTGTATATTTATGAAACTAAGATAATTTTTAAAAATATTTTTTATTAAGAATGGTGAAAAATTCCTTAACATTCAACATTACTTAAAATGAGTAAATTATTTTTTCCACATTTGCTTTCCCTTTCTCAGTAACCCAGCCTACACTTTCCGAGTAACTCAAGCAGAAGCTTAAAATTTTCCAACCTGTTTCGAATAAAAAATTGAGTGGTATCGCATTCATAAAATGAAAAATATTAGACTCCGATTTTGTTTTGACAGCCTTATGCACTACTACCACTAATATAATTTAAGCATTTCACTTAGGGTTGATAATTTAACTATGCAAATTATCAAACAAATTTGGTAGGCTGAAGGTTAGTAGGATTGTTTGAGGAGAAACAATTTAATATAGAAGCATTTTAGATAACACAGACATCATTATTTCACCTTAGTTATTCTATAAACCAAATTTCTTCTTTTAATCTGAAAAACTATTTGCGCGAAAGAAAATTAACTTCTTGAAGTTACATCGCTATTAAAACCATAAGATCGGAAGCTTAAAATAGTTTCTCGGAAAATGTCTACAATTATTTGCCTTTATTGTCTTTACTTGTCTAAATATAGTATAAGTATAATTCATAAGATATTTTCCCCTGCAACTACACGCTATGCGCAACCTTCTTAGGCGGACTGCGAAAGTAGATCCACAAGATAATTGTATTAAACGTCTATGATCTTAGGAGCCACCGCCTAACTACTTATCTCTTCGCCATATTATCCCAAGTGTCAAACAAGCTCCATTCATCTCAAATGCCTGTCCCCATGAATTTAGGTATTTAAAACATTTCGGCTTCATTTATCACTAATAAAGACGCACTGCAGGGTTCCACGAAGAATACCAGCGCCATTTCGGGATGGGGTGGCATTCGTGCGTCGTACATTCACGATGGGCTGCGCCAGCTTTCCCAAAGCCATAAAATATGTGTAGTTTATTTGGCGGCATGAAACACCCTGAGAAGAGAAAAAGCAAAAACGGGGGAGGGTCGTCGGAGAAGTATACCCTTCTTTAAAGGGGAAGGTCTTGAGTAAGGCGGAGGGGCGACCTTAGGGTTTAAGAAAGCAATTGGGCCCAAGAATTTTCACGGGGTCGACGGCGTATGACGGATTGCACGAGAGGAATTTCAAATTCGGCCGAGGAACCCCCAGGACGACGAAGGCGGGGAAGAGAGATGGGAGAGAAAGGGAAAGGCTGGGGACACCAAGAGGAGGAAGAGTCGATGGGGAGGTTAGGCTCCGCCGAAAGGAATATCGGAAGAGAGAGGAAGGGAAAGATAAGAAAGAAAGAGACAGAGATGTTAAACACTAGGGTTGTGGAGACATTTTTTGGAGTAGCACATGATGAATAGGATGGAGGGATGACTCGAGTGAGCTACAGGAATTTATTGTGGAGCAATAAATGCGGCAGCGAGTGAGCCTGAATCATGACGATCGCGAGCGGCTGGCTGTCCTCCACCACGGAGCTCTTAGAACGCTTGCAAAAATGTGAGCTAAGTTTTTAAATGAAGCTGGCGATGGTCTCGGAGCCAGGTTCTGTTGAAGAGAACGAAAATAACCGCGAAGGGAGCAGTTAAAAAAAAACCATGGGTAAGCACGCAAGAGCGTGACTGATTCTATTCCCCGGAAGTGAAACGCTGCTTGCCACTGCCAACTGCTTGCCTGCTCTGGTTTATTAAAGACTTCCAGCCGAGGTGAAGGTACCTTAAGGTGAAAGTCTCTTGAGTGGCTATATTAATTAATATGAAAACAAAACGATATATAATAGATTTTTCAATCACAATCAACTAAAATAAGGTCTTTTAACGCAGTCAAATTTCAATATGTAATATAATTCACGTAAAATATGAGTGATGATAGCAAAAACTCGAGTGGAAGACTAAAGACCATGAAAACAACGCTCTGGCTTTAACAAAAGTACCAAAGATACAAACCAAGTAGATTTCCTAATCATCAATTCCAGACGTTCTCATTCCTATAAAAAAATTAAATTCACTTCTAGATAAAACACTTATGGTTAAATAGAACATATTCTTGTTTTATGGAATGAAGACTATCTTGTTTTTTAGTTCCTATTGCAACGAAAATTTGAAAAGCGGAATAATTTTTAAGATAATTTTTCGATTATCTTCATTGTTCGTTGTAAAAAAACAGCATACAAAAGTATGAGTTATCAGAATTCTAATGAAATAAATCCAAAACATAGAAGCAGAAAATATTCTAGGAAAACATATAAGTTTCTTCACTAAACTAAATCAACAACATTTATTTGTTTTCACACAAAACGTATCATAATAGTTTATAACAATGAATTAAGCTGAATCTTGAGTTTCAATGGGAAGTAGTTTTCTTAAAACTGTTCATATATTAGAGAACATTGCACCACGTAATCTCAAAGACATCAGTAATTCCGAATTTTCCTAAAGTGTTTTAGGCGACAAAGCTCGTCATGTCCATTATCTTTAGGCGGAGAAAATTTGGCCTACCATAAATTAGCCGTAAAACAGTTAAGAGATAAAACCTCATCAAAAAAACGTATTACTTTAGTTGATGAACATAAGGTGTAATAAAACAATCGAAAAAATTCAATTGATTGAATTGAAAATATATTCATTTGATTTCAGATTCAAAAATAGAAATAAAGGGGAACAGTAGAACTTCTTCGCAACATCGCGTAATTTATTTACGACAAAATGTGTTAATTTATAACAATTAATTATAAACCTTGTACAAAAGTAATTCAATGATTTTCGCGACCATACATAAGACTTTAAATATGAACATTTTTCAGCATTAGTAAAACCTCCATCTACAAAAAGGGCTGCATTTAATAAACATGGCAGAAAACTGTATGTAAATGAGTCTTAATTTCATCACCAAAACCTTTCTACAACTTCATTGACCGATTCCGTACATACTTATTATTAATAAATACTACGTTTAAATTTTTTTTATTACTCTCCAAGAAATTCGAAATAACCGTCTCCTAAGCAAATTCAGATCCAAACAAAACTTTTACGCTAAAATGTTAATTCCTCGAAAGTTTATCAAAGTTTGAAATTTTAGATTTTAAATATTTTGTTTGATGCGCCTCCTATAAATTTTCTCCTCTTTCATTCAGTCAGCGAAGAGCAGATACGGATTGAGAGGAAAAACTTATTCTGATAAAACAATAGAATTCTCATAGTCAAGGTTGAAATAATCCGAAAAAACCATCTAGATATATAATACAATGCTGAATAAACAGTTGGTCGTACATAATTAATTCTTGAAACCTTAAAGGATACATTTTTTCTTAGCTCCTTCCTTAAATAAAGTGGAAACTAGCAATATAGTCTACTAGAGTACAAGCTGGGGATTCCTAAGACGTAGCAGATGAAGATGAAAGAGCCAATATTTCATTGGTTTCAGAATTGGCTTTTATTGAGATCTGAGGCTTTTAAATTATGCAACGGATATGTTTTCTCACATGAATTCATTTAATAGAGAGATTAAAAAAGCCAAAGAGGGAGAGAAAATATATAATATTTTGGACATATTTTAGCTACTGGACGTAGAGTATGAAAAAAGAAACGCCCAAGAAGAAAAGGGTTAAATTACGACTGCCTATTCCTTCTGTTTCACCCTAACAGTTCCAAGAGATATTTTCTTTACCAATGTAAAACTGTTGCCGAGGCAATTCTTCGCGTTTTTATTAACTGAAACGTATTAAAAGAAGGGAAAATGGTGAGTGGTAGGTAAAGTGGATAGAATTACGTCATAGACGGCTGTCACTCCCGACCACGGGCGCCATGCGAGAGTGCACAAGGGTGAAATTATTCTGAATGAGAGCTAGGAAGAAATTAACTTTCCACTCTACTCCTAAACCAAACCAAAAGACCACATACGACTTTTTGAGAGCATTCTACGATGCAGCGCCGCTCCAGGCAGGCTGGGTGATACCAGTCATAGTGGAGATGTGGCCATTTCAACATAAAATGGCCATCTATGAAGCAAAGGTTTTAGCGTCCCTGATGGCCGTCACTTATACTCTATCCGTGTTATGTTCTCATGTAAATGTTGCATTGTTTTATGATAACCTTGCTGTTGTTCAGGTTTTATCAAAAGGTGAGAACCTTTTGTTCAATTTACCCGATGTCAAGCGTTTCTGCATTAATATAATAAAGGGAAAGTAACAAGTTGTGACCTGGTGGTAGATTCTCCGCGCTGAGTAGCCAGCCGACCGTCCGTCTCGGACCGTCCAACCTCCCTATGCTATCTCGACGTCTGATTCGTCAGCCACCGGTATGGTATAGAGGTGGGACGAAGGCTGAAGCGGACAGTCGGTCAGTAACCAGTGATGTGGATGTGCTCCATATCTCCCGAAAGAAGGGATCTTCTCTGAAATTGGTTAATTTTCCTTAACCCAGTCAAGGAAAAAATAAGCCCAAGATGGATTCATCTAAAACAGCAATTTCATTGATTTAAAGGAGTGTTTCACGGTGCCGATAAATATTTACGAAAAAACTATTTCTTCAATGAATCAAAACATTTAATGAAACCTGTTTATAAAATCCGGTAGAATAAAGTCACGGGTTAGTCGTCATAGATCCGATACTGCCCACGGAACCTTAATTCGCTGCGGTTCCCATTGCGACCAACAGGTTCAGAACCTTTTCTCTTAATTCGATCGATATGAAGCACTTGAGAAAAGAAGCATGGACACAATCTTGAGTCTAAACAATTTTTCGTGGTATTTATAACATTATTGACACTGTTAACTAAACTTATACTTTACTTTATTACACTTAATTAACTTATTAACACACTGGTATTTTAACGTTATAACGAGTATCCTGTCAGATTTCTACAAATTTTTCCCAAAATGAGCCAAAATTACCCGATTTCTAGTTTCCGATTCATGCATTACGGCCAAGTCGTAAGTTGCTTGAACGCAAACTATACCAGAGAAAAATGCGTTATTGATGACATTGAACTTTGCGCGACAATCCCTCTCTTGTCAAAGAGAAAAAACGCAAGAAGAAAATCACGCAACAGTAGCAGCGAAAAAAATCAAACAAGACATCAGTAACGAGTAAAGTAGACCCTGCGTGGCCGGGCAATCGCCCTTACAAGAGCTCTAAGTGAAAGGCCTGAAAGCGAAGAAAAAAGCAAAGGCGATGACTTGAGGCGGGAAAAAGTAGGAGTGAAGGAAGAGGGTAAATCCCCAAGGGGATTCGAAGGGTAAATAATGCTGGAACCTTAGAGGGGCCTCGTTTGAAGAGGAGTGAATGCGGCGGAGAGAAGGGGAGGCTGAGGGTCGGAAAAGAAAGAGGAAGCATGGAACAAGAAATTCCATGGCGAGAGAATATAGAGAAGAGGCTGAAAAGAGAGCAATGATCCGTGGGGAAACCCCAACACGTCCACTGCATCGAATTGCAAGCCACACACACAGGTGTTAGGTTGCGTGGAAATTCCGTGCGTATGACGTTAACAAAAAGAAAGAATCGTCCAGCTCGATCAGGAGGCCGAGGCATATTGTGGCGGGGACGGGACAAATGAAGGCTAAGGAAGAGAGAGAGAGAGAGGAAGAAGGGCGCAAAAAGGTGCTCGATTGGACCAAATGGGAGGAGGAGTAAGGAGGGTTCAAGAGGGCATCGGGTTGGGAAGGTGGAAAAACGAGGTCACTAACAACCGGGTCAAGAGAGGAGGGACGGGGCCAAGAGTGAGTGGGGTAGAAGCGAAGGAGCGAGAAATGGTGTCCCAAAGCACACAAAAGGAGCAAGATGGGCTGGAATAAAGGGTTGAGGAGAAAAATGAGATGGTCGATATATATATATATATATATAGATGATACGGAAGTACTCACGAGAGCAATATAACTTTTGGACGGCACAATAGAACACAGAATAAAACAGATAACACGTAAAAGGACACTCACACTGTAGATGATTTGAGCTTTCGGCCTACTCCGAGGCCTTCTTCAGGTCAGACTGACTGACCGTCTGACCTGAAGAAGGCCTCGGAGTAGGCCGAAAGCTCAAATCATCTACAGTGAGAGTGTCCTTTTACGTGTTATCTGTTTTATTCCGTATATATATATATATATATATATATATATATATATATATATATAAACTCACCAAAGGAGGCGAAACGGTTAGGGGAAGGGTGAGGAAGGAAGGTAGCAGCAGAAGAGGAGCGTAATTCGGGACAGACGGAGAGGATAAAATAAAGATGTGCGGATGAGTCTGCATATGTGTGTGTATATATATCTATATATTATATATATATATATATATATATATATATATATATATATATATGATCTCGTCCAGGTGACACGGAAGTGTTGACATCTCGTATATCTATATATATATATATATATATATATATATGTATATCACCTTCCTCTGCGGCCGGATATTTATATTTTTGTTGGCTAACGCCACCTTGTTCTTTTGTTTGCATTATTATTTATACCAGTGAGACATTCGTATAAGATACACGCACACAAACCCACATGCACTCATATAAACACAGTAATCAAGCGGTTATGGTAGAGTTCACCCAATACTAAACCATGAAGGCGTGAGAAATTCACACATCAGGGTATTTATGTATACTCATTTGTATATACACGTATATGTGTGTGAGTTTATGTACGTATCGGCAATTGAAAGCATGGCGGGGAATAATCTGCCTGAGTGACGGTGTTCAAGGTGGAGGGACAAATGCCCGAATTCAGCAAACAACGGGAGGGTGTAGAACTTCCATGCCATCAAGTACTACAGGATGAGGGGTCGTGCGCGACTTTCTTGGAGGATAAACTCGTTTGCCCTCGCATTCCAAAACTTGAGCTCTTTTTTCCGTCGGGGAAATATGCTACTACCGCAAATTTTCCTCACCACGTAAGAAAGCTCGGCAGCAAGCTATTTCCGTGGGGGGGACGCCGGTATCCCAACACGACTGAAAGTTGAAATAAATATAGGAAAAAATAAAGCTTTGTGTGGTTTAATGCCTGGTGCACGAAAATTCATTTATATCTGGATGATTCATCTTAAATTGGGAAAATAATACTTGGGGACAAAAAAATGGGTAATTTCTTGTGATTAAGACTTTATCAAAACATTATTTACACACTGAATATAATTAAGGCTATGGCTCTTCAGGAGAACATATTTGCGTAAACAAAATAACGTACGTTTAAAACAGTAAGGTAAGAAGATAAAACAGATGGAACAAAAGATGAAATTGATGACTGTATCTATTTATTTTTAATTCCATTATTTAAAATTGAACTTAAAACACCATTCTTCTCAAAATTTCCTTCTAATTTTTAAATATTTCTTGCATTTGTAAATTTCCGGGATCCCGAACCAATCGTTCTAAATTATTCAAAAACTCTCGGGAACATCAAATACCACAAGACCTCAAAATCAACTTTTACAAAATTAATTATCTTTTAGATAAGTCTATAAAATCTTTCCCTACATTGCGCCTGAACTTCATTATTCCCCTTGCAAGATAACTATGTTGGCCTGTAATAAGTACAGCCTCTTAATAATTTCTATCCAATATTATATTTTAATTTTAAACGTTTTAAGTTTTTAAAAATGCTTATACATATGAATATTCAATATAAATTTTATGATGTAAATCATTAAAATTCCATTAATATGTAGGAAGCTAACTCCACGAAACAAATAACGTATACTCATGATCTCCCTGTAAGTTGTTCACTAAGCTAATTACTCCTTTTTCTCCTCATACAGCTAAAAAACGAATATTCCTACGTAATATTATTCGGTGAGATGAAAACATGAAGATGCAATCAAGACTGAACTCTGTAATTCAGTATATTTTTCGCTTTCCCTCGAGATTTCTAGTTTCCTCGAGCAATTTTCCCCGGTAAGGCCGTAAAGATCAGCGACGCATCCGTATTAAATATGCACGACTCTCCCCGCTAATACTACTACAAAACGAACAAGCAAGAGCAGACGGGTAAGGGCTGAAAGGTGCAAGCACGTCTGGTTAAGGTCACAATGGAGAAAAAAAATTGGCAGGTTCAACGTGGGTGACAAGTGCAACCCCGGTTATTACCTCGTGCGCCAGCATTGCGGATGGGTTAACTACGATCCGTCTCCGGGTCATCCATCTACTTAAATCCCAATTCCCGTTGCTATTCCCACTCTCGTGAGCCGGTCCATGCAAAAGTTTTGCTGTGGAGTGAAATGTCAGAAAATTGATGACGCCACGGGAATTATAACTGATGAGGAGGAAGCCGTACAGTCGCTGCTGCAGACAAATACCTCAATCCACATCTTGATCTTTTCCTTTTGTCGATCGGTAGAACGGTGGTGGTAGGACGAGAGTTACTCATTTAAATCCAGTTATTCTTCAAAGGAATAGTTACGATTGCTCATCTTTTATACTGTCATGGAATTAATGGATAAAATCTTAAGATTAAAGTTCCCTGGTGGGGATATGGTTTCCATTTGAAGGTCCTCTGAACTCCATTTCTCCCTCTAATTTCGAGAAATAGGTTTTGTTATTATTCTTAAAAAGTGATAATGACAAAATAAGAACTCAGAGAAGGCTTGCAGTACTAGATATCCTTTTCTTAATAAAAAGATGCACCATAAAACAAGCATTTTCTCTTGGTAATTATGGGGGGTAAAAACGTCGCAATGCAGTGCACAGATACTTGTTTGAACCCACTTCGATTACTAAAATTGTTAAGATGCGGTTGTTTAAACGACAAAACATGTGATTCGGAATACATGTAAAATTAAAAAAAAATCCTTTGTTTTATATGTTTCTACATCATATTTTAAGTGCACGTCGAAACTTTCATTCATTGCATTCACGTGCACACTTCCACTTAGCAAAGATGTTATGTATTTTCATTCTCGTGTGTTGTGGATAATACCGTTAGAATGAGAGGATTGTAATAATTTAAAAAGTTATAATTTTTTACTTATTTCAAAATCCATCAATCTACTCTCACTATATTTTCTTGAACGCTAGGTTTTTTCATTAAAGTTTAAACTTTATACAAACGGCGTTAGGTATTTTTTCTCTAGGTTTTACTTAGGTTCTCGGCCTTTAATCTTCTTTCATTCGTAGATTTTGTTTTTAAGTAAATTCTATTCTAATCCTTTTGCTAAGTTCAATTAAGCTCATACTTCAAAACTGCTTATTCATTTTATTATATTCGATTCTCTGTAATTGTAAAATTTTCCAATATACTCCTTGCTAAAACTATGATACAGATGGTTTTATCCAGGAATCATATCTATGAGAGAGAAATGCATCCAAGACTTACTTCTTGGTATTTCCCATTCACAATCCGTAGGATGGATCTGGGTAAATGAACTTTTCATGAATTTTTTCAGAATGTTTAACATTTGCAATTGTGAAAAGAATTTAACCTCGAATCTCCTAAAATTTAAATAAGTTTTCTCGTGATTTTTTAAGATTAATCATAATTTCGATTCTAATTAGCAATCTACCTACATACTATGAGCGGATTGAAAAATTATTCGCGAGTTTTCTAGTCGGTATTCATATCTTAAAATACGGTATGTCTATGACAAAAATTAGGGACGTTGCATGGTAATGGGACGGCGTTACCACAGAAGTAATTCGTTTCCGGAAAACGCCAGGAGAGTGCCTGGCATAGGGGTTATTCTGGTGCTGACAACCCGTAGGTATCAACTCGGCACGGGAATCCCACGGGAAGAGCATTACGCGTCGTCGACGACCGTCTTTCACGTGTGCCATTCAGAGAAGCGCGAGTGAACTCTCTAGGGGACGACGGAGTCGCGCGGCTCCCATTGCCACACGACACACCGCATTTCCCGCCCCATACATTTCTCCCAGCTCTCGCACCGCCAAGCCACCCCACCCCCAATCCCTGAATAATTAACAGGAAAACCCGCCAAACACACCGAAGAACGGAGGGAAGATAGCGTATGGGATGAAAGGCGGTGAAACAACACCGGGATGCCTCATTCCTCGCCATTACGGACTTAAAATTCTCAGCGTCAATAGTGAAGCTCCGAGATTGTCAAAAACACTATGGTGCTCATAACTCTTTTTGAAAAATTTCTAATGGCGGGTAAGTAGCCCCAATTTGAAAAAGTTTAATGCTCAACTTCAAATTTTCCTCAGTAACTCAACGGAAAAACGCCTCCCGGTTCCAAATCACACATTCTCCTTATCGATCTTTCTTACCATCTCTCTATTACTCTTCCTCAATATTTTCTACTCTTGCTTCATCTTTCTCGGCTTATCTATTCATCTATCACATTCCCTACTTTTTACTTTAACCCTCTCTATTTTCTTCTTTACCTTACTTCCTTCTCCCTCAACGCTCAACAACTAAAACGAAAGAAAATTTACACTAAAATCACATAAAAGACTTGATTAAAGTTTTGTCTAAATAAGACCACCGAAGCTTATACTTTCTTAAATCACAGTGAGTAAGTCGTCTCCTCGTTTAAAACTTTGATCTTGGCATTTTTCGATGGATAAAATTCGTAAGTCAGTTTCTTAATGACTTTAAGGTTCGCGAAAATATTTCATTGCTATCAAAAAAGATGTCAGTATAGACATTCCTTTATTTTGCGGGGAGTCACCTTAAAAAAGAAAAACATGATGAAATCAATTACCATTGCTATCTGCCAACTTTCAAAGACAACGTATCTTCAAGCATGAAAGTCATATGAACAACATCTTCCGGAAACTAATTTTTTTATTCGCTTCACATGCATTCTTTAAGATACAACAGTACACTGGTTTCAAATTAATAGTTACCCTTAAATGTTATTTAGTACGAATTGATAAAATTGGGATATCCCTACTCCGAATTGAAATAATGTACTAGCCATGAAGACTTTCTTAATTTCGAAAACCTAAAAAAAGTCACACCTTTTGAAAGAAGGAATAGCCTGATTATTTATTCCAGCTATCACGAGGAAGTTCGCAAACCTAGCCACTGGAAGCCCTTTAACCTTTGCGTTTTCAGCTTCCCACCCCTTTCTTCGCACTACACAACTCCCCCGGCGGCGTCCGCCATGCAACCGTCCCATCTCCCACCCTTTACTCGGAGCCCTGTTCACGCATACTCCATCCATCGTCCCATCTCCGCCCATTTCTCGCCCAACACACTGCCCTCGGGGAGAAAGGAAACACTCCGAAGTTCATGGCGTTATTTTTTTTGTTTTACTTGCAGGTAAGGAACGAGAAATTTTGCGAAGTGTTCGTGCGGCTGGGAGAAGCTAAGGCGGTTGAAACTCGAAGTTTAAGATGCTGGAGAAGGTGAGCAATAGTTCGGAAGGGAGGTAAAGGGGCCAGAAACTCTCGAAAGAAGACATCCTGCCTGGCGCTTCCGTTTAAAATGTAAGAGGATACTCAAGCGGTGTTGGAAGGGGCCAAAACAAAGAGACGTCTTGAGATGAGATTTTTTCGACATTTGACGGGTGAGAACATGGTAGAATATTTTGAAGAAACTCCCATGTTTACTTTAGTACTCCTTTGAGTTCATTCTAAAGGTCAAGTATGTTTACTAAGCGGAGATGTCGTTTCTGGACACGATCCAACCGGGGAAAGGGAAGAAAAAAAAACTTCCCGTGACAAATTATGGCTTTAGGTTTAACGCTTGAAGCTATCTTATTTACTTTATAACATTTCTATTATTACATTTAGTGAAAGGTATTTCTTACGAAATAGGAGTAAGTTATTCAGGAAAAAGGTTTCAATGAATTTTATCGCTCTTTTTACCATACCATGACGCACATAGTAGTTGCCTGTCCGTTGAGAGAAATGAATACCTCTGGATGGATTGAGTAAACCAAGAACATAAGACTTTAAGAATACTTGTATTAGGGCCATAGGTGGAATTATAGGGCCATACATAACTATAAATTAACCTTGCTTTATTAGATGCTTCCAGGCCTATGTAAGAAGTGAAGTTTCTACTCTGCATTTAAATCCCTATCCTCCATCGAGGATGGGTTCTCCTTGAAGTCAGATAAAATGTTCAGGTACACTCTAGTGCTTAGGGAACTGTATGTCAGGGAGGTAAAAGGAGGATAAATGCATAAAAGTTGCCAGGGTTTATCATAAAATGAGAAATGGAGACCTCATTCTTAATATAATAACGCAAACGGAACGAAAATTACTCTGGAGTATTGTGAATTGGGGCATAAAACGTTCCCTGCTTTTATTTTCAAAGGTATTCAGGGTAATATTAGCATACGCAAATACTCTTCATCAGAAAGGAAACATCGTTTTTCCATCCCTGCGCAATAAGAATCCCATCACCATCAATTCATATCTTGACGTCCAGATATACAGGCAGTAAGTTTCCTCTTCCTCAAGTGCATACTACCCCTCCGTCAGATACAACATGCCGTCGGACCACCCTCCTGAGCCCTCTCTCACCTCTAGTCTAGTAATCTACACTATTTACTCCGTGAATCAATGGCCAATTCCCTCGTATCTTCCACACTCGATATTCACCACCACCTACGAGGACATCCTAGTACGTGGCGGCCTCTCGCGTAAAGCTCAGCCCCCAGCTCACTGCCGAACAATTTTAGACGAGTGGTCTCCTCTATTCTAAGCATACAACTTGGTTTAGTACACGCATTTATGGCATGCCAGGGGTTCCCATTAGAAGCATTCCTCCACCTTTTAAAAATATTTGAAACGAAGTTCCTCAGAAATCAAGTATGTTTGGTGGAGAGAGTTGTTGCCCACGTTATAGAATGATAAAAGGGGATATTAATTTCGGAAATAGCTAAATTGCCCAGACGCTAAGCCCGATCTTTCTTTTTTCACAGTATTTAAAAGTAATAACATGAACGAGAATGAATCAAAACTAAACGAAATAAGAAAGTGATTTTTCTTAAAATAAAATTTAAAATCATAAGACAAATGTCCTGTTCATTTTTTATTGAAGGTCATTTAAATAATATAATTATCTACTAACGAAATAATTTCTTTTAAAATCGGCAATTAATGAATTTATAGAGCAAACTTGGTAAAAGAGGGCGTAATATGAACAAGATAATAAAAAGCATTATCAAGAAAGAGTAGAGGGATAAAATGCGAAGGGAGTGTACAAATTAAAATTCGACATGATAGTAAAAAAATAGAATGATTTATAAATATATCGAAAGAGCACTACAATAACTCAGCGTTGTTCCAAAGCTTGTCTATTTCTAGAGATATTCTTTGACGCTCATTGAAGACCAGTGATGATGATGATAAGACAAATGATGACAAATTTCTTTCATAAATGATCAAGGTCTCTAACACTGAAATCACCGAAAAATTTCCCCAATAGCAAGGGATTTTTATAAACGTAAGTTTTGTGTTGTAAAAATAACGCGCGTTCGATGGGGAAACAGAATTTGGGTGGACGTAGCACCCAAGTAAATAGTTAAATATTTATCACTAACCCCTCGCATCTATTCCCTGTTTCCCGTACTCTCTATGGACATTAAGAAAACTGGAAGAAAAATCGTGCTAATACTCCACATTAAACCACAGTCCACGTATCCTTTTGCCCGATAGTAGAGTAGAGGAGCATCGAAACGTTATGGAGTGGAAAAGGAAGGGAATCGAGAGAGAGGTTGAGAGCTGTGGAAGACGCGGAAGCAGGGAAGAGGAAGTGACTCTGGTGGTATTTTGGGTGTGGTTCCCGCGCTAAGGGGAAAAGAATGGATGGGCAGATGAATGGAATGGGCGTGGCATGAGGGGAGTCGCTTGCCTGTGTGAGGGAGCGGCCCGAGTGTGGAAGAGCAAACCGATGAAAGTGCGCTCAAAAAGAATCGTTGCGCTGTGAAGCAGGAAAGGGTACGAAAGAAATCCACGGTACAATCATGGGATTAATTGGAACAGATAAAAAAGGACGATTCCCGGATAGTAAAATTCGCCTAGCCAGGCGACGTCGCACATGTACTTACCCTCAATGGAATTTCAATTGCATATGAAGAGAAAGGTCGTCAAATACAAATCAAATACAATAAAATTCAATACAATGTATGTACACACACACACATCTATATATATATATATATATATATATATATATATATATATATATATAATATATATATATATATATATATATATATATATATATATAAAACTTAGACAGTAACACACAGTACGAGAACACATAAAAAGAAAACTCACAATAATATCTTGATAATTTCGACGGACTTGAGCTCCGTCTTCTTCGGAAGATAAGATATGACTCTTATCTTCTCTTCTTATCTCTCTTATCTCTTCTCTTCCGAAGAAGACGGAGCTCAAGTCCGTCGAAATTATCAAGATATTATTGTGAGTGTTCTTTTTATGTGTTCTCGTGCTGTGTGTTACTGTCTAAGTTTTTTATTCAACACTTCCGTGTTACTTCGAAGAAATCATATATATATATATATATATATATATATATATATATATATATATATATATATATATATATATATATATAAATGAATTTTCCTGCTCTTTAACTTAAATCTTGTAACATATATTTATACGCAATACTGCATATTTATCTTCATCTTTTTTAACATTTTATGACCAAAGTTTACGATTTTGTTTAACAAATTAATGCCCAATGGAAGAAAAATCCAAAATAGGATATGAAAATAATACAGATTCAAGATTATTACATGATGTGATATATAAAGTTGATGTGGAGGAAATGATTAAAGAGGCAAGGGATGCCTCTTTATAGATGGGAGAATGTTGGGCAATAGAGGGGAGAATGTTGGGCAAACGAGGAAAGGGCAGGAACAGGATAGGGGTGTTGGACGGGACGAAGGGAGGAAAGAAGTACACAGAGATGAAGAGAGACTTGATGTAGAGTAGATTGCTGGATTCTGTTTTGTTAGGTGTCACAAAATATTTTTGTTTAATTGTGTCTATCCATAAACTACCTTAACCGGCAGATTACCTTAAAATAATAATATAAAGTTGTATTCCTTCATTCACTCTATCAGACACAACAAAGTAGATATTCATTCAAGTACTCGTATATGAATAGAGAATTTATTTACAAATAATAATGCAAAATAAATACAACAAACTAACTAAAGCGGTTATCGCTAATTTTGGGAGCCCTAATTTAACTTCCATTTTTATATGCTTCATGTAGCAGCTTTACGCCCTGGATTGCTTAAAAAATTCTCCTACCACCACATTTTTATATCCTGCACCATATGCAATTAAAGGTACACATTCGTCGTGCGTGCCGTATAACCGCCAGGATGCCGTATATTGCGTCAATACTTGCCCGGCGACAATCGACTTGTAAGACGTGGTATAACGGAGCATATTCAAGTTTCGATTAGTTGATATCCTCAAAATTGATTTAGCAAAAATTAAGAAAGAAAAAATTTAAAAAATATAAAGTACTAGAATTGGGATATAAACGGTTAGCTGACCCACAATACCCAGGGGTGATAATAGATTTCTGAGCGTGAGTGTAATTAATACATAACAATAACGTGAAACGTTATTGTTATGTATTAATCGACGAATCGACGAATAGTTGGTAGTCCTATTAAGAAGAATAACAGTTGCGTCTTCTCAGAATGTAGAGAATAGAAGCAACAGAAAATTTTAATAAGCCGCTAAAATGAGTAAGAGAGCAAAGAAGTTAACAACTCACCGCTTCAGAACGACTGAAGCAATAGCAAGAGGAGTAGACCTCAGGCAACATTATGTAGTGCTGAATGGGTGGACGAAGGCATTAAGCATGCATTTAGAATGAAATGAGATTAGGAGAAAAAAGGGACGAAGAAAGAGTGATGAAAATAAAGCATGTTTGTGAAATGAACCAGAAAAAAACTCCGTCGGTGCGCAGAGGGAAGGTGGTAAAATTGTAAATATTGGATCGCATGAAATTGAAAAAGAGAAAAAGGAGTGGGAACGGGTAATAATTCACATAGACGGATATAGTTGTTAAAAAAAAGAGAAAGAGGAAACGGGGAGACAACCAATGGCCATAAAATGGCAAAGAAGAAAATCGGGGAAAAGGCTTGCGTGAGTCAGGGAAGGAAGTGAATCCTACGGCTTTTACAATGTTACGCTTATATCAACTTCAATTTTGATACATTACACTAAGTAAATAACAAACCTCAAACACATCTCGTTAGATGGATCGCTCTTATAAAGACAACAATCAATTTAGACAAAATAAAAAATCATAAATAATTTTAAATGCTAAATTTGACATAATACAAATACATATATCAAATTAAATATGTATGAACATGTGCGAAGGAGAATTAAATAATAACCATTTTAACGTATTCTGTCAAATATTCACAGGGGTGAAAATAGCCTTTGACATACGTTACATCTAGCGTTTAAAACCTGCAATTTTCTAAGGAAATAAAAAATCGTTAACACTAAAGGTAACGGAAAAAGAATTATGCTGCATTGACAAATTTGTTTTAAAAGAATTGTTGGTGAAAATCTCTGATTTTGACAAAAATATTAGTGGACATATGTGAAGAATATTGTCATATCCGAATTCGTTAATACAAAGACTTTCTGTTCATCAGTGTTTGGGTATACCACCAAATGAGAAAGTTCAAAATATGAATCATTCCCGCTATAAATATATATATATATATATATATATATACATATATATTTATATATATTATATTCTACTTCTAATTAGTTCATTCCTTTCCAAATGTTTCAACACACGAAGTTCAAAGTTTTACCGAATGGAAACGAGGAATGTGCGCCATTTTTTATCAATAAATGTCCGAATAACCATGTGTACGACTTTAAATATGAATGCTATCGCTTCATGTGGCGATCAAAAAAAGAAAAGAAGGGAGTGGACAGTTTACTCTTTCTAATCAAAATAAAAAGGTAAAAATAACTTTAGCAAAGGAACACTGAAAAACAGAAGTAGCAACAACAGGGCATTCCAAGGGCGGCCGGGTGGAAAACCCATGACAAAGCAAGTTAGAGTGCCTTTGGGTGGTATGCATTTTTCAGGGCCAACGGACAAGACAACCGTGTTAGATGGTAAGGGTACGTAAGGCACGAGAGTAGGGAAGAAGAGGGGACAGGATGGAAGGGAAGGCGACAGCAGAAGAAAGTGCTGCGGGTGGAATAAGGAATGGGATAAGATGTAGAAAACAGGGGAAAGGTAGGTGAGCCTAGGATTAGGTAGAAAGGAATTGATGAGGAAATGCATGAAGGTGAAAGTGAGGAAACCACCGTGGGTGTGAGCTTAGGTCATAGAATTACATGCGTAGCCAATTTCCCCTATATTTCTCATTTTTTCAAATAATTGATCTACCTCTGTCCTTATACGAGACTTATATTGGTGTGCTATGATTTAATAAAACGTTCGTTGCCACAGAAAAAAATTCCAAGTTGATAAATGATGTTTAATTTAAATCTTGAATCAAGACTAAATCAAATATTTTACAAGATGTAATTGATATTAAAATATAAACGCAATAATTATTATAGCAATACCACACATTTTATTCTTTCAACACTGAAATATGATTTTCTCAATGGATTGTAAAGAGATTACCAAAATTAAATTATCAGTAGCCTCTATTACAAAAAGGAATGCCTTATTTATAAATATCGATATTAATGGCGTAATTAAACTCTTAATTATTCATGTATAAAGTCAATTTCTTTGGTTTTCTTGAATTTTGCTCAAAATATCATGTGTACTAGTGGAAATGAACATGGACAATAATTCAAAACTTCATTGTATCCAAAATAGGGACGCATCTAAGAGAAATATTACAAAACAAACATACGCTAATTTTTTATTCCATTACAGAAATCTTCCTATGTTATGTTTTTATTACATAATGATTTTCTAAGCCGTTTCTAGGAACATATAAAGAAAAATAATTGCTCAAGCTAAATTTGGTATTTTTCTAAATAAGAATGATAAATATGACTCAGCACGCAGAATGCTCCTAACATAATATTCTTTCTTGTTCTGCAGAGATTTTTCCTTTTATTTTTAAAAATTATTTTTAGGTAATCTTACGGTTAAGGTAGGTTTTTGGAAGGACACAACTATCAAATAAACATTTTGTAACTCCAAACAAAACCTAATCCAGCAACCTAATCTACATCAGGTACCTCTTCATCTCCGCATATTTCTTTCCTCCCTTCATCCCGTCCAACATCCCTATCCTGTTCCTGCCCTTTCCTCGCTTGCCGAAAATTCTCCCCTCTATTACCTTCTTCAACATTCCACTACCGCTCAATACGCCTTTCATCCATTTTTCCTGCCTCCATAAGATTTCTCTCAACAAACCCCTCTCCTCACCCACCATCTCCAGTACTTTCTCATTTGTTTTCCTTTTAGTCCATATTACCTTCTCCATTCTTCTCCACAGCCACATTTCAAAAGCCTCCAATCTACGTCTATCCTCCTGCTTCAGTGACTACGTTTCCGCGCCGTACATACATGCACAGCCTGTAGCTACGCTCCATATCAGAGTTTTTAAGAGTCTTGTCTTAACCTCCCTACTCAACGTCTCCGTCATCAACTCCCTCCTCCTTGAGAAAGCCTCCTTGCCTAGCGTAATTCTTCTCCTTACGTCCCTTCCACTTTGACCGTGTTGGTCCAAAACACTTCAGAGGTCCGTAAACTGTTCTACCTGCTCTATTCTTTCCCCTCCTATTTTAATGTTTAGCTTAGCCTTTTTCTTTTTGGAAAATCGCGTAACCTTTGTTTTATTAATATTGATTCTCATCCCATATTTATCGCACTGAACCTCCAATTCACTCAGCAATGCTTGCAACCCCTTGGCCGACTGAGCCACTAATGCCTGGTCATCAGCAAACCTAACCGATTTTACGAATTCCCCTGCGACTTTCATTCCTACCTCCAGTTCTTCCCATGCCTCTTTAATCATTTCCTCCACATATACGTTGAACAGCACCGGTGACAATGGGCAACCCTGCCTTACATCTCTTCCTAACACTGCCCATCCGGACTCTCCGTTCCCCACTCGCACCTGAGCAGTCTGAGACATGTACAGGTTGCGGATCGGTCTCCTGTCCCTCAAATCCACTCCTATTCTCTGTAATACACGCATTAATTTTTCCCAATTCACTCTATCAAACGCTTTTTCGAAATCTACAAAACAGGCAAATACGTCCTGATTGTATTCTATATTCCTCTCGATTAGTGATCTCATTACTGCAATGGCATCACGCGTACCTCTTCCTTTCCTAAACCCAAACAGATCATCCCCTAAGTAATCATTTGCCTTACTCTCTATCGTTTTGTTGATAATCCTGAGAATAACTTTAGCTGCGTGGGATATCAAGCTTATTTTTCTGTAATCCTCACATGATGTAGCCTTTGCCTTTTTTGGAATAGGAACTAACACCGATCTCACAAAATCTTCCGGCCAGATTCCTTCCTCATAGATACTACGAATCAGTCCATATAGGCCTTCTTCCCACATTTCCCTAAACATTTCAACAGTTCTACAGGAATGTTGTCCACCGCCACGGCCTTATTTTTAAAAATATAATTGTAAATAGTAGCTCAATAATCAGCGAAAAATACTCAAACAGTAAATTAAAAGTTAGAGATTTTAGCCATCAAAAATACACTTTTAAGTTTGAATTGGCTGACAATCGCGGTGTCTCAAAAAAACATTTGTGTCAATCGATAAGTCTTCATAATTTCCTGCTAAAAGTTGAAATCCGTCGAAAATTATTGCGCCAATCTGAGTTGTTTTTGACGTAACACAGTGTTGCACAGTTGCGTACTTCAAGACAGCTAACTTTAATGTTAGCTTTGGAACGACTTGTATTGTAGTGGGAGAACATTTGTTGGCAGAAAGTTCCCCCACGCAAGCAAGATAAACGTTATTTCCCAAGAAACAAAGGAGCTGTGGATGCGTAGGGTAAAGTGTTTGCTGAGAGCTCTGGTCGAGAGGTACCTATATACGTAGAAGCGACGAATGGAAGAGTATATGTAGAAAGACAAATCCCACGGTGAAAAAACATCGGATAAGGATGAAAACAAAGGGAAAGTTTTGTGAAAAAATCTTCGGTAAAATAAAAAATGAGATTTATTTTATTTCATGGTTTCATTGAACCTGCCATTATTCCGAATCCCAAAATTTAAATAATTCAAACAAGGTTTTAATTAACCAGGAAGTAGGCTGTATCGCTCCAAGTTTAAAAATTAAAGAAAATATGTGAACTAGGTTTTGAAGTGCAATTAGTGGAGTCCACAGAATGATACAAAGAAGAAAAATAAGAAAAAACCGTTGCGTTCCATGTCGGCATGGCATTATTTGTAATTATAAACATGTCGGACGTCGGAAACACTCAGAAATTCTAGTTTTATCACTTATCACACGAAAAACCGCATATGCACTACCGACTACGATAAGTTTGATGATATCGAAGTGCTGTGAAGGTTCACCGCCAATTTATAACAGGAACATCAGTGGCCTTTGCAGAAAATTAATGGCGGAAAATGCGCGAGAGAGCACGGAGAATGAAAGAAAAAAGAGATAGAACGGACGAAGAAGCCAGGAAAGCGAGATGGTTGTTGGGAGCAAGGTGGTTCGCAAGAAAATGGAATGGGGGAGGCTGGTCCCTACTCCGTAAACCCTCCCCACCATCCCACTCCACCAGCTGCCATCCCCATTTCCTCTCTAATTCCATATCCCCTCACCACCACTCAACCTCCCCTCTCTGACACATTTTCCGGCTTAGCTAGGCTGGAATCTCAGGCAAGGTGGATTTTAGCGCAACATTTTCCGTGGGGATGGATAAGGCATGATGTGGAAGCGTGTAGAGAAAAAAATATAGGAGTGTAGGTGAAAGAGCGAGCGAGGGGAGAGAGGCGTGTGGAGAGAGGGGAGAAGAGGACTCTCTGATGGGCGGGGCGAGACGTGGGGAGAATGGTTGGGTATGGGAGGGGTTGAGGAAGGTTATATGGGAAGTGGGACTTCCTCAAATGGTGCCGGAATATAAGGAGATGGATACAATTACAGGGAATGAGGGAGTCGACGGTGGATGAAAAATGAGAGACGGGAGTATGCAGATAAGTTATATTCGTAATCGGCAGCTTTTTTTTTAATTAAAGAAATGCTCATCCACATTCATTACGCCAACACAATCCCCAACAAAAATGCCATACTATTGATTAGCGGTTGAAAAATTTTCAATTCAATAAGGATATTAAATTATCCTATATTTTTTTCAATCGAAATAAAAATTTACCTATCGATTTCTTAGTTCCAAAATTGCATTCTCATGTTCTATGAAAAGGCGTAGAGTTGCTAAAAAGGTATTCGAATTTGAAAATTATTTCATTATGTCATAAAACTATTATTTTCAATGTAATTACCCACTGGCCTCCTAACTCGAGCTCAATAGCATTCCACGAAACAAAGTAACGATTCAAGGAGATATCCAAAAATCATTTAAAACATATTTATAAAATGGCATTTATTGTAAGTACTAAAAGTTAGGAAATTACCCTTTCAAGAATAAAATTAACTTTAAAATGAAAAACTTAAGTGAATTATCAACAACATGCATTTAGATTATCTCAAAACTGGGGATGGAAGAAATATTATTCGGAACTTCGATTTCAAATATGATTAGTGAAATTCCGCTCGGTTTTGTTTTTGAAACTATATCATACAATATTATATAAATTTGATAACTTAGCCTTGCATTCATAGAAAAGATAATCTTCTATTACTCTTTAGTTACTTCCATATTCCAAGGTTAAATACATTAAGACAAAATTCAACATTAGCTATTCATCACGAAGAAAAAAATACATCACGGAGAAATTTTTTAATGATCGAAATGGATTATAAATCAACGGTTAAAAGAAAACGGAACCATATCCAATATTAATAAATTATAATCGGTGATGAATGTATTTCCCTAAGAAGTATATTCAGAGCAACTGAAACTTAGGATAGCCGTAGTAAGAATTGCAAAGCTAAGCCGCATTAGCTTTATATACAGTAGACACTGGTGATGGTAGGAGTCCAAAGAGCTGGTCTTCACAGTAAATATTTGTACGATAGTTATAAGAATTGGGATTTCAGATTTTTAAAATCACCCGTTATGTTCATTGTGAAAATGTGGAAAGACAAGGATATGCGAAGGCTGAAATCCAATGCAAAACAAGTGGAAGTGCTCGGAAATAACCGTCGCGAGACGCAAGGAATGCGGCGGTCCAATAGCTCGGGGCTTGGTGACACGGAGTGCGTTTGAGTGGAGAACGGTGGAGTTACGGAGGAAAGGTGGAGAATGATAATGATGGTAAGAGGGGACGATAACATAAACAACAAGGGAAAAAATACAGCAAAGAATGAGAGAAAAAATCAGTGAGAAAACGAAAAGAAAGGTGAATGGAATGGCAAATGATGATCCAACAAAGGGATACAAGAATACTATGCAAAAGATTTTCTGAAGATGTGGGGGAAGATTTCGGAAAGCATGAATAAATAAATTAATATTACTAAGTAGTAGATTATTTTTAAGGTGAGCATTGTTTAGAAAAAGACACGAGCATATTTGTACGGCTCGCGATAATAGACAAAACCTGATGCGTTGCATTAAAAACACTCTTTTTTAGCTCTGCAAATTTTATTAATCCACTCTTTCCATCCAAAACTCTTATTATTTGCCTCCCCTTATCTAGCTATAATAACGTTCTCGCTGCAATTTCAGTCTTCAACTAAAACATCTCCAATTTAAAGGAGGCATCCATCTTCTTGTCTATTTAGGATTTTTCTGAAGAGCCCTCTTTCCTTCCCAATCATGCTCATGAGTTTTTATGTTTTCCGTTTAGTTACATTGGATTGGACATTACTGCATGTAAAACAATTTTACATTAAACTGCAGTCCTATCAGCATTTGCTCCAAAAATTATATTTTATAGCTCTCACGATTTTATTTATTTGCATAGAAAATATATAGTCAGAAAATATATTCATGCATAGTCAAATATAATTGTAACAATATTATTACTCAGCAAAATAATTGTCCTCCTCAGATGGAGGTAAAGGTATATATATATATATATATATATATATATATATATATATATATATATATATATATATATATATATATATATATATATATATATATATATATATATATATATATACCTTTACCTCCATCTGAGGAGGACAATTATTTTGCTGAGTAATAATATTGTTACAATTATATTTGACTATGCATGAATATATTTTCTGACTATATATTTTCTATACTTAGATTCTGATGACGACGGCCGTGCCGTCGAAACGTAAATATCCAATGTAAGTGTCCTTCTTTTATGTTTCTATGTGTGTAGTGTTTTTTGTGTTAGTGTTTGTGTGTTTATATATATATATATATATATATATATATATATATATATATATATATATATATATACAAATTTCCCTGGACAATCCACCATTACTAATTATTACTGGGCTAATCAATTCAACAACCTTCTTTTCCTCCATCTGAGGAGGACAATTATTTTGCTGAGTAATAATATTTTTACAATTATATTTGACTATGCATGAATATATATATATATACATATACATATATATAATATGCATAAATGTAACATTTATTCTTGAATATATCGAAATAAAATATTTCATGCTTACTCGGGATTTTCATCAACTGTACCAGGCGGAAGGTCTAAATTCTCAAATTAAAGATGGGGTGATACATGTCGAAAATGAAATTTTCAATCAGATTCTCATGCTCTCAAAGTGCCTTCCGATTACAATTTGCTCTTTTGAATGAGTATACCGTTCCTACTCAATCATTAAAAATGCTACTAATGATTGCGGTTGCTCACATTGCTCAACGTAACGCTGGTATCAAACATAATATGCGTTAAATTTAAGCATTTTACGATTTTTTCTGACGTATTTACCGCTCTTAAAAAAATCAGTCAATATCTTAAGTGAGCTAAGAACATCTACACCCTCATAAAAATGTCAATTGTTTAACCATAATGACAAACCACCAGTAAATTGTGACATTTGCATTTGACTTGCTGAGGCGACGATGTACATACAATCAAAATAAACGGAAGCTTGCGTGTCTGGTTTTAATAATCCATGAAAAGAAAAAGGTGAAAGTAGATATAACACATCAAGTCGAGTGTTACTCATTCCAAAGTATTGCAAAAAAATGAGTGCATAAGTAAAAATTGATTGACGGAACACAAGTGAGAGGATGACGCTAATGAGGAAATCTGACGGGTAAAAATAGCTGGCGAAGGAAATTGGATTGCCTTATTATAACAAAAAGAATAAAAAAATACGTAAATTGTGAACTTTAATTTATTATATGCCCGATAAGAAAGTTAGCATGGCTATCAACAGTTTGCGTCCAACGCTGTATGGCTCAATGGGCATAATGAGATAAAAATGCCTGAGATGAACGGCAGGGCGAAATGGCTTTATCCGAAAAATAGAAGAGTTTTTAGATTAAATTCAGTCGATGCGGGACATCAATGAATATTTTAAGGATTCTGAAAGAAGGACGGCACCTCGGCTAATGCGGGTGAGGAATCCCTAATGGCAATCGACTTCCATCGCACGTGTACTCACTTTGTGCATGCTCTGCCGCCGATATAATTCAGTTTCCACAAGCGACTCTTCGAAATTTCATAGTTCCCTAGGCCTAAGTGCAAGGGATCATCGTAAGTTCCCATTTTATTTCTACAGCCGACTTTAACGCTGGTTTAAATTATTAGAAAACGTACGAAAAGACATCGCTAAGAATAAAGAACACTATAGGTGAATTAGGCAGTTAAAAGTTACTATAGTTGACACGCAACTAGAAATTATTGGTAAAATATATTACATAATATTCTAAATTAAGATATGAATTAATTCAATACTACCTATTAACTAATGAAATAATATATCAACACCCTGCAAAACAGCACGTTTTCAATGGTTAAAGCGCCATCGGAAAGCGTACAGGTAAGCGAAACCTACTAGTCTACACACATGGTATTTGTAGACTCATAGGTTGGGAGCGATAGGAAAATGAGAGTAATCCTGAAAAGAGGTTATTTTCGAAAATATTTTCTAAATATAAAAAGGTCATGATTATATATCTACTATGATATTAATCACACATTTAATATGCTTGTATTTAACTGAAAAAGGGCTTTTTTGATTTAAGGGAATGGATAAGGTACATTTGGACCAAAAAATTGAATCAATAGCAGAGAATCGTTCAACATTTTAATTATTACAAAAACAATATTTAAAATTGTAATTATGAGTGATACAACATAGTAAAGGTCCTTTACAGTTACTCATTAACATTCAGAATCATTTTATTCATTAAAGGTGAAATGTAAAATGGAACTATATACGAGTATAATATATTCGATTTCCATCAGAACCAGAGTTAACCCCTCTTTAAAGAAATTTCTATGATATTCGTAATTTTTGCATGATGTAAAGAGTGGAATTTAGCTCAAATTTGTGTTTTTTAGAAAAAACTATTTCAATTGTTAATAGATGCATGTTGATGACCTTTACATTCCGTTTAATAAAACTAATCAACTGCATCCGTCGTTAGAAATCTATCTTAGTCATAATAAAACAAATATCTGCGAAAATCATAATTTAATTTTCTACGGATGTAAAGGTGCGAGGAAACAGAATATTGAGTTCTCTAAACCACCACAAATTCCATCCAGAATTAATGTGCTATAGGTTCACATCACTGCTCTGTTCTGGAACTACTCCAGGCTATCTATATTACAGTGGTTTTTCTAACATTCAATTGAGATATCAAGCTAATATTTATTATGATTCATACTTTTAGTGACATTTAATATTGAATTCCAGCTAATCCGCAATATGCTCAAAGAAATAAAATGAATCCCATGTAATAAGGAAAAAAGGATATTCAAAAGAAAAATAAAAGAATACCTAAAGCTCGAGTTGGTAAAACTATTATTCCTTTTTTAACGCTCCCATCTATTCTACCGTACCAAAATCAATGTTCGCGATGAGAACGACAACATTTCTTATTTTACGAAACCGATATATATATATATATATATATATATATATATATATATACACATATTATGTAGTAATTTTTTCCATGCAAAAATGCCATGCCGTAAGCATCGCCATGAAAGATGATCGGATTGGAATTCAATGAAGCAAACAGATGAGTGAAATTGAGCATCAAACTCTGCCTCAACTGCACCAAACACAAGCGTCTTATGATGTAAGCATCCAACATCAAGGGGCCCCTTGCTCACGGAAGCTATAAACCGGGATCGGGAAACACTACGAGATTGAGCAATGAACGATCTTATTAGACGGATCTCATATTTGCTCACTGAAACGACTCAGGGCTTAAGACGTCCGCGTCCCGCCCTCACTTCCCCGCCCATCCCGCACGGAATCATTCATTCTCAGCCGCCAAGGAAGAATATTTGGGAAGGAGAGTGCGTTCACTTCTTAGGACAGGAAGGGCCAGGCCATGCGTGCGGGGACCAAGAGATGGGAAAACTTGGAACGCGGTAAAAGCTAGGAGGGAGGAAGTTGCGATACGAACACGCGAAGGGAAAGAGATGAGAATCCAAGGAAGGGAAAGAGAGAGAGAGAGAGAAGGGGGGAGACAGAAAGAGAGAGGGAAGAGATGAGGCTAATGAAGCGTATAATTGAATCCGGCCGGAATGGGAGTTGGGGAATTCTTAAAGAAAGTGGAGGGAGGGAATGTGTGTGTGTGTGTGTGCGTGACTGTTTGGGAGAAATGGAAGGGGTGACTCTCAGTGCGGAAAGTAGAAGCTTGGTTGGAGGAATCCATCCTACAGGGGATGGAAACACGGGGTCGAGGGGCCGAGGGAAAGAGGGGGTCTACAAATTGTGTTGGATGCAGAGGGGTGGCATGCTGGGCGGGGTTGTGGCCTCCCTGCCAAAAATAAAAGTAGTGCGAGGAAGGGGAAAAGTTCCCTTTACGAACGAACTAAATTTTGTCTGCCACAACGTTAGTTCATGTAGCACATACATGCATCTTTATATAAATGCCGTTTCCGGGCGGAGCCCTAACCAATGTGTCTCTCAACGCGGTTTTGCGCGCATACGAATGGAAGGCGCTGAAATGAAACGTTGGCGCGAAATTCACCATAACGACAGAATCGCACGTCGATGATTTTTTGTATTCAAGACCTATACTTAGAATCACTTCAGAATATGCAAATGTAATACCTACATTCGATTTCTCAAAATAGACCCATGTTATTGCAAGTAACAACGATAACTCTTAATCACTCTTTTTCTCTAATTGTAGTGATTATTAGCGAAGGTGACCGGATCCTAAGGCTAATAGCGCCATTAGGGATAGGAGGGTAATTTGGTATAGCAAGAATGTCTAAGGAATAGGGGATGGATGGACAGAAACTCTCGTCACCATTAGGCCTAAACGAAGGGCTCCAAGGAGTCCAAGGCTTAAGGTCTCTTCTGACAGACAGTGTATTTCACTTAAATTGCTCTCCACATATTACCAAAATAAAGCTCTGGAACCACCGATAAATTCTGCCGACGCTGGTGTTGGAGCCCAGACCTTCGGAGTTCGTACAATATTGACCACGTCAGCGTGATTCCCCCTTCCTCTAATGGTATTGACGAATACTTCAATAAAACATGGTAATAATTTACTTTATTTCCAATAGAGAATTTTCCAAGACCCCTCCAAATCCACGGATTGGTAAACACCATGCATTTCGTAAATTACTAAAACAAAACCAATGCAATATATTAATTGCTTTTAAAAAAATTGTTTTGATTCTATGAAATATCAGATGATATGATTAGACGAAGAAATAAATAGACCCTAAGACGCACTTATATATTTATCTTTCCAGCAATTTATCGGGTGCTTATAGACTTTTACACTTTTATCACAATAAAAATTTACCAGAAACGTAAACCGGCATTATTAAACTAATATGAACAATTGCATTGGTAAAACATGAGTAAATCTACTGAATAGTAAAAGGTATATGCTTAATCCAGTAAGGTCTGCATAAAAAAAGTTACTTCAAGTTATCAGTACAAGTAAAAGTAAGTGAAATCGCCTTCTCTCGTCAGAAAAATGCGTGCTTAAAATCCAAAACAACTACGCGCCAAACTAGAATCCAAATAACCAGACCCCTGAGGTAAATGTTGTTGTTCCTAGCTTTCCCTCGTGAAAAACTAACAACTGGCATATTTCCGGAAACTAGAAAATTAAGTAAATACCAGGAAAAAGGCAATTGCGAAACGATTCGGGAAGTAAAAGCAAGATCGCGGTTCCCTCTATCAGTTTCAAATGAAAGCGGTCACGGCAGCGAGCTCCCTCTCGACGTTTGGACCAGGCGGGTGGGGAGGGTGGCGGGATAAGAGATAAACGGGAGATTTTCGATTTTCGCTCAACACGCAACAAAGGCAATCCAAGGGATTCCTAGACTATAGGAAAGTAATGAAAAGGAAGCAAAAGCAAGACTAATTGGCAAGTAGAAAGTTCCAAATTGGGCAAATCAGTTCCTGGAAATGAGAGTAAGCTTTAAGGAAAGAAAGAAAGTAACTGTTTGATTGCGGAAAGTTCAAATTGAAATCGTACTGAATATCATTGAAGTGAGAATAAAAGATTTATAATAGAATGGTCATATTTATAGAACATTTCACACTTCATTACTTCTCTATATTTTCATGGGTAAACTCTAGCATTGGTGAGATATCCTTGCTAAAAAGTAATGGTTGGATATTTATAGGCTGTTTAATCGATATCACCTACAATTACCTCAACAAATATGACTCGATTCCTCGGAATTTTGGTTCAGAAGTCAGGAATACATTCCGTTTTCAATTCAGTCAAATACGAAAATAAGATATATTAGAACTTAGGGGACTTCATGGCATTCAGGAATAGACTAGTAATCGTTTAGCGGTATTCGGCCAACAGAGTTCGCTTCGAAATATGATTTTTCTATAGTCTTGGAACTTCCCGTGAGAATAAGGTACTATTTAAAAGAGGTACAGGTATCATGATGATGATATTTTAAATGAAGAGCATTTCGTAATTGGTCTTCTTGAAGTCGAATACAGAAATGTATGCCTATAAGAATGAATGCACGTTTATCACATCATAGTCATTAAATAATTTATTTTCAAAATGATTATTAATTTAAAACATGAAAAGCATACTCTTCTAAGGTCACACAGCGTCACTTGAATTTATGACAAGTTTAGATAAGTTACCGCACGGCTTTAGTTATTATTTCAACCATAAACAAACTTCATAATCAATACCAGATAAAATAAGGGTTCATTACTACTTTCCTTCTTAAGAAGCCCAAAATTTCTTCCTAGCACAATTTTATACCAACAAAATTCAAATTAGGCAAACGGTGCATCGCCCGTTTATACTAAACCTAGGAGCAAACAACATTTCAAATTTCCTCCGGCAATGGAAAATGCACGTATGACCTAAATTCTCCCCAAGTACGCGTCCTCACGCTTTTGAAGACGTGATGAGAAACTTTAAATGCGCACTGAAAACTTCTCCACATCCCCTTTAAGAGCAAGGTGGTTCATCTACCGGTTCTTTTTCCGTTGTAGCGCACAGGAGACGGTTTGAACAGATCCCGAGCCGCAGCTTCGCGGAATTCCGCGACGGAATGCCTTCAAAACGAGTTCGCTCGGAGGAGACGGTGTTTGCGCAAACTTCTGCAATTGAATATGTGCGGGGTGCAAAGGGAGAGGAATGGAGAGGTGGGAATTATAACAGATATGCGACCAGTGCACAGGACGGAAAGAATGAGCACAGGTGAAGGAGATTCAGAAAAAGATAGGGAGGTTGTCGTAAAATGACTCGCGCGAGGCGATCGTAAGAGGAGCCCAGCCTTGCAAGTAGCGAGGGCGAAATCTCGATTGCTCTATTCAACTAGACATACGGATAAAAATAGTTTGAGTCCCAATCGACCTTAAGACAGTCTTATGAAAAAGCTCCACTTACGAAATTCCCTCTCTCTCTAAGTCAAAATTTTGCTGAAGAAACGGAGCGAGTGGTATGTACCGTCCGTTTTTCCGATCATAATATCAGGAAAAATTCTTTATTCTTCCTACACATTTCATTTTCAAAACTTTTTCTCTTTAAAAATCCTGAACATTTCTTTTTCGAACAAAAAAGCCTCGTTACACGCATCAATGATTCGATAATAAAATTTCAAACGTGGAAATGTACGTATTATTGGAAAATAGCTTATTTGTCCAGGTGTCCGATTCTGAAGTAACTGTACAATAGTGTCTACTGCATGCCTTTTATCATTAACCAGTTAAAAATCCCTGAGCTAACTCGGCAATAGGAAACGGTGACATTTTCTCAGTTTTATGACACGTACAATAATATTTTGACATATAACTATGCGTGAATTTCCTCTTTTTACCGGCAAAGGTCTCACTTTGACGACGAGTTTCCACATCTCCAAAGGGTGCCATAGCCTGGGAGAGGGGGGAATATCCTCCCCACCTCCCAGTACCCCCTCTTGCCCCAGATTCAATAACACAAGCCCGAAGCTCCTCTCCTCCCCTTCGCCCTTGAAATCCTAATCACCGAGTGCTTTCTGCCACTCATCCGTCAATAATCCGTCATTGCCAACTTCCACTCCGGTGACGAAGGTCCTGGAGGAGGGTAACGGGACTCCCTGTGATGTCAAATGGATGCGAAGTTAGACGGGAATTTTTACCCGACAATTTTTTTCAGTCGCTCTAGCCAGCACCAAGGGAAATTGTTTTTCTGAGTCTACGATGGCGCCGGTCTCCAAAAACTGACGCATATGTGGGCCTTCCTTATAGGCGAAAGGCTTGATTATAAAATATCTACAAGTACAAGATAACTTCAGAGGCAAAAATCGAGTATAGGCCAAAATACGTCGGCGCAAAACAGCTGTCAACAATTAACTGAACATTCAAAATGTCCTAACTTTACGGTATAAGTGAGCCAGCCATAAGTAAGGCATAAGTACCAACATAACGCCACAAAAAAATCAAATATACGCAACCCACGGAAATTCAAAAATTGTCGTTACTTTTTTAACAGACCTCTTACGTACAGCTCAATCGTGTAGTGCGATACGTATACATGAAATATCAATATATCTTTTATCACAAATGAAAGAGGTAATACAATATACGTAGCCTAGAAAGAACATATTTTAATATGCCTTATTTTCCTTTATGCATTTTTTACTGCAAAAAAAGATCAACAATGTTCCAATTAAAATGCATAGAAAGAGAAAAAATATTTAACGAACCCGGAAAATAGAAATATAATTCTAAACTTCAAATATATTTCGATCAGAGTAAGTAAAAGTTCAAAGCAGATATAAACAAAACTAATATCACCTCACACTCATTTTACAATATTTTTAAATTTCCAGACATCTGACGATACTTATGTATTCTATAGTATCTTCAATTAATTTATATGATAATAATTAGATATTTTTTTAGATTTTGAAACTATTGTTGTTCCTCGCTGGAAGTCGTTACGAGATGTGTATAAGAATCATTGTCTGTTTTTGAACTTGAATGTTGTCATAGGGTTTAGGTATACTTGGCCTTACTACTATTGCATTCATCTGAATTGGAAATATGGCTTACATACATAGTCTCCTTGACTCAGATTTGAATTTGAATTTAATGTAAGATCAGTAAATCTTACCAGGCAACAATTAGACATCACCAAATACCGTAAATCACCAATTTTAAAACACTTATTGACTTTGTTACTTTTGTTTCTCCTAATTTTAACCATGGCAACGATACTTATTACTATAAAATTCCAAATAAGAGATATGGCGTGTTTCAGGAACGGCATTCTTTAAGCAAACTTGAAAAATTGTGCGAATAATAAATAATAATCAACATCACTGTTCTACATATCTCTTAAATAATTGTGGTCACTTAAATTATTTGAAGGAAGACTAGAAGAAAAGAAGAAAAAAGGTGAAATGTTACACATGGGGATCCCCATTTAAGTTGTGCCATGAAAATGGGATACATACTGATATAAATTTACAATTTGCGAAATGGAATTCAATACTACGAGGCGTATTCTTAAAGTAAGTACCGTTTGCTTATATTTAAATATTGGCGCTTCAGAACACAGTTTTGCTCCTGCAGCGCCATCTACTGATTCATTGAAAAGCTATAGCAGCATTTGTTTTGTTTCAGAAGTGTTTGCTTGTCCGTGCATGCAAACAACAATGTCCGCGACAAACGTTGATCCCGCCAGCTGTGAAGTGCGTTCTGCCATACGATTCTTGCATGCAAAAGGATTGTCGGCTGCTGAAATTCATCGGGAATTATGCCTAGTTTATAAACCTACAGTTATGAGTGAAGGAAAGGTTAGACAATTGTGCTGTGATTTTAAAAATGGACGAACAAATGTCCATGACGAAGAGCGAAGTGGTAGGCCCAGTATTCTGACCGATGAAATTGTTTCGCAAGTGGAACAAAAACTGCGATGTGATCGTCGATTGACAATTAATGGCCTGGCTGAACAATTTCCTCAACTTGGACGCACTACTGTCTACAATATTGTTACGGAAAACCTCGGATACCACACATTGCGTGCAAGGTGGGTACCGAAAATGCTCACCGACCACCACAAAGAGCAAAGAATGTCCAGTGGACGAGAGTTTTTGGGTCGTTGGGAACTCTTTAAACCATCCACCGTACAGTCCTGACCTTACACCCAGCGACTACTTCCTCTTCTTGCACTTGAAACAGTGGTTCGGTGGACAACGTTTCGAAACCGAAGAGGAACTCAAGAATGGCGTTGTCGATTGGTTCAACCCTCAGGCGATGAGTTTCTATGTACAGGGGTTAAAGAAGCTGGTGCAGCGGTACGAAAAATGCTTAGAAGTGAACGGCGATTATGTAGATAAGTGAAGTAGGTTTGTAGCTAACTAAAAGTGCCAATAAAATGTGTTTCATATGAGTATATTTTTTCCTGTGACCAAACGGGCCATTCTTTATGAACACGCCTCGTACAAGAAAGGAGATAATTTTATAGCCGATAATTATCGGATGGGGAATGAATAACTTCATCAATACTTTGATTAACAAAAGTACCAACCGACAGAAATAGGGTAGTGTTAAGGAGTTTCTCATCGGGAATGCGTTGACGCGGCATTACGTACACCTGATGCAAAGCTCTAACATACTTTCCCGTTTTTCATTAATGTAATTGATAATAGGACCACTCCTTTCTACACTACAAGCCAATAGCACAAACTTTTATTCGAACTTGCTTACATTTCACGTACTCTGTGAGATAGCACATATGATGACATCAATGACGACGCATATCGATTACATTACTATGGAGACTGGTGGTTGGTCAATTCGCTGGACCCAATTTTGGGTGCAACCACAAGACCCTTATTACACTATCATTTGATATGATTACGACAAAATATATGGCATACGTGCTAGGTTCTACAGGCGTCACTACTTATATATAACGGCTCATTTGCAATATTCCCTTCTACTCGCGAGGAGACCTTAAGAGAAACTGTCTAGACTAAAGTGAGCAATCGACACAGTAATGACAGTGCCGAATATTTTTTGTTATCATCTTATTTTACTCTGTTTTCAGGTTCGTCTTTACCATGCCATCTTCTTTTTCCACTAATGACGTCAGATCATTTTTTACACCAAAAGTAGACCAGAATACAACTGGCAGATTGATATTCGCTGGAAAATTTAGGCACTCAATCTTACTCACCTAATATTGATGGGCGTGGATGTATTCAGATCTTAAACTTTTGAAGACGAAAACAATTTTGGATAACTACGGCTAAAAATATGTTCAGTTACCTCATTATATTATCCCCAACTGAATTATATTTCATCACCATAGTCGAATATTTAGGGTATAATTTCTGAGCCATGATATTTGTGCACAATTTGAAACTTCTCTTGTATTTACATATATGTGAGGGGAAACATATAACAACAAGAATCTCCGTTGGATGGCATCCTTCTCACCTCATTTATTAGTCAACGTTCATAAACGAAAGAGGTTCCGTATTTTTCCGCTTAACTCTCATGAACCTCTTCAGCAGCTTTATCCTATAACGCAGAAGAGGATTATTGACCGACTTCAACAGGAGCGTGCATGGGCATGCATGAAAGCACTCGTGTGCAAGCATAGTTAACGGGCCAGGAATCAAAGAGGCGAGCATGGACAACTGAAGAGGGAGTGAAAAATGAAAAATGCCAGTTCTCGGGGTGCACTAAAGGAGGTCTGTAATTGACGTCAGCACTCGTAAATTCGCATGCGCCATGGATCGCTGTTTTTAGGCTCTTTTTTGGTTCCAGCTGGACGTTTTAATGAAGTTTTTTTGGGGTTTGAGAAGGTGACTCTTCCCTAAAAAGTACTCCGCTCTATATCTTAACGTCAAGGGGATAGCATCAAATTGCGCAGTAGGAAAATGATTTCAATTTCCCAAAATAATTGGAGACAATGAAAGCCCATGGAACTAATGACAATTATTTTGATAGTTAAAAATTGAAAATTTCAATTAAAGGGAGGTTTATATCGTTAAAAGGGAGAGAATTTTCCAGTAAAAAGTCATTTATTTTATTTATTTAACAACGCTTTTGTTCCTTACCGAAGAACGATGTTTCCAGGGAGACCACACAAAGATAAACCACAGACTTGTTTGCGGGCACTTTCCTATAATATTTCGCTTGTCACTGTACGCATTATTTATCTTCTATTTCAAACAATTTTTGGTGAATTGTATTAAACTTACTCGTATTTCTTCAACATTTCACGCCATGAAGTGTACTACTCAGCTATTATTTACTAAGGAATTTCGAAAATGCAAATATTAATTATGACATAAATATATACTTGCGCGTGATACGGAAAAGGAAGCATTCAATATGAAACTCATTTTGTTACCTTGTTATTTAACCAACCGCTTGGTCTAATGATTAATTAGAAGTCTTTCAATTCTGTAACATTACCAGCCTTGACCTTGTTGTCAGGTAGAGAGCTGAGTATTCAGTCATTACATCTTCACTTAATACACAAGAATAGCTGAAGAATGAACTATAATTACCATTTTTTCAATTACATTGAACGACAAAAAACATTCGGTGATTCTCAGTGCTATACTTGCAAATGGAAGAGCCAAATCATATTTTCGTATTCTAAAAACAGTCAGTCAAGAACTTTGCACCAGCGAATATACCTATGCAAAAATAAATATTGGCGGAATATTTTTAAGCCTTAAAAATTTTTAAAAAATATCTCAAATCATTTTCTTTTCCGAGACGAACTTGAAAAGCATGGGAAACATGCTTGATGCAAAACACATGAGCTTTACAGTTCTTTAATTCCTAATTGTTTTTTTACGTTCGGATACAGAAAGCCCCTAAACGAAATCCGTACCTTCAGGAGGTGCTACATGTAATAGTGGATTAATATATAATTATCCTCTGATATTATCTTCCTCTGATATGTTTAGGAACTATTGTTAAGTGTTCGTTTCTTTTCATTTAAACACCAACCATGAAGACATTTCCGTTGCCTAGAAGGAAATCAAACAACAAGCAGCTCAACTCATAGATCTCTCTACTCTACGGCCATATTTTCACCATTTTTTCTAAACATTATTTACCTAAGAGCTATATGCCAAAACATTTATAAAGCATTAATCATATAGTACGACAATCACTATTCTTGGTCACGCCATTGCGTCAATCAACTGCCAGCGGTTGTATGAATCAAGTCATTTATAACGGGCCATCCGAAAGAAACAAGTCTACATATATGTGACCCTGAGAATTTGGGAAAGTCTTTAGGACTGTGGGAAGGGGAGAATAAATCTCCTCCATAATGATCTGAAAGGTCAGAAAGTTTGACGAGGGCCAAACACACCGAGGACATTTCTCCGCCGTGCCTCATCTCGGACATATTCCTCCCCCTCTCTGCAATCTTGTGACCAGTCCTACAACACATCTATTTCATCCCTCAACCCCCAAAACGAACGGGATATTGGTCGATGGGCGGCATGGAAACATGTATGAAGGGTGGATATCCATGAGTGCGTGCGAAACGTCAAAACTACATATGTAGGAGTCCTTTCGTTGTGTTTCTTTGTTTTAAAAATATACATCTGTATGCTTATATATTTGCGTCGCCGAAGAGCGTTCCATTTCAAAGGTAACGGCGCACAAATATTCATTCAAACATAGAAATAGGTATAAGAAAAGGGCATACGAAAACACATAAAAGGCGAACACCGGACATGTGGGGAAGGCGAATTTCGAGCATATCACATTTCCTTAACCGGGATTTGAACACCGGACCTTCCACTTGCCGGGCGGATGCGCTACCAATTACGCCACAAAGGAAATCTAATTTACACTGAGATCTGCGAATTTTTTTTGGCGCCCAAGTGCTCCGACTCATTGGCCAAAGGGCGGCTTTAGGGAGCTGTTTCACCCACCAAAGGATAAATAGATAATACACACAAGAAGAGGGGACAGTTGGTTAGAAAGCATATAGTATCATAGAGATAGGGGTGGTAGCGCATCCGGCCGGCAAGTGGAAGGTCCGGTGTTCAAATCCCGGTTAAGGAAATATTTTTGCATTTGTGATCTGCTCAAAATCCGCCTTCCCCACATGTCCTGTGTTCGCCTTTTATGTGTTTTCCTATCCACTTTCCTTATACCTATTTCTGTGTTTGAATAAATATTTGTGCGCCGTATGGCGGGATTCCGTTTTTGAATGTGTAGTTGGCCAATATGGCTCATCTCTTCTTCTGGCTCTGCGTGCCATGAAACGTATTGTTCCTATTCTTGTAGATTTATGACCTGGTTAATTGTTGATTTCTGGTAGATTAATGGCCTGGCTGAACAATTTCCTCTACTTGGACGCACTACTGTCTACAATATTGTCACGGAAAACCTCGGATACCATAAATTACGTATGTACAAGGTGGGTACCGAAAATCCTCACCGACCACCACAATGAGCAAACAATATCCAGTGGACGAGAGTTTTTGAGTCGTTACCAACAAGATGGAGATGACGAGACCTTGCAGCTAGCGACTACTCCCTCTTCTTGCACTTCAAACAGTGGCTCATTGCACAACGATTCGAAACCGAAGATAAACTCAAGAACGGCGTTGTCAATTGGTTCAACTCTCAGGCGGCGAGCTTCTATCCAGAGGGCTTAAAGAAGCTGGTACAACCGACGATTACGCAGTACGAAACACAGAAAATTACGATGACGACTAAGCAGTACGAAAAATGCTTAGAAGTGAACGGCGATTATGTAGAGGAGTGAAGTAGGTTTGTAACTAACTAAAAGTGCCAATAAAATGTGCTTCATAAGATTATATTTTTTCCTGTGACCCAACCGGTTCTTACTTTATGAGTATGCCTCGTGTGTGTGTATATATGTATGTATGTATGTGTGTGTGCATATATATCTATATGATTCACATAAACTCCCGTGACATGCCACCCAGACACACTATAAAAATTGACTAAAACACGAAAGAACAATTGTAGGGAACATAGAGAAAAAACGGCATACAAATTTTATGTATGTTTTTAGACCTCTGTCAAAATTACTTCATATTTTTTTATTTTATGTAAGTTATAAGTATGCTGCCTCTTTATTTATACGTTTTCAAACTTGGTTGCATTCTATTTTACGGGTGGTGTCCTAACCCTCCCAGCCACATGTTCTTTCGGAGGTATTGTGTACGCGTAGAAGTGTAATATTTGTTTCAACGTGTTTAAGTAGACAATAATGTCGCGATTACCTTCCATGCAAGTATGTTTAGTTTGTCTTTTTTGCTCCTGTCACGTCCTTTGTTCTCAAGGCCACGCCAATCCCTTATTCCGCCCTCTCTATGGCAAACCACCCAACATGTACTAAATTCAATTAAAAATACTTTGAGAGTATGATTATTCCTGTATTTTTTCGTGAATAAATGTGTGTATTTGTGTATGACAACAGAAACATGGCCTTATTATTACTTTCCTCGAATCTCCACTCAACTCGGTACAAAGTTTCGACCTCACGACCAGGCGACCACGTCCTCTGTGAGGGCAATGGAAAGAGAAGACATCGGGAGCGTAGTGGGAGAAGACGGGATGAGACAGAAGCAAAAGTTGTGAGTAGATGGCGTGATGTCTCGGAAGACCATTTATCTTCCTCGGAAGTGGAGAATGTTTGGGGTATCACTGCGAGATGGGATTCCATATTACTCTCCCGTCGTTATAATGGTAAGAGGAACAAGAATGTGATTCATGTCGATGTCGGGAAAGAAAAGGGAACCTATCCCGTTAAAGACTCACATCGGCGGAATTTAATTTTCTGCAGCATTGCACGAGCCATGCACACCAATGGCAGGCCACCGATAGCTGTCTCCGTCTGTCCAGATCCCCAACTTACCCCTCTCATGCGGTCGTCGACAGTTTCCAGGTCACTCAAAACTCACACGCGTCCACGTTCCGGTTGAAATTCAACTTCACAGACCCCACACGAGTCTTGAAGTTTTTTCCGAAATTTTCACGCCACTCGAAAACCGTAAAACCTTTAACAGCTTGTGATATTGTTTTAGATAGCCTCGAATTTGCGTAAAAATATTCGATTTCGCTTCGACTATTTCAATTATTTACCTCACTATAGTTATAATAATGCAAACAAGTAGTAGGCTCGACATGAAAAGTTTCCAATGCAAGATGTATGGAATCGAACACAGATAAGGAATTAATTTATTTTTATTTTCTTATCGAACGGTGTTTCAGGCTCAACTTTGTGAGAAAATTCCACATTCTCGAAATGAACACAAAGTATCAGTATATATAATATGCTATATACATTTCATATATAAATATAAATAAAAGTCCATATATAAATTTAACATCAATTATTAATTAAACACTGAACTGCCATTTTCAATTGGCTATGCGTTCATTTCGAGAGAAATGTATTTTTAGTCTTCGTAGTTAAAAAATTCCGTAAAAATTTCAACGCCAAATGATTATTTGCATTAGAACGGATGGTTGATAGTTTATCATTTCACTCTATTTATACTCCATTGTATTTATACATAAATTTTATATGAAAGATCTTTTTTTAATGAATTTTTCGAATAAACTCGGCGGAATCGCCTCTCCATTATGATATGATTTCATTACCAATATCCGGTAATCATTAACATAAAAAGATCATCCACTTACGCCATTCTCTGGGCACGCTAATATATCTTTTGAACCTAATTCATATGTTACATCACCATCAAGAAGTAAGATTCATCCGTTACATAACCATAAGAAGTAACCCATTCTTTGTTTCATTGTAATTAATTCATCCTACTCTCACAAACTTGCTTTTCCAAGTGCCTTAACCCTCATTCAAAATGCCGAAAATTTTTCCAACTATCATTTAAATATTTAATTTAATGTTCAAGCAACATTTTTTTAACCAACGCTCATAGTAACCCAAATGTATATACGTGGAATGTGTTATATCCAAATTTAGAGAAAATGATAAAAAATGAATTTATAATTTGCTAAATACTCGCACAACCCTAAAATTGTATTCGCAAATTCAACTCAAGAGGATGCAATTATACGGAAACAAATGTAAATATAAAATTTATAAATAAATAATATATATTATTCTTATATAATAATTCAGTTCAATTCATTTTTTATTTCAGGAGTCCCTTCAGTCTAATTAATTCCTATTAACCCATTTCAAAAAATAAAATATATAGCAAGAATTAACTCCCATTATTTGCCCTAATTGTAGAAATTTAATTTACAAAGATAATTAAAATAATTCGTAAAAACGAAAAAAAATAGTTGATAATAAAATACGAAACTAATGATGCGACAAATCGTAAGCTTTCCGAGAGGGATTTCGAAATTACGCGCAGATTGAAAGTTTTATGAACGAAAAACAAATCAAGCATCGCTCAAATATATCAGCTCTGCACTAAATCCGTTCATTATACGTACTGTCTGCGCAGCACTCGTTTGCGTGTGTGCGAGTGCGCGCGCATGTGTGTGAGTGAATAGCAGAATAACTTTTCAAAGGATTTATCTCCACTTGGAAGCCCATAGGAGGAGGATATTCCTGTTCACCGTGAGAGGAAAGAAAACATTGAATGAAACCGCACGGGAAACCCGTATGAAGCAAAGGAACAGGGAGTGATGGAAATTTTAAAGAGAGATAGTTACATCTACAGACTGATTTTTTGACGAATAAATCTTGAATTACTATAATTAAAATTAAACATAGTGGGAAATTCCTTTCGTGCGAAAGTGAAAAGTGTATATTCTAAAATTTCAGGAGGAGGTCATTTGATTACCTACGGTGAACCTGAATGTAATGCAAGTCGTGATACGTTGAGACTACGCAAGAAAATTCCCTTCCGTCCATGATGACGCAACTGACTTAAAATATCGTAAAATATCTTTTGGACTGGTATGTCCGTTTCCGTAACATTATTTAATTCATGCGATTAAGTAAAAATATCATAAATTATTATACAAGGGTGTAAAGAGGGGACAGAAGAAAATCATTTTATTTAGGTAAAAATGCAAAAGGTTTTCTCTTTATATAAGAAAAGCGAAGATGGGGAAAATTTTGAAGACTTAAAAAAATACCGTATTATTGAATGATCCATTTGAAGCCCCCGCGAGTCATGAGTAATGATACGAGCGACGTGAGGAGCGTCAGATATCGAAATCTAGAACCTATTCGGTTCGGTTTTTACTCCACGAAAATTAAGTTTTGAACAGAGTAAGCTAGTGGTAGATGTATAAGGAAGTTCAACGAGAAACTTTCACTTGGCACTAGTGAAAATTAAATAAAAATGTTACCGAGTTAATAGTTTGCTTACCATTCGTAAGCAAGCTCGTGAACGTGAAATACTGCCAGTCCTTTTTTCGAGCGACTTCTACTAGGGACACAAATACCAGGGAGAAACTCATTCGCCCTAAATTTTATATACCAACCGCCAGGTCAACCATATAGTATTTCTTGAAAGTTTTGGAGACGGGCTAGGTCACAGCGTTATAAGAATACTAAAAAATTGGATTTTCTATTGCAGGGCTCATTTTAATAGTTCCCAGTGAGCAAAGTAGAAGAACCAAAGTCGGCACATTACCACAGTAGAATGCGTACTGAGTGTAGGGACGTTCAGACATCAAGATGGTTGCTCGTATTCTTACTAATGAGAATATTTTCCTCATGAATTCTACTCATGCTTAGGATTTAATGAAACCATTTGGTCCTGGCACCTTAAGTAATTCCTAACGATGATAAATACTAGACAAATTTTGTAAGGCATCTATGTTAAAGCAAACCGTTTTTTCCTTTTAGCCGGATTTCTCCATGTGTATTCAGCCCAAAATAAACTAATTATGGCTCTGGTACTGTTCTTCCGAGGTACAGTGTGACTTAAGTATTACGCGGCCTACATGATTTCCCAAACCAATTTCTCATTATTTTACAGCTTGTAGATATATATATATAGCTTAAACAATTTAAATTGTGGTGAGAGAGGTTCTTTGAGACACGCACGGAAATCTGGATGGTGGTTGTATGATTCAAACGACTAGTAGAATAATCGACCGCACTCGGTATCTAGTCGGTTGGTGCTCATAAATATCCGTATGCGCAACCAATGCGTGTTTTCATGCGTAAACTTGGAATGCAGTATGGACTGCACGTAGGTCGCATATTAAGGCTATAAGACATTTAATTGAATGCAACGAATAAAATCACAGAGAATTTTTACTTTTATTTAATCCCATCCCATTGATTTCAATTTTAGTTCTCCTTATGGCAACACCCAAAGAGTAGAAAGAGTAATACTTTTATTACCCTATGAATTTGATAAACAGTGAAGCAACTTCACATTTTTAGTGCTCATGAAAGTACATTTTCATCTTTACTAAAAATTGGAGTCCACGAATGAGTTTTTAACACCAATCTCAGATATTACATTTTATCAAGGAGAAATAAAAATCGTTAACATAAGAAAAATTTGCCAAAAAATAAAAAGGCAATTATTAAAAACTTAAATTCAAAATCAAAGAGTCGATCATAGTTTCAAAGATAAACTAAAAATACCAAATGTGTCATGCCGACACGTAAATATTGATTTTGGTCTAGCAGAATTAACAAATCTTAAAATCCATAAGAGAACGTGATACAGTATTAAAATCATTACAATTACCGTTATTGTTAGTGTGACGTTTCATTTATATTTTATAGGGACACAGATTGAACATTAAACTCACCGAATCCTTCGAAAAAGACAAAACTTGACACCCAAACACTTCGTTAAACTCCTCTCCAAATACATCCTATTTCATTTCAATCGTCCAACAGTATCCTTTTTCTCCCCATATCTCGATTGACTAATACCCTCCCCTTCATCACAACCGTCACCATTTCATCGCCAATCAAAATGCTCGACATCCATCTTTCCTGCCTCCTTTGGACTTATCCCAACAGCACTCTCTCCTCCCTCGCCATGACCAGCGCTTATTCGTTTGCCTTTCCGTCCGTCCATTTTACCTTTTCCTTCTTTCTCCACTCCCACATTTCAAAAACCTGCAATCTAAGCCATCATCATCTTGCTTCAACGATCATGCTACCCAACCTTAAAAAACCAAGCTACATATCAAAGTTCTCACTTATATTTTCCTAATATCTTTACTCAACGTTCCTTCCATCAAATCGTTTCGTCTTATGAAAGCTTTTTGGTCCAAGGCAAATTTTCTTTAGATGCCCCTATTACTTTGGCCATCTCAGTCAAAAAAACTCCTCAGATGGGTAAACGGTTCATCCGACCATAATTTTTTCCCATCTTTTTGAACATTTAACTTAATCTTCCACCTCCACAAACACTTCTTTCCTTTCTTTTGTTTACATTGATGCTCATTTTATTTATACCTTTCATACACTCCTGGTCTGACTTGGATAACAAGCTAACGAAAGCTTGATTATCCGCAAACCTGATTTCATTGATTCCCCACTGGCTCCCAGTCAATCTCCACCATTACTCCTTTGACATAGTTCACAGTTACCTTCCTGAGAAGGGTTTGTAATCAGACACCATCACTCAAATGGCATCACCCACTTAGGTCATATGCCTTTGACTCTGTCTCTCTGGACCAGATGCTGCACAGGCTAACTTTCTTTTGGCTGCTACCCTTCGACCTTACTGACATGGGTGCCCCTACCAGAAAAAAGCACATTGTTCCCGTCAGCACAGTGTTAGGGGTCATCAGAGCGCAAAGACCTTCCTCCATGTCAAGGTTAAAATCGAGGTGTAATCTCCGGGTATTGATCTATGGATAAAATATCGCTTCCTTTGTTTGCGAGAAACATCCGAGTATTTTTTCAGTTCGTAATGTCATTTTAATACCATTATTACTAATTTAAACAATTAAAATACCGAACATATGAGTGATGACGGACGTCCTGGCCGATTAAAAGCAATTTAATTGGTACTTTTTCTGCCTCGGAAAACTGTTGGCGAATTATTTTTCGTGAAAAAATATGAAAATCATTACAGCTACACCCATCACAACTAACGCCAATGATTTTTCTAATCCAAATTTTGTCTCCAACAAAGATAAAAGGAAAAAACCAAATGTCACTAAATTTTTCATAGTCCACCATATCCCACCAAAGTGGACAAATTAAGGAACTGGGGAAACCGTTGTTTTCGTTTTAACGAGACGCCGATGAGACAGCTAAAATGATTGTGTCACCAGCGACATGAGGAACAATCCAGTTCGTTACGGATCCGTAGAGATTTCAGAGTGGGGTAGAAATGGCGTCAGTTCACCATTTAGTGCCTGGGGATTGTTTTCCTCCTCCCGACAACCGGCAACGACACGCTCCTGCGTCCCACATTTCACTCTCGCGGCCGCTACGTGGCATCAGATTTGGGGGCGAGGAGGTAGGAGACGAGTGGCGATGAAGTACGGGGCGAGGGCGGGGTGAACAAAGGACGACCCCGGCGTGCACTCCCTTTATAACTGCTCCCGTGATTCGTTTCCAGAGAGGTCGTTTCTGTCGGAGCACCACGCAGCTCTGCACCGCCGCGACGTCACCTCCGGGGACTGGTCGGGGAGAAGTCGCAGATACTTCCTCTCGGGTGGGGAGGGGGAGTGGGTGAGAGGGGTGTGGCGGGAGGGTAGATGGAGACGTGAAGGAGAATTGCATTTGGCAATGGCCCGACTTCCGACTCCGCGCGTCCTCTCCCCGCTCACCCCATCCACCGTGCACCCTCGTCTTCTCCGCACGGAAAGAAGAAGCGGGGGGGGGATGGGACGTGAAACAGAATATTTATGGAACCCACTTTCGGAATGCTTAATTGATGCGGAGGCTTACGTGAACTCCAAGCGCCGGCTGCAGAGAAATGTGACTCCGTGATGCTCACGCAAGAGTTATTCAAAAGCGCATTAAATGGAAGGAAGTGCTTCTGACGTCTATCTAATGGGAAGAGAACAACGTGTAATGAATCTATTATTACTTAGTTTGGTTAATGAGGAGAGCTTATGCTCCATCCCTCCAAGTTCAAGTTATTTTTGCCACCACTTTGATTGGGAGGAAACCTATTGTAAACGGCGATAAACTGTAAATATTAGTAATTAATTTCGTTATTTCTATGTTCCATTATGTATAAATACTTATGAGTTTGTAACGTTTAACAATAAGCGTGGAAGATTTGTATTAGTTGCTATTATATTAACATAAAATACTAACATAGCCTAAAAGCTATCAATTCAAGACTGCTGAAATATTTTATTGAAATACAGTGGTACTCTTCTGTTGATTCTAACATATTTTGTGCGGTTACGTATATTTCGCATGAGCGATGGTTAAAATTATAATGAAAGAAATGGAAATGCGGAGTGGTGGAATGAGGACGAATATAAAATGGGCGTACCGAACATAAAGAAGGGAAAATAAAAAATGTGTGAAAATGACTCTGTGAAAAATGAGAGTAAAACAAAGACAAAAAGTAAGCGTTCGTTATCGCGAAATTGTCTTGTCGATCATTAAATAAGTTAAAATATTTGGAAAATACACAGCAGATAATATTGCTGGAATTATCGGTACAGATAATTAAAATTCAGAACAAGCAATGAAGCTAGATGAGCAGGCACGGGAGGGAGTGAAGTAAGAGGACGCTCGGACAACTAACTCGCTGCTTATGATGATTGGTATCCTTCAAACTACCCATACCATCTTGGCACAGATATACAGGGTTCGTCCAGAAAACAAGTGTACTGATTTTTTCCCGCCGCTCCAGGCGCGCCCAGCACCGCTTTGACGGGCTGCAATTGGAGGGGGGTATGTTGGCAAGCGACGCTGAAAAAGGCAGTCGGCTCTGAGCTGTGGTGTAGTGAGGAGCTCTGCTAACGCGAACCTCCACGTTCGACCCACGTCACGGAACGCGATGCCGAAGTTTTTGGAGCAGCGTTATTCTATCAAATTTGCGGTAATGCTTGGGAAATTGTCTACCGAAAATGTCGGTATGATTAACCAGGCTTACGGGGAGTCAGCCATGTCCAGAAACATGATCTTTCGGTGGCACAAGATGTTCGTGGAGGGCAGAGAAGAGGTCGACGACGAACCACGGCCTGGACGCCCATCAACGACACTCACCGACGAAAATGTGCGAAAAGTTCGCGATGTACTGGACTCTGATCGTCGTCTTAGTGTTCGGATGATAGCAGAGCAGTGTAATGTGCCAAAAACAATAGTGCACGAGATTATTAGGGACCAATTACAGATGCGAAAAAAATCACGACAATGCGCCGTCTCACACCGCGCTTGTCGTGTCGGACTTCTTGGCCAAGCACGGCGTGGCAACGCTGCCGTACCCGCCCTACAGCCCGGACTTGGCACCACCGGACTTCTTTCTGTTCCCGAAGATAAAGAGGAGTTTGAAAGGAACGCGATACGGGACTTTGGACGCCGTCAAAGAGGCCGTGACGACGTGTCTTCGAGAGGTTCCCGATGATGCCTTCGCGGGAGCGTTCCAGGAATGGGAACGCCGCTGGAGCAAGTGTATCGACTCACAAGGGTCCTATTTTGAGGAATATTAGTTTAAGATATGTAAAAGTGTAATAATTTTTTTTTCTTGAGCTCAGTACTCTTATTTTCCGGACGAACCCTGTACGTACACTTTTATACACTTTCACGCCAAGAGAAAAACCGGGAGCCAGGTTTGAGAGTAACGCTTGGAATGTTTCATGAGATAATTAGCACTTTTTCCATCCTCCTTATTTCAAACTACACTGAAATGCTGATTTTATTGCAGTGCCTATCATATTAAAATTTTCCTGGTAATGGTAAAATCTGAGTCATAATTCTAACCTTAAAATGCTTTTGGCTAAAGTGGAAGTCGCAATGATTTGGATTAATGATGACTACTGCAAGTATTAATTTGATTATCTTTCACCAATAAATAACACAGTCTAATTAAAATTATTAGACAAATATCACATTGGAATTTCAATTAAAAATAAACACATGAAAAACACTATTCGATGGTTTTTGACTCAACTTTGTGGAAGTTTATGTTCGTTAAATGAAGAACACAACGTATTTTTCCACTTTTTTACTTTGGTACTACTAATTTGAACGCTTAGGCGTCATCATCAGGTACAAATTAGTCAATTTGCGGTACATTTATAAGCTATTCATGTGGGGGAAGGAGCCGGCAGGAGAAGGAAATTGGGGAAAGGGAGAGGTTGTGATCGGTGTTGATGGGTAGTAGGAGATGGGTGTTAAATGTCAGGAAAGGCGATTAGTTTGGTTCAGAGTGAGGGGAAGGGTAGTTAGGTCTTTCCGAGAAGGAAAGAGATGCTTTCAGGATTGAGGTGAGGTGTTCAAACAATAATTCGTTGGCCAAATGCCCTTTTTTTCAAATTCTTTCTGATTTCCAGCTATTCCCACTCGTCCATCCTCCTTCCTTTGTCCATTGGTGTATTAATTCCGGGTTTAAATCGCTCCCATGATTTTCTTCCCAAAAATGCTTAGCGAAGTGAGATTGCGCGAGGTCACATTTCCTAAAACAGCGTTTATGTTCCTTCGCTCTTGTTTTTAATGATCTCCCCGTTTGGCCTATGTATATAGCACTACAATCCTTATAATTGCCACTCTTATTTAGTTTTTCCACTTTGTTTTTCGAAGTATTCATGTATAATTTTAGGTTGTCCACATTGTAAAAAGCAATCCAAAATTGTTCCCTAAGGAAGAGGCTGGCTATTTTTTTTGTGAAATCAATCCATAAGAAGGGAGTCTACACCATTTTTCATCTTTTACATCCATATCAATTCGTTTCAACCAAATATTGTTTGTTTTAAGATAACGTTTTTTGTGTAGTATTTTTTCTATTAAATCTCCTTTTTGCCCATTTTCACTGCAATATCTTTCATCGTTTTTAGTTCTTGAACAAAATTACTTTTAGAGAGAGGTATGTCCAGCAGTCTATTTTGGCAGGAAATGAAAAGTGGATAACTTTTGATATATATGATGGCAAGGGTTGAAGGGGATGATGTGGTATGTGGCGGTATTTTTACGAAGAATTGCAAATTCAAAACCACGTCCCTTTTTCGACACTGTGATATCTAGAAAACTGAGTTTCCCATTATGTTCTTTCTCACATGTCAAATTAATTTCTTTGCATTGGGAATTTAAGTTGTTCATAAAATTGTCTAATTTTCTCTCAGGAACATGTTGCAAATATGTCGTCTACGTAACGAAACAAACAATGAATATTCTTTGTAAAAAATGAGGGGCGGCTGAATAGTTTCTCTTCAATGTAAAGGTCGGCAAGGACTGGTGATAAAGGAGACCCCATCACTATTAACTATTTAAGTGCTCTAACTCATTGATCCTAATTTAGTGTATTACCCAAAGCACCCGAATTAAAATCTTACTGGGTTAAATGCCAAACAAAAATATTTCATCATTTCCCCTATAAAACGTACAATGAAAAAAAAAACAGAATTATGCTGTACCTTAAGAATAGCATCTCCGAAAAATTCCCCGGGTAACGCAGTTCCACTTGACGGACAGGTTAATCTCAAAAAACGTCGCCTGTGTAACAAAATTCATGGAAATTCCCACGCATATCCTCGGGATGAAAATATAAACTCATTTCGGAAAATCGACGGTTTTGGGACGGAGAAAGAAAAATAGGGAATAAATATTTTATAAAAAAAACATGAATCAAAAAATATTATTTATATAAACTTTCTTACATGAGTCACTAAACCGTTACTTTTTAGCCGTCTACCATACCACTAAGATTTCCATGAATTCGTCATTCGCAGGGAAAATGTCACCGAGCACATAACTTAAGTGGAACTCCAAGAAGAAAAAGTAATCATAAATTTTCACCAAAGTGCCGCATGTTGCGGTGGAGCACCGATTGGTTTCCATGGAAACGACTTCTAAAAGACTAGAATACTCTTGTGTTCTCCCTTGTCTCCCCTTCCCAAAGAAATCTGCTCGTTAAGAATACCACCAAGATCCTGGGAGTGAACCAGTTGGAATAGTGTTTTGATGAAGATGATCAAATTATTGTGAAACGTAGGAAAATTCCTGAACCTACAGAGAAAAATCATCAATAAAAATTGTCTTTGTGAGAATATTTTCTTATCCTTTGGTAAGCATTTATTCTAATTAATCTCCATTTGATCGATTTTCAAAGGAAGACAAGCTACAGGTGAACTCTGAATTCAATATTTAACCCAACACATAATCAATAAATTGAATCTCAACCTGTGGGCGAAAGAACCCAATTTTATAATCGATGAAAACAATGCAAAATGAAACTTAAAAAAACAGTGATTGCACACATTGACGCTATCCAATTAAGGTAATATAAGCGTATCACATCTATCGAATGGGATAATGATGCACATGAAACTACCAGTAGTGTTGACAAATTATTTTTAGCATGCCTCTCTCATTTTAAGAGGCAGATCAAAATAAGAAATTTGTATTTTATTAAAAATCAACACGGCGTTCGAAAAGGTAGACCCTGCGAGAGACAACTTGCGCTTTTTGCTTATGATATTCTTATTTCTGGAGAGGGTAATGTTCCAGTGGACGTGCTTTTTCTAGATTTTAAGAAAGCCTTCGACAAATTGTAGAAATTTAAGCTCAAATGCAGTAGAAGTTACTTCAGGCATTCCCCAAGGAAGTGTCATCGGGCCTCTTTTATTCCTACTTTACATTAATGACATTGACCTCCGTCGTACTATAAGATCCCACCTGTCAATAATAGCTCAAATAACTTCAGCACTGAAACGTTTTAAAAACTGAATACCGCCGCTTATGCTTCATTGCTTCCATCTAATATGACTTTTAATTACAAAATAACGTGTCGTGAATACAAATCCTGATAAACATATTAAGAATAATAGTATTTGTTTATCGGCTGAATGACTATTTTAACCTAGGGTCCCACAACAAAGGCGTGGGGGAATAACCAATGAGAAGCAAAGACGTCGGTTTACAGTTAATCCTGATTGCAGCCATTGCCAAATTTTATCTAATGGCCTAGTTTACGTACTAAATTGAATCCTTCCGTTCATCCATAAAAGTTAGACGTTTTGCAGAAACTGCGACCGCTTTGATATCAGTAAAAGACCGCCTCTAGCTTTCGATTAGAATATCATAATACTTTACCATTGATTTCTAATTGCGAGATTAAAGAAGTGATTAGATTGTTGTTAAGATACATAAACACGTGCGCGCTGAAATATTTCACAATTTTCCAACGTCAAATGAGCTTCCGTGGCCGCAAAAGAAGAGTGGGCCATCGACCTTGTGCAGTGCCGTCATCCAAGCTTGAGTGCGTCATTATTCGCCTGCGACGAGGCGTGGAAGGCCTGAAATGGCTAGCTCCCAACCTTCCAACCCACGAGCGCATGAATTATTAAACTGCGTAGGCATGTTACCTTTGTTATTATCCGAACCATCGTTATCCACACTCCTCCGTCAAAGCCAGTTCCACCTGGTCGCCATTTAACCCGGCGATCCTCCCCAGCTCGCAGCCCGACGATTAGCGGCTCATCGCCTGCCAATAAAGCAGACGTGGAGGGGTGACAGGGGGTGGACGAGAATGGCGGGATAGTGAGAGAGAGAGCGAAAAGACTTCTCCGACGGTCACTCTCCGAGCGGGGCAGATGTGCCAGACCGATGAGGCGTAGGAGAGAGAGGGAGGGAGGGTTAGAACGCGGGGGCGTGTGCTATGGATAAGGGATGGATCGGGACGCTCCGAGGGTGAGGATTATGGCTGATTACGTGCTGCGGTCAGAGAGATCGGGGTGACGGGGCGAAGGAGGGAAGGCGACTGGCTTCGTGCAGGGTACCCGAGTCATCAGGAGGGTGAGTTGGGGAGAGAGTAAAGGAGGGGAGTAGCGGCGAGACACTAGTTTGCAGGCGCCTAGGGTGACACGCGTCGTGCCCTTGGGTTCTCCGGGGATACTGATACAGTGTCGAGGAACAAGAGTGCGCAAAGGAGAAAGCGGAAGAGAGAGAGAGAGAGATGGAAACGATCAATTCATTTACCTCCGACCTTCACATATAAACCAGAGGTACATAATTTAAAGTGAATACAAGCAGAGACGTGTGGCGGGAACGTATAATAATAAGTTTTTACCAAGCGTGTGAAATAAAGGGAGGGAAAAAATGTAAAATTTAAAAGGAAAATGTTTAAAATGTTAGGATAAATATAAGATTTAAATTTATAGAACGTTAATTTATTTCATTCATTTAATTTCTCACTACCAGATTCTACTGAAGATAAGGCAGTTTGCAAGAAATAAAATCAGCCAAACACTTTGAAGTTCGACTGAGTGAGTAAACGCAATATCTAGGCTGGCGACAGACACACATTCTTCCATTATCCCTGAGATCCACCGTCGCCTGGCAACAGCTCCTCTCACTCTTTTATGTTTTCCTCTCTCATTACTGATTTTTTGAAAATGCACTAACTGTGTTTTGCAGAGTCTTGGGTCCGAAGAAGAGGCAGCCTCTCAACTCATCCAGATAAAATACGCCAAATTAAAATAACTCCCATGCGCGTTCTCCCCACTTTCCTCTTTGCCATGTCTTTGGTATCTCCGAGTAAGACCACCTCCTAAGTATCATATTTTTATCCCTCCTACACTTTATGTGGGAAGTTACTTTTTTTTAAGTCCATGATAAATGAGTTTTTGCACGTTTGGCAGTGTGGGCTCGAAACTTTGAAAGTTAACATTTATAAAGTTGAAAGAAATCCATTAAAATATTCTAAGAACTTTTATTAAACTTCTAAAAATTATGCAACAAGGGATAATTCAAACTTGTAATATCCGAGTAATCAAGATGGTCACAACAAAAGAACCTCAATTAAACCTCTAATTATGCTCATATTTCAAACCTCTTAATTTTCTCCAATAGTGACTGATAACCTTTATGGAAATATATACAGTAGCTGAGGTTGCCTATATTATAAAATGAAATAACAATATTTTACTTCATCAAAGCGAAATCGATATTTACAGTCGTAATGCAGTAAATAAGTGCTTTTTCTCCGAGATAATGAAGAAAACATTATCTAATTGCAACTAAAAGAACAAACCAGATGCCAGGTCGAGGAAATAGCACAGCTAACTGTGCAGTAGAAAATTATGATTCCGAATTCAAAATTCATGAACATTACGTCGCAGTATAGAAATACCATTATCAGAATTAGAAACTATTAAAAATTAAACCTCCGCAAAGGATAACACATTTCTTTAATGTCTCAGGACCAACCAGAAAACAAATTATATTTTATCATGATAATTTATACCTTTGAATGTCAAACTATTAAAAATGGGATAGTTGCAGTGAAGATAAATTAATTTAATTCAATTTACTTTTATTTACACCGAATATAACTTTACCTGCTTAAACACAAAACACGTCACATAATATTCACATTCACATTAATATTCACATAATTGAAAGTTACAACTAATGAGACAAAAATATACAAGTGACAAGATGTGCGTCCTATAAGTATATATTAAAAGAGAACATGGTCTAGAGTTGATCAAAGTAACAATTAATTCTCGGCCAGCAAGAGTTCAATGAGACAGTGAAAATGGCGATTTAGAGTTACTAAATATCGAAACGCGTAGTACTGAGCATTAACATAATTTACGCTATCAGAATATCCCCTTTTCATTACGTGCAGCCTTTCTGCATCAGTTATTCGCTCTAAATTTGTTTATTGAGAATCATTATTAAGGCAATGGTGGTAACAATTTATAATATCTAATATTATAATGCAAAACTAAATTGTCTTAATAAAATACTGTGGATTTATATAGTTATATCTTCTCATAATAAAATGATTCAATTCCATAACGTCATATCTCAAATAATCAACTATCAAATGCTAATGATTAACTGACATAAAATTCCTTATAGTCTACTTCATATTGAAAGCAAATGAATATATATATATTTCTGTCATAGGAGTTTTTCTAAGCATCAAATCACATTTGCAACATCTATGTGATTGGTTGCATAAAAGAGTTACCAGAGTAACCAAATCTCATCATCATTCTTTCATTAAGTTACATGCGTGCAACTTGGGTAAAAATATTTTTTTTGTTACAGCAAGACAAATTTTCATAATTCGAGCAAACATTACATAAAATTTTAAGTACATTAAAAGCAACAAACAAGATCAGTAATATTCTTTAGTTTCTTTCCATTTTCCTTCTTCAAAAAAATGTGAGCTGGCTATCAAATCCACATTTTCCTATTTTCCTCTTTAATGTCAAGTGCTTCACAACATACAGATTCCATCTTACACCAATATGTGGGTCGCGGTAGTAAAGGGGTAAAGCTTTGAACTACTGACCGGAGGACACGAGCTCGATTCCCGAGAAAGCCTCTTTGGGGACATGCTTCTCCACCCAAGCCATAACCAGTACAGGGAAAGGAACTAGCCCCCCACCCTGATGTGGAATTTCACACACCGTTCGGCTTAGTACTGGGTGCCATCACCTACCAAATTACTACCATCACCTACCAAACCAACCTTAGGGTTTTTTATAAAAAATATATATATATATTATTACATACATATGTGTGTATATATATACATTATATATACACATCCGTAAGACTCTCAAATTATATATATACATGTATATATAAATATATATATATAATTATATCTATAAATGTGTACCAGCTGGAAATATCGATGATGCGGAAGCACTCACGAGAGCAATAAAAGTTTATATATATATATATATATATATATATATATATATATATATATAAACAAATAATACATGCAATATGAAAACATTTTACCCAGAAATAAAGTTATAAATGTAACTAATCCGATTTTTCCAATGAGTCACAGAAATAAGAAAGATATACGTAAAATGCTACCATCACCAAGAAGCTATTATTACTATAAATCGTGAATATAAACATGCACGCAAATGCACATCATACCCTTCGCTCTATAATTTCTAACATCTCAATCTCAAATTAAACGTTTTTCAAATATATTAGCCATGCATGATAAATTGTAAATGAACACACAAAATTTCGTGAAAATAAATTCCAAATGGCATTCGGCAAGACAGATCGGTGGCGCTGGGCACCATAATCTAACTTCTTCCACCGTAATGGCCGCGGTATTGCAATGTGAACTTTAACAGGCCCAAGCCCAACTGAGCGTTTGGTTAGCATCCCCCTCGCGTCCAGCATTAATCCGAAGGGACTGTAACCGCAAATTATTCTCAATTTCACACAAGGCTTGGCCGGCACCCACATAAACGGCTGGTTCTCAATCTCCCAGTTATATCATCGCTTCTTGAATGGGCGACCCCCGCGTTTCCAACCCTGCACCTTTTACCCCTCGACCAGAGAAGCTCCACCCCTGTTTTGCCCCTCCTCCCCCGCCCTCCGACCCCAATTACGATCCCATTCCACCAATTCCCTTCCTCTCAGCTCCCCTCCCTTACTAGACCTCAGCCACCCCTCCGCGAAATCTCCGTCTCCATTATAATTTACCATTCCGAGATCCCCACCCTCCGCTCCGTTCCCTTCCTCTCCTCCCCCCTTCCCCTGCGGCCCTCATTATCCACCGCCCATTCAGTTGCGGTGCCTCCCTCGTCGTCCACCCTCGTACATCCCCCTCCCCTTCCGCCCGCTCTACAACCAGCGCAGGGAGAACGGAAAAGAGTAATCCTCGCTAGCAATTTTACCCGAATGGATAAATTCGAAGCCTACTTGACATTTCTGTTCGTGCTTTATGCCTCCCCACTCAAAGAGTTACTTCTCCAAAATCACCGTGTTTCTAAATCATTCATTCAATTCTTACCACAGTCTAATTAGGAACCTAAGAAGTATCACGTTGTACGTAAAACCTGCTCGCAAGGATAAAAGTGAAACTTTTACGCGTTCCGACCGAAAGGAAACTAATAATTTATCAGTCTAAAAAATATTTCCTTGAGCTGATTTCAGAAAATTACTTTTATACCCTAAGCTGCTGTGAAATGCTGAAAGTTTTGCATTTTGTACTAATAAATTCTTTTTCTGTTCTGAAATATCTACGGCACTAATCGCGATGTTTTTTCTGAGAGCATCAACGCGACTGTGAAACTCTAATGACGTCCGCTACAGGATAACCGCAAACCTTCATGTTGTTTCTTTGATGATACGTATGTCTTCACTCTAATCAAAGCCCAAAATTATGAGTGTTGTACGAATTTCAAGGAATTATGTTATGGGTTTCTAATGATTAATGTGGGGGTTAGCGACTTGTTGAGAACCTATTCTACTTAACTCGAAACACTACAAATAGAAATCCACAGGAGAAATAAATTAAATATTTATACATTATCTTACCATTACTCATAGATTTATTTATTTCTCAAACGAAGTCTAAAAAATTCAGAATAAGGTGTAGAATACAATAATTCAACTTAAGTTCCTCTCAAACTATCATGATGCAGTTTTATCCATACATTTATGTTTCTTTTCCACAAATACATACTAAGTATTTTTTAAACAAAATAAAAATAAAAATTAGCAAGAAAATAATTCACAGCAAATGCAATTTTCTTCGTCCAAGAATTGCATTTTCAAAGAAATAATTTTTTTATCCCGCCGAAGGAAATACAAGGTAATCTCCAACTTAGAGCCCAACCGTATTTGCGGCGTCTGCCAAAGTAACACAAGCAACGTGATTTCCTAAAAAGATAACCCCTACTTGATATATTCCAACTTCCATGGCTTTGACTTTAAATTCAGTTAACGTATTTCTTTTCATTTCTCCCTTTCCCTTAAACCGTGGGCCCCATACATCTAAGACGCTTTAAAAATGAGGAAAAAAGAGCAAAACTTCATCTCCTCATCACACAAGCTCCTAGGACAACTACCTTCTGCCCCATCACAATAGCTCTGGTGTCTTATGCCGTGCCCTCTTCCCCTCTTCATCACCCCTGCACTGCACCCTGAGCTCCTTTGTTGCCGAAAAATCACGCTATAAGGAGGCTGGGCTCCGGGGTAAGCCAAAAACCCATCTCGTCCCTTCATCTCTCCCTACCACCCCATATTTTCCCTTCGCTTCTTCACCCCACCTCCTAGATCCACTCTTTCTTCTTCCAGCATGCATATTACGAACCCACACAAAGCCCCCTCCCAATTCAGCCTCCAGAACTTCCACCCACACAATATAGTCGAATCTTCCACTTCCTCCTCCTCTCTCCTACCCTCCTACTAGCCCCATGCACCCGAGAAATTTCCACCGTGAAATCCCGAAGTCCAATCATGAGCACAGGATGGAGGAGCTTAGGGGCTACCGATGAAGAATAGGTAAGTGACCTCTTTACGTGCCGCTCCGAATTTTAGCACCCATCCCGATATTCTGACAAGGGGCCCTTCCCATTATTTATTGAGGGCAAAAAAATAAAAGCGTATGAACATATTCCAGCAAGCTCGCTCTACAATCTAAAGCCTCCAAATAGGGTAAAATACAATGAAAAGGGTACAACAAAGAGAATTGGATGGTAAAGCAAGTTATTCTTCAGGCACCACACAATTGGTCTAGACGAGTGCACTGAGCTTGATCTATGACATTGGAGATGGCTGTTTCATGTGGTTCGCCCTTTCAAAAATCTTCCCTGATATATTCTAATAAGAAGAAAGAATTACAGAACACATTACACAAAATTACAGAACCAGAAGTTGTGAACACTTCTGGTTTTATAATTAAGGACCTTTAATTACATTTATGTATAGGAAATACAACATAAATGCAACATAAAAACACCTTTCCTGCGACTTTGAAGCGCCATAGTGACTATGTTTTATTTGTCCATTTCTTATCAAGCGATTTTCGATGAAGAATTTCGGATTACCTGAACTCATCTGAATGTAAACATTTGAATAAAACTCTGCATACTGTTATGAACTTCCATAGCAATCATTGAGGTTGGAATAAGTTACCTCCTTGGTCGTATCACCAGCTCCTGCATCAGGTAAAGTGTGCTTAAATTGATAGAGATGCATTCAGAAGAGGAATAATATATTATTCACTAACACAATATTGCATAATATTCTGGATCCAAAATATCAGCAGTGAAAAACAAGAATTATAAAATATTGCCACAAGGAAAGATAAAATCATCGCTGGAATGGATAGACACTTGGAAATATACATATCAGACAATTAAATACACTAAACCTAGAGCACTTCATCGATCCATTTAAAGCTGACGCTCTCCATGACTTTGAAATTCTCATATATATTTGAAGAGTTAATGAGTTTCTATAAAGGAAAGAATGCATCACGCGTACTTATAAAGAGCATATCAGTATGAAGACCCCAAACCGAAATTAAAGTTCGGCGATGATTAGTAATTTTTTAATAAACTCCAATTATAGCCTGTGTCTATGATCAATTTCTTATTGCTATTTATCCATTAGCAATCGGATTAGACAGTATTGTACACTACATAAAGTTGAGGACACCTATACATTATTAACGTCATTGGAACACGAGAAATATTTTTCTCATTTTTGATCAGATATCTCTCATGAAGAAAGTTTTACCAGGCCTTAATCTAATTATTCAGGGAGGACTGAGAGTTTATACCCTCTTGTGAGTAGATGTCCTAACGCCAAACTCAAGCGTATTGGGTTTTATAGGAAAATATGCCAGTAAGGAATGCCTCCTACCGAATTATTTAATGGTTCGGCTTTTGAAAAGCATGGCAGTATGCAGCTCAATGAATGGATAAACAAAAAATAGCTGTCCTAGACCAGAACTCCGCATTAATAACAGGCCAATTTTTCACGTATTAATAATTCATAAAAGTTGTGTTGTACTAGGTATAACCATCCATCACTGCAATCAAACCAAGGGTGAACATTAAAGGTGAGGGCAGAGCCTTAAACATGCTAAGCCTTAAAGCAAGAGAAATTCACACATTCAAGGGAGTCAATTCCTTTCAGTCTGCCATCAATCGGCGTTCCATAAAGTTCTAGGGACTGGAAAATCGCACCATAATGGGTTTCAGACAGGGCTGTTTGATGCCATCCCCTGGAATTTGAATCGGAAGCTTTGAATAAAATCCGGAGACAATAATGAGAACTGTTTATCGTTGTCTGTAATAAAACAGTTTCTGGCGTAACTTGGTGGAAAATCTTCATACTAACTTTTAATAATCAAACCACTTTACTTTTCCACATAAACTTTTTAATTTTTACTACCCAGGTTTCGTTATAACATAACATCATCAGGTAAAAATTTTAAAATTATAATAAGACGGCTTAAATAAACAATAAAAAGACGGCTTAGCAATAGGCTCTCCGCTTTCCCCGCTACTAGCAGACACTTTCTTGGACAATTTTGAGCAAATATTGTTTTCCTCAGATCATCCCCTCATCAAAAATATCCTCTGTTGGTATAGATATGTTGATGACGTTTTCTGAGTCTGGACGGGTTCCGAAAGACAGTTGGAAATTTTTTTCAATTTCCTCAATTCCAGAGACAAACATATAAATTTTACCAAGGAATTAGAAGTGGATGGATCTCTCAACTTTCTGGACTTGAATATTACCATTAAAAACAATAGTTTTAATTTTTCTATTTTCAGAAAACTGTGTTATACGGACCATGTCATACACTATAATTCTAGGCACTATTTCGCTCAAAAATTATCGGCCTTTCACGCTATGATACACAGAGTATGTTCTATCCCCTTGTCCAAAGAAAACACTCTTAAAGAACTACAGATCATTAAACAAATTGCAGTAAACAATGGGTATAGAGAAGATTTAATTGATACCCTTTACCGCAAGAAACTATCCCGTTTGGCAAAATTATCCATATATAGTTCACCCACATATACAGAAAACCAGCCAAAGTGGCGGAGATTCCCTTTTCTTGGTCACTTATCATTAAAAGTACAAAGAATTCTTCAAAAGGAAAAAGTGAGACCGGCCTTTTACAATAAAACTAATTTAAGCAACATGTTATGCCACACGAAAGACCACGTTGAACCACTACACAAAAGTGGAGTATACAAACTCCGCTGCAAAGACTGCAACCGGATATACATAGGCCAGACGGGGAGGAGATTTGAAACAAGAATAAAGGAACACCGGGCTTGTTTTAAAAATAACATCTCCGCATCACTATTTGCCAAGCACTTGAGAGATTGTGGCCACACTAGCGATTTTACTCCCGAATTTTTACATTTTGAGAAGAAAGGGTACCGTCTTGATGCGCTGGAGCAGTTGGAAATCCTTCAACACACGAATTACGGGGAAGATGTTTTGACCAACGATTTTCTTTACCCGTCACATTCCCCGTTATTGTTTTTTCCCTCACCCCCTGCCAGCTCACCTGAAACCAAGTGAGACTTTTTCAACAATGTAGCGATTCCTCCCAACCCGCTACTGAGTCACCTAACTAATTACTAAGTGCCGTTCTCCCAGTTCATAATAATAATTTCCCTAATCCTCTGCCAACTAATCTGATGTCAGGTGGGCTTTTTGCAACATTGTATTGACCATATCCTTCCAGCTAATTATATAATATTATCCGCCTCAAACCATAGACTTTTAGCCCCCCCTCTTCATAGCTCAACCAATCCTTTCTTTCCTCCCTCCTCTTCCCCTCCGCCCAGAGATATGTATATATACGGTGTTGGACTTGTCAATTTTTACCTGATGATGTTATGTTATAACGAAACCTAGGTAGTAAAAATTAAAAAGTTTATGTGGAAAAGTAAAGTGGTTTGATTATTAAAAGTCAGTTGTCTGTAATATTTTGACACCCATTGGAAAATCGTTTGTTTTAAAAAAAATCATTACTTCGGTCAATATTTTAAAATGCTATATCGTTAGAATAAAGGTTTAGAGGGAATTTTTCAAAAGCGAGTAACAGCATTATATAAAATAACCACTAGGTGTTCATTTAAGATAAAAATTTAATATTGGACTGCATATATCTTTTATCAGTTCAAATAAATGAGAGTGAAATACCCTTGTGTACTCGTATTTCGTAATATGAAGATTACGCACTTAAAATGTTGCCCTCTTTCCAAAATTAATTATTTAATCTGTTATTAGATTTCAACCTGCTAGGAAAATATAGGTAACACGTTGTGTTATAATATTTTAGGTAATTCAGATATTTCAAGTTAATGAAAGCTCTAATAGGAATCACTATAAATAGCTTGGTAAAACACTGAAATGGTGTTAGTCAATACGATCCCTTGAGGAGAAAATAATGTACGGTACTGAAGAAAAAACAAAACCCTTCCTTGCACAGGAATGCAATCCTCCGGAAAAGTGCCACGGGTTTTGAAATATTAAACACAAGAATAATTGAATAAAAAGAAAAACTACACGAAAAAATATTCATGCTCGAGGTGGCAATTAAGATTCCCTACGCTCATTTCAAATTTATTAGATGGGGAAAAAATGCGAAAAGTCCCTCTGACCCCGTCTCGGGCCATTAATAAGCGTATCCGGATCCGAATGCGGGGACGAGTGGGAGTCACGCTCATTGGGACTTTCCCATTTCTCCATAATCGTGCGAAACTCATTTTACTACGCTCGACTACCTCATCTCCCCACCACTCCCACTTGAACGACCACTTCTCACTCTCCGCTCCAGTCCGTGAGGCATAGATACAGACACCGCGGACCCAGAGAGAACATCCTCGCCCCGCTCCCTAGCAACGAGGGGCAGCGTCCACAACGATGGCGTCCGCCTTCCCTACTATTTCCCTCTCCCGCTCCTCCGCCCTTTTCTTCGTCTGCGCCTCACCCCGCTCTACCCTCACCAACCACTCCGTTTACGCCTCAACCCCCGGTGCGTTTATTATTCATCGCATGGTGAGATGGTGTGAGTTATGTGCGAGGGAGAGGAGGGTTTTAAAGATGGCGGAGGCAGGAGTTTATGAGAGGATGAGGAGTGAAGGTTCGCCCGGTTCGCTAAAATGTAAGTCCGGGAGTGGACCTAGATGAAGGAGCAACAAGCAAGAAAGGAAGGAGTTAAATGCCTACTTTTCAGTATTTCCTGAGGGCCTTCGGTCTCACTGCCACGGCATTAAAGGAACGTAGAAACTTGCGAATAGGGCACAATTAGTGAAGTCCTCCGAACTTTATGGATAAAATATGACTAACACCTTACATTTAGAAAATGGTATAAAGGCAGATGCAGCAGCCTGATGCTCGCTCTAAATGTGCTACAGTTTAAGCGTCACGATAATAAAGTTTTCATGCTTGCGTTGATCGAGTATTGGAGTATAAACCCGTATTATTAGTATTATGGAGCATAGGCACATCTTCAGACAAGTTTTTACGATTTTTGTAAACATATCTTTGAAAGCAGGAATGAATTCCCGATTACTCTTGAGCGAGGCTCATAAGTGTTGCCTAGGGAAACTGTTTTCTCTCTTGTATTTGCACTAATAGTTTGAAAAAACGACTCAAAATTGCTCCACATCCAAAATATATACCATTTTTAAAGCAATTTCAGGGAATACTGTCGAAAAGACTACATTCTTTATTGATGTTCAATGATAATTGAATTTGCAAGGTTTGGAAAAAATCTAGTGCGTTTTTTATGATACTAACGAATTTCACTAGCAGGACCAAGATCATTTCTCGTACAATTCCTATTAAAAATAAGTGTTTATTTTTTCCATGTGTTTCAGTACCTAGTGCCCAGTACTGAATAATATTTGCTACATAAAGTCAATAAAAGGATAATGAATATGGAGGGAAAAGATCAACATAAAACCTTAAGCCATTACAAGAACCTAAGCGCTATTTTATTCTTCTTATATCTTCGTCTTTTTTTGTTTACACTTGTCACAAAAATATCCGCCACTTTGCTTTTTTTCCTTATTTCTAAAATAACCAGACCCAATTGACTGCAAACTCGGCTATTAAAGGAATCTCGGGAAACTTTCGATAGGGTAAATATGATAATATTTCATTTCAACAAATATAGAATATGGAAATGTTGGCAAATATATTATTGTTAACACAAGACTATGAAGCAAAAGCGTCGTAAAAAGAATTATGCGAATGAAATTCCAATGTCTGTAGTTCGTTGATAAAGCATCTCAAGTGATGCTCGAGTACAGCTTCCTTTTCCCAACGATTCGAAAAGCCTTAGAAGTCGACTTTCGAGGACACAGTAGCCTCGAGCGAGAGACGATATTCCGCGACCACACTCCCGGGATTCGCCCAGCCAGACCTCGTCCATTTGCCGGCGCTACACAGTCCGGTTCACGGGCTTTGAATTCAACGCCCGCGGGGGAGAGGGAGGGAATGTCAAGAGGAGAGGGAGGAGGCGCGATGGTGGAGTACAGCTAGATGGGGGGGGGGGGGTTTAAGGAGGGCGACGATTCAACAGGGATGCGGGATGAGCAGCGGGCGCGAAAGGTGAGCGTTGTGGACGGTCCCTCCTCCCGAAGCCTCCCGAAGAGGAGCAGCGCTTTGGCTGGGATTAAGGCCGCGATGAAAAGACATGCGGAGGAGGGAGCCTTTGCGGCGGGGGCGTTGAAGTGGGGTCGAAGGTTGCGGGAGGGGCAAGCTGTGATGGGAGGGGGGGAAGAAGACAGGATGAAGCCACATGTGGGAAGGGACGTGAATGGAGAAGATGTGGGATCCAGGGAATGGAGGATGAAAAGGATAGAAGTCGGTGCGGGTGAAAAAAATAAGACTCACCACAGAATTGGAGACATCTCAAGACTTCCACTACCTCTTTATCCGATAGGCGATAAAATTTATCTCACATTTTGCAAAGGTAACTTCGACCACATTTTCTGCGACAAAGGTTTTCCTACCACGGTTTAGTAACCAATGGGGCTGAACGATTTTTTTCATCCGACTATCGACAAATCTCGTCAATAAAAACTTTTCAAACAAAAACGAAATTTAAACAGTTTCATTTTTTTTCTTTGAAGAAACAGCTAAACCATGTACGTCAAAACCAGGCAAAATATTTCGAATGTCAGCAGGAAAATGCCGCTAAATCTGATCGCATAATATTTTACAACTAATTTCCTTTTCTGTTGAAGGAGAAAAATGCACAAATCTGAAGTATAACCGTTGCAATTAACTCCTCCAAAATTATCAGAATAAATGTTAACCAATCTCCATTGTAAAATTTTAAATATTTAATCAATAAATTAATAAAAATATTAAACATGTACAGCGAAAACCGGTCACCTTCAGGCATGTTTCCCTACGCACCCGTTACAAGTACGTCGACAGTTCACTGACCTCTCAAATACAAAAAAATAGGTAGCTATTCGGAGAGGAGGAAAAAATATGAGAAGGATAAGTGATAGAATATGAGCAAACTGTGCAAGTGACCTATGGGCTTAGTATGAACGGGAGTGGATGAAATGGTGAGGGGGAACCATAGCTGAGAGGAGGGACCATCATTTCGATCCTGTGGACCACCGCCCAGACATATGCAACCCAGCCCAGCAATAAATACTACGAAAAGGATGAGTGGTGAGGGAGAACGAGTGGGAGAGAAATGTTCATATCGACCGAAGTAAACGTTAAGTAAAGTGGCGGAGAGGGCCGGGGTTTAGGCGATATTGAAGAAGGATGAAAAGGGTGCAAGAATGGTAGAGGAGATGAAGTACCACTGGAGTAGCGGCATGTTCATGCAGCTGGCATGGCTCCAACACAGAGAACAGCATGACATCGATTTCGCTCTATTAACTAAGATGGAAACAATCACAGGCTTCTAGAGATTTCTTGTAGGTGAGCTACAGTGTCTAGTGTAATGTGTGGCCTATGTGCCCCATGTTAAGGCACACATAACAGTGACGCATGCCCATACAATGAAATATTCTTTGACGTGGGCTCCAATCAAAATGTAATTGCATAGCATTTATGAAAACAAATAGTCGTGGAACGTATATCAAAAGATTTTGAGATAACATCCAGCATAGTAATTATAATATGCATTAAATCATTTATGCAACTAAACCTAAAATCGCCAAATGTATGCATTACAGATTTCAAATTCTTGTTAGTCCACCAACCATGGCAAAAACTTCACTATCCCAAAAAATATTTACGCAATGATACGAAGTAGAGGAATTAATAAACCACAAGAAAGCATTATCGCCCCAATTTTTTCTCCTTCAGTTCCTTAACAGTTTCTTCCCTTCCCAGTCCATTTGCCCCTACCAATACGTTTTCACTTAACAAAGTTCTCCTATGTACCATGGGCTTCAATATACCACTACCTCTCAGTATCTTCTCAATCTAATCATTTATTCAGCCTCGAGTTAATACTACAAATCTTCTCTCTTCCCCAAACTTATAAAACTTCAGGATTCTCCTGCACCTCAGGTTACTCTATCTGTTGCCAATTTTGAGTCCACACCTCAAAATCATCCGATTGACAATCCTTTTCTTTCCTGAAATACCAAACTTGGGCCATAAATATAACTAATACAAGCCTATGCCCCTAATATTTACTAATCAATACTTTCTTTATCCGTGCTTTAAATTTTAGTTTTTTATTAATGTCATCTCCTGCGTAAACATTCATTTCATTTACACAATTCAATGCAACAATTTCAGAGAGTAAAAATCATTCGTTTTGACCGGGATTGTTGATGAAATTGTTGCATTGTAATGCACACGAAGCTGATGACTCCGTTAAAGTTACTGTTGCGGTATCTCCCGCAGTTTCTTGAAATTTACACAATTCGTTACGCAAGCATATTAGCGAAGTAATATGCCCACTTTTGCCTAAATCATTATCCTATTGAATGGATACAATACTAGTGTCTCCATAATATATATTGCAGAAGAAAACTTCAAAGATTTCTGGTGCAATAGTGATTCCAAAGGTCTTAATCTACTAAATAGGTATAATCACATGTATTTATATAATTCATCATATCATTTTTCTCAAAACTATATGGAAGTGAATAGTCATTCCGACACGTTATTTCTTCGAAAAAGTTTATTTCAAATATTATACTCCATCATTCTAGCGAAAAATACTAAAATAAATTTTTAATTAAGAGTACCTACATAATTTTGGTATTCGATGAAGCATAGCACAAGGATATAACTTCTACAACATGACGGTATCGACTAAGTCAATGAAAATTCCGGCAAGAAAGTTTCTTACAATCGGGTTCCAATTATAAAATAGTATTCTAATTTTTTTTTAAATTAATAGCACTGACAAGGGTACAGGTACATCAATAGTACTCAGAAAGTACACAACTCACAAGTAAAATTACTCAAATGCCGTATAGAAAACGTATGAAGTAAGCAAAAGAAACAAGTCCACGATAATGGAACGGAGATGAAAAATTCCATGAATTGTAAAGAGGAAGCGAACGGGTTGAGTTGGGAGACGGGAGCGATAAAGGAGAAGAGGGAACAAACAAAAGAGGGGCGTTTATCTGGGAGGCACTTGTACGGTCGACGACTGAATGCCACGGGGAGGAGGAGTAAAACCGGAGAAAAAAAATCCGAGACGTCGGCACACTCCATTTCGACGAGAGCGAAATTGCTAAAGTTTTCCGAGTTCCGCGGGGATGAGAGACATGCGTGGCAACGTCCTGAAGCCACCCACCCAACGCTCTCATTGATATGAGATTGGGTAAAAAACAAAGAGGCGCGACGGTGGAACGAGAGAGAAGAAAATGAAAAGAGAGAGCAACTCAAGGAGAAAGGGAGAGAGTGAGAGATTCACGGTTAAAGGTGGTGACGGTGGCTCGCGGAGAGAGCAAGTGGGTCGAAATGATGGATAGGTTGCGAACGCGAAAGAGGGAAATTAAGGGAAGCGGAGATGGGTGTGCGCGGGCAGGCGAGGCGGGAAGTGACGGATCGAGCAACGGCCCTCGTGAAGGACCGGTTCCCCAGGATTTGAGATGCTTTGAATGAGCGGAGGATGAATTGATCGCGGGCGTTGGGCGATGGTGAAATAGCCGCGAGGGGAAATGAATATGGGCGCGTGGTGGAGAAGGAGAAGGGAGAGCCGACGTTGTACGTGTAAAAGCAGCGAGGAGGAGAATGCTCTGCTCTTGTCATTTTCCCTTTTCATTGCCCCCGTGACAAGCTACGGTGTACAAGGGATAGAGCGAATGAATTCATCACCTCCCGCGAACGTAATTCGAGATCTCCCTAACGAAATTCTTGCTTGATTACCACGGCATCGAACGCCAAACGGAAGTAGGTCGCGAAGGCAATAAATGTTTTCGCTAAATGATTGATTAGTAAATATTCATGAAGCAGACCCTTGATGTCCCACAAATCTAGGTGAGCCTATGAAAAAATGGCGACAATTCACTGTATTCACCTTTCGGACTGCAAGTAAGCACGCAAACCCCAGGTGCACATTGGATGCGTCAAACAGCAAAATTGAGGAGTGCATATAAAATCAAGGGCCTTAAAGTGCTATAAAAAGATTTAATATGCAAAATGGAAAGAAAATCAAATTACCCGAAAAGGTAGAAACATAATCTTGAGAGAAGTCAAAGAAAAAGACGACAGCGGAAAACAAAGTTTCAGAAATCTTAGTGAAAGCGAAGATAAAAGGATTAAATTTTTCATGGAATAATAAATTACTATGAAACTATAAAATCATCCAAGAAGCATAACATGATTAATAAGAGGTTGAAAAAAGGATTGAACTTTTGCGGACCTGATATTTATATACCTAGTAAATTACGAGGCGTGTTCTTAAAGTAAGTACCGTTTGCTTATATTTAAATACTGGCGCTTCAGAACACAGTTTTGCTCGTGCAGCGCCATCTATTGATTCATTGAAAAGCTATAGCAGCATTTGTTTTGTTTCAGAAGTGTTTGCTTGTCCGTGCATGCAAACAACAATGTCCGCGACAGTCGTTGATCCCGCCAGCTGTGAAGTGGGTTCTGTCATACGATTCTTGTATGCAAAAGGATTGTCGGCTGCTGAAATTCATCGGGAATTATGCCTAGTTTATAAACCTACAGTTATGAGGGAAGGAAAGGTTAGACAACGGTGCTGTGATTTTAAAAATGGACGAACAAATGTCCATGACGAAGAGCGAAGTGGTAGGCCCAGTATTCTGACCGATGAAATTGTTTCGCAAGTGGAACAAGAACTGCGATGTGATCGTCGATTGGCAATTAATGGCCTGGCTGAACAATTTCCTCAACTTGGACGCACTACTGTCTACAATATTGTTACGGAAAACCTCGGATACTACACATTGCGTGCAAGGTGGGTACCGAAAATGCTCACCGACTACCATAAAGAGCAAAGAATGTCCAGTGGACGAGAGTTTTTGGGTCGTTGGGAACTCTTTAAACCATCCACCGTACAGTCCTCACCTTACACCCAGCGACTACTTCCTCTTCTTGCACTTGAAACTGTGGTTCGGTGGACAACGTTTCGAAACCGAAGAGGAACTCAAGAATGGCGTTGTCGATTGGTTCAACCCTCAGGCGGCGAGTTTCTATGCAGAGGGGTTAAAGAAGCTGGTGCAGCGGTACGAAAAATGCTTAGAAGTGAACGGCGATTATTTAGATAAGTGAAGTAGGTTTGTAGCTAACTAAAAGTGCCAATAAAATGTGTTTCATATGAGTATATTTTTTCCTGTGACCAAACGGGCCTTACTTTATGAACACGCCTCGTACTAAGAAACTCGGGTGCAGTGAGCAAAGCATAGTTATGACGAAGGGACAACCTAAAGGAAACAAGAGTGAAAAGTATATGAAGAGCCAACTGCGAGCAGAAAAAGCCTCAGCCTTGTCTCTACATCCTAATATAATGGTAAATAATTTTCAATGACCTGTACTTAACGGGTCCTTAGCAGTCTGCCTGGATTTGAATATCCCATAAGTCACCAAATAGTTGCCTCATTCCAATTTTTGAGTACAAGAGGTATTTAAAGCGGAATAATACATCACACAGCTAACTTATGACATTAACAAACACAGGTATAGTAGAAAATATTGAACGAACATTACACAGACTTTGAATATCACATAAAAATGAAGTAGAATTAAATTTCGGAATCTGGGTCCTCCGCTTAGCAAGTTCACAAGAACTGACGATGCATTCAAGAAAACTTATAAATTCTAGAGGGACGGCAAACAAAACTGTAGGAAACCTTCATTGACACAAACTCAAGCTCAACTGGAAGATTTCCAATGGACTTCCGTAAAACTGTATTCGTGACTGATTCTAACAAGGCTAGGACAAAGTATGTAAAAACTTTTGAAGAGTGACTTATTACCCTAGCGCTTCTGTTGAAGAACAAGAAATAATTGTCTACGAAAAAATATAACTTAAAGTAGAGGATTTCCGTGATGGAGACCAATTTGAATTCATAAAATTCAGAGTTCATAAAGGATAGGAAAAGTTATTTTGGCCCTTATAGAGCAATTATTGAGAAGACACTAGAGGAGAAAAAACAGGCATTAATTTTATTTGTCACTTTGAGAAAACATTCATCGCATTTGGAAAAATCAGCAATTTCTATTTTAACGATGTCATAAAACTAGTGGTAAAAAAGGAGGTTCCGTACGTGGAGAGGAAAACAATGAAATATTAATAGTGATGTAAAAGATCCGTAGTTAAAACGTATAGGCAGTGATCTGTAGCATGGAACTTAATCACAAAATAGGCAATCAAAAGCTAGCAGTAGTGGAAGGTAACCATTTCCGGAGAAAATTAGCAGCGACGGAGTAAGCAAGACGAGTAGAGCAGAATAAAACAGGGAACGTGTAATTACCAGAAGATTTTAATGAAATAGCGTATAAAATAGCTGGAAGCAAGTGAACGCTTCAATAAAGCATAAAGGTGCACACTTTCGTGAGGCAAAATTGACATTAAAAAAAGAGCAGACTGGAATTTATTTCAAATATGAAAAATATGAGAGAATGACGAAGAATAACTGGGCGGATCACTACGTTAATGAAGAATTTCCCCGAAGACTCGGAGAGGGTTGATTTCTAAGGAAAACACTGTAAGGAAAAAGTTGCTATATTGTCGGGTAATATTGGACACTACGACTTCAGAAAGACCGTAATAGAAAATAGATTCATCGGGTACAACTAGAAAGAAAGACAGTGGTGAAATATATTTTCCTAGAGTTGAGAAAGGTGAAAGCGGAGCAATGAAAATTTAAGATAGAAAAACTAATAAACATCTACTCAAGCCCAAGAATGTCCATTATTGATAATGATGATGATGATGATCCTTGAATCACTCCAAGATATTCGTCGGATGTATCCTTACGCCATACGTAAGATGGCACCCAAAGAGTGAATTTTTCTTTTTATCTGTTTCAATATGAATTATATCCAACCAAAAATTGAAAAATATGTAAATTGAAATTGAAAAGAATTCGATATGGCACAATTTAGTTTTATTCAAATTCGTTCATTCTCTTACACTACCAAACTTTGAGTCTATTTGAGCATTCTTAATATTTCAGATAATCTTTTCCCCGCCATTCAAACAGTTTTTATTTACCCGACTTACGTTAAAAATGTCAACATAGGGCAATATTTCTAATATATAATTCCTCTTCAACTACCGTTTATATGTTCCTGTTAGGTTTACTACACTGCGATGATACAGAGGTACGAGTAAGAATACGTAGGGCGTCTGGGGAATACACACAGTATTATTGAAACTTAATATATATTTCCTTAAAAATAAACAATAGAATTAATGAACGCAAAGGAGGAACTGAGATTCATCCAAAATCACTAGTGAAGCGATCGAAACATAATACTACGACAAAAATTAACAAATATAATTATTCGCATCTTTTTCATGATTTATTCAAGCGGTAGCAATATTTTTACATGCAGTTCCAATCATGATGAAGAAGAATATCTCTCAAAAGATACAGTAAAGTAATGAACTTTTCAGAAAATAATAAATAGCTGTTTTCATTGGGATAGCGAGAGAGAAAGAAAATAATATCTACCGGAACTCAACCGTTTTGAGTGCAAAAATGACCGTGAGTGGATCATGACTTGCAACCAATCACGCCGTGCAAACACGCCACATAAGCTTCCAGTACAACTTACGACAGTGGATCTTAAATAGGGACAATGGCCGAGAAACCCGCCTACGCTTCAACCAAGAATGGCTCGACCACGTCTCGTGCTGGTATAAAAGCCTCCTTAGCCTACCCATACCACTTTCAAGTTTATCCGAACGTTATGAAAAAATAATCAGGAGCGCAGCGAAAAGGGATGCGAGTCGAAACCGGAGAGAGGGAAAAAAATATAGAGTGAAAGAGAGAGAAGAGTGTTTCCAAAACTCCGAATTCGCATTAAAAATTTCACACCTTCACGATCCCGAGCTTTTAATCTCGGCATGGAGCGGGGGGGGAACATAAAAGCTGTGTGTGCCAGGCCCTCCTCCTCCTCCTTTCCACGCAACGCCTATCCCCGCCCGCGCGTCACGCCCTGCACTCCAACCTTTTCTCCACCGAAACTCACCCCGCTCCATCCTCGCGTACTAACGAAGGCGCCTCCCGACCCACATGATAATGGAGTTTATGGCGACGCCTGAAAATTCGTCTCCTCACCCTTGGTCCACCGACCTGAGCGAAAGCGCCCCATGGAAGTCCAAAATGACCCCGAATTCAGGGGCGTGGGTCCCCTGTCTTATTCCCCTTGCAGGAGAGAGAGAAGTGAGAGAAAGTGGAAAAGGGTGCTTTCCCGTGGGCCCATGACGACGAAGGACAACTGAAAAAGAGGGAAACTAATGCTGTTTCATTATTTTCTTGTATGTGAATACGGGACGCTGGGTAAGTTGTTTTCGCCTTTTTTCCCTCACCTAAGGTTGCTCAACCGTTAGCGAGTGGAGAGTTGCAAAGGGTAGTCGCGGTGTGATGGGAAAGCGTGAATTTCGTCAATGTTTTCTCAAAAAACGTTTCTCTAAATGGCTTTACATGGAAGAAGAGAGGCCAATTTTGGTGTACGAGTAATCCCCACGAGTTTTCTTTCTCCTACATGGTAATTACATTCAAGGTTCAAATTATGGTTCGACAGCAAGTAGTAGAGCGATAAAAGTAAAAGGAATGATTTCAGATGATATCGCTACCCAGATACGAGTACGAAAAAATATTTGCACATAATGGAAAGGTGATAGTTTAGAAATCTTATTTCAGGTAAAGACTAAAATACGTGGGTGGTCTGAAACGTTTCCGACCCAACAAAGGTACAAGACATTTTTTCTGAAATTTTTGAGGTCGGGAACTTTTCAGATCACCCTTGTAATGAATGATAGCTGATTAGAGCCAGCTGAAAGAAGAGGAGAGTTGGCTGATGAAGTAGTCAAAATTAAAATAAGAAGATATTTATATATTTAAAACGATAAAATATTTTAAGAGTGGAGTAAATATTGCCCACATGAAGAAAATTTTTCGAATATATTCGAATAACAGCGAAGACATGCTCGCACTCTACGAACATTCGGATGATTTAATGAGTACCATTGAAGCTGAAACCTTTGGTACAGCGTTTTTCCAGGACGAGAAAATTTCTTGAGATAAAGTTTCAGGTTTAATCGCTTCGTGAGACGATGGTATTTGTCCATCACCGGCACCCGCAGCGGAGAAATGTCCTCCGTGAGATACATAGCCGTTCGTGGAATCGACTTGAGGGCGTTGAACCCCATTTCTCTTCGAACGAGACCAGGGAAGGAGGTAGGGATATCGTTTCCTCAGACAACATTTCAAGCAGAAGATTACGAGGGTCCGAGCGCGAAAGGCAAATTTGTCTCCCCCGACGTATCGATAAGAGAAACGGCCCAATGTGAGGGGCGTGTATGAAGAATAGTATGAATGGCGTGACGCGGGATGGGCGTGGCGAGGAGATAAAAAGAAAGTGGCGGGCCGGAAGAGTAGAATTGGGAGGTATCACTGAACGACCGTCAAAACGGGGACAACCTTTCCAACAACCTCCAGCCTTGGGTACTGAAGTCAATTCTCGAAGTACAGCGCAATTTGGGAATGTGACCTGGTTGAATTAAGAAGGAAAGAAGAATCCATGCAAGGAGACAAAATAACAATTAAGTCACGATTTAACTAATATTGTGTTCACATCACCATTATGGATACGTATTTTCACCATTAAGTGTCTTCAATTGTAATCATCCTTGTAAGGAAGTTGGTGCTTGGAAATATGAACTCATCTAAAGGAATAAAATATAGTTTTAACGAACTTAATAAACTGGAAAAAATTGCTTGTTAGAGATTAATTTAAAAATAATTTTTCAAGAATTAATACGTCGGTCATCCTTAAAATTATTGGCAAGATCCTTTTATAACCGAATGACAAAATATACTTAAGAATAAGTATCAGATGACACGAAAATAAACCAGGCTGACACAAATAGCATAGTATTGTGCGTATCAACGGCTGAGTGAAACTAACGAAAACTAACTCACTACTCATTTTTTTCTTTTTCATAGAACATTTTCCAGTCTTCAAAATATTTTCCTTTTTAAGTAAAAACATAAAAATGTTAATAAAACTATTAATCACGATTTTATATTGAATTTAAAATATTATGTTGATGAAGTGTTCTCAATGTAAGGAAATTTTAAATGAATGAAAAATAAACGCTAAGCGTGAAAAGAGTGTTCCCTGACAACACGAAATATATTCTTGCTGTGAGAGATATCCAGATTCCGATTACAGGCATGTGAATCTATACCTCGCTCACAAATTTACTTAAGTTTTTGGGTGGACACTTATTTCTACGACCTTACCATTCAGAATGAGTTATTCATTTTTTAAGGTCACTCGAAATGGAAGAAAATATCGGTTGGTATGTCCGCCGCTCCTGCCTAGAGTTCTGGGAGAGCTGTGAAAAAACGACCCCTGGGTTGAATCAAGCTCTTCCAAATCGAGGGGAAAAAAACGATGGTTTAGTCAATTGAAAGAGAGCTTTAGCTTTTACATGGAGCATATGTAGTTATGGAATAAAATTTGCTGAAAATATTTCATGAAAATGAAACTTTTTAGGTTATTCGATAAATAATTTAATTAATGTCAACGGATAGAAGGGCGCTAATATAACAATATACTCTTTGCCATTTACTATTTGGAATGAACCTTTAATAGCTTCTATGGAGTAGACATTAATCTTGGTTGACCTTGGTTGAATTTTGGTTGAAGAGGCATGGGAAGAACTGGAGGTAGGAATGAAAGTCGGAGGGGAATTCGTAAAATGGGTTAGGTTTGCTGATGACCAAGCATTAGTTGCTCAGTCAGCCAAGGGGTTGCAAGCATTGCTGAGTGAATTGGAGGTCCAGTGCGATAAATATGGGATGAGAATCAATATTAATAAAACAAAGGTTATGCGATTTTCCAGAAAGAAAAAGGCTAAGATAAACATTAAAATAGGAGGGGAAATAATAGAGCAGGGAAAACAGTTTACGGACCTCGGAAGTGTTTTGGACCAACACGGTCAAAGTGGTAGGGACGTAAGGAGAAGAATTGCGCTAGGTAAGGAGGCTTTCTCAAGGAGGAGGGAGTTGACGGGGACGTTGAGTAGGGAGGTTAAGGAAAGACTAGTAAAAACTTTGATATGGAGCGTAGCTATGTACGGCGCGGAAACGTGGTCGCTGAAGCAGGAGGATAGACGTAGATTGGAGGCTTTTGAAATGTGGGTGTGGAGAAGAATGGAGAAGGTGAAATGGACCGAAAGGAAAACAAATGAGGAAGTACTAGGGTTGGTGGGTGAGGAGAGGGGTTTGTTGGGAGAGATCTTATGGAGGCAGGAAAAATGGATGAAAATCGTATTGATTGGCAATGGGATGTTAAAGAAGATAATAGAGGGGAGATTATTAGGCAAACGAGGAAAGGGCAGGAACATGATATGGATGTTGGACGGGATGAAGGGAGGAAAGAAGTACACAGAGATGAAGAGAGATACCTGATGTAGAGTCGGTTGCTGGATTGGGTTTTGTTTGAAGTTACAAAATATTTATTTGATAACTGTGTCCATCCAAAAACCTACCTTAACCTGTAGATTACTTAATAATATATATATACATATTTTATTATTCAAATACATAAATATCTCTGTCAATTATGTTATACTTTCATAAATTAGTTTTTCGGGGAAGAAAGTATGCGATATTAGAAAAAAAGACAAAATCCCTTCCCCGAAATCGATTTACTCAGAAATAAGGTCAAATCGACTTTGAACGTGAAACAATAAAATGAGGGAAAATTTTATTCCTAGCACATAGCAACGCGCTTTTTTAAACTTCTAAACTTTGAAACATGCATAGCTTCTAGACCTAGAAGTCTATTACGACTATTGTCACGGGTAGTCATATTATCTTAAAATGTTCACATTATTTATGAAAGCAAATAATGAGTAGTTAACTTCTGCAAGATAAGGCATAATCTATTTTAAACAAAAACGCTCGACAGGTATGTCCCGACACCGAACATAAAAACACATCGAAAACAGTTCTAACTAACCGTGGGGTGGAAGAGAATTCGCTCTGTCCAAGCGCTTTTTGTCTGAGGAAGGAAATAGAAATAACACTGCCGGAACATGAAGCGCGATCGCTCCCAAGTTCCACAAAATGGGGCGACAACTTGCTCACCGGTGAGTTCGAGCGCTGGGCACTCATTTTGACCGTCTGAGAACGACCGAGTGGAGGGGGGAGTCGGGAGGAATAAATTCGGTGGAAGGGAGATGAGAGAAATGGGACGATACGAGGGGTTGAGAAAGTCCGAATCGAACAAATGGGAAGTGAGTTCGTCGGGTCGGAAGGGTGGGACGAGAACATGGGAAATTTTACCCACAGAATGTAGTGGATGTGAAGGTGCGAAGAGGGAAAGGGAATCCGTGAGACAGGTCGAGAGGGAGGGAGTGGACAGAAGCAGAAAAACTTTTTCGTTCCCTCGTCAGGCTTTTCGTCACTCAAATCTAAAATACCACAAGTCTAATCAGTCTCTTATAACCACTTCGATGTAACTTTTAGTACCCACTAGAGGTTTTTGAAAATACATCAGGGAATGTCAATAAGCTGAAATCATATGAGATGAGCTCTTCAGTGGCAGATGGGGTTTTTGGAAATTAGAGAAACTGTAAGGAAATTAAAAGATGATGTCTGAATTACACTCCAATAGAAATAAACAATGCAGTATGAAAGGACTTCGACATATCCTCACTCATTATTAAAAAGGTGAGGTAAATTTTGAGTGTTTTCCTTAACCCGTACCCGAATGCCTTCTCTCAAGGCCTTACCATGATTAATCATCCAATAACCTCCCACAGAAGGGGTTATGACCTCGAGGCCTCGCGATGCAAATGCTTCTGCAATATTATTTTATCATTTAGGATTTTGTTTGGAGTTGAAGCCTTTGCAATATTCGAAGTAAAAATCACTAAACGAATTAAATATATTCATTTTAACAGGAAACTTTGTAATTCTTGTGACATCCTTCTAAAATATAATTTTCGAGGAGCTGTTTGTAAGCAAGTTACTCATGATTTCATCTCTGCCCCTCTGAAGTTCAAAAAGCGATCATGTACAGGGACTAAATGCAATATTGAAAAGCATAGCAAAGCCAAATGAATTTGTTTTTAGTGAATACTCAGGTTATTTTCAATGAAACGAGTATTATTTTAATGCCGCAATTAATTTTACTGAAGATCATTGCAATGCATTATACTTTATTACTCATGTTTATACCAAGGAAGGCTTTTAATATTTTCGAAAAGAATAAAGGGAAAATATCCGTTCACCGTTGGCAACTTCGAAGGAAGGGGAAAGAGAAATGAAGAGAAAGGAGAAACAAAAGATAAACAGGAGCAAGAGGCTGTCTTGGTGGAGACAAGGAAACGGGGAAGGAGAACATGGGACCGTGAGGGATTGAAACCGAGTCGTTCAGACGGCCCGAGGCGACGCTAAGACGGAAAATATCTTGGAAGAGTTGGTACGAGTTCTTAAAAGAAAAAGCGAAAGCGAGGGTTGGGAAGGGGAGAGGGGGGAACGGGGTTGGAGGGTCAGGCGAGGAGGGATAAGAGTTGGCCCAGAGAAACGGGACGGGTATCGGAGAAACCATGCGAGAAGTTCTGTGGCCGGTTACAAAAGGGAAAGAGAAAAGAAGGCTGGAAAGAGATAGAAAAGTAGGACTCAGGCGAGAGAACAAAATGAAAGTGAAGCAAGAGATGAAGGCAAGGAGTCAAACAAGAAAGAGAAACCAAATTAATGTGAGGGTGGTATCAATATCACTAATTTGGTTCACCGTGTGGTTTCTCTTCCGAAAGAACGTTCTAAGCATGGAATCCACGACGGCGAAGGGCAGCACAAGCCGAATCAGATAGGCTTCCGGACAACAAATCAGAGAAACTCAGCTAAAATACCAATAGACAATAAATACCTACTCGGTAAATAAACTGAAGCCCCCAAAAAATATTGCATTTTATTAATAATGGTCCATCATACATATACAGCAGTGTGATGGCTGAAATATATCTCCACATTGCCGCGAACTTATAACTTTCGCTCAACACCTTATTGCTTCATATTTTCCTCCAACAGATTCGGAGTAAATAACTCCCACTTTCTTAAACTCACATTTTCTTTATATCTAGTTGCTCGACTCTTAAGCGGACAGAAGTCCCTTCGTTCCCTCTGTCCGCAGAAGGTGCTTGTGCTACCGCAAATTTCGAAATGTGTGAGTGTCCTTTTTTATGTATCTATATTTGCGTTGGCTAACATCATCTCGCTCCTTCGTTTGTTTAAGTATACGTAAGAGGCGTGCAAAATCTAGAGTTGTTGGAGCAACGTGGATGTTGAGTAAAGGCTCGTCAAAACTTTGATATGGAGCGTGTTTACGTACGGCACGGAAACATGGTCATTGAAGTGGGATGATAGGATATCGGGGGCTTTTGAAATTAGGGTTTGCAGAAGGAGGGATAAGCTGAAATGGACAGAAAGGAAAACAAACTAGGAAGTACTAGGTATGGTGGAGGAGGAGAGGGGATTGTTGGGAGAAATCAAAAGGAGACAGGAAAATGGATGTTAAGCTAAAGAACTAGGGGAGGTGAGATCAATTCCGTCGAAATTATCAAGAAATAACTAGTGAGTGTTCCTTTAATGTGTTCCTATATTGTGTGTTGTTGTGGACCAATTTTCTCCCTTTCCAAAGCATTCCTCAGAATTCTTTGGAAATTATTTATTATTACACTTCTTTATTTCAAGCAAAACATTCATCTTTCTCCTCACTAATACAACCAAGGCTCTACAAATCATGCTAAAGTTGTTAACATAAATTTCTGATTCCAACAAATTTAAACCCCTTTTTTGAGTTCTTCAATGTATTTTTCTTACGCGTTTACTTAGAGACCGGGTCCTCTATACCGTTATACCGGACAATTTTATTTTGCTAAGGCTAAGTTCTTTTCTATAAAAATATACTGTTACATACGTGCATAATTGTAAAAATCATATATGAATTCTAAACAAGTTTATTTATAAGTTAAATTTTTCAGTTCAACGTCAATTAAAACTCAAATAGTCCTGCCTCACGGTTTAATTTCTTTCCAATATCCCTTTACGCACATAGGTCCATCTTCCTTCAAATATTTTTATGGTAGAATGAAATTATGGAGTAAACGTTTAATTGACCAGTAATATCAAAGTTTTTGACAACGATTTAGATACTTCTGTATTACTAACTTAAATGAAACAAGTAAAAATATTTGAAATCATTCATCCCTTCAACCAACTACGGGAATGCAAATGATCACTTTGCATTAAGTTTAAATAACCCCAAGGTACAATTTTATCTCAGGACACATACTATATGTACTACCCTGGCCAGACATGTGGAAAGATTTAGAGAGTAGCTTTAAAGGAAAGAAAGCTAACAGAGATGAAAAACTAACCCCAAAGACAAGGAGATATCCTTAGGCGAATATTTCCTCAGCTCCTCGAGGAGGAAGCGATATATAAAGGTAAGCCTCGACCCGGGGAAGTAACGCACGCATTCCAGCGCGGAGATTAAGGAATTTTGGTGCGAAATTAAAACGACCGAAAAGTAAAGAGATCGCAAGGTAAATGCGTCCCAAAGGCGATTGCGTAACATGCTTGGGGAGATAAGATAAGGAGGGAGAATGAGTGGAAGGAATGGGAACTGGAGATGGATGAATGTGAACGAAAGGCCAGGGTTGGAGAAGGATCGATGCAGATGAGATGAAGGGGGGCGATAAAGCGGGCGATTGTTCCAAATAGGAAGGCAGGGAAAAGGTGGCGGCAGGGAAGGGGTGAGGAGGGTGTATCCGTATGTGTGTGTGTATGAGAGAGAGCAAGGAGGTAGAAAAGGGATCGTCGTGGTGCAATGGGCAAAAGAGAGCACCGAGGGACGCAGATGTAGAAGAAAAAGGTGCGTGGGTGAACTGGGGTGGGGTGAGTGAAGAGTGAACAATGCTCTTCGCAAAGCGGAGGGAAGGTGGGAGGAAGGAGGAGGATTTTTAATTGCCGCAATAAAGAAGGCCGGGGAAGGGCGAACGCGGGCGGGAGGTGGGTGGTTCGGGGGACGGACGGAGCTCGAAGGAAGACGAGGGAAAGAGATGGGTCTTTAAAATGCGACCCCAGCGCCGCCGAGGGGTTTTCAGGGGAGGAGAGAATGACCCTTTGCGTCTGTCGGCAGAGGGAGGGTGTGGGCGTCCAACGGAAGGAGGACTGAAAAAGAAGAACGCGCCGAGGAAAGTCGAGTGAAGGCGGAGACGTCGTTTAAGACTCATTATTGGAAAGAATTTCTCCGTTCCAAGTCTCGAAAACGGAAGTCGTTCCCCTATAGATTGGATCCAATGGTTCCTTTCGTATTCCAGATCTCCTCAATGCCTTCGTAACGCATTTCAGATCATCTTTCCTGGCGCTGAAGCGAGTTTTCAAAGTATCGTTGACATTATGACTCGTCTAATTCCCTGCATAGACTATCTTTTGTTCTCCGATGGGAGTTCTAGACTGTTTGATAAAACAATGCCAACTCTTAACAGGCGGACGAGTCTGTCACTGAGAATTGTTTAGCGATCCAAAATGTTTCAATTTTTCAGAGGATTCTTCCACTAAAACGTCTCCTGAAATTAACGGCGACACAAAACTGTCTGAATTTTTATCAAGCAAGAAACACGTTCAAATGCATATCGCGATTTAAGACATCATAGGCTTCCCGGGCGCATTTCCCTCATTGCCAATTGAATTCCTCCAGGAAGAGATGAAAATGAATCTCTGCATATCAGGCGAAAGTGGCTGACTAAATCTTTAATTACAATTCAATTCATACGTATTTTTCCATTTTATCCCGATCGATTTCCAAAGTAATGTCATTGGCAAAAAATATCCTTATAGCGAATCAACGCATGAGACTTACCAAAGGATGAAAGATTGTTACTGTCGAAAAATCAAATTCAGATTGTGAAATAAAAAATGCTTCGAATTGGTCCTTTTAAGTTCGTATTTCTTTTCTAATTCTCCAAGAGTAATTGTGTCCTTAGCTCTGTGTCTGGATTTCTATTTAGAATTCTAAAGCTTTGAATATAGTGATATGAAAAATTATTTGCCTTTGAAAATATGATTTAATAAATACATTTACGCACTTAAATGAGGAATTGTTTCTTCGAAAGGAAGAATTATTGGATTTTTTAAATACCGTCGTTGAATAAAAGTGAAATAACCAAACATGAATCACGTATCGATATTCGCAGCAATTTATTACTCTGTTGATATCAAACACACGTTACCCTGAGGTTGAATGAGCAAAACAACTCTAGTTCTACCAAATGAGTATTTGATGAAAGGAACAGTTATGCGATCGCCATGGATCTCGCTTTACGTAATCGTAGTTAAATTTTTGACCCAGGTGATCCTTCCAGATTTTCGTCCGTGATCGACATTTCCGTGTAGTTTTTAGGTGCTCCAAGAGTTGATTACCATCAGCACATGGAACGTGGACGCACAATTAAGACCCCAGTCTTACCGAGCAATTTTTCGCATGTTTTCTTATTAAATGTGGATTCTAAGGCACTGATCGCAAATAAATACGACAGTTAAACATAATTAGGTAGCCCCAAAGGTATATGAGGCACGTATGGTACGTATACGTACGTAAAGGTACGTATAACTTCACCGTCTATTCAATACTATTCAAGAGGTTTTTGATGCTAAAAATAAAATTATGCCTTTAATTTGACCTCCATCCCGTACGGTTTACAATTCATATGAATGATTCTTTTCAAAATTGAAAAACTACTTAGTTCAACAGTAATACAGGTTTGTAGGCTTATACAAACCACCAAAGGTTGCATCGATGTGCAAATAAATAATTAGCGTTTATTTATGATTCTAGGGCAGAATTAGAGCGGTTACTTGTGGGAGCATAATGAATAAATTTGGTGAGACACAAGAGCCGTGAGTGAACAAGACGGTTTTCTTCAAAGAGCGTCAGAGTAAATGCACATGCATCAATGCACGTGCTTATGCTCATACATATTGTATCCAACTGCACGCGTCTACATGACGCGATATAGTAACGTATAGAGACAAAATATAGTATAGTTGAGTGTTCTCTTTAAGACAATATTATTCCCTGCGAAATACGATCCTAGCAGATAGACCCCGAGAGGAAGTTTCAAGCCACTTGGATTGAGGAAGGCATTAACTTGCCGAGAGGGAGGTGACTTTTCATAATGGGTAAACAAGGGAAAATTTATCTCATTTTGTTAACACATCCAAATTATATGATTTGCTCCTTAAATTGTAGTCCATAAACACATTCTTAAAACAATTCGCAGAGTCATAAATCGAGATGAGATTCATTAGGTGTCTTATAATTCGTATTATTATTAGTATCATTAAGATTCCATATAATTTTACACACGATGGTAATATTAAAATATTATCTGTAAGAGGTAGTTAAAGGTATACCTATGCATATTTTTCTAGTTGCGTTAGGAAAACGATACCCTCCAAAGAGTTGGATAATGTCTATGGAGTTCTGCATAAGACAACATTATAGAATATTGCTCATAAAATTTGTGTGTGTGTGTGTACATATTATTATTTTTAGGTAATCTAACGGTTAAGGTAGGTTTTTGGATGGGCACAACTATCAAAAAATATTTTGTAACTCCAAAAAAAACCCAATCCAGCAACCTACTCTACATCAGTTCCCTCTTCTTCTCTGTGTACTTCTTTCCTCTCTTCACCCCGTCCAACATCCCTATCATGTTCCTGCCCTTTCCTCGTTTGCCTAATAATTTCCCCTCTATTATCTTCTTTAACATCCCATTGCCAATCAATACGATTTTCATCCATTTTTCCTGCCTCCATAGGATCTCTCCCAACAAACCCCTCTCCTCACCCACCATCTCCAGCACTTCCTAATTTGTTTTCCTTTCGATCCATTTCACCTTCTCCATTCTTCTCCACACCCACATTTCAAAAACCTCCAGTCTACTATACGTCTATCCTCCTGCTTCAGTGACCACGTTTCCGCGTCGTACATAGCTACGCTCGATATCAGAGTTTTTACGAGTCTTTTCTTAACCTCCCTACTCAACGTCCTCGTCATCAACTCCCTCCTCCTTGAGAAAGCCTCCTTACCTAGCGCAATTCTTCTCCTTACGTCCCTACCACTTTGACCGTATTGGTCCAAAACACTTCCGAGATATGTAAACTGCTCTGTGGTTTTTAAACCACAATTCCACCAGCAACCTTTTCCCCAAATGCCCCTCTGTCACTTTCAAACGCCCCGCCAATCTATCAGATCTTCTAAAATCTACCAATCCACTTCTTAAATCCTCGCCCCGTTCCAAAATCACTCCCAGACCCTGCAATAAACCTAGATGCAAAACATGTCCTATTTTCCTAACCAGAATCCCATCCCTCTCCCACCCGCTCTTTAACTCTCTCCCACCAATTCCCTACTCCTCGTGTACCTCCAGCAATGTTGTCTACCTACTCAAGTGCCAACTTTGCCCTGCCTTTTACATCGGACAGTGTACCACACCCCTTAATATTAGAATCAATAATCATCAAGCCTCATGCAACAATTCCTCCCTTATTGGTATGCTCCCAATCCCCAAACATGCCTCCGAACACAACACTGCCTTTGACCAATGTTTTAAAGTATCCGTCTTAACATCCCTGCCACACCCAGACCCTCCACTGAAACTCAAAACATTAGAGCTAGCCTTCATCTGGCTCTTGGATTCCTGGAATCGCCCAGGTATTAATATTAGACATTAACTGTCCCCTTTATGCATATAATTTCATCCCCTCCGCCCCCAACAACTTCCATATCATCCCCACCTTTTTTTTAAATTCCCGCGCCATACACTACTCCTCCAAACCCCTCAGCTCGAATGCCTTTCCCGCCCTTTTTTCCCCCCTTTTCCTTTCTTTTCCCTTCTTTTCCCCTCTTTTTTCCCCCATTTTCCCCCTTCTCCTTCCTACCACTGCTTTCGGGCTCTCCTCTGCCTCAGTTCTGTTCCTAATTCCTCTTGAGAAAGGTGGTTGCACCACCGAAAATTCGAGAAGTATTGAGTCCCTCTTTAATATGTTTTTGTTTCTGTGTTTGCTATGACTATTTAGTGAATTTTATTGTGCACGTTCGTGGATTTTCCAAGAGGGTGAATATATATATATATATATATATATATATATATATATATATATATATATATATATATATATATATATATATATATATATATATCTTTGAAATTGACGCTCTCCGGCGACGCACAAACACACGGATACAAAATATGTAACACCCAGAAACATAAAGGAAGGACACTTACAGTATGTATTGACGTTTCGACGGTCCGGCCGTCGAAACGTCAACGCATACTGTGAGTGCCCTTACTTTACGTTTCTGTGTGTGGAATATTTTGTATCCGTGTGTTTGTTTGTTTTATGTAACGTAATATGTATGGCCATGATGGAATTCGTTATACCAGCGTTTTACCGTGGCAAAGGATGGGGCTTCATCGCGAAAAGTGGAAGTAAGTTTTGTCTGAGTATGTATATATATCTTCAAAAAAGAACACTACAGCGACAACCTAATTATATAAATGCTTTGATTAAACATTTATACACAAACACATAGACAAAGGACACAAATCTAGTTCACATTCCGATGGTACAGCCGCCTTCTTCAGAATAATCCTCTGAAAAAACGGCCGTGTATATATATATATATATATATATACACACATTCACATAACCAATAGTGTTTGTACTCGTATCTTGATGATAACAGTCAGTTGAAATCAATTATTATAATTACAAACAATTATTTCTCTCGGTAATACAATAAATTATACAGCATTGAGCCTGATTCCATTAATTTTCCTTGCGGCGAGGTTAAACATTTTGTAAGTAACATACCATTTACTTAATACTTAATATATTTTCAAAATTTTCATCATGTTTGATGACAGGTATAAAGCGCATCCTCGGACTAAGAGTATATAGTGCAACGAAAAAGTTATCATGATACATACTCTTCTGCTTTCACTAAAAATCGACGAGAAAGAGAACCAGATGGGGATAGGTGCTGCTTTGAATTCGGAAATGGTGTACACGTAATTTCGCAAAGCAGGGCTGCCTGCAGGGAGCCTCATGGTGAATCTAACGATCCTATTTCCTTCGTGGGAGAATTCTTTCGCTTATGAGTTTCCAGAAATTGAATACTATCCTGGGTTTCACCACAGGATTACGCAAGTGCGAGGAAGAAAACCTTCAGTTCCCGCGATATGAAGCGAAAAATAAGCTGTAGAACTTTCAGATTCCCAACTTTAGAATTTAATTATTTAGTAGGATTTATTTTACCTAGATACCTAATGAGAAAACTGTCAGGACATAAATCACCTTCAACAAGGTGGCGGATCGTTCATCGTAATACGCATCTATACACGCGCCTTGGAAGTTTATCTACGATACATCATCAGTGGTGTTAGCACCAATGAGAAGGAATAAAGAACTAGACAATAGTTTAGCCATCTTATTACAAAGAGAAAACCTTTAAAATATTGATAGTCATCATTTCTAGTCTGCCTATTAACTTATTTATGCTCAAATTGGGAACATTGGATTTGGCTCACAAGCACGTACCAAGTATCCATGCAGGACTAATCTTTACATTAAATCCCCAACCAATCTTTTCTTTACTGCTCTTCTTAGCGTACTAGTCGTCAAATGCCTGAATTTGCTCAATGCTCTTTGGTTTTTACAATTCCACTCCTACGTTTTCCAATTCCTGTACTACTGCGCTCAATTTCTTCTGAAATAATTCTCAAATATGTGAATCGTTTCATCTTGAGAATCAACTGATTGATTCTTGAGTGGACCTGACAATATTATGGCATTCTTTAAATTTAACCTGTGGCCCGCCGATAAAATGTTTGACGAATTCTTATTTTTAATTTTTTCGGTGAATATTTTGTCTAATGAAAATGTAACATAGTAATTTTCACATAATATTCATCTGTACATATAATAATTTTATAATTTTTTTCAAAAGACCCACACGCTCATTTGCTAATCTACATCCCTAAGTTGGCACACCAGTAATAGGAACTTATTTATTTTTAACAAGCGAAGTTTCATTTGGTTCGTTAAATAGTAAAAATAACAAACAAAAAAAATCAATAAATCTGAAAAATGTTCATTAAAGAGGAAACCAACATCGTGGATTCCGCAGCGGTACCTCTACATTTTGTGACTCTCTGTATGCCTGGTCGGGAATTCAGTAATAGACGCTGCTGCTGTATCATGAAATAATTTATATTCTTGTTTTTATTCATACTGCAAGATTTTTTTGAGCTGTAGCAACGTATAATACGAGTGCCACAGTGCAAAGATGCTTTCAAAACCACCCCAAACATTACTAAAATTCAACATGAACAGAAAACTTTTTGTTACCTTTTTTCACAAAACGACAAGGTTTTCTGGTTGCCTTTCTTTTCTTGTGAATTGTATGCTCTCATTCTCCAACAGTCTAAAATATGATGTATAAGGGTGCATAATTGTATATTGCTTCGTCTCTTATTCATGATTATGGTGTGTTGAATGGAATACAAAATCTATTGCCCTATTGAGCCTCACCATCACATTTCACAAACAAAAGTTTGTTTTAATAGTTGGAGGTGGAGCATCCCTTTTTTTAAGCCCTACAGCATATAAAATTCACAAATTCGCCGTAACTGGACCATTTTTTTTCCTTTTGCCGCGCTGCGTAACTCAATAAAGTTAGTACCAATACCGTTGAGATTTTTAAAGGTTCCAGTTTTTAAAGGTGAGTAGGCTGGAAATTTTGTTCTTATGTCACTTTGGTTCTCATTATTCCTAACTGAACTATTGAAATTGGAATCAATTACTATTTATCAGAATCGTCAATCATTTTCTTAGGCAAATTCACGGGGATTTAAATTGTACCATTTTTTCATTTACCACCACTAATTTGACATTCTTAATGTCTAAATAATTAACAAACCGAACGGTATTAGGGTTAACCTTGCGAAATTTATCCATGATGGAAAGGAGACAAACTATGCAAATTTCACTTGAATAGAGATTTATTCACGACCCGGGTTTCAAACACTTAATGTCATCTTCAGGTGACTATACAGAGTTACGTATCCTATATATATGACAAGCAATTGGGGGGGGGGTAGGGGTTTAGGAGCGGGGGAAAAGGGAAGAGGGAGGGGCGAGAGGGGGGGGGAGGGAAAAGAGTGTAGAGTGAGGTTTGAGAGAGAGAGGGGTGTTAGGGTTGGGTACGGAGAGTGGAAGAGGATGACAGGGGGGGTGGGAGGAAGGGCCCTGGTTTCGTCTCCTCTTCATCAGCGTCTTACATTGGGTAGTCCCATGGACTCAAACGGAATGGAGAAAATTGGGGAGTGGGATGGGAGAATTTGGTCGTTAACCAGTAACGTCTTTCTTCGGGAATGCTGGACGATTTTCAACGCTTCGAGAGGGTCCAGTCTCCTCTCCTTATCTTCAAAGTGCAAAATTTCTGGAGAGAAATTGCTACAGTGTCCGTTTTCAAGGAGGTGCCTGGCGAACAAAGAATGATCCTTGCCCGCTTCGAAGCACTTTCGATGTTCATCCGTCCTTATTTCAAGGCTCCGAACAGTCCTCCCGATGTATATGGCTGGGAAGTCGTTACATTTTAACAAATAGACGCCACTCGTTTTCCGGTCGGGTACGTCATCTTTGGCGTTGATTAACTGTTTGCCTAGCGTGGATGGGGTAGCGTAGGCGATACGGTATTTGTCCACTGGGATTTTTTTGGCGGCCGCGTAAGATATTTTACCCAGAAAGGTCATTTTGCGCCAATGTTTTGGTTTGTCGTGAATAAATCTCTATTCAAGTGAAATTTGCATAGTTTGTCTCCTTTCCGTCTAAATAATTGTAGCACAAGCACTATTAGATGGCACAATGCAAATCAACCGTGATCGGGGAAATATTTTCCCTACTCACCATGTTTAAAATATATATGGCAATATGTATGGCAACACAAAAATTTTATAATGTGGCAATTGATTTATAATTAATATTACATATATTTTGACTTCTTGGGTGTAGATTTAACATATGCTAACAGTCACAAACTTTGTAATATCTAATGAATTAATTTCAGGAAATAATTATTCCTGTTATTATAGCTATTGGATACGTGAAGCAACCAGCCAGGAAAAATTATTTCAAAATATTTTATCCGTCATAAGATTCATAAAAAATAGAAAACAGAATTTTCTTTTTAGTTTACCAGAAATTATTCAGCAATAAAGGTTTTGACATTTTAACACCCAGATGTACCCATTTCAATTATCAGGCAAGATGCAAAAATGTGCTCTTATCGTCACCCATAAAAAATCTTTCTTAAACTAAACACTGGACAAAATAACATACGGGAGTAATTTAATGACTATGAGCTGGATAGCAGAGGCCGGAATGAAGAAACCTTTATTTTTAATGCGCCCAGAGACGCATTCGGCTGCAAACGAGGCGCTAGGAACGGAGAGCAGAAAAGGGTTGAATCTAAATGAAAAAGATTAGGACGACTACTGGGTTCGAGTACCGAGACGGAATTTGCAGCTGGGACGGAGACGACAAGTTGGTTGGAGTAAGAGCGTATGTGAGGGTTTGCAACCGGAGCGTCAAAGAGAAGGGGAAGGAAGCAGAGAGCGGGGTCCCATTCTATTTTTGGAACTGCCTCGAAAAGGCAGGATAGTGTCATCAGAATTAGAGAGAGTTTCAGATGTAGGAAATAAGGGGGGTTGGGAAGGGGAGGGCGGATTAGAGGTGGAGGACGGGGAGTAGGCGTGACTCGGGAACCCAAGGAAGATGGGAGAGGGAAGGTCAGATTGGATGGCTGAAATGGGGGGGATAACGGGGGTGTTTCGAGGGTGGAGAGAAGGCAGGCCAAGGGGCGGAGGTATGAGCTATGGAAGGACATCCACCCCGTTGTGTGGATGGGTGCATTCATGTGTGAGGAAGGGGGTTGTTTGCGGGCCAAAGAATCAAAAATGGGTGATATCAAAACCCCGCTACCCCCTCCATACCACCCGCTACCTTCCCTCTCTGCCTCGGCAGTTGAAGATCTCGGTTGAGAAGAGAGGTTTTTGAGTGTTATCCGCGGTTCTCCGGTTAGAGTGTCCTCCACTGTGGAGCAATGCTTAGGAAAACTTTCTCTTGCGATCCCATCTTTTCTCCGGTTGTTGACAAGCTCCCACCGTCTTCCATAAAAGTTTCTGTCCCATTTTTTCTGCTGCATAAACTTTGAAGCGAAAGGGAGGACGATGGGTCTCAATAACAGAAATCCAAATCCGGGAGGCATTACACCACTGATGCTAAAATGTCTTCTTCTTCTTTGAGAAGAGTCTGACCCATTTCCAAATCCCGCCGCATTGCATGTGTGCGATGAAATACAACTCGAATTTTAAAGTGGTAGCTATATAAACAGCTAAACGACATAAACTTACTGAATCATGTTAGGAAATAAAGAAATGAAAAATCTACGCCGAATGAACGAGCACCGATGCCTTTGAACTGCAGTCAGCAGAATGGAAGAAAAAGAGGACTTCCACAGAAAATATGGCAGGAGAGCATTGAAACATAAACAGCTAGAAGATGTGTTGAAATTAAAAGTAAACATTGCACTTAAAACATTAAAATACAAAAATCTAGAGTTAAAAACCCTCTCTTCAACAGACGCATAAGTCAATGACTTCTTAAATCATGATGAAGGAGACTGAGACCACGGAAATATCAGGGTTAGTTCTGTTTGTGCTATTCCTTGCTTTTACTATTATAAATTGTTAAGTGCATATGTATATATATATATATATATATATATATATATATATATATATATATATATATATATATATATATATGGGTCGCGGTAGTCCAGGAGTAAAGTGTTGGACTACTGGCCGGAGGGCCCGGGTTCGCCTCTCTGGGAACCTGCAGCTCCAACCAAGCTATGTGATTTTTCGGGTACCAGATCTTCCTGGGAAACAATAACCACCACGGGGAAAGGAATTGGTCCCCTTACCCGGATGTTTTAATCTCACACGCGGTTGGGCGTGAGTGAACTCTACTATCACCTACCAAACCGAACCTTAGTGTAGATAACAGTGTTTATGTTATAACTATAAACGCAATATATATATATATATATATATATATTCATTCAAACAGAAATAGGTATAAGGAAAGGGGATAGGAAAACACATAAAAGGCGAACACAGGAAATATTTTTACTTTCGTGATCTGCTCAAAAACCGCCTTCCCCACATGTCCTGTGTTCGCCTTTTATGTGTTTTCCTATCCCCTTTCCTTATACCTATTTCTGTTTGAATGAATATTTGTGCGCCGTATGGCGGGATTTTCAAGTTTGAATATATATATATATATATATATATATATATATATATATATATATATATATGTACACACATACACATAAACACATTAACTGCGGCAATCCTTAAAAAGCCGCTTTCTTCTGCATATTTAACGATGCAGTAAAGGCAGCGCATAGCAATGTCAAACGCCCCGTTAATTAACAGATTTTTTGTTCGCGGAAATATATTTTGATAAAATAATAACCTATGTTAGATGTGCAAGTACGTATATTAAGGATTTCTATTACCCAGAATTCTCCAGGAAGTAGGTAAAAATTTAATTTGGGGAACGGCTTTTTGTGAAGATTTAATATCTTTTTTGGAATTACGGCTTGTTGCTGTTACTTTCCAACAATATTTTAAACCCATCATAGAACTTAAATTTATTCCTTAGATATATTTCTCCACTACAACTGATCAAAATCAAATCATACAAGTATTTGGTATTCCAGAGTCTCCTGGCTCGTAGAACTTAAATTGAGGTACCATTTTTTCGATAAACTCGCCGTACTCGAGGTAAAATAGCGCCAATTTCAATGAATTCAAAGACACTGCTTGGGTATTCCACGGCGAGTTGCTCATTAGAGCGTTTGCTGACATGATATTTTCTTAAAGGTAAAGGGGCGTCCAAGACGCTATTGAATCCACGTTAATTACACGACAATGCGCCATGGACACAAAAGATGATCGATAGCGCACGTGCACCAAGCTCGCAAATGCAAAAAATAGGACAAGGAATCGGGTCACGGTACTCCGCGTGTTCTTCCTTTGTTTCCCCTTTCATTTTCCGCCATGCATTTCCGCTTTCTTCGCGGGGTGACCTCTTCCTCCGGCCGTCGCTACGCGCCCTCCAAGCCTGTCCCTGCGTCTTTGCTCTCGCCTGCACACTACCCACTCCACTACCTTCGTATCCAGCAATGGCCACGCTACGAAACGCTCTGCAAATCCTCGAAGGACATAAAATGTTTTATTAAGCAATGTATGTATTAAGCCTGTGATAATGGTGAACTCGCTCATGCTCTCGCTTTCTCCTTTCGTGAAAGATAAATATTGCATCTCGTGAACACATGGTTCTCACGTGTGTTGATATTATCATAATCTCCGAAAAATTTCAAAGTTGTCACTCAGATTCACTGCCACAAAATTATTCATCATGAATTTGCGACTTTAAGAGAGGTCAGGAAAGACCTCTTTAGTAAAAGGAGAAAACACTATATTAAACTAATTCCGTTTCATTAATATGATGAAAACCATTATTTTTCAATTATGCTATTGTGAGGAAAACTAGTGAATGACCATTTGGATATTTGACAACATAAATTGGTACCTAGGTTATAAAAAACCACTCAGGAATGATTGTTCATTTTACGCGTTTGTATTTGAAACGCTTCCCCATTTCAATCAGCCGACACAGATGGGCTTTTATTAACTAACAAACAGCATTAATACTTAATAGCATGCCATTTGTCAAAATCGTATTGAAAGTAAATAAAAAAATCAGATTAATATCAAATGGCAGAGATGAAAGTAGTTGATTATACAATAAAATCGGCAAAATATGTGAATATAGCTGAGTAAGGAGAACGAGCAACAAGAACATGGTATTGATGGGAAACGAAAGTGTTATAAATAGAATTTTTATTTTTCACGACCATGGTTTCGTGGCAAGGCAACATCACCTGATGGTACCATGCCATTCCAGGGGATGTTGCCTTCCGACGAAACTATAGTCGTGAAAAACAAAAATTCTCTTGGAATCTACCAAGTTAGTTTTCCCTCATTTAAGCCTAGTATGGAGGCCTTCCACCAAGTAACGCCTGAGACAGTCTTAAACTCATTAGTAATAATATAATTTATTAAAATACTAACACATGTAGTGCCAGTGTATTTAGCTCTTTCATACCGGTTAGTTTCTTAGATTTTCCCGTATTTTTGTCAAACCCTGATGTGGAGGGGTGTATCCTTTGCCGGTGGTTCGCACAAACCAAATTTGCACGTATCTACACCCAAACGTTTGTTGAGACTTGAGAAATAACACCAGTTGAGTGTTATTCAGTATCAAAATTCTTTGTTAGCAAATGAATAATGTCTTAACCAGGTATTCTGAATTAATTTTAGTCATTTGAACATTGCTCAAATCAAAACCTAACATTCAAAAATAAATTTTATAAAAATTGTATTAACACTAGATGTTTCATTATTTTCCCCACAAATTTACCCAACGAAAATGCATATTTAGCTGATTATTGCGAATTAAAATGCTGAACTAACAAAAAAACACTAGCCAATGTCAACGAAGTTTCTTCCACCCAGAACACATTGAAAGATTAATGATGAAATTGAGCTAAGTAATGCGCAAACGAGTAACGCACAGGACTTTCTGAGACGCCGGAAAGGCGCCAGCTAAAAAACAACGTAAACCGCTGTCGGATGCTATTTTCAGAGGAGAGAAAGATAAACCTCTTAATTAATTCCGTCACGTAGGAAGTAGAAAATACTTATCTTGAGGGGGAACATTTTTTAGAAGCGGGAATCGTCGTGTCAAAAGATTTTTCCGCACAAATTAATTCTTCCTCTCTGAGCTAGCCAAAGTAACATAAGCCTTATACGGGAAATTACGTACTTCTGGTTAGGAATTTTTTAAGGAGCGATAGAAATCCTGTGTTTGACAACTACCAATAATCACAGGACATAAAATATAGTATGATTGAGTGCATCTGCATTTAATACATAATTTAGTAATGCTGTGCACACGGAATGTGATAATAATTAAGCAGATTTTACTTACTCAATCTTAGAGTAACGGTAAAAATAATTATTTATAAAATTAATAAAAAATTCACTCGAATTTTACATAATCTGAAAGTGAAATTTATTAATATGTAAAAATAATATATATTAAGTTAATTGGTACAGAGTGATCCAAATACTAAGCTTTCTTTCCATATCCGTTTGACTTTGGTTTTAATTCTTGTCACTTAGCTGTTAAAAGAAGAGGTTCCTCATTATTTTTAGCTTCATTAAACAATCTATGCTTCCTGAGGGGATTGATAGGAGCGATAGAGGTAACCGGGCGATAGAGATGGCGGTGTCGCGGCATGTATGAGAGACGGGTACAAATATAATAAAAGAAGAAGAGGCAGAAAAGAAACCTCATTCACCAGCGGGCATACATTTTTGCAAGTTTTCCGCGCAATTGTGTGTTTCTCGGCTATCTCTAGATTTAATTTCACGAAACATATCATTTACTTATGGGGTTTCCAAATTCTGTGCAAGTATACTATTTGAGGAAAAGTTACAGAAGGAGATATTGAGGTGAGCGATCAAACATTTATAGAATATTTTAGAAACAATGTATGCACGTCAACATGCCTTCGCTCATTAAATAGCGTAACATTAATACAAATCAGTTTTTGTACAGTTTCATGCGTATTTTTAATGGCGAAAAATTCCCCCTTTAAGCACATTTTACTTTGAAACATATTTAATATGATACAACTATCGTGCTTTTTCAAAGGTGGAATGATTAATTATTTTGAACTGAAAAAATCTTCAAATATAAATGTTTTGTTTTTCACGAGTCACTAATGTTAAATATGTGTTTCTTTAATAATTTACAATTTCATTCAAATTGAAATTACATTGATACCATAAACCATTTATCATAAACATACATATTTGATGTTTCTTCAGATACTATCTTAATTTGTTGGAGCTAATTCGCGTCATCCAATATCGTAGTAAATACTGAAATAAAATAGATCAAAATTGGTTTATAATATAACGCGAGGAGTCATTGCAAATTTCATTTCATGATAAAGGAATGAGTGATTTATTTCTCAGAGTCTAAATGTGTAGCAATACCATTCAATCAATTACAGTACTAATACTGTAATTAATTTATATCCATACAGTAAAATACTGTATGGATATAAATTAAAAACCTAGTTTGCAGAGTTTTAGGGAATAGAGATAAGCATCCAGTACCTACTCGTGTTTTAGAACGACGCTTAAGTCCTATTTGGCACATCCCAAGACTGTGCTATATTTCCCTCTACACTAGTCTCGCGCCTACTCAAGCGATTCCCATCTCTAACTCCTCTAGCAAAACAAGTATAAAAAAGTATCACGCTCTCAATTCCACCCTTAAAACCTATTTTTCCTATTCACAGCTTGAGCCAACGTTTCTCTTTGCAACAGGAACAAAACTGGTTCCTCCGCTCACGGTTTTTCTCTTCCAATCTATTCTTCAGAAAGAGGGTTCTCTAAGCCCGTCGCATAAACATAGTATGAACGAGGCCTTGGCACGCAAGAAGCAAGTCCTTTGAATTCCAAACGGTGGAAAAACAAACAAATGCAAATGGCAAGAAGGTGACTAAACAAACGTAAGACGTCTTTGATATTCCCATGGATGTCACAGATAGTAACCCCGAATGAAGTAGAAGAGCGTAATAATACTATTATAAATGTATGCAAAAGGTAAGAGGCTCTAATTGAGCTCCCTTATGTCAACATTTGATTCCATTAGATGATTCAATTTCCTTTTGAACCCCTCGGCAAATTATCGATAGTTGAGGCGTCAAAAAATTTCAGTCAACTCCATTGTTGCTGCCTATGACTGTTGCCACCAATTTTACTAACATTCTTCCACTTTGACATATCACTTTCTCATAAATCTCTTCAAAAAACTAAATAAACGAGATAAAACAGGAGGACAATACTTGTTCCTATTAGCACGTTTTTCTCCACGTTACTTTTAATCCCAATTTACCCGAGTATTTTAGAGAAGTTTACAAAACCAATAAACACCACCCAATTGTTATTTTTCTAAAAGTATGGCTCAAATATTCATTCAATCACACAGCAACGGCTGGAAAGCATATTCGTGTTTCTCTGCCACACTGTCATTTGCAAGTAATTGAATCACCATTCACCAATGGAAGTTTAAGTAGGAAAACATACAGCTGGTACACGTCTCTTTAGATTATCCATAATCATTTGACTTGAATCATTTCTCAACCAAATCGAAATGGTGCATTCGGTTTTTCTTATACCCTAAACGAAGACATTCATAGTTGAACTCCCTCCAGCCACTTAGCAGTCAGTGGCGCTAGGTGAACGAGTGGGAATGGAAAATAAAATCAATGCAAGTAACCGGCGCTGCTTCTACTGAAGAAAATCCAGCAATTATCGCGAAAAATAGGTCAGAGGTATGTAAAATACACGGAGGTCGTATTTTTGCATTTATATTTTGATTCGTCTTAAAATAGCGTGCAATTCAAATGGCTTAATCTAGCTAAAATTTTATTAAATCAACTCCTTTTCGGGATCCAGCAGATAGAAGCCACATTCATGGTAAAGACTGATTTCAACCTCACTCAACCCGATTCCTTATTTATTTTGTGATGAAACGATTATGTATATACGATAGCTGTATAACATTTATTACGCAAATCGTAAATACATGCCTGTAAATCACTGGGAAAACCAACACTCACGCTAATTTGAATTCGCTGTTTCAAATGAACGCAGGAGAATTCACTGCAAACCAAATTAGAGTAATAGGTGCAAAAAATAATACATTTCACGACGCAATTTATTGTCGATCAATAAGCTATGGTTTCAAACTATAGTGTCTTCTCGACCAATCTATTTGCATAACTCTCCTCCGTATCATAATTCCTTTTCTCTATTCTTCAAGAATCATTCCATTTCTTGCACCCCTTGCAAAACACCATTGGCTATAATGCACGATCCCTAAAGATGCATGAAGAAAGAGAAGCAGAAACGGTGATTTTAATCTGACCCAGCCAATGATATAGTTTTAAGAATAGGTGTAATACAGCCTAAGGACAATGGACTGGGTAATACACTTTGTTTGTCGGTGCTTATCATATTATTTATTAAAAATATTATTCTGGACGTGATGTCAATGGCGTGAGAAGTTGGATTGTATAAGTTTGTGCTGTCATCATGATGAGTGATTTTGGAAGGGGTATGATACAGGAAAGTGTGTGTTTTTTGACGGAGTGTGATGTTGGACGATGAAGTTTGCTTTTGCGAAGTCCAACGCTTTGCGTGGTAATCGTACAGATACGGCTGGAAATTTTTAGAAAACCTAAGTGTCATTGTATTTAAATGCATTTTCTCTCATATCTCATGTCTGTTCTTATTGTGCATTATAAGGGTGCGTCAATGGACGATTGCCACCGGGACATTTGCACAATTTTAACGAAATGTAAATAATGTCGCTCCCTTCTTCGGCATAATTGCGAAATTGGAAGGGATGGAGGGCAAATTAGGACGTACGAGCGGTTGATGGAAATGAGTCCGCGGTTGGGTCGTCCGTCCGAAGTGATTTCAATGCTTGAAGGGGGTAGCGTTTGGGGAGGAAGGGGGCGATGGAGAAGCAAGTAGAAACGGATACACCCCGAGGAGGGACGGGAGTGGTTCGGAGCGGTCGCGGGGGTGAAAGGAAGGAGGGGCGGCCGGTGGTTGGAGGCGAGGGAGGAGAGTGTGGCTAATCCCCGACGGAAGATCCCTCGCAGCTCCGGTTCCTCTCATTCTGCCCCATTTAATCCCATCCTCTTCCCCCAAGGCCATAACGCGAAGAGACGCGCGGACGTGCTAATCCAATTTTTGCAATCTCCCAAGAATTGAATTCCTTGTGACCGCGGTTATTCCCACTCAAAGATGATTTTGCACTCGAAAGCTCTCGCGGAGCACTCGTCCAATTTATTTCACCGCACATTGATCAATGAACATATATTTCCGCTGCAATTTCGTGACAGAGCTGTTCAATCCCAAATGAGCATTTATTCATTTTGTACGATTTTTGGAACGAATATGAAAAAGTAAATTGGTGTACGTACTTCAAAATTCACTCCCTGTGGACATTATTACGATTCCTGTGCAAAAAAATAAGTATTTCGAAGAGGTGATGCCTATGCAGGAATCATGGATGAGAAGGGATTACTGAGGAAGGTCGTGGACGAACGCCGATAAGCAGATAACGGTAAATGTCGGCTTAAGGAGCTATGAGAGAATTGAGAGAGTGGCATCTAAAAAAACAGTTTAGATAGATTTTACAACTGTTAATATATTTTGGTAAATCCATTCATCCATCATTCCTCCTCGGGTAAAAGAAGAATTGGAATATGGGCTAACAGACAACAATTGACGTCAAGTACTCCTTTACGCAAACGTCATTTCGCCACGCCTATTACTACACCATTACTGTTAATAATAATGCTTTATCTACTATTATATTTTATTCGACAGATGGGATTTAAAGGGTGCATAATTTCGTAATAAGGTGTCAAATACTTTATCTTTCGTTATTACATTACAAATTCTTGAGCCCTCTCTTTTCCTCAACCCACCCTTTATTCAGAGGAATACCACTTCACCTAAGCTACAGAATGAATGATTAGTAAAATAAATTCAGAGAGATAAGGGTTGTAGAAATGAGAGAAAATCCGACAATCCCTTCCACCCGACTTGTAAATGAAAAACAGAGGTACAGAGAGAACACTTGAATCCTCGGTCCACAAAAAAACAAACAAACTGCATGGGCAAGCCAACATGAAATAATCCCGTAGGTTAAATATTTCGGAAAAAAACCCTCGGGGAATAAAAAATGGCACACGTTAATCCTGCACGAACTCTCCAAAAATCGTTAGCTCTACCGGGTTGGAAAGGTAGGTGGTCGGTCGCAAAGGTCGTCGGAGCCTCGCAGCGGCGCTGGTGGTGACAACAACTCACGCGATCAGGGGGGAAAACAAGGCGGAAAGAAAGCGACACTTTTTACCGTGGCAAATTTTTAATTCCATAGCCACCACCTTCCCTGCACCTTCTCACGCGTGTTAAGCGGAGGCGACAGTTAAAACAACGCCTGCTTCACGCGCGACCTGTCAAACGTTGCGAGGGGATGAGGCGGAGAGAGGCGCGTTCGATCGTGCTCGGTTGGAACCCCGTCCCAGGAGGACCATTATCATTTCCGGCGGGCAAAATTTATTCAGGCGAATGATGAGCACGCGGTCGTGAAATGAAGCGGTAGGACTGGGCGGGCAGAGGGGGGGGAGAGAGGTGGAAAACCGAGGAAAAGAAAAAGACATGAAGATGGTTTTTTGAGAAGAAGCACTGACGCGAGTACTGTCGCTCACAAGGGGACAATTGAAGCATACATGGACGGCATTACTCTGACTCAAGTTCAGGGAAAACGGTCAAACTTTCCGTCGGACAATCGCGAAGATTCAATTGAATGTCAACGGCAATGACTACGTTAAACAATACAACCTGAAGGTCGAGGGGATCGCCAAGGTGCGGTGGCTAGTGTACTAATATCCCACACAGAGGGCCCGGAGTCAAATCCTGGAGGTGGCAGATCTTATTTAGCAGTATTTCGATTACAACTTGGGGTACTTTGTGGAGAGCACTTTGAGTGAGTACACCGTCCGTCGAATGGGACTTGAACTGTGGACCCCTTGGTGCATTTAGATGAGAGCAGGTTAATGCCGACGCCGGGTTTCTCTCCACACTTCCTCCTTTCCCACCCATCCCTAATGGCGCAGATGACCTGAGCTGTCGGTCCCCTCCCCTAAAACTACTACTGATACCACCGAAAGTCGATATAATTGACATATGAGGAGTGAAATCGACCAGAACTAAGAAACCAAATGGTATGCCAAATTCACACGGAAGAGAGGGTAACGATTCACTGTCGACATTCTCTTTCGGTTTTCCAGGGATATTTGATACGTTCTCGAAAATGAAATATTATACAGTTTGTGTGAATTCGGGATGGTTCAGAGTCATAGAGTTGCGATTCCGAATTTTTCAGTAATTTGATAAATACTCAACCACTACCCTACTACGCCTCATTCAATTGTCAATATTCATATAAAAATATTTGGTTTTTTGAAGTATCCGATTTTATCAATTAGATGGTACGTTTAAACCTAGAGTACTTAATCTTGGCCTCCAGAGTATCTATTTACAGCAAATTAAAAGCAAATAACTAATTCCATGATTGGCCTCCGAACTATATTTATCTTTTGCTGAAAATGAATTTTGTGACCCCTGTTATCTGATCATTGGAGCATTAATTTAGTTTCAAATAGACAAAAGGCAGAAAATTATTAAGAAAACTCTGAACCGAAGTCGAAATTGAGACAATTCACATCCACATGTTGACTATCATGAAAAGCCCCAGCAGACCTCCTTTTGTTCCCTCGGATTAAGGCAGCCCTGATGGAACCAGTTTTTTGTCCATAGAAGACTCAGAAGAGATAACCCGTGACGAAGACCTTGCGAGAGGTCCCCGAAGACGTCTTCCAGGGCGCGTACCGGTCATGGCAAAGTCGCAGAAAAAATGTGTGGAGGCCCAAGGAGAATTTTACTTGAATACTTTGGAGAATTTTAAGTGTCTGTGCCTGTTCAACAAATTACTTTTTTAAACAATTTTGTTCAATAACTTACTAATATTTTATGGGTTCTTTCGTAGACTTAATGTGAAAGGATTTTGAATGGAAGAATATTAGAAAAATATTATTATACGAATGCGTAAAAATAAATACGAAATATGTCATAATAATGAGGTAATCAGTATAAAGACGTATGGAGTTTGAACCGGACATATTTGAATGCTTCATGGAATCTGAGACGTTCTTCAGAGTATACTGGGAAAAACTATTAAACATTTTGAAGTGCATACCAGTTGCGAGGAGTGATAGACGACTTATCCGGAACCTGCACGCGTCCAAGACTGTACCAGTGCAGAAAGCGAATGGAGAGTTAGGACCGGCAGTTCTTAAGTATCATTGAAAAGACGGGGATATCGATTATAACCTCTTTTCAATATTCAAGGAGAAAATTGTAAGGGAGGTACATGAAGGACTGGAGGCTTGATTTGAAGTAGGTAGCGAACTCCGTAAATTAAGTATAAATCCGGATGACGAAGCGTTAGTGTTAGCTTTTCAGCCAACGGTAACTACATTCATCACTTGGCTCCTTGCAAAATCATAGTGATTGGATAAGATTAACCACAAGAAAAGGAATAAAAAGTGGGAAATATAATATAAAAACTTAAGTTATTAAATGAAATAGAAATTATATATCTTTAATTGAAGTAGAAATATCATATATTCAGGATTGTTTGGGAGGAGGACATGAAAAATAGTAGGGATATTACGAGCCAATCATTGATTTGTTAAAAAAATCTTACTAAGAGGCAGGAGTTTCTGATAGGTACCTTAAGTAAAGATATTGGGAAATCACCAGCAAAAACATTGATTTTGAACATAGTATTTTTATAGTTCGACATCTAGGTGCTAAAGATAATGATCCCAGATTGAAATATAAATCCCATAAATCCCAGATTGAAAACTTTCGAGATTTGGATGTGGAGAAGAATGAAAAAAAAAGAATGATCGGAAAGACAAACGAAAACGACAAAGTTAACGGCTTTTAAAGGAAATTCAAAGGCATGAAAACTAATTAGAGCAGCTGAGAAGAAAGAAGATTCTAAATACGGCTTAATTGGTACATTGCTCGGAAAGCGAGATCGAGACAATACTTCCAAAATTAAAGGATATAATGTTAAGTTAGGAAATATAAATTAAAATATGTAATATGGAGTTAAGGAATATTTGTGTCTAGCTCGTAAACACTAAGCAGTAGATAACCGGGAAATTCTAAAGCCATCAAAAGCCTACCGTAACCCGGTAGAAAAATTCTAAAACAACAAATCGACTAGCATTTGTGGAATCTTTGTGGAATTATTAAATAGAATTATAGACGACCTCATTTACGATTTCTTTAATAACCTATGTATAAAATGGGTACTTAAGCAATTAATATTTGTCTTCCATGCCACAAAATAACTCAAGTTATGAGATCATGGGTATTCAGATCTTTAATAGATATGAACGGGTTTATTAAATATAGTTTATTATTAGATACTAGATTCTGAATTTGTACGAAATGGCCTTTTCTGTGTTTTTCTATCCCCTTTCCTTATACCTATTTCTATGTTTAAATGACTATTTGTGCGCCGTATGGCGGGATTTTCGTATATATATATATTTGTGTGTGTGTATATATATAACTTTTGGACGGCACAATGGAACACAGAATAAAACAGATAATACATAAAAGAACACTCACATTGTAGATAATTTGATACCGGCCTACTCCGAGGCCGAAAGCTCAAATAAACTACAATGCAAGTGTTCTTTTACATGTTATCTGTTTTATCCTGTGTTCTATTGTGCCGTCCAAAAGTTATATTGCTCTCGTGAGTGCTTCCGCATCATCGATATATATATATATATATATATATATATATATATATATATATATATATGTGTGTGTGTGTGTGTGTGTGTGTGTGTGTGTGTGTGTGTGTGTGTGTGTGTGTGTGTGTGTGTGTGTGTGTGTGTGTGTGTGTGTGTGTGTGTGTGTGTGTGTGTGTGTGTGTGTGTGTGTGTGTGTGTGTGTATATATATATAGTAGAATGCAATCAGGACGTATTTGCCTGTTTTCTAGATTTCAAAAAAACGTTTGATATAGTAAATTGGGAAAAATTAATGCGTGTATTGCAGAAAATAGGAATGGATTGGAGGGACAGGAGACTGATCCGCAACCTGTACATGTCTCAGACTGCTCAGGTGGGAGTGGGGAAGGGAGAGTCCGGATGGGCAGTGCTAGGAAGAGGTGAAAGGCAGGGTTGCCCATTGTCACCGGTGCTGTTCGACGTACATATGGAGGAAATGATTAAAGAGGCAAGGCAAGAACTGGAGTAGGAATGAAAGTCGGAGGGTAATTCATAAAATCGGTTAGGTTTGCTGATGACCAAGCTTTTTGTTGCTCAGTCAGCCAAGGGGTTACAGGCACTGCTGAGTGAATTGGAGGTTCAGTGCGATATATATGGGATGAGAATCAATATTAATAAAACAAAGGTTATGCGATTTTCCAGGAAGATAAAGGCTAAGCTAAACATTAAAATAGGAGGAGAAAATTAGAGCAGGTAAAACAGTGCACGTACCTAGGAAGTATTTTGGACCAACACGGTCAAAGTAGTAGGGACCTTGGAAGAAGAATTGCACTAGGTAAAGAGGCTTTCTCAAGGAGGAGGGAGTTGATGACGAAGACGTTGAGTAAGGAGGTTAAGAAAAGACTCCTAAAAACTCTGATATGGAGCGTAGCTATGTACGGCGCGGAAACGTGGTCGCTGAAGCAGGAGGATAGACGTAGATTGGTTGCTTTTGAACTGTGGGTGTGGAAAAGAATGGAGAAGGTGAAATGGACCAAAAGGAAAACAAATGAGGAAGTACTGGAGATGGTGGGTGAGGAGAGAGGTTTGTTGAGAGAAATCCTATGGAGGCCGGAAAAATGGATTAATGGCGTATTGAGCGGTAGTGGAATGTTGAAGAAGGTAATAGAGGGGGGATGTTGGGCAAACGAGGAAAGGGCAGGAATAGGATAAAGATGTTGGACGGGATGAAGGGAGAAAGGAAGTACACAGAGATGAAGAGGGACCTGATGTAGAGTAGGTTTTTCTTAGGGGTCACAAAATATTTATTTAATAATTGTGTCCATCCGAAAACCTACTTTAACCGGTAGATTACCTAATAATAAACATAAAAAAATAGCGAGCCAAAGCTTAATCAACACTTGATCATGCAGCATATATCCTGACCGGAAATTAAGGTAAATATCATTGAATAGGTATTAGGTATTAGGTATTAGTATTTAGACTGTGTAACAAACATGTATGTACGGGAAATAGTTACATCGGTAGATCGGTAGTTACATCGAAAGATCCTTTTTCCTTTTCACCGATAGCCCTCATGCTTCTCTCAAATTTTGGTCCTTTCTCCCTCCGAATTTCAATTTCTAATAGGTTAGCAGTAGCAAAAGTTTCCTTTTAAAGCTCATTCTTCCGGTATTAGCTCACGTACAACATCCGCTACATTCCAATGAATATTCATCAATTCATTTCCGGAAGTTGTATCTATATCTTTCTAGCAATGAGTGAGCTTTAATGTTAAAACCTCGGGTCGGCTCCTTTTAAATACTTTACCTTACGAAAACCACTATAAGTATCTTTCAGATACTGGGTTCGATTAACTTTGAGAGAAATTAGTATTTGATTAACTTTTGAACTAAGGATTTGATTAACATTCAGAAAAATGTGTGCAACCTATTGTGCACTATGTACTAGCGAATTACGTATTGAAAATAATTGAAAGCATGAGCTAAAATGACTCAATTTCAAATACAAATTTATTGATATTATTTGTGCTACGAAGTTTGGACACACACCTCGTAGACGTAATTTAGTATCAACTTAATGAGTTCACATGAATTTTTAGACTTTTTAGGCCATTTATTTACAAGTAAAACACATTAACATTGACGTATGAGTATTAGCGGAAGAATTATTTTCAATGTTTAAATTTATTTGTTTATATTTTTATCCATATTATAACATGGAAATTCAAATAATTTTGTTGTTAAATTTTACTGTCATTTTACAACACTTTTATATCAACGCAATGCGCAAAACTTATTTTTTCCATATTTTCATATTATTCCTCAGGGGAATATTTATGATACCCCGTTTCGTTCACTATATACCACAAATTAAGACAATAAGATATAATAAACGACCAATAAAATATTTTCAGAGTAAAATTTTTTTGAAAAAATTTGACTCCCATTACAATTCCCATATTCTGAATAAAGATCCAAATTCCTTTACCACCATAAAAATATATATTTGGCCTCCTAAAAAAGTTCATAATGCTCCTGACAAAATAATCACATTGCAATATTTAAGGATTGGTTTTACCTACGCACGCATACTTATGTTCTGGAACATAAAAGACAATAAAAAATGTGCAGGAGATTAGAGGAAATTCTATTCAAATTACGATCTAAGGGATACATTTACATCTTATGCTTCAACTTTCAAAGAAAACGTTCTTTCCCTCCTAGGTACATTTATTTCGATCTTTTTCACTCGGATTTTTCAAGGAAATTTTGCAATACCTACGCAAAAGCACCATTTCACACTAAAATATAAATTACCACAAAGACACAAATAAACCTAAAATAAAAAAGCAGGATCTAAAACCAGATGGAATTTTTTAAATTCTACTTCCGCTCGTGCACATAATTTTCGTTTGGCCCTTCCAAAAAGTAGATACATCAGTCGCAGTCTAACACGGAGGAAGATGGCTAGAAGCAAGGGAGGTTATATAAAAAAAGTGATAAAAATGTATATTGTGATCCTGTGTCACGCCTGAGATTTTAAATAATTTATATCATGACACATCATCCATGATCGTACATCGTGTCGTACACGATAACTATCCTGTGCTCAACCCCTTGCTTTTCTATATGGGCATTATCTATTTGTACATACATACAAGCATGAAATAATATTGTTTTTCTTCTCTCACATAACATTGATTGTAGAAACCCAATTAACATAAGCATGAATCGAACGTATCAAAGAAAAAAACTATATTGGCATTATTTGCTGGGTACGGAAATTGTTATTGATGGAAAAGATTACTAAACTGATCTTATACTTTCATTCACACTTCAGACACAATTGAAATCTTGGAACAATCAATACACCTGGTAATTATTTCATAGATTCATATTTGTGAATTAGATACCCAGTTTAGTTTTACCGAAAATTACCATGGATGTGACCTTTTTCTTCCCAATATAACATTCCTCAATTTAGGAAAAGATATTTCCAAATCACTGCCAATGTGATTATCATATTATATTTTTATTATTATTATTTTAAACATTCCCCCGTATTGAAAATACTTTTTGTTTTGCTTAAAAATTCATATTTAGGACCTAAGATTTTAAATGCATAGGAGAAGCGCAGAGATCCCTGGTGCAACATGCACGCACACAGGCTGGTGTGAGATACCGGAGTGCGTGGTGTGAAGGGTACCTCGTAAAGGGCCATGAGAGCCCTGTGGGAGGAAATGTGGAGGTGGATGTGGAGGGCATATAGAGGGAAGTGAGGAGAGGAATGTGGAAGAGTGTGACGAGGGGTTTTGGAGGATATTTGGAAGGAGGTTGTACGGGTTAATGTGGGGGGGGGTTGTGAAGAGTGGTAACGGGGGTAGTTGAGGAGAGTGGTATTGGGGGGAGAAGTGGAAGGAAGGTGTGAGAGGGGATGTAGAGGAGGATTCGGAGGGGTGTATGGACCGACTCCGGGATGGCGGGGTTTCTCTCCACCCGGAGATGAGCCTTGAGAGAGTAGTGGGAGTCGGGCGTGCCGTGGGTGGGGTTGGGAGGTCTCTTTCCCTTTTGAAAAGAGTGCTATGAGAATGGGAGAGGGAGAGTTAAAGCGCTGGGAGCGCTACGTGCTATTGATGGGAGATAGGTTGGAGGAAGGCGGAAGGAGTAATTCGGGAGTGAGTGGGTGGAGGGGGAGGGAGATGCAATGCATCATAAAGTGATGGAGTGAAACGAGTGAGGGGCTGTGGGGGGCGGCGAACTCCAGATTTCGTTCCGAAAAGGGGTGTGCAGTGAATAGGGTATGAGAGAAGAAAAAAAACATGCGTGCTCCGTGGGTGGATCCATCGGCCTGATGATGGGGGTGCGGAAGAAATCCAATGGGAAAGGAAGGCGGGTTCTGCGGGTGATGGGATCCCGAGGAAGCGACGGGACCGTGGAAATGCGAGGGGAAATGAAAACATGATGGACCGGGACAATTGGCGAAATGATGTTAGTGTTATTGCGTTACCAATTGGCCCAAGAGACGGAAAATTACCAACTCGTACCTGAATGAAAGGTACTTTAGGGACACAACCATTTGCGCGATACTAATCTCAGTCATGAAAACACCTGATACTCTAAGGCTTCTCTGCAGTATTCCCATTGTTTTAGTTTAATATGATCGGAAAGGCAATTCATTAGAAAGCGTCAAATAAAACTCTTGAAGCATTAATATTTTAACCTCGTAATTTCTTGGATATAAAAGATTCTTGCGTGATACTTATCTTAGTCATGAAAACACCTGATACCATAAGGGTACTCTGCAGTATTCCCATTAGTTTTGGTTTAACCTGATCGGAAACGCAATTTATTAGAGAGAGTCAAATGAAAATCTTGAATCATATATTTTTAACCTCTTAATTTCTTGGATATAAAATACTCTTAGTTATGTTATTTTCATATGTACTCTCTACTAAGTGCAATAGAAATATTTCAGCACTTTCAAAGTTTACGATAACTCTAGAAATACCATGCCTATAACTGCTTACTACTATAGCCAGTGGTGCCAATACTTGGTGTGGCTGACCTCGTCATGGGGAATCTCTTAGAGAAGTAACGCTGTTTAGGAACTGCCTATACTATATTATATGCAAATGTGTCGAAGAGACAGAGATGATCACCAACTTTTATTCATTGATGAATTTAAATGTTTTCTTCTTAAATACTACACAAACACGTGAGATTCCTCTCTTCCTCGGTGGTGCATATTTCAAATGCAGCCGCAATTTTGACGAGATTTTGGCACCATATTGTTGCTCTCTCGTATCATACCGCTGAGGGACACTCATTAAAATATGTCTATTATTATTTCCCAACGAACAAGAGAGAGGAAAACCGTTTTGAAATTTTAGTGCCCTTTCAACGAACTCAGCCGATTTCACCATCGTACATATATCATAATAAATGGATAAAGGTTCTCAAGTAACAATCAGTTCATGAACTCCATCATCCGCACGATCAAATGACTTCAGATGTGCGCTTCTTATTTGCCCGTTGATTGTATAATCGATATGAATTTATATGCATAAGGCACATTGTTTATCCAGTTTTAGATTTTTTCGGAATTATTTCTTCGTTAAAAACCATGAATAGTAAAAATAACGTAAATATAATTTTACTCTTATGAAAATAGAATGACTGAAGGAATCGAATGACTACTAAACTCAGATTACCAAAAAATAAAAAATGAAAATACGGTTTGCCATGCATAAAAACTTTTCAAGCGGGTTTGTTTGTTTCAAGTTATTTAATGACAAATTCATACTAATTTGGGAAACGACCATTGATCTAAAAACAAATTGCAGGATTATATTACCTTAAGTCTATACTGACTGTCAGTGTAGACTTTCGATATATAATATTACTTTAATTCAATCTACGTAAAAGAAATGCCAATTTGCGAAGAGAGATTTTCGTTTAACAAAATATTCCGTTACCTTTTTCATAAAAACAAAAAGGTAGACTTTTATCATTGCCATTAAAAACGCGAAACATATCTGGCGGAATTAAGCACTGACTGAGGATCAATCTTATCTACTAAAATAAAAACATTAAGGACAATCACTATAGACATTGATGACAGCAAAGATTTTTATGCACGTACATGTAATTTCCTTTTGAGTTTAATGGAGAACTCATATTTTATAACATTTTTACTAAATATTGATTAACATTTTTGGATTCATTTTTAAATATAATTAATATTTGGGTCACAATATGTTAAATACTAATTTCATAGATTCAGATAAATAATTTATGCTATCGGTAAACCACCGGCTAAGGCAGGTTTTGGATGGACACAATCTACTAAACACATGAATAATACAGAATGTTAATTTGAAGCCCTACGGTTTCTTAAAAGCGGCCAATATTAGGGTACTAGTATTTCTTACCATTTATATCAATATCAATTTCACCAAAGATAAATACTTGAGAATAATTTCATTTCCGTTATAACATTTACGGATGTGATTATATAAACATTTCTAATTCTGATTATTATTTATTTATTTTAGACTGATGCGCTTTTATGTGTAATTTAATTATTCTTCGTTTAAATCCCACTGAAATGTTTTCTTTCATTTAGCCATGAAAATTCAACGCAGGTTGGATTGAGAGAATATTTATTTCCCAAGTTCCGGAAAACATCAGAAGAAAAAATATCCGACCAAAGTCCGCGTCGAGGTGAAAAAGGCCATGGAAGCCGCAGGGCTGATTGACAAGTAGCCTGAGCCATGAAAGGCCAGCAAGGGTCAAGAGATCGCCCTCGGACGAGAGAGGAGGACGGAGGCGGAGAGGAGGAGGTTGGGGGCGGTGAACAGAGGGCGATTCCCTCTCGGGCCATTCGGGAAACTTCCGAATCCATTCAGGGCTGTGATGCCCCGGCAACTGCCCTCTTCACCCCAGCCACGAACACACCACCGTCCACTCGGCCGCCGGAGAGAGATTCGAGCGCCCTTCCCCCTTCTCTTCCCCTCTCCCACCCGTTATCTCCATATCTATATCTCAGCATTCCCACCCTCTCATACGCACACCATGCACCCCCTTCTCGTTCCACCTGTCACTCTTTCCCCTTTCTGTCCTCTCCACCAAGTTTCACCGATCTCTCCTTCACACCCTCCTATCCCCACCTCTTACCCCCTACATTTTTATCCCTTCCCCTCTCACCTCTTCTCTTTCTCACGCTCGCACTCCCTAACGCCCTATTTCCCTCTATCACTGGATTCCTATCACAAGGTCTCTTACATCTCTTCCCAACTCTCATCCACCATATCGGTTCCTCTACATCTCTCTCTCTTCCACACTCACCTTTCCTCACTACGTCTTTGTTGCCTACACTATCCCTAACATTCCCTCCCTCTGCCCCTCTCCCCATTTCCCGACCTCACACCCCCAATCTCACCCTACTCCTCACATTCGTTCCTTCTCTCTCTATCACTCTCTTCTTTCCCCTCACTTCTTCCCTCCTAGTCTCTCACTTTCAACTTTCCATTCAGTAAGACTCATCTCTACCCTTCAACGTACTTCCATTCTCTCTTTTAACTCTCTCTTCATCTCTCGATCATCCTTCGCTTTTTTTCTTCCATTCTCTCTCTCTCTTGTCTCATTCCTTCGCATGCGTCACACGCTTTCTCTCATTACATACATCCATCTATCCCCGCTCGCTCCATCTTCAATTCTCTCTCGGTGACCTCGAAATGCACTCATCACTCTCCCAACGAGGCCACACTATGACCCCCATGTCCTCTTCTTTTTGTTGCCCCTTATACTAAAACCAAATGTGGGCTGACACCAATGCCTTTTTCTAAGTTTTCCTGCCTCGAAGTGCCAATTTCCTTTTAATTCGCACTCTCAAAAATGTTACCTACACTCTGTTGACTCATTCCGGTTTGCAATATGCAAAGTGATTTCGAGAAAGTCTAAAAAATCGATTAAAAAACCAAAATGAAATATCAAACAAAGTGATCCTGACCTCCCTTAAAACACGAATAATGTACATATGCTCCTCCAATGTTATTCACTTAGACACATCACGTAACTGCAGGAATATATATTAAAATAAGACTAAATCATACTAAAGCAGGATCTAAAAATATATAATTTTATGAAGAAAGGCAAAACGATTTCAATCGACTGTGTAAACACATATACGGAGTGATCGCTCGAAATGATTGAAATGGACTGGGTATTACGAATTCTGGACTTGGAAATTCTATTGATAGACATTACTCTAAAAAGGTTTTGTAAATGTATTACTATTTAAAATTAAATTTATATAAATAAAATGAATTAAAAAAATGAGATTCGAGATCGAAAAAAAGAGAGTACGATTACAAAGCTGAAATAATGGGAAAACAGCGACGGATTAGATACGAGTGTGAACATTTTATTTACATTTTTGCAAAGCATTTGGAAAAGCTGAAATTTAAGAGTCTAGTTACCAATATTAAATACACAAATATTTTACATTTTCGCCTCACCTCTATTAAGCATGCCCATCGACAAAAAAATATCAAAATTCACCCGTCATCAGGGATATTTTCCTTTGAATTCAATAAATTTTAACAATTCCATTTTTTGTCAATTACGTGTTTTCAATTAAACTTTTCCTGACACCACTTTTAGCCATCGTGATTTAGTCATTAATTATCCGTGAAACGTTGAATTCAATCGCACAATATCCCTATCTCTTCAAATGTATCTCAAATCAAAAATCTTCAAATTTTAATGCACCTGTCAGACAGGGGTCGCTTTCTAATTTTGCATGAAAAGTTTAATGAAATAAAATATTATCATAATATTCCCAGAGTTTCAGCACAATAGAATTATTTAGTCTATCTAATTGCAGCTAGCCTGTTGAAAAAATTTAAAATTAATTTGATGACTATATCATACAAAATATGTTACCAAAGTGCATAGTAACGTTAATCAACTTTACACAAAAAGTCAAAAGATACATCTTCAGTCGCTTGCAATTGAATGGATATAACTGTGAAATCTGTTCTTCCTATAATGTATGTATGTATGATAATTCTATGTAAATTTTGTTTCCCCAAGAATTTAAAGTAATATAAAAGATACTTTGTTGAATGTTGAACTTCTGCTGCAAAATTTTGAACTTACTTAAATGTTTCCTTTTAAATTATTTCAACTAAATATATAAATATGGATATATGTTATCAAGAAATCAGATTTCAAAATTATAATTCCTAATCTAAATTTCCTTTTATTGGTAGATATAAATCTTATATAAAGCTGCACAGACGTTATGATTAAGAGGGAAATACACAATTGGATTTAATATTCTTGATTTTAATAAATCACAAAACAATTATTACGCAATGAATCCTCATCAAGCACAGGAAAGGTACATAATAGTCGTTTAATCTTGCATGCTCTACTGTACTTTTCCGGCCCCTAACAAGACGTTATTTATATTTTTTAAAGTTTTCCTCAAAATTAGAACTTTAACTGTTTTCCTTTACGCACGCTCTTTTATCAAAAACATTGATTTAGATCGCTTTGTTCAATTCGTCCTCATAATGTAATTTGGAGGAATTTTTAATCTCCTTAACTATTTTACATTGTTCAAATTTCAGAACTCCCACTGCTTTATTGTTCATTTCTCACATGCGGCATTATTACAGCAAACAGAATATGAGGCTCACCTCTTTTTTATTAAAGATTCCAGTCGTCTTTCCAATTTAATACTCATAACCTTCGCTATTTTTAACTCCCAATATTAAACGCTCTTTCAAATATGCGAGAAAACACATGGTTTTTAGGTTATAAAACGTTTCCCCATTTTCCTATCCCCTTCTTAAATTGCATAGGTATAAATAGAAATATTTACATTGCCTGAATCAGACAATTAGGTCTACATAAGACTAATTTACGCTCATTTGCAAATATTATGAAAACTTACCCATGAACTTTCCGTATAATGATTTTATTGAACTACTCTTAAAAGGTCGCTCACATATTTCTATGAATTATCCACACTTCATTCACAAATGTTATTTATATTTACTTGTCAACAAAGTTCTAAGATATCGACCGTAACTTCGCAGTACGAGTACTACACTAATTGTGTACTACTGTTTGAAATTACACCAGTAATTATGTTGTTCTTGCTTGGTGCAGACTGTGTAGGAGAATTTAAAATATTATTATCATTTTTATTTTCGTCATATATCTCGGTACACGTAACTCATTCCGCTGGCAATTAATTACCTTAGACCATACTTAGAGAAAACGCTTGATTGAGATATTTATTAAATCAAAGTTATGTTTAAGGTTTAGCAACTCTAATTAAATATCGTTCATTCTTTCCAAAGGTATTCAACGAAATCACTACTGACATCCATCGATTTCTTTGACAACAACACTGAAGAGTAATTTTAGATTATATTTTACTTCAAAACATTGGATTCGAAAACTAACGTTTGGAGTTAACTTGATCAAGAAGTTTATTTATCTGATTATCGCCTTCATTACTTCAGTACTCTCTTCATACCACCCTACTATCTCCTTTCCCTCCTCTCCCCACCCGCTGGACCATTTCCACTCTCTGGACACTGCGAAGAAAGTGACACAGCACTGCGAAGAACATGACTTCAGGAGTGTCCTGGGGAAAGCAGGAGGAAACAACGAAGTCACCTTTTCTTTCGATCTTCCACAGAGGAAACAACAAAGGGGGAGAACGAGAGATATGGCCACACCACAGGCATTTCTTTCCGAAAGAGATGGAGATTCCAACAAACAACAGCAGCACTGCATGAATTCCAATGCTTAAGAAGTGTTCGTGGGCGAGGCAGAGATCATGGGGTCCACATCGTTATCGGGAACTCTGCGGTCATCTAATAACTCCTTGTCGACTCTGCTCATTGGAAAAATCAAAATGCTCTCTTCACGAAGCCTCCAAAAATATTATTGGTATATTGGTATATAATTAAAATTTATTGATTGAATAATCCATCAAAAGTAGTTAAATTACCTCCAATTGATATCTAATTCACTACAGCCAAACTTACGGTTGATTATTGTGGATAGGACCTAATTCGTGTTTTATCTGTACCTAACGAAAGCTAGTTTCAAAATATTGAACTGAGCAATCGTTGTACAATAAGGAACGATTTTATTGGAATGAAAAGAAACATCAAATTAACCCGAGAAATTTACACTAGGAGTACACATAGCCACAATATACATCCATTTGGAGGGTAATGTGATTAGTCAATTAGAAACAAGTGTTCAACCCTTCTACATAAGAATGAATTAGCTAAGCTAAGTGGCTCAGTGGTTGTCAACTTCCCCGACTGGGTCGATCGACATTTTAGAAATCACCTCGAGAATTACTTTACTCAGTGAAGGCATGCTATTCCTGAAAAAGTCAATATTAGAATGCAATCATCCACCTATGACCACCACGAAACCGCTCGATACTCCTGCATCTGAAATAACGCGCTGAGACTAGGCGGTATCTAGATCCTTTAAAGTTTAAAATTGCAATTTGAAAATTACGCAGCTTGATTTTTTAATATTACGCAGAACTAATTTTTTACACGCATCACGGTAACTGAATTTTTACGCGAATTACGCAGCTTGACTAATTTTGTGTTGATCCTGGACAAAAATGAACGCGTAAAGTGCTAACGACAAGGGATAACGTGAGAAAAAATCCAGATATGGTTGTCGAATCAAACGAGACGAGTGTTTAGGCACCCGTGATTCTCAATAATTAAAAAGGTGCAAATTCCTCCATACTTCTACCCAGTAACTCCAAGGGTATCTTTCAAACTGCTGCCAAAAGGAAAAAAATCATATCCCAGCTAGTGGAACTGATGTCACTAACAAAACAAAACATTATAACTTAACCATGGATATAAGCCTTAGTTTCACCGACTGTTTCATCGACTATGCTCATCATATGAGATTAATAAACAATATTATGATATTGTTCTATGACTAAACAATATAATAATAAGTAAAGGAACAAAGAAATTAATATTCTTTCTTTTACGGAATAGATGACTCCAACGCTAATGTAGTTGTAGGGCGGTGTCATATCATCACATAAATGAATGTAAAATTGCATATGATAACTATTATTCTTCAATAAAATTATTAAATTTTAAATACATGCTATGGTATATATTTCTAAAGCATATATCATCGGTGGCAAAGCATTATTTAAGTGGTTAATCATACGAAAAAGCTGTAGTTATCACCTTGGAAAAATTACCATTTGCTACATAATCTAATTTCGGGCTGAGATTTTTCCTGGCAATTAACCTTTATAGTGAGATGATTAATGATGCGGAGAGGGCAATTTAAGATCAAAGTCGTCGAAGAATCGCAAAAGTGAAATAACTCCACATCTGCCGGAGGAGTATTATTTAACCTGCATTAACGCCATAGACATATGACGGGAAATCGGCGTATTCTAAGTAATACGACTACTTGCATTGTCTGTCATCCGGGTGCGTGTCATATGGCCATCAACCAAGCAGGCATCCCACTTCATTACCATATTGCCGAACGACGCTCTACTGCGTTACTGAATAGCACTAATCCTCAACACTCAAAAGTGTTTATACTATGTTTTTCATTTTTCATTTAATAAGCTATGAAGAATAACTAAAACAATGCCAACAATAGGACGTTCAACTGATGAGTAGAAGTAAATATTTAAATATAAGCTGAAAATCTGTCATCCACAGATATAATACCTTGAACGAATGATGTCCAGTTTTTTTAGATTCACAAAGCTTTTGTCTATATTGTATTAATCATGATGTTTCGAAATATTATCCACATTATGATAATTATCAGTGCAATTTTCAAAGAAGATTGCGTGACATATGTCACTTAATATTTAGTTATTTTACTTTAATAATATACAACTTGTAGCTCCATTACGCGATACACTCAAATGTATAGAAACAAAGTACGACACAAGTAACCGAGGAAACAAAGATTCCCATAAGATAACTTTAGTAATGTTAAATCGATAGGCCGACAATCATGAAAGTATGTTTCTCTAAAACCTTATTAACTAAGCCTATGCATTAATTTATATATTTAAGCAGCATCCTACGGAAGAGCCAAATTGTTGGAGAAGGTATCATGCCAGAACATGTTTAGTTAATGCCCTGGAAACCACCGTGTTGCTCAAATTAATTTGAAATCCAAATGTTTTTCAAACGTACATCGCTCACTAAAATTGGAAATAAACAACGCAGTGATGGCCTATTTGCGATGTTTTATTTATATTGCACGGAATATAATTGGAGAGTACGTAACAGAAACTAATAAAAAAATAAAATCTCTAGGGAAGTAAACCTAATTCCCCGAACCAATTATATGGAGGACAGAATTGGATCAAAAATCATTAATTCTGGCCAAAAAAACAACATTTAACCACTAAATCAGTCAAAGGGGAATTGATAAATCCATAACTTAAAAGACTGTAGGCGAAAAAGAATGTAATACTAATTACAAGATTACCTAAATCAAGTTATGTGATACGTAAACTGTGAAAATATATCGGCACTTCAAAACGAAAACTTGGTATTAACACCAATTCATGATATTTCAATGAATTTTTTTGTTAAGGGAAACCAACTAAAACATAAATATTTTGTGATAACAAACGACTAATCCAAAAAAGAGTATTAAATTCTCAATTACATAGTGTATATACATGTATATATAGTATAAAAGCTATTATATAAATGTATATATAGCATAAATAAATATAGTAAATAAAATATTTATGATAAAATATAGTAAATAAATAAATAAATATAGTACATATTTATATATAGTATAAAATCTTCTAGATAGTTCTATTTATAGTATTCTGTAGTATATTGAGCAATATTCAAATCAGGTGTATAAAATAAAATTTGTCGATCCAACTGAATTTGCAATCAATTCTAAAATATATTTTCTGTAAATTTACCCAAAGGTTCAGTAACCGTGTTTCCATTTCTTGTTTTCTAAATACTGACAAATTGATGCTTGAATATAATGTGACGTGAATATATCGCTATAGGAATTCAGTCATAATGACTCTGCCTCTGGGAGTAACACCACATTACCTCTACCCACAAATTAAATGGGGAGAAAGTGAGCCCTAAGCCTCCAAGATTTAACATTGAGCATCGTGTTTAAGATTTCTAATGATGAAATAAAATGGAATGTTGACAGAGTGATGATTATTTGTTGCTAATCATTAAGATAAGGAATTAGTGAATAAAAAATTGAAATTGTGTTAAATAAGCTCGCAAAAGTCGATCAGTTATTCTGAGTCAAACACATTGTTTTGGAACGGATCAAGAATAAAATGTTTGAGCAGAGGAGTCCAGTTCTACTACATTTAAGAACACCCATTTCCCCACGATCAAGCAAGGGAAGCCATAAATTTAAGGTCTAAAATCCCACGTAATTCCCTTAAAATCCTATTTCAGGCCCTTACTTGCCATTGGCGTGTTTTGCACTGCATTCCATAAGCCATTGAGTGGCTTCCAAAGTATAAACATCGAGGTTTATATTTCGGCGTGTTTTTCTCAAGGATAAAATTTGATAATAAAACACACCCAGCGTGATACAAAGTTTGGCAAATTTCTCGAGGATCAAAATACTCTAATGATGGCCCTAACGATCCCGTTACATTCTCACCTCTCCAGCACCACCACGGATATCCTCGCCTTGGGGAATAAATGAACGCACACCGTTGTTCAAGAATCCCAGACCCATTGGCTACGCCGCCTCGGAGCGCAGAGATCAGAGCGGAGTCTCCAACCGAAGATCCGTGCCCAACCGCGGGGGAATATCTCAGTCCCGGTCAACATCCATTCTCATCCCTTTCCCTCAGTCTCTCCCTTCACAAGGGGGCCGCCGTCCACGACTAGGTGCCTTCCCTTCTCTCCAACCCTGGGCAACGCTTGTCCAGCCTCGCAGATTCCGCACGCACGCTCTCGTCCGCCGTATATCTTCCAATCTGATGGATTGCTCCACGTCCGAAAAGGGACCCGGGGAGGTGAAGTATTATCACAATCGCTTAAATTGGTCGCTCCTCTATCGCACGCGCCGCCTTTCCACTCGCGAGGGGTGTGTGGATACGGTGGGGGTGGTGTGAGGGTGAGGGGGGGAGGGAGTTGGATGAAGGGAGAGGGGATCAGCGAAACCCGAGGACTCACGCAAGGGACGCGATCGCAAGATTGATACTCGGAGGCATTCATCTTCATCAGACACTTGGGGGACTCTCTTCCAGCAGAGGAACACACGGGGTCCGGACCCGAAGGCGAGAACTTTTCGCTCGGGGGATGAGTGGACACTCATAAGTAAGTGCAGGTGATCCATTAGCCCGATCCTTCAGATCATGACCTCGGGACGTAATTGTATGAATGGAACAACGGTGGTGTGATGAATGCCTATCGCGTGAACTCCATTTGATTTGACATTGCGAGAAAATGCTTTGTCACTGATTTATGAGAATAACTGATTACTATGGAGACACTAGAAGTTCTCATTCACATTAATAATTGATTTGACTTTTTATACTGATTTAATATTATTTTTTCAATATATATATATATAAACATAAATACATATGCATAACATTTAAGTAGTATTACCCTATGCTGCATTCTTAAGCTCTAACTTGGCATAAAATATCATTGTATCCGATAATACACATTACATTAATTATTCATTCTTTAGCATTGTAAAAATTTACAGCTGTCTAACTTAAGCCGACAATAGTGGTGAAACCTTGCCCGGTAAAATCAAATTACACTAGGCATTGAGCTATTGAAGAAACTATTACACTTAATGAGCATTTACGGCATAAATCAAGCGCTTACATTAAATATCAATGGCCGTCAAGATAAAACAATGTGAGAGGCATACATTTTATATAGGCGCTGTTATCACAGTCGATCATCTGTATCACTTCTTTCGAGAGTATAAGTTTCACCTTTCAAATGCAAAATAATCAAATGAATATGTTTTTCTTTGTTCTTATTTTTGCTGTTAGCTGTAAATTTCATTTTCGTGGCACCATTGAAAAATGATACAGCAACGTTTTATGCTTAAGAGTGCTAAAATGAACGTATCGTCTACTGACGTTTTACCGCAAAGAAATCATTGGCCTATTGAAATCTATGCTAATTTGAGCTTTGATAACAACCTCTAAGCGGTAGGTGGGAACGACATAGGCGTAGTCGCACGTTAACATTCCGAGCGCTGCATTACGTTTTCGCTCCAGCCTTTCAATATCCGTCACATTTACCCAAGGCTTTCTTTTATCCAGACCGATCGCTCGATCCAATGCAAACCAAGGCGGCACTTCCCGTTTTCGCGTACGACCCGCGCGACACCCCTTCCCCCCTCACCCCACACCACCAGATCTCCCCTCGAAACACGTCGACGACCTCAATCGGGTACATTCTAATTCCACCACCACCCTCCCAACCCCCTGATACATCCAATCCATTCCAAATCTCCGGCTGTTTCGGAGTACGTATACCGCCTCTCCTTTCACCACCTCCACCCCTTCCACCCCCCCCCCCCCGCAGTCAATACCTATTTCAGCCCCGATATTTTTCCCCTCACAGGCGCTACGTGCATTACGAGGAATGTGAGCCAAATATTTGGGTCTCGTGAGTTATTGCGCTCTCTCGTGGAAATTTACTTTGCAGGACTTGGAAAGATTCACTCGGCTAATAGAACGTAAAAAAATATCTATATAAGGGTGCCAACCGTCAAGAAAAAGGTCGCAAAAAATCTGACTAATTCGGCGAACGATGAATAACTACGTAAAAAGGTTGCCGACCTGATTCAATACGACAATCGAGTTGTGCCACGCCCAAAAATTAAAGAGGAACAAAAATTGATTGAGAGCGAAACACATTTCTCCGTCAAATGTAGTAGAAATATGCGCACCATCGTGTTTCACTTTCTGAGGAACAATTTGCAAAAGCCATCAAATAGATAATTTTACTCAATCACATTCCTCACCCTATATAAAATCAGTTCAAAAAGGTTATTACATTTTAAGACACGAAAATCAGCCATGCCGATGGTCACTTAGTCAAGTAAAAGTAGTGCAAAACTCACCGAAAACTGTGAATAAGAACCTGGGAGACTTGGTATTTCGCTTAACATGAGGAAAACGAAAATATTTTAAGGTTGAAATAAGGTGAAATTCAACACAATGGGATAATAAATTATCCCAACAAGTGGAATATGCCCAATAGAATCTTTGAAATCATGTAAATGTTTATGTTGCCCTTTGAAAGGAAAATGTAGAGAGAAAAATCGAGAATAATATCAAACGATAGATTTTACTGTCACTAGAAATAGTTATGCTTCCGAAATTTTTTGCGATAGCTAAAATGGAAATGTTATTATTGAAATACAGTATTTCAATCGAAACGCTTTGGACGAAGCGGCGACAAGAAGTGTTTACTACGTATATGTTGACAAGGATAATGTACAAATGAGGCACAAAACTGTGTTCAGCATAATAAACGAAACATTGAGCTAATAAAATATATTAAAAAAATAAACTTTAGAAAAATACTTCGGTTTTGAAATTATTCTGTCAACTCGAATGTACGTAGTTTATAATGTTCAAGAAATTTATATTTTATTATTCCGAAACTTTCTCCCTCTGCCGAGGAAGGAAGTTTCGGAATTAATTATTCTTCAGAAGATTCGGGGGAGCTGAATAAATTGTTGATTGCATTTATGGGTTTAAGAGATTAAGCTACACAATGGATTACCTATCCATCTTAATAACTTCGTAGAATTATGTAGCATTTTAATTATAACAATAATATCACAAATTTATACACGTATTAAATCACAAAAACCATCGTAGATAACGCCGTAAATTAATTAGTAGAATAAGTGCATTCGCTGACTCATTGAAATTAATTCGTCGTTTACATGCATGCATTACAAACATTTTATAACAGCCTATATTCGCAATTTCCCCTGCGGTAAATATTCCCCTCGTTTTTGAAGAGTATCGAATTTCTGTTTGGAGACACGAGACGGTGTTTCTCGTGCGGTGTGTACGCCCTCAAAATGTGTTTCCCACGCACGGCATGTAAAGCGGACAAATGAGCCCAAAGTCCACGGCCTCCTGCAATGCGTGGTGCAGGTGCATCCGCTATCTCATTCCGTATGAGACTAACACCATAAAGTTTAAGCACCCTTGTCATATATCCCTGACGGTTCGGCTCAGTCGCAGTAGGGTATGGGAGAAGCACCGCCGATAGGGTCTACACCCACATCATGCGAACTCACAGGCTGGATGGTAACGTAGATATTCCCCATCCAACTTGTCACTTGGGTTTCCCTGCGAAAGACCGGGTTTGATGATGTTGAATTCCGCAGATGTTACTGTTTATTTGCATTCTAAATGGACACAGAACCTCATTCTAAGGAATTTCTTACCATGGAAAACCACGAGTTCCGACAAAATTTCAATCACGCACAAAAAAAATCCCACCAGTTAATGAATAATTGGAATTAATCTACAATTCCAAGTGATAACCTATAGTAGGGAGATATTCATTAAATAAAATTACTTTTATTCTTTCAGGGATTGCATTTTTAAACTTGAAGCTTCCTACTGGGAATTCAATGTAATGACCGAAAAAGCCTGTTTACGACATTCACAACAACTTCTTCAATAAACAATATGTATCTACTAATCTCCAAAGAGCTCATACTAAACCAATAAACCATCCTATCCTAGGCGTTGAAAATTTATTGCCATTTGCATATTACATACATATGGGGTTAGGATATTCTTCTTCTATTGATAAAAAACTTTTAATAAATCCGCGCACCTAAAAACCCAAATTCTAAACTAAAGATGACAAGTAGCTAAAGTTCTGAGTGAGACTGTATTATAATAGTTTACCAGTGGAAAACGTTGTACGTACCCGAAACCTGAGGGAAGTGGATGAGTGTAGCTGGAAGATTTTTGAAACGATGAAATTGCAAATATTTTATCAGTAAATTTTAATATGATTGAGCCAAACTTTAGGTATGGTAGAAGGGATAAAGTTGCACGGTGAATTTCGAAGAAGCCAGAAATAGTAGGGAAGACTGAAATTACGAGGGTATATTAATGTGCGTCAGAGAATGGAAAAGTAACCAGTAGATGACGAAAACATTCTCCGAGGGTGCAACAATTAAAAAATACTGTTGCGGCATCTCCCGCGGTTTCTTGAAATTCTCGGACGGCATGTAAAAAAGTGAAAAGTATGGAAAAAAGAATAATTTCGGTCGTACAAGGAGAATTAAATGAATTACAAAATAAATAATTCTTGCTGGGATACCTTTACAACTAACCAATTTCACTTAAAAAACCTACACTAACGAAGGTGGTCAAATTACGGCTTGGAAAAAGTAAATTATTACTTCAATCAGTTTTTATCCACTTTTCTTGTTCTTTCGTAAGTGGTGTTGGGGCATTTTTTTTACCCGTTGCTCTTTGTCATAGATTCTATACTGTGCGAGGAATTCAAAAGCCTCTGAGTTAGCTACCGATCTCACTTGCCACAACATCAGAGACGGCCTGACGGTGCACAGATCTTTTGAAATGGTGCACAGTGAGTTGGAGCACGTTATCAAGGCTCTGCGATGAGGCATAGAATGGAAGTGTCAGCGTATACTTATTGACCAACGCCATTAACCCAAAGAGACGGAGAGACGGAGGAAAAGGAAGGAGTGAAAGATAGGAAGATGGAGAGGGTCGGACGGTGTGAAGAAGATTCCAGGGGCTCGCTCGCACCCCAATCCGAAAGCCGCGGTTCGCAAACACGAAGACGCAAATAAAACAAACGGAGAAAGGGGTTTTCTGATGTATGGGAAGAGTACAGAGGGGGGGGGGGAGGAGAAGGAGAAGGGAAAAATAGGGGCACTCTCCAGAAAAAGACCCGTGCGTCCCTTAGCAGCCCTCCCCCCCCCTGGCTCTAGTAGCGGACGGAGGATTTGCGGGTGGGGGGAGGGAATGAGAAGAGGGGCGGCGGCTGCTGTGGTGGGTGGCTGAGAGGAGTCGAGATAAGAACCGCCCGCAAGTCCGACACGTCCCATCCATCTAAAAGGGAGAGAGAGAGACTTCCGGTTCCCTTATCCGCCCCACCCCATCCGACACCCAAGGATTCGAGCTACCCCGTAAACCTTCCCTTGCTCCCCTCCCCACACACTAAGGTATCCAGCCGAGACCTCCTCTATCCCGGCCATCTTGGAGACTGACTCCTCACCCCCTGTCCCTCTATTTTCTTTATCTTTGCAACCCTCACAGTCTTGGTTCATCCCCCCTCCCACTCCATTATCCAACCCAACCCTCTCTCTTACTCCCACAAACCTAATACCCGCGCATCACTAGAACAACCCTCCCCACCACCTTCCTCCTCTCCCCCTCCTTATTCCCATTCTAATCTTTATCAACTCCTCCCGTCTCCGATGTCGCTCGCTTGCCATCACCACGGTATCAAATCGGAGAATTTATGGCTTCGGCATCTAATTTTCTAGGCACGGTTGGAATTCCATTTGGTGGGATTTTATTGGATATTTTCTGCCAAGTACAGCGTGATTTGAAAACTATTCCCTTTGATCATGATATTCGGTGATTTTTTGTATATTTGTATAAAGATAGCTACTTGAAATTTTGAAAAAATGAATGAAAACCAATGATAAACGTTGGTTTGATTATAAACACTGTAAATATTTTTGGAAAGCTTAAAAAAGTGATGAAAATTATGATAGATTTTAAAAAGACCAAAATAAGCAAAAAATAAATTTTTGTTCTACTGTTTACTCTCTGAAACCCTGGAACAAATTTCTTTGGAGAATATATTATTTCATTTAAGTGGCATTTTTCAGTTTTAGAGTGAACTCTACGGAAGAGAATGAAATGTTTTGCTCCTGGTAAGCATCCAGAAAGAATTCAAGCAGTCCGTAAAACTATTTTGTAGTCATAAATTGCATATCGAGAGCCACTTAGACTAGTGAGGATGTTCATCTTATACTTCAATATAAACATTTGTAATCCCTAATTATAAATTGCAGACCCACGAAATTTAAAATAATATCAACTTTCATTACACTTATTTTTAAATATTCTAAACAACAAAATAATTAAGTAGGTAGTAAACCCCAGAAAGAGTACTGACTCTCCCACTTACGGAGTGGAGGTGATAATGAGATACACAGTTTGAATCTTCCCACTAGTACATTTTCAGAGAATTCGTCAAAATCAAATACTCCGCCATATCCTAACTATGCACACTGTCTGCTGTCAGAAAATCAAATTCCACTTCAAGGGATAAAGAATTATTTTATCACGGTTTCCTAAACTTTAATCCCTGTACTAGAACCGGGAACTTTTAGGTTAAATTCCATCCATAAATTCCATCTAAAATTACCCTTGAAACCAACTATCTTTGTGGTGAAACAGCCAATTTAGAAGTATTAATACCACATGACTGTGGATAAGTCTCGTTATGCTGCGGTGAGAGAAGTAGGACGGAGTGCAGGCGAGGAAAGATGTAAAGATAAGCACGACACTTTTTGAAAATTGACGTATCCATGAATAATTCGGATGTCTAACCATTTGACGCGAGCTTCCAATAAATCTTCAATTGGAAGTCCCGGTAGTATCCCGTTCATGAATGCAGGTCAGATCAAATGATTTTATTTAGGGCAAATGCTCACACAGTGGTGCGTTAAATCACGTAGAGGTAAATGGCTGCATTCAATGGCCTGTTTTGTTACTTTCCTTCGTAGTATTTTTACGATTAAATTGTTCAGTAAGGCTATTTGAGCTCATTTCCCTGAATTTAGGAAGAATGAAATCGAAAACTGACTCTTTCCTTTCCTTCCGACTTGCTCCAAATCTAACCTCAAAATTTCTCTTGAAATACCAGGAACCAAGGCCATTGGTCAAATTATTTGTCAAATTGCGTAATACCTGAACATACTAACCAACGTTAACGCGTTTAAAGATAGAAACAAATTGGAAATAAAAGAATGAATGAAATGAATCGATTCCATAAAGTTACGCCGGAAACCATCAATGATGATAGAAACAAACATATTTTGGGTTTAAAAACGCATTTTCAAAATATATAACATCGTAGAATTCAATCATGACCCATCCTATAATATTAAATTAAATTAATATCAGCGATTTAATCAAGGACCATACAACTCCACGAAATAATATTAACTCTATTTGGTTTGCATATGAATCACCAAATTTCAATGAAATCGAATATAGCTAATTATGATTTTAGCGATTTAGAATTAAATTCATTTTAATAACCATTGCCATTTTTTTCAGAGAGCTAATTTAATTTACTCGCATATGATTGCGATAGATTCATTATTTCTAAATTTGCGATTTGTGAACATCAATAACACCTATCGTATTACCAGCGATGAAGGTAAAGTAATTTTGTCGTTAATTTAACTAATGATCGCCAGAATCAACGATTATTTTCTACTGCAGGGTACTTGAATGATCTAAGTTGCAATGCGCCCTGCTGTTTTTATGACAATAAATATAGTGAATATGATTTTAGGTCGTACATGGCAAGATGACTTAAGCCATTTCATGGTTTCTAGCCAGGCGTAGACATCTGAATACGGTAGACCAACGGTTAGAGCGCTCGGTTGATTACCGAAGATCCCAGGTTTGCATCCGGGTGACGGCTCTAACCATGCTCAGCTTCACCAACGCTGAGCAGAGATTTTTCAGTAACTGATCTGCCTAGTAAACTATATAAGTCCCAGACCGTGGATAGATTTAAGAAAGTCCTAGCGTCACCTGTCAAACAATACTTCGGGGTCGATGAGAAAACTTATGATTTCGAGTTTAGCAATTTTCGACTAATTGTTTGATTGGCCGAATCATCTTTTCCCACCGTTTTCCTATTTGACGATGGGTCGGAGAGACGATTGATCATCTGTTGATCTGGAAGTAAAAACAGTATGCCAAGTTGTGTTCGCGACGAATTTGGCTAGGAATAAAATTTGATCTGAAGAAGACTCTTTTACTCACATTACATTTATTTCCTTTCTAAAATAACATTCTGATCCTCCAAAAATGTTACCATATTTTCAAATTTTCCAAGAAATTTTCCCCTGTAGCGAACACCATAATATTTTCCTATTTTTCTGTGTTTACATTACATAGTTTCCTTTATGGAAATTTGAAGTTTAACCAATATTCCTGCCTGCTGCTTCCTTCTAATAACCCCTTCATCCTGCTGCTGAGGGGTCGACCGTCGCACTTTCTCGCAGGCCTCGTAGCCATTTCACTTTCAGCCACTTCCCTTCTTCTCCGCGATACCTCAACCTACCTCCGTCCTAAAACTTCTCTCTCTCTCTCTATCTCTCTTTCAGTATCCCACACTTCCTCCAACTCAACTCAACTTTAATCTTCCAATCTGAGACCACTCCAAAAAACAACTTTTAATGCCTTAAAGCATTTCCGCAAGATATCTATTCCTTGTCATCAACTTTCTTCCTAGTTAAGTAACCTCTTCTAACCCCGTAAACAAAGGTAACTTCGCCGATTAGGTAGATTCATCACTTTCCCGTAACCTACAGTATTTCCATTGATTCATTATCTCGAAGAATAACTGTAAATTATAACCTTCTCTAAGATCTTTGTACGAAATACGTTGGTAGCCTTGACCAGATATGCACGATATTAATTAAAATGGCTGTTTCGACTCTTAAAAAATACACATCGGAGGAGTATAATTATTTCACCACTTTTTCAATCTTGGTAATATTTTTAAATGGATACTACTTATTTGAGCATACTATTCCTCATATGTTGGTGTTTCAACAAATGAAATAGAAATTCAAAAGGTCCTAGGAGGATCACTTTTTGCCTTTGAATGCTATTGTTCTCACTCATAACTCGTATGTTGCCGTTTCAGAGCTAAGTTTACTGTTCACCCATTATTATCCTAGTTATCTTATTACTATGGAAAATCATAGTCATTCTTGCATTTCAAGAGGTCACTAAAATTAAGTGTCAATAAATTAATATGCCTCCCAATCTCTATTTTTATCTCTAGTAATTAAAACGTTGAAAACAAAGCCGTAGTGTCAGACCCTGAAAATATACGTTACTTTTGAAAATAAAGGTAGCACGACATAAATGTACACATTACCTTGCTTCAATATTCGACAACACAAATGCCGTCTTTCTGTTTTGCACCACGACAATGATGAAGAATTCGGCAAAACGTGGCGTGTAGGTTTGAAGGTGTTATAATAAGAACCACGCCAAAAAGAAAGCACCCAAATTGTGTATGATAATTGCTGCAGAAATTGAAAATAATCTATCCTTAGAATCCAGCCCTGGGTAAGAATAATAGGAAAGAGCTTTTAGAAATATATTTTAAAAATTGAGACGCAGCTTTGGAATAAAAGTGCCGCGCTGGTGTAATAAAATAGCGGAAAGGAGAGCGTTCTAATCTTTGCCTTCAATGTGACATATACCGAGATGAAGTTCAGGTATAAAAAGGTTAATGTGAAATGTGACATATACATATATATATATATATATATATATATATATATATATATATATACATATACATATGCAACTTTATACACAATGGTATACTCGAAACAGCACATAGTTCTTGTGCACGACTTAATAACAGTAATATCTACTGTTAATGTCCAAAATTTCAGTCTCCATTGAGTCTGCGAGTACCCAATTAAGTTTTAACTCTATAAATATTTGCACTAGTTCTACGAGAGGTACTTCTTTCTATTTTAAATGGTTATAATGGTTTACATACTATATACTCGTATGTATTACTTCCCCTCTCATGTGACATTTCTTAAGGAACATTCGGTGCCGTAAAAGCCCGTATTATTTTCATCGATTTACAGGTATATTCATTTTCCATTGGAAATCATTGTATACATATACATATATATATATATATATATGTTTATAAAACCTATGTGCGGACGTCAATTTCACACGATTGCATTGACGATAAGAGGGAATTTCTGAGGAAGTAGGGTTCTCCTTTCGCATACTTCGTGGTTCCTCTCGAGATTAAAGTCTCGCTCATTTGCAGTTCTTACACGCATTTCGGCTTCCAGACTCCCATTTCTTCCCTTACGCAGCACTCCCTCTCCCAAGCCACGCCCCCCTTCACCCTCTTTCCCTCTTTCTCCCGCCATGAATACAAATATTTCCTTTCGGTTTCCCATTCAGTAAGCCCCAGAATCCCAACCCACTTCTATTTTAGGATCTCCGCCTGGGTAAAGGGAATTTTACTAGGATGGCAACGCATCGTACATCCTTTCTCCGCCTCCGTGATTCCCCTCCTCTCGTTAGCGCGGTTCATTTTACTCCCGAAAATCCTCCCCTCTTAGTTTTGTTGCTGCATAATTCTTTTAATATTGATAGAAGATCCCTGTCCATATGGAAAATGCTGCTGGATATCTGCCCTTTAATGGATTTTTACGCCCAAAATCAACTTTGGTTAGCTCAGAACAGTCGGACCACAGTTAGTTGAAGATTTTAATGTGTGTCACATGCTAAATTCTAAATTCTACACAATTTTGTGTTTAATTCTCAAATATCACACTTTAAAGGATATTTTATGAAACTTCCCATCAATGAAACTCCTCCAAGATACTGCTGATTTTAAGTAAATATTTAAACATTACTACATCACACATTATTTTCCATTATACATTTTGCTACCAAAACTATTTTCAATCTCTTTGTTCGAAAATCGGTAGTGAATATGACCAATTTCTGTGAAAAAAAATTTTTTTTGAGCTGCCATTCCTGAAGAATGCGTTCTGATGCGTAAAATGACAGATTGAAATGCAAGGATGCATTTGACTTAACCTGAATGAATGGCTGAATTTCACTGCGCTTAGCAGTTTCTAATCTAGGACCTTCACTGTAATGCATGCATCTTTTTCACCATAGTATACAACTATGTGCGTCTCGTTTTCTTCCTAATGTCTCATTAAAAATCATTTACGGGCGTTCAGGGCAAGGTAACTGGGATTCCAATGGCCTTGGTGGATATAATATGGTGGATTTTTTCTTCCTACTAATGCGACGGCCGGAATAATTTGTCAAGGACTTGTGATATTTATAAACTCGAAAATTAAAAAAAGTTGAGTATTTAATGGTCCCAAAGTAATAAAATAATAATAAAATAGTCTTCATTGGGGTGAGATTAACAATAAATAGTCCCTTCTTCCAGCTAATTCCTAGGTGTACATATGAAGTTAGCGTACGTATAAAGTTAATGTACCCATCGCATCGGCCAGGTACTTGACAATTATTGCATTATGATAATGAAAACGTATTTAAATGCAAATTGATTTTAATTTCAACAACTTTATATTTAACATGTTAAAGAAACCAAAGAGAGGATTGTCCTGGATATTGACTGAAATATTTTACACTTCTGAATACTCATGCAATATTGATTCAAGAGAAATGTATTTATCAACAAAACAACACCATCTATGCCCCTCTAGATCAACAGATTTTTCTTATAACCAAATTGCTAGCGAGGATATTTTTGATCGATTAAAATGATGGGTAATGCAAATATTTCAGCAAATTAAAAAGCATTATTAAAGTCTCGGAAGTTCGGGCACGTTTAGACAAAATTTACTTCCGTAATTGTGTGGCTGTGTCCATATCCCGGAACGAAAACCCTGTTCTCCGCAGATCTTATCCTGCATCTTATACCAACGTGTCGTCACACTCGTCCATCTCGGATATCCTTCTCACTAAATCCCTTAGAACAAGACCCGCGCCTGAGGATAGGGAGGATAAAAGCCTCTCGTAAAGAATAGCGAAGATATCCCAGTCTTCGGGAATAACAACGCGGATGATTCTCAAAAATTTATATGTAGATGCGATCTTTACTGCGGAAAGATAAAGTAGTCTTGGAGTTCATTTATTTTTTAGGCATCCAACCATCAATGTTTCTGCTTTTAACTTTTCCACCATTGGCCATTCGCCTGGCATCGTATTCACTTTTTAATGGTCTCTTTTATATTTAAGCATGCATTCCGAGCCGGTTGCTGAGGCGTTGTCGTTCTTCACCCTTTACACTTTAGTGCTCCACCGGGTCCCTGATTTATTATTGTTATTACGTCACAATGTTCTCATTGAATTTGAACCTGAATTTTTTCTTTTATTTTTATCATAACATAGCATTCGCATATTATCTCAGGTTTGTTAGTTTACAAAAATTCTACGGCGAGTGTATCTGATTAAAGCTAGTTTTGTTTACGAATTCCATGTAATACCTACAGATATGTGGGAATACTATTTCAAATTCGAAGGAAATATTAACTATCATAATATCACTATTGGATGGCGTATTTAAAACTGGTTCTTGAAAAAGTTAATTTTGGATTTTACAATTCCGGTATAATTTATTATCCAGAAAATATTAGGAAAATATGCTGCCTTTCATAAAGTTAAATAGGTGCATTCGGTGTACAAACTCCTACTTTTAAGTGATAATAATCTAAAAGCCTTTTGTTTATGCAAACGGCAGGTGGTGTTGATTTCGGAATACGAGAAGTACTTTACATTCCATATATTTCGCAGTTCTGCCTAAAAAAATATGTTCTTTTTGTAGATTTTTTTATATAAGCGGCATCAGACTTACGCTTTGGTGTTATTCCTACTATTTTACGCAAATAGTCACTCACGGTTAAACAGAATGGGTTCTATGACGACATATTTTTCGAACGTTAGACCAGATTATACGAGTGTAAGGCGAAAGTTTCTCGGCCTGACACAGAGATGGCGATCCAACCAGCGAAAATTTGAGTCGCGCCCGATTGCACGTGTCACTAGTTCGTAAAACAAGTTTCAATTTGTCCTCTCAAGTAGTTTGTTTACACGTATCGTTGCAGTGATGTCTTTGGTGTTTTTCGTCAAAACAGAAAAACTCGCGGTAAAATATCTTGCGGTCATAAAATTCTTCGTTTTGGATGGATTAACCCATTAAGAAATTCATCCAAAGTTCACAAAGGTGCATGGGGACACTGCTCCTTCCATATCAATCGTTAAAAATGGGCAGATGAATTTAAACGTGGTCGCACAACCCTGGAAGATAACCCACGTGAAGGACGGCCAAAAACTACAATCATACAGGTAACCATCGAAAAGGTGCACGATATCGCATTGGACGATAGGTGAATTAAGGAGAGTGAGATAGCTAGAGCCGTAGGGATATCAGAAGAAAGGGCGCGAAACATCTTGCACAAAGAAATATGGATGCTGCGAAAGCCCTGTGCAAGGTGCGAGTCACATTTGCTGAATGCTGATCAAAAGCAAATGCGCAAAAGATTTTCGCAGCAATGTTTGCGGCGATTTGTCACCATGAATGAGGCATGGGTCTACCTCCACACGACAGAAACGAAAGAACAGTCGAAGTAGTAAGTGGAAGCCGGTGGTTCAGCGCCAATGAAAGCATAGTTGATCACATCTGCCGGAAAGGTCATGACCAGTGTGTTTTGGAATGCGAAAGGGATTCTGTTAATCAATTACCTTGAAAAAGGCAGAACAATCACAAGCGAATATTACTCCAACCTTCTTGAGCAGCTGGATGTCAAAATTCACGAGAAGTGATCAGGCTTAAAGAAGAAAATATCATCTTTCAATAGGACAACCTGCTGTCACCTGCTCACAAAGGTGCGTTGGCGATACGAAAACTACGAGATTCGGGATACGATCTGTTCGGCCATCTCCTCAAACCCCCCGATTTAGCACCCACAGACTTCCATCTGTTCCCAAACTTGAAGAAATTTGTTCCTGGGAAGCGTTTCGTATCCAATGAAGAAGTTGAGAGGGCCATTATATTTCTTTATACTCACATAGGCTACTTCTTTTTATTGTATCAATTAATCAATCTTATTTAATTCAGTCACAACATTAGGTGTTCACATCTTCATGGTCTGTGAGCACTACTTAAATTGACCATATTTACGTGTCATTTTCACCATATAACTACCAAGGTCGAGGGACGCCGAAAATTGCATTCGGCACGCAATGGTCCAATACGCACGCGAGGAAACGTTTTCATTTGTCAATAAAATTCCCTAGAGTAAATTCCAGCAAAATGTTTTATAAATATTTCCGATTGAGTCAAAGCCGTTTTGTGAGTAGTTTTCACACTCATCCGTAATTTTAATCTAAGGCAGTGAGTCACAACCAACGACCATCGGGCCAAATGTCGCTCTGTTAAAACATATTATTTTCTGTCTCAATAAATTAATAATGTAATCCAAATGCAACGAGTAATTTCTCCAATTGCTATAATTATTCTCAGCAAATATAAAGCAGCCCTTGGATTATGAACAACTGTTTTTCAATCCAAAAGATGTAGGCGTCATTCATTTCAATACGAAAATATGTGTTTCTGGAAGTGATTTTTAGTATAATTCATTTCATTTCGCAGGGAATCCAACCCCTTTTAAAATTAGGGCGAGACAACATCCTCGGTTAGACTTAAGCCCACGAGATCACGTGAGACCTCAACATGGACAAGGGCGGAAGGTGTGTGTGAAAGAGTATTCAATTCTGTAATGTTACATGATTAGAATCAATATCAGTGCAATCATAAATCTGGACTGCGCACACGTTCTCAAAACATAATTTGGAAGGGAAAGTGAAATGTGGTGATAGGGATGACGCGATATGACTAAAGCGATTGTTCGATTTGTTAAATCTACGTCACGGATTGGTATTGAAATCTAGCCAATTCTCCTGAGGCTCAATTATCATACTAACTGAACGAGAATCATTCATGGGGCGCTTCAAAACTGGGTTTGCATGTCAAATTTGATCGAATTGAGTTAAAAACTAAAGGACATTGGTAATATGCCGTTTAGAAAATTTTTAACCATCCCTCTAACTAGCACCGAGTTCTTCACATTAATTCGTCATTGCAGGTATAAAAAAACACATTTTGTTCAATTTTATTACATGTAAATAATACTGGATTCTGCCCAATAAAACTTAAGATTCACATTAACACTTCAGTTACGACTTAATGATACTAGCACTCAATAACAACGTAGATAAAAAATTAAGAAAAAAGACATGAGGAGTTCTATCTACAGTTTCCATGTTCCATTAATAATTTCAATTTTGATTTTCATTACAATACCCATGTCATGTCATACAACCATCTACAACATATTTTCCCAAAATGACTTTGCTTTTGGATAATGAGTTAAAAGTTGTTTTAAAAGCTCTTTAATTTCAACCCCGCCCATCTAGTCATAAGTCATCACAGAACACCGCAACACATTTGCAATGTTTATCAATAATTAGTCTACAATTTAAAGGAGTGTAATTTCTTAAGCTTTTTAACTTGCTGAATTATAGAAGTTATATTATGAATATGTAGTAGATTTGCTGGGCTACAGATTTTTATAACCCAAGATAACACACATAGTATGTGCTCACCAAAGTTTCCTTCTAACAGGATTCCATTCGTCACATTGAAGAGGTTAAACTGGAAAAATATGCGGAAAAAGTCTAGTATATTCTCTATTAACATAAAAATCAAATCACATGCTTTGGGTTTCATTTTGCTCTTAAGATCAATATCAGATTTCTCATAACCTCTCCCCTTAATAAGAATAACACTTACTATGGCTCCACTCTCCGCAGTAGGAGGGTTAGAGAAGGGAAAACCGGCAACTGGAGATAAATTGCCATTTCCGAAAAGCGAGTATTCTAATTTTGGAAATATTTCATTCCACATCACTCGAAATAACCCGTTCTCCCTTTCAATTCTTTTGAAAGCCTGAAACCGTCGGAAATATTCCTGAGCAAGGAAAAAAAGGCGGGACGAAGGGGGTGAACTCGGCGTAGAGTTGGCGATGAAAATATTGGAGAATGGGGAAGGAGAAAGGAGCAGGAGAGGGAGGGAGGAATGGGAGGGAGGGGGTCAGTGGTGAATGATATGAATGAGACGCATGGGGGAGAAGGTGAAGGAAGGAGCTTGCCACATTCCCAAGGAGAAGAAGAGGAAGGGCTGCTGCGATGAGATATCCTGTGTTCGGGGCGAATAGGGGCGGAAGGATGGACGAGTGCATCATGGGGAGAGTAGAAAAAATGGCCGCATTACGTTTTTATCAAATTCCTGAAACCCTCTGCGGGTCCAGGAATCCGCTCCTTCATTGTTTTAACGTTCATTCAATATTTCGCCTACCGCACCAGCCCTTTTTTTAAAATTCTGATTTATTCTCCGAAAAGGGTTATCATACTTTTGTTATGAGCCACGAGGGGAAGGAATTCTATTCTTCCGTGTTCGCTGAGTCTAACATACGATAATTCTCACCGAAAAAGGAAAACTAAGGCTGTCTAACCTGACTTCTGAGAACGCATAGGTTCTCTTAAAAGGCAAAAATATTTTACTGCAGAGTTTATAATGCGTTTTCTACCCGTTGCGTGAATCCATATTTCACATAGAAACTATTACCCACTAAGTGCGTTGAATATTTACGTCCACACTGCTGTTATGATTAAGCAAAATGAGTGCAATTTAGTAGCACGTTAAGCATTTTCTTTCGCTAGCAACCAAATTATTGCCACTCATGAGGGTTTATACCAGCAATTTCAGGAAATTATCAGAAGTTTAGAGACTCATTAAAATAAATAAAACCTGGTGACAAAATAGAAATAATTCGGTTAAACAAAAGATAGCAACCAATAAGCGATAGATAGATATCAATTTTAAATGCGTGTGCAATCGATTTTTTTAAGATAAAGGCCAACTCAGTTGTAATCAGTTCTAAATTACGGAGTTACTGCGATTTGGTAACGTCATGCAAGATGCAGAGCGTTTTCAACGCGATTTTTCTTTTTAAGAGACGACTAACGCCATTCTCTGAAAATTAATCGAGGCGGTAGGGTTTTACAAAAGTTTCTCTGGGGCTTAAAGTTCTTTTGCTCCTTCACATGCACTTCCATCATCCGCGAACACCGCGACGCACGCTTCCGCACAAGAGCAGATTTCACTCCCCCCTCCCTTCCTCCCGCTCTCGCTCTCCCCCCTTTTGGCTTCCACCCCTCATTGGCACACTCCGTGTCGACCCATTTAGTCCCCCACCACACAGCCTGTCTTCCTCACAGTCTCCTAGTTGGCAACCCGCTTCGCAACATCGCGGAGGCGAACCGATAAATCGCGCCCTCCAATCTCCTTATCTTCTTCATTCTTCGTTGTTTCCTTATCCAGTAAACAACAAACAACGTGACCTGTGAGGCAGTGGAATATGGACGTCTATAGGGAGGCGTAAATTGGGCATCACAAAATCACCGTGGCATCGTACTAGAAGTGGAATATAAAGCAGTACCTCGAGCGGCGTATACATAAAATCTGTACCATTTGACAGGACTCAATATTTTTCGAAATCCTCAACTGATTTCTACTGCGATTTCCACCCCATCTTTTCAATTTTGAGGGATAATGGAACCAACGCCGAACACGAAATATCCGCTCCTCCACAGTATTTACGTATCAATTCCATATATTGTTATAGAGTACTTATATTCCAATTCCACCCGATAAGACGTTAAATAAACACTCCCTCTCCTTTCCTCTATTTCTTTTATCGTCCAGAATAGACCTTTTCTCTAATATTTTTTCGATTCCTATATCTCCAGAATTTTAGCGTAGTATTTGAGTGAAGTTGAATTAAATAAGCAGAATTCTCTCTTAACGGTAAATTATGGCGAATATCCTACTTTCCATACAAATATCCACATTTCCTTTCCAACTATTGACATTTTACTCACGCAAATCTCTAATTAGGACTGAAAATACGAGAAATTTATTACGAAATAAAAATAATTGAAGTTTTATTACATTAAAAAATATATGCCCATATATATATATATATATATATATATATATATATATATATATATATATATATATATATATATCCTTTTACGTTTTAGTAACATGTTTCCTCCTCTTTTTGAACACAAAATAACATGCCAATATATCAAGATGTAACCATTTTATGGCAAAAAAGAACAATAAATGAAATTAATGTTCATATTCACAGTGAAAAACAGTTTTAATTCGCGAGATTCGATCTGCTGGAAAATACGCTTTTGAGATCAGAGACAGCGATGCAACTTCCGTATCTTTCCAAGTGTGCATCCCGCCTTTGAAAAACATAAACCTTTCATTGCCATTCCCGAAATGAGAGATTACCAATCGGTATGAAAAATCCTGAAAAATATAAATTTAGTGAAATTAATGGAATTCAATTTTGAGGACCTACACATAACTGAACATTTGGGATAAACTTTTCTGGATTTATTTTTTTTGTAAGCATTTGTGTTATCTCTCCTTCTCGCAGCTGAAAAAGCAATCAAACTGAAGAGGATATTTTTGCAATTAAAGTAGTAATAATACAAACGGAATCTGATATTTTTCCAGTTCATGGTCTCGCCAATAGAAAAATTTCATTTGACATTTTTTGATCATTTCATTTACGATGAAGCCCTCATTAAATGTGGACGTAGATTAAAACAATAAAATGTGCACGTTTTTTCATCATAGTAAATAGAACATTTAATCTTGATATTAAATTCAGAAAGAGCAAGGAAGTATTCAAATCATCCGTCTCGTCCGTATGTTGGGAGCATCAAATGGCTAGCGTTCATTTCAATATGAACTATGAACCAAAAATGTCTTGTCTGATGAGAAAATACGTGTATGCTATGACAACTGTGGGTAGGAAAAATATATTTGTAAAAATATATTCTCACGCCAAGAGGAGACATAAAGTGACTTATTGTCGTTACACTATTTTCTCCTTTTCCAAATCCCATGTTGTTTATTTGTCAGAGATGAAATCATTTCATCACATGGGCGATTGGAAGACTTGCCAACTGTACCATCGGCTTCTAAGGACCCTTCCCCATATCAAACTACAGTTGATTTCTCCTCACTTGCCCCAATCCTTCCCTCGCCACTTATCGCTCCAGATTGCACCCTTGTTCCGGGCTCGTTGATGTTTTTTTTATTTGAGATACTACTGCGGCAACTGAACACAGAAGAATTACGTGTGCCTTGAGGGGTTCAAATTTATCAGAGAAAACTTGCTAAATACGCAGAACCATTTTCTGATCGCAATCCAATAATTTTCACTGGCAAAAACAAGGATTACATTTCGGGATATGAGATAAAATACGTTACAATACGAGAATTAATTCTTTGAATAAATAAATCTACAAAGGCACGTAGGGATGTAAACAATTAAAATATCACTCTCCTCGACAGTAAAAATTTCCTGAGTCGTATTTGAGTGGCACAGGGGAATTAAAGAATGTGATTGAAATGAGTGAACCAATGACGATCATGGAAACCTTATTATCCTATTTTCCAAATGCTGGAGTTAAAACACGAAAGAGTATACTTATATTTAAATCCTAGTTACGGGTTTTAATTACATAGGGTAAACTTTCAACGAAAAGTTGTATCTGCGTTCCACGATAGATGTATACATTTTCTATATTATGCCAAGATCCTTCACCATTTCATATTCCTAGTCGCCTCTTATTGCACTATTACGAAATGTTAGCTACATTTCAATATCAGTTGTGCTAAGGCTATTGATCGATCATTCAGCCAGCCCTATAAAAAATCTGATTTCTAACTCGGAAAAAGATTTTTGAGTGCAAACCGTTCTCACGAAAAAACCTACACAAATTTTTAGTTATACTGATTGAACTAATTCTTATGACACCCGGGGAAGCCATAGTTTTCAAAGGAAAAAATAGCAATGTCCAACTAGTTTGCCTTCAATTACCCTCTTGTGCTCCAACTACATGTCATCTTCTTAGCTTAACTTTCTATCTACTAACTGCTGATATTAACGTAGGCTATTTATTGTTTGACACAGACTTGGAAATACAGTGTCTTTCGTACATAATCAGTTGGACTTTAAAATAATGGCTTTTTACCGATAATGATTTTCCATAGTTGGACATTGAAAACAATTACAATAGCTCCGAGGTGAGTATCATATGTGAAGTTTTCTTTTAAATTTCTGACGCAGTTTTGTCGAAGGAAAAAAAATAAACGAATCCACATGTAAATCTACTTTTGTGAAGGTTGGATTGATTGTTGGTGAGTTTTATTTCTGCAAATGATACCAGATAATGTGAAATACGTCGTTTGAAAGGTAACCACCGAATACCGTTAAATTTAAAAGTCTCTGTGCCTAATATTCTTAATTTCCGCTAGCGAATGGCCTTTGGGGAGGTACCAGGGCAATGAGACACTTTCTTCGTTTCGCACACAATTCGTCGTCAGCCCTCCACCGAGGCACTACTCTCGCTCTTGTTCCACCTTCGAAAATTACTCCATTCTTATCATCACCACTTCGCAGTATTCCTTTCCTACTGGGTCGCAAAATCCCTACCCTTCGCACACCTCCATCTCACTCCAAGTTTCACATTGGCTCGGCCTCCATTGTTGTTCAAGGGCGGAGGGGGCAAAGGGCAAGGAAGGGAGTTTTTGTCGGGTGTCGGGAGGGGAACGCCCATCTTCTCGTGTAATGGTGCGGTAACACGGGATGGATGGCCGGCGGGAGGGAGAGAGAGAGAAAGACATAGAAAGAGAGAGGGTTCGCTCCCGAATCCTTCCGTCACTTGCGCACTCCCGTAAAAAAGAACGCACCCCCCTTTACATCTCCTCATCCACGGCAAACCTATCCGCACTTCGCGACGACGTGGACGAATGGACTCCCGTGATATTTCTACCCCTTGAGAAACTATCCTGGCCTAACTCACTTGACTAACGCCTAACTCACGCCCCCAATTTGAAGAGGAAACTGTGACTACGAATGGCTCCCGTAATGCCGTCTCTCCGACCCCAAATTTCCCCTTCCTTCTCCCTCCGTCTCTCTTCCATCGTACCTTCGTCCTCGAAGCAAAGCAGACGCGTGTGATTTGGTGGACGGAGGCGATGAAAACCAAATCATAAAACTTCCCCTTCTCCTCTATACCACTGAAGTGGGTGGATGCCACCACGCGGTAGGGAATTGGGAAGATTTCCACTGTGGGGAGAGGGGTGGCATATCGTATTTGTGCAGGCCAGGGAGTATGCTGGGGGAGGCTCAAACGGAAGAGGAATCCAGTACTTTTCCCATTTATCAGTCCATCTTCAAGCGGAATGGAATTAAGTCGGAAAGCCAATGGAATGGAATTACGATCCATTCGATTTCGCGAGAGAATGCTTAGGCTTTCATCAAGCTTCTAATAAGCCAGTGTTCTTTTCATTTAAAAAGTCACTGATAAAACCCCAAGAAAATTACTGGAGAGCTTTGAAGGACTATTTGATATGGCTCAGACAAAATGTAATTTAATATATACAATGTCTCTGCTCCATTTTGCACTTGATGAAAGCATGCCTGATCAATTAAATGTTCAAACTGGGAGAAAGATAATATAATTAATTAGTTCCTTAAGCAAATAATGATAATAGGCAATTTAAGCCTTGCATTCATATCCATTTCTTCAAAATGGCAACATTACTCTCTTCCTTTTCCGAAATTAATCATTCTTCGATTAATCTTCCCTAAATTAACCAATGATACAAGTACTTACGCGACTGTAACGTAGTTAAAAAGTCAGTAATTATGCAATTAATAGTCACAGGAGACAAACCTTAAGGCTAAAAAGATAACAAATAACATTTTGTGAAGATCTTGAGCCCAGTACGATAGATTTAAAATTCCACGGAAATATTCTCTGCCCTCCAATCTTTCCGCTTATAATCAGTTATTTCAATTCCTAATCCTCATATGTACTCTTTATATTATCACTGCTCTCCCTCTCTGTGCATTGCGATTTTCGGGTATATGATGCCTTATAATAATATGGTAAACGATGTTCCGCAGCCTTAATTTAACTACAGTATACAATAATTTAAATTTTTATATAAATACAAACAATGCTATCGTTCCATAAGACATGAAGAGAGGACGGGTGGAAGAAGATTGGCGATTTCTCAACCAATGTTGATTGGGATGCGAGAAACAGCTATGAAAGCAGTAAGATACTCGTTTAATATAACATGCATAAAGATACAAAATCTCCAGTAGGTTTTCGAAAAAGAACATTAAGTTCATGAGTCGTTGCTGTAATATGTCTTGAATATCCAATTATAAATAACTATGCATATCTAGCAGTTTTGCGAACCATTCTTAGTATCCCATTCCGATGGCTGATCGAAAACCTGATGAAAAGTGCCCACCCGCCAACAAGTGCGACCTGTGTTATTCCGGTCCAAAGCACCTCTATCCTCGCCCTTCCCATCGCCGATCGAAGGAGATGCGCTGTTTCAGTGTCATTAAACGACACGAGCCGATGTTTTCGAAACCAACTCCCCATTTCCCAGAACATCACGTCGCGGGCACAAAACAGTTCCAAAACTGTCGCAATGAAGCAGGAATCATCAATGGGGGGACGCGGATGAATTGCATGATCGCTACAGACCGTGGGGATCCGAAATGGGTGTGGGGATGGAAAAGGGGGTCGGAGGGAGGGAGTGAGAGAGGGCCTTCCCAGGGATCACCACGCGCACGAAACGAAAGGCGTCGTCGTCGAGAGAGCAGTATGCAAATGCGCGTTCGGCGAGAGATATGAGCGCATATTCCGCACATGTGTTACCGTCGGAATCGGGTAGGGGGAATGGGGACGAGCTCTGAGCGCGAGGTGCCAGTGGGAGCAAGGGTGGAGGGGAAGGGGACGAATGCCAGGGGGAGTAAAAAAGGCGGGATACCACCTGCATTGAGGAAGGGAGGCGGGCAGCTAGGGCCATCACAAATATTCCCTCTTTTCCTTGCGGTTTCAATGAAATTTATGAGATTAGTACCTATAAACATTAATGTGATGGGCGATATTAATGTCTGCCGTAATAAATTAGTTCCATAGAAAAAATATTTAACCTAAGTAGATATATCGTATAGAAACGACAAAGCTTAATCACAATAAACTATCACAACTTTCTTCAAATTTGGTTTTCCCGCGGAGTATTTTATCACCGAAGTCTTTTCAAAATGTCAACTAAATTTTATGTACCCTCGCTAGCGTGCCTACCCTGAGTTAAGAGCACTCACTTTCAAAGTACAGTTTATTGAAAAATACGTAACCGTCGTAAAAAGAGTCCCAATTCGTCTACCATTATGTTCAACAACGTCAGAAATTTCCCGTTCTTCTATTACAGAGTAAATATGTTACCCCCGAGATTGTAAAGTAGAATATCATGATGCGATTCTCCAGTCTCGACTCCCTCCGTAAAAATCGTATTACTAACCAGAAATTCAGTGAAGGCCTCCACAGATGCGCACAGTGGTGCATAACAATAGCCGAAGGTTTGTTTGGTGTATTTAATAATCTGGCGTTTCGGAATTTTAGAACTTTCATATCCGTCATTAATACCAAAGTTTGGTAAGAGTGATGACCCCGTATTAATCAATTATTTCTACTCCTGGTAACAATGAATTTCAAAACTGGAAGGTATATCGTAGGTTAGAACTGGCTATGGGACTAGGAATAACCTAAAAATGCTAGTCATAAGAGATGGGAAACGGAGGAGGTACAGGAAGCTCTGAACGAAAGAGGGATCGGAGTCTATGTACCACTTGTAAAGACAAAAAAAAGAGGGAGGAAGGATACGACGAAGTTTTCTCCCTACACCAATTCCACCGACCTCCTTCCCTAACCCCTCGCGTGGGTAGGACGAAACTTCTTCGGCGTAGAACGGAGCAAAAGATGGGGAATATATAAAGGAAAGGCCTATTCGATTCCATCCCTCAACCACTTCCTCCCTGAAAAACTTCTCCAGACTTTTCTCCCCAACATTCAACACCCCCATTTCTCTCAAGCATCCCCCCCTCGCGCACACACACATACACATATTGTGCATATGTATATATATATATATACACACACATATATATATACATATATGTATATTTACACATATATACACACACACAGCCCACCCCATCACCCCACCAACATCTCTCACCACTCTTGCATCCTCCCCCTTCCGCCAGACATACATTCCAGTCCTCGCCGAGCAAAAAGACGGACAAACTTTACTACCAAAATTCCCAGCGTCAGTTAATTTTTTTTAGAATGTCTCATGTTTCATCTCCTCCGATGCACTACGATCACCTATGTTCTTTTTATTTATTCTTCCTTCCACGTCGACGTCAATCCGCCAGCGTCTTATGCTCGAGCTATTTTCTAGCGCCAAATATGGAGGCGTAGTTTTCACTTCAATTGTCTTTCTGGACAAATAAACAGAATATTTATGTCTCCTGCGACTTGTTACATACAATATGAAGCAGCCCTATATTTCCACGACGAAGGTCTCTCGGCGTTAAACCCAATTTTAAAATTCCTAGGCACTTTAAAAATGGTTAATTCTGTTTCTGCAGGCAATGTGATCAACTGTTCCAGCAAGCACTAAACGACGATGTTAATGTATCGTGTTCATATTCTAATAAGAATGTACGTAATTCAAATGTTTGCGTCAATTTTTACATACATATATACGTATAGAGAGAGTTGTGTGATTTCTAGCGGTCAAATTATGAGCATTTATTTCTATTTTTCTACCCATTCACTTCATCTAAACACGATATGCCAAACCTTTTCCGGTCAAAAAAGAAATATTATCAGCAAGGAATTCAATTTCCTACTTCCAAAAGGCGAATGCTTATTTAATTTCCATGCAGAGAGAAAAATATGAACGGGAATATTTCTGCGCTATTTTAGACACAATTTCGCTTTCTATCCGGTTATTATCACTTGTAGAAATATTCGACATTATATTCAAACAGTTATCTTCTTCTCAAAACCAGATTTGACCCAAATTGAGTTATTTCACACTTTGCTGTCATATGGAAGTCACCGAATGCATACAGGTACCTGTATCCATGTCAGACACCATCAATACCTAAATTTTTCATCAAAAGTCACGCTTTTTCTCTTCTAACAATCTATCATTGAGTTCAGAAATGAAACTCGTGAGAGATTAATTGAAAACTATTCCACAGCCATATAAGAACGAATAACCTTTCCCTCCAGAATGGAATATATTTAGATCGCAGAGATGTTCTTGGTCTCGGGAGATATTAGCAAACCCCCAATTTAGTAATGGGATTGATTTACGACTTGTTCTCACGTCTAAATTGAGTCAAAGTTCCTACCTGAAACAAACCTTGTATAACCCCTAGAACCATGAATTATTCGGCGACGTTACAAGAACTCCGGTCTCGTGTTTCTCAACGGAATGCCAGAGCAAGCAGTGCAACGGCAAGCAAGAGGCGAATGGTTAGACGTCCGATTCAATAGCGGGGCTCAGTAATCCGCTAACCAATTAGAGCGCCTACCATTCCCAGGGCGCGGGGAGTCAGTCGTCTTCCTAACATTTCAACTACCGCGGAAGTTTCACGTGGCAGGCCTCGAGTATCGGGTCCAATTAATGCGGACGACCATCGAAGATAACCCACCCTTGCATTATACACCCCCCCCGTGTCCCTTTCCGTCGCTCTCTTCCCCTCGTCTCGCCTCGTGATGCTCTTCCCTGGTCCCTGGGCCAGGAACGAATTCGAGAGAATTTCAGTCTTCACCTGGATTAGCCGAGGGGCTTCGGAAGTTCTATCGAAGGGAGGACTCAAATGGTCGAGATATCCTCCTACGATAACTCCCACCAAAGTAATTTGATCATGAAGAAAACTTCATGCTGGTAACAGATTTTTGAACTTGTTCTACTTTCAGGACGTCGAATTCTTTCCGATATATGAATTAAATGGCGAACCCACTTTCATACGGCTTTTGCTCTTGGGATCGTATCTCGGAAAATTTCCATTGCTCTTAAACTGGGTGCAGGTCATCTACCTTTCCTTGAAGTGAAACTACTTAGGGTGCAGTAGTTTGCGTTTACCACCATAGGAATCGAAGCGGAATGTACAAGTAAAACGAAAGTTCATAAGCGGTCATTATTGTTTAACAGTGTTTCCCAACAATTCGTCCACTTCTTTCCCTTAATGGTCACTAAATGATCGAGTCTTCTCCAAAATAAAATGAATGTGATTTCGTTACGGTGTCCACAACAACAGCGACGTTTAATATTTTTCGGATAAACATATTTACGCAAAGATTAAGGACCCGTTTCTAAGAACTATACTATATGTCCTTCAGGAAGTTCTCTCGGGTTTCCCACCGGGTCAGCGTGGTGTGCACACCACGCTGACCCGGTGGGAAACCCGAGAGAACTTCCTGAATACAATACGCCGGGAAAAACTGAGATCCTTCACTATATGTCCTAATTTATAAGTTCTAATTTGCAAATACGCAAATGGTAATATATGATTCAACCCTTGTCACTTGTCTACAGCGCAAAATGTTATACATTACATTTTAAACTGATCAGAGGACGTGTAGTAAATCTAATTGTAGCTTTACGCATCCTCTTTACGTTGAAACAGGTCTTCAACAAATCAAGCAAATTATGCTAATAACCAACACATAACAGTTAAATATAAAGTACCTTTCATTGGCAAAATTTGTCTCCAATTTTTACCGCAGTGCAATACCGTTGGTTTTTTCGTGTACTATGTATAAAACATGTTATGTAATATATGTTTATTAATAGTTACATATATTTCTCCTATTTCGTATTTAATATTTTACGGATCGGTATTGGTCGTACATTAAAACTCGTTTTATTTCAATTTTCACCGTACCTAAATATTCGGTGCCGTTTGCCTTATTTTGACTGTTCCGCCGATTCCTTTTTAATGAAGCCATTTGTGTTCCTCCACGAATCCTTACGGAAGTTTCCCTTCTAATGCGCGAGGAGACCGCACCTGCGGTTTTTTTGTTATGTTTACCCGAAACTAGACCGCATTTCGAATTGCGCTCAGTTTTTGTCAAAACAAAGCCATCCGTCAAAGAGGAATTTTGGCGAAAGGGATGAGGGGCAGTGCGATGGGACAACGCCCGAGAATGATGGGTGAGTGGGTGTGTGAGGCGGGAAAAGAAGAGGCGGAAATCCAAGATGGTCGCTCAAGTCAAATGGATTGCTTTACCTATATTCCTCCCCCGAGACCGTCAACTAAGTCCCATTTCCCAAGAAGTAAAGCCGGTAAGTCGCGAAGATATCCCCCCCCCCCTGCAAGTATTGATCTTTAGTCCAACTCATTTTTACACTCTCGGGAACTTGAATAGCGGATGTTTTGAAAAACATCCGTCGCATAATATACGTTGCATTAACAAGTAGGTCACGAGCCTCACGCTATATATCCTTAGGTAGCAAAGTGCTGGCCCCCAACTTCACAGAATGATGGTGATGAAGTGTCATTTGCAGGAAAAAGGCAGATATAAAAATAAGTCCTCCTTATAAAAAAAATATATTTCCCATTTAAATTCTCACCAAATCTGATAATTATACGCACATGTCTCTGTACAATTTAGATACTCGAAATGTTCATCATGAAAGAATAAGACCCTCTTCTACTTGTAAACTGAAATTTGTTCGGCAAAATAAGAAACGAGGTGTCAAAGATTGGAGGAACAATCACGCGATGACGAAGTCAGACGAAAGAGGCACCGAAGCCATCATGATAAAGGAATTAATTCCAAGAGTCGAAAGGGAAAGGTGAACGGAGCATGGAAGAGAGACAGAAAGGGAGATTACGGTTAAGTCAATTAAAAAGGAAGTCATTTAGATGGAGATTCGGTTAGTTGGTAGAACTGAATTGAAGGGAAAAGGAAGAGGATGAGAGAGAAAGAGTGGTGAAGCAAGGAGGGAGGAAACACAAGAGAAATGACGACGGACTTGCGAGAGGGAAGGTGGCGTAGCACAGAAGATATGACATAATAGGCTTCGCGGATCGAACAAAAAAAACCATCCGCCGTATTTGATTAGATATTGCACAGGAATTCTGAGGGAAGAGTAGACATTGACGGGACTAGGACAAGTTGAGGGAAATTATTTCTTTTTTTAATTATTGCTGAGATAGTATCGTTTGTACAACTTATATAAACGACCTTTTTGGATGTACCGAAAGGTTCGCTGCCTCCTGCTTTGTGAGAAATGTACAAAGAAAAATTTTCACAGCTTGTTATGAATGGCTGATACGTTTAAATTTTCCTGAAATGCAAATCTTGTTGAGCACAAATACCAGGCATATATTTTCCTTCCGGAAATAAGAAACGAAATTGCGTTAAATTGGGCTTGGAACTCTGGGGCTGTCTCAGAAACTCATTCATCTTTCCATTTTTTTTAGTGACCTATATGCACGGATAAGGAAAACCGTAACTAAAACGAGATCATAATAGATATGCACAGACCTAAGAAACGCCTTGTCCATCAGTTACGTTAATGTAAGTTAGAAAAGGCATAAAATATATTGCTGAAAAACCCTACTATCAAAAGATTATAAATGTTAAAATAGGAAAGAAAGAATAATGATGGGAGGTCATGATATTCAATAAAGCCCATCATTGCGAAAACATTATAAGAACTGAGGAATATAGAGGGAATTTTATTGATAAACATTAAAGCGGCAATTTTGTTAAATGATGAATTAAAGTATTTTTCACGAACTGAAACATAAAACATAGACCATGAAAAATGTGTAGGGTACGCAAAAGAAAAAGCGCGGCACCGCTCTTTTCCAAAATCGAAGATGACCGGATAGTTTTATAATTTAAGATAAATAACTTGCTCGCTCTATTTTTACATCGCTAGCACAATATCCGTGATTTTATGAAGCCAAAATATTATTTTTCGCGTGGGTTCTTAAATTATAACATCATCTGTCATTCCCATTCGATGAAAAATATGAACATCGATTCTGCTCAAATTGAATTGTATTTTGTCAAGGAAAAGGATCTCCAAACCCGTGCGTATGAATAAATCTAAAAGCCTCACTATTATCATTTTCAGTGGAGATAGGGGAAGATGCTTAGTCGTCATAGGAAAGCGACATGAAAATCTTAGGAGGCAAAAATGCAGGCTGAAGTATATGAAGATGCCACTGATGTCCTGTACTAATAACAATTTGGTAACAATTTCTTATCAATAATCATTAAGTACTCGCTCATACATAGGCAGTTTCGGGGGCAAACAAATAAATAAATGAACGTGACCGATGCAGCATAATGACTGCATGCAGAAAGAATTTCTATATAAGACTATCCCAATCTGCATTTTACATTTTATGTAAAAGTGTCCAATAAAATGATCCAAATAAACATTGTTTAGATTGTATAAATGAATGGAAGAAAAATAAATTCCATTAGCTGATAATCTACACACGGAATATTTCGAAAAAGATAGCGGGACAGTGTTCTGAAATAAAACCTAACTTTCTCTAAAATATTATGGATGACTCTTTGTAATTCATTCAAGAGCAATCAGTTGAGATTTTAGTAAAAATTAGAAAAAAGCTGCAAAAAATTGAACCAGGTGAACTTGTACCTGACAAAAGAATAGCTAATTGTTAGATAAATATTCACCAACGGATAACTATGATTTCTTAATTAAATTTAGGACAATTATTTAGTACGTTTTTTTCAAATACCTTAAGAAGTTGCGCTTAAAGTTTTCTTTTTTCGTGAATTTAACGTAGGAAGAAGGATTCCTGCTCAGCAGAAAATGATGGTAGCACATTCAAACCCCAAAATAAATAACATCATAAAAATCTCAAGTATCAACCCTTCTTATGCACTGAGTCGAGAATTGTTTCCAAACCATAAAACATTTTCCACTTCATACGGATAAACAAAAATAGCGGAATGGAACACGAGTAACAGGCTGGAAAAATGGGGAGAAGGGGGAAGAGGGACGGAAGGAATTGGTTACCAGTAAATAAATAAGTAGGACTTCGTCTCAAATCTTACTCGAGGACATTGAAAATATGTTGGCATAAATAACAATACAACAAACTCAAAGTGTCGCAATTAGCAAACCCTAACTCGCTTTTTAACACCCCCGCTAAGTCTTATCTTTGTCAGATAAAACAGATATATACGTGTATGTAGCATATAAAGCATGTTTCTCAGCCCTAGACAGCACGACGTTTCTCTTAGAAATCATTGAGGGGAGACGGGAAACAGGAGACCATATATATTGTCTCGTAATGGGAGAGGATCGAATGGGAGAAGATGTGAGCGGGCAGGAGGCGGGGCGAAAGAAAGAGACAGGGTGAGGGGAAGCGAGGGTGGAGAGGACTAAGGTAGAGAACAAGGGATGACGACCTTGGCGTCAGGATCTGCAGACTATCGTCGTCACCGGGCGGAGAAGGACGCCCGTGGCGCCTACAGGACTGGCTGTAAAAGAGTCCGCCTTACCCAATTCGCCCCTCTTTTCAGCAGTTCGGGCGTCCTCTTGTCGAGGGTAGGAAAAAGGGGGAGGCAAGAGAGAGGGGTTAGGAAAATGGGATGACGACGAACGAAACGACCCCCAGGAATGAAGAGGGTGAGAAGTGCCCGGGAGGGGATAACGGAGGGCGGCTCCTCCCTTGCAGGTGGGAGAAGGGAGGGGGGGTCGATAAGGAATACGGACCGCGTCGGAGAGAGTACAGGGGAGGGAGAGAGGTGGGGGAAGGGAGGTTGGGACCCCCACCGACCGAATTACGAACGCCCATGCGACCAGTCTCGGAAGCGTCCGGAAAAGACGCTCGGATAGCAAAACGTGTCGCGGAAAAAAATTGTCGCTTATCTCGACCTATTTCGAGCAATGACAGAGCGATGGAGAAAATGACTTTAATAGGTGGCTGGCTCGTGGTTGTGGCGCGGAGTGAAAAACACGCAATCGATCACGGGCATAAGACCCAACCAGCCCTCCCCAGATGGTGGATCCTCGCCGAAAATACCCAAGGGGGAATATCCAACGTAAAGAAATAGCAAAAAGCGCATGAAACAGTGAATATAGTTTACGGGGCGCCTTGAGACACCTTGATCTACACTCGGTGAATGTTATTTTTAGGCAATCATATTAAGGCCGTATATCGCAAAGCTTGTTGGTTAGGACTATCAAAACATGAAGTGCAAAATGTATTACAAATCATTTTATTGGTCAATATTAGTGCATAATAAAATGGCGAGTAACAAAATTAAAACGCATAGAGTATTTAATACTTGCACATAATGTATTAAATGGTTTTGACAATTTTCACTGAGCGCTGAGCTGTAAAATGCGATTAATGTGCGCATTTACGCTTTGAAGCAAAACAAATACATTAACATCTTTCCCAGCAAAAAATGGCAATGGAAATACAGAATAATTGTTAAAATACAACTTATTTTATAATGTGAGAAACGCATACATATCGTCTAATTAGTTTGTCACATTTATCCTCATTTTCTCACGATCCAAGTTAACTCCACAACGCGGTAATATAATATTATTCTATATTCTTTATTTTTTCTTCTTCTATATTTTTTCAACAACAATGCATATTTACGTCGCACGTTGGTCTACAAAAAGGCTTCTAGGTCAACAAATTATCGACTAGATATTCAATTAATTAAAATACAGGATTTGATATGCAAAAAGTGTTTGAGTTTTCAATTACCGTCAAGGAAATTTATTTATTTATTTATTCGTCTTGGTCCGAAAACAGCACTTTTTGGCCAACACAACATCGGACAACAATGAAAACACAACAGTAACAACAATGTAAAAAACCCAAGCCCCAGGTGGAAAAAATCCCACCCTGGCGGGAATCGAACCAGTGATCCTCGAATAAAATTTATAAAAAACGGGAGTTCATGATCCTCAGCAAATATTATTTGACCTTAAAGCCATTCAAAACTATACTATAAATAATCATTTCGCCAAAATACAGGGTCGCACCCTAAAGTGGTAAAACTGATTTTCTCTGGCGCAAACGGAGCGGTGGAGGGGGCTCTTAGCAACAGACTGACACCAACCTAAGTCGCCTGCGGGCTGAAGGTGAGTGAGGACACCGTTTTTAGTGAAGCAAGTTTTTTATCCGCGTCGAAAAACAAAATGAATCTGAATTTAGAGCAACGTTATTCCGTGACGTTTTGTGCGAAACTCGGGAAGACGGTAACTGAGATCCTCAATATGATCAAGCAGGCTTATGGGGACACTGCCTTAAGCCGTTCCACAGTGGCACAAGTTGTTTAAAGAGGGTAGGGAGCTCGTTGAAGACGACCATCGCTCCGGACGGCCGTCGACGGCAAGAACCGACACGAACGTGGACAGAGTGAGGACACTGAACACAGACCGACGCCTAACCAGTGAAGAAATTGTAGACCAGTTGGGTCTGTCTGCATCCAACGTTCAACGCATTATTTCACATTATTTTGCCATGCGCAAGGTGTGCGCCAAGATGGTGCCGAAAATTCGTGCCTTGGCGCGCTCGTCGTCAGAAAGCTCCTGGCCAAATACGGCATAGCCACGTTGCCGCACGCGCCCTATTCTCCCGATCTGGCACCACCGGTTCTTCTTCTTCCCCCCGATGAAAAGACAGCTCAAGAGACGACGTTTTGACTCGATAAAGACCGTTCAAGAGGCTTTTTGCCTCTTGAACCAGCCGCGCGTTCTCTCCATCAATCATTGCAACACTGCACGTCACAACAAAAAATCGTAGTGGGTGCTTGCAAAGCATTATGCTCAGTAAAATTATGCGTCAAAAAGTCACTAATGGAAGAACATGTATGCCTTGTGTTATGATGCTTCGAAATTTAAGAAATTTCCGCCAAAATTTTTCATCTGGATTCCTTTTCAAAAACCTTTGCTGGTTTTTGCCATGTGTAATTACGTACCCAATTGGAAATGCCGTTGCAATGTAAGTACATGTGGGGAAAAACCAGCAAAACTGGGAATTCGTTCATCTTCCGTATCAAGAGAACCTCAAGTTCTTTCAGTTGATAAACCGCGGACCTTTGCTAATTAATATTTGTTATGGCGTAATCAAACCTGCATTGACAAACATAAATTGACAAATTAATTTTTCCTCGGCAGAATTAAAATTAAGACTTTTTCAAACAAAAAAAGTATAGAAATGTAGACATAAGGAAGCCGGAAAAAATTACATTTCCTCGTTTCCTAAACCTACACCACACTATTACTCGACCGGCACTAAGAAAATGTGTTGTCTCAGGCGTAACTTTATGGAATTTCCATAACATATTGAAATGAAATGAAATAATTTACTTTGTATTTTTTATTTTCATTTCATTTCAATAGCCACTAAGTAAATTGAGCATCAACCGCCGATTTTGAATAGCCATGTCGCTAATGAATTTGTTATCATTGAACGCATGAAACGTTCCAATGCCAGAGCAGCAATCTTAGAACTATATTGCTGTGTCGACGGAGATATTGCCAGGCGCCGCGATAAAACTTCTTTCCCCAGCAAAGAGTGGACGGACCCGGAAGGGAACGCGGGGGGTGGTTGCGGGGGGGGGGGGGGGATAGAGCCTGAGAGGAGAAGAGATATTGCGGGGAAGTGTTTCCACACGAGCGGGAGGGAGAATATCCGAATTATGCGAGGAACATTCCCAAAAGCATCGCGCCCATAATCCACCTACCGAAGGGCTTTCCGTCCAAAGTGACCCCTTTTCCCATCCACTACCTACCTCCCCTACCTCCGCCATATCCTACGGCGACATAACTCTGCTTGCCTCTACTCCCCTCCCCGTTCAGGAAGGGCGAGTCCTTCCGTCCTTCCTTCCCCAAGGACCCTCCCTTCCGCCGCACACCTACTCTACCCTCCCGTCGACTCGACCCGGGGAGTGACCTCGGGTGAGGGATGAGCGATTTCGATTCGATTCGCTCGAAAATCGATTGTATCAACAAAATTCCCAATTTTTTTATCAATCGATCCTGCATTCGGATCCCGCCTAGTATGTTCCTGAACTCCCACTCTATTTGGTACCATAATGCCGCCGAGGCAGCTCAATCATCAAATGAGGTAACCCAGTTCCTTAAGTGTTTTAGATAAGTTAATTTTTATTTTACACGATCTGGGTTCCATTACTTCGCAGCATGACCGGGTGTTGATGACGGCTGCAAAACAACGTAATCAAGGCCGCGAAAACCTTTGGAAACAATTAGCGGGTTATTTAATACTGTACGTAAATTTTCCACAAAGTACGTCGAAAATATTTCACCTTACCATTCTTAAAGTTTAGCAACCCATGATTGATAAAAAGGCATTGAGTTCATCCCCACTACTTGGAGCCTGTACCCCCTTCGAGGAATTCATTCCTTGGCAGCCACTCCCTCGAAGGCAAAACACAAAGACACAAGAATGTATCGTAGTCTACAATCGATATTCACACTAGTTATACTTAAGATGAATTCCTTTCAGATGGGCTCCGAACAATTTCATCTTCCATCCGTTTTCAATACATAATATTTCGGACTGAATCGATTCGCCTCACATCGAATCTATTCCCTCCATCGAATCTCCCACCTCTACCTCCCGAATGCGCATCTCGGCGAACATCACCCCTCCCTCAAACTCTCTCTCGATCCACCCCCACCGTCTCTGTCCCTCCCCTAAAAAAGGAGCCCGTGCCGCTCCTGAAAGAGGCGGCCGAGTGTCCACTGGCCTATGGACACACACTCTCATCCGGGCGGTCGTTGTCCTTCGTGGTGCGCGCGCGGTATTCCAGCCCCCAGGGCTGTCGGGGAGGTACCCGCGCCCTCCGCATCCACCTCCCCGCTCCGAAACCGCCTTTCGTGCATTTCTTTTCCCGGGGACCGCTATGGAAATAAAAAAATTGGAGAGATGAAAAGAAAGAACTCGTTTGCGGGTGAAAAATGCGTATTTGCCGCCAGGTCCGTCACGAGTGTTATCGAGTGGATGAGACCCGGATTCGTCTTCCAGGAAATTTAAGGATCCCACCGCTAGAGTGCCGGAGAGTGATTTTTTTCCCACCCTTCGGGAAACGCAAACCAAACGACCCGCATTACTCATTCCGAATTATGCGTACTCATGGTGGTATGGTGCACAGGTAGGGACGTAAAAAATAAGTAGCCGCGCATTGTAGCTCAGCCATGATATCCTTATACCGTCGGCCTGCAGCCATCTACCGCCAGAATGCACTCATGGGTCAGTGCTTTCGACCGGAGAGCCGCGTGCTACCTGTCGTAATGACAGCTCATTGGTGACGCGAAACATGTCAATGAACAGCTACAACACCCCTCATGCGCTTATTATATGACGATTGAATATTACGTAAAATCAATATTGAAAGTATTTATTATCATTGATTAATTAGCATTTTATATTATTTCCATTGAATAGAACACACATTATGTGCGACATATTATACAAAGATATGCGGGGGTTTAGAAAGAAAACCTTCAGAATTACGTTGAAAACACTGGCGTTCATAACTCGGCCGATCGACGACACTCCCGGGACTCGTTGAATTTCGTCCATGTGGATACAAAACTGCGTAATTAAAATCTAATCATCATCATTCATTACGCCTTCAAATGATCGTTCAAGTTCTTATGAGTTAATATGAATGCGACTTTAATTTAATACCCGAGGGCACATCCTTTAAAAACCTTGGATGTTATTTCCAGGAAAAGTACCGCGGTCCTCGGCTCACTGATTTTTTATGTATTTCAGAAGCTCTCTGTCTCATACGTGTAAAAGGATATTCTAATACATATCACGAGAGTCACCGAAAATCATGGTTAATTCCCACTGTTGTTCCTCATCTTTTACACTTAACAGTTATCGTACGGTACAGAATGTTTCGCATAATCCTTAATGATAAAAAATGTAAACGCTTGAATTTCAAATTTAATCGACGTTCATTTTGTAATTTTATTTCGAAGACAAATAGATGCGGTGGACATATGATACAAATGTTTTTGAACATGGGCCGTAAAAACGGCTTCGTTCGTTTCCATGATATAGTTACCAAAACATTCTTTTGTAATACGAACGTTGAAGTACTTCTGTTTAAATTTGTCGCTTTACTATTCTTAATTAAATATTTAAAAGCACTTCGTCCAGGGTATTGAATCAACTGTTACGCTGAAATAAGTCCCATTAACTCAACTATTTTTTTTAAGCTGATCAATTAATATGCCAATATCCCGTGGTCATTGGTGGCACAGGTGTTCTATCTTAGAATTGGTTTGGTTAAACTCTCCTATCCACTGATTCCTTCAATTGGTCAAATTTCATTAGTTCTTCTCTTATCAGTACATGCATAATCCGCTGAATGGGTGATATTTTTTATTCAGCGTACTCTTTCAGTTGATCTTTCACCATGGCCTAAATAGTGAATGTAATATTGCCATGACAATAGTGACGAGTTTATTCCTTGTGATACTCAGTTTTTCATTTGGTTTTCCCTCTCCTACCGTTCTACTGCTTCATGTCTATTTAATTCATCTTTAGATTCGCTTCCCTCTCTGCACCCCAGCTTTTGGCCCACACAAAACGCTAACATTTTCCCCCTATTTTGTAATGCTTCCAAAGAAATAAGGTCAGATTTAATTACGCCCCTTTGGACTTTATAAACACTTTTGATCGATTTTCACTAAAATACATTATTCAAATAAGTACTACACATTGTTCCTCCGGAAAGAAAATAATAAAACAACCATTCCAAGAGAATCAGAAAATCTGATTCATTGCACAAGATGAGTATTTGCTAATACGGCTCTTGAACCCTGATATAATTCATAATGCCATTATTATGAAGAAGGGATCCGATTCAAATATTATCCAACAGGTTTCTCGTATTGAGAAAACTCAACATGCTAACATCCCCTTTTTCGAGAGAATCATTTCGCTCCCAGCTTGAACACGCTAGGACAATCAATGCATTAAGATGTTTAAAAATACAGACAGAATCATTACTCAAACAAAAGTAATTTTCTTTCGCGTGGAATTCTTAGTCACGCACATTGGGCTATTTGCTACATGCTTTTTCTACACTGCAATTATCCAGAGTCCATTACGTCCAAACTTACCTCATAATTACTATTTTGAAAAGGTAATATACTTCATTAGAACACGAAATAACATTTACGGATAAAATTTCCAATTGTCCTCATTGCTTCGTAAATTGTACATCAGTGAAATATAAATTATATTTTCAATGGTGGGATTGGATAAGTCCCGAAATAGATGGAGATCATATCACTTTAGAAGTCATGCCTAATGTATTAATATTTAACGATTTGGAAAATCCGTTGTTCCATCATTCAATCGAAAACGACGCGCAAAAGAATACTGAGTCTTCCTAATCATCGATGAAAAATACTTCGAAAATAATGAATCAACAGGTGGAAAACAAGGAAAGGGTTAAAGAAATAGGTTTTTTATAATGTTGCCATTGCTTGTTGCACACACGGATAAATCACACCAAAGAAAATAATTTCGAATCAAGAAGTGTAAATATGAAGTAGAAAATGATGAAAAATATGAATAAGAAGTATAAATGTACTTTATTCTAGAAATAATCGTTTCAGTAGTCCATTTAACTTATTATATTTACACCTAGCTGAAATACCTCTGATTTTTCTCTCAAAAACGTTTCAGCTCGTGCGGAACAAGGAAAAATATGTTAGTAAGATTTCTTGAACCACAGACACAAGTATATAGGTGGGTTAGGTTGGCCAAAATAGTCCTCTAAATCCATTATTATATCATTGTATTTTTACAAAAATTTTAACACACCACTCATAAAAACATAAAACGTCTTTTAATACTCGTACATTCACTAAGAATTTAAAATAAATTTCTTTCGCTTCTCATTTGTCCAAGTGGAAGAGTGTTATTTGTGAATTAGCGATAATACTAACATATTTATCGCGTGTATCTCAGCATTATTTCGCATTAACTTAGCCATAAACCTACTCTACCATCATGGTAATTCTACGATCTACTACGATCATTCACATGATCGTCTTGGATAAATTCTCCAATTGAAGTAACTACTCGCGCATCCCAACTAATCTGCATTATCTAAGTTTCTTCATTGCATGTAGAACAGTATAAAATAATGTTATCCCTTAAAACGATATCATACTTTCTCAGAAACAGCTTGATAAAGTTTTTTTCGATGTCTTAGTCTTCAAGAGAAATTTATTTGTATTGCAATGAAAGAAACCTTCGATTATAACTTACATGATCGCAATTTTAAAAAATAGATTACCTGCTGAAGACTTTGCTGAAATATACATACTGCTGTACATAATGTTTAACCTGGTGTTATATAAATTTCGATTGCGCGCTTTAAACGGATGTAGCCAGCTGCTGTGCCATAACTGCATGCAAACATTCAAGTCCGTACTTAACGGAAAGGTATTGTATTTTAAATAAAGTTTTCCGTATTTGGTACACACCAAGCTTTAAAAAATGAGCGCTATTATCCCTTTGTGCAATGTTTAAATTTTTTCATTACCCTAATCTCTCCAGTAGTTTTTTAAACCATCAAGAATATTTCAAACTATAAAAAGGTCAATAGCATTTAAATCAACAAAATCTCTATTTTGTTTGACCTGAAATATCGTATTCGGCTCTAAATCTTATGATCAGTGGATGCGCCTCCATAACATTTCTTAAATATGAAAAGTACGTATTTCAAGGGAAAAATATAAATTCCCAACAGCGGATACAGGCTCTTCTCCATATAAATATATTACTGCGTTCCCTTTTCTATCATAAACTGAGAGGTATCTCATAGCATTCACTTCCTTATAGGACATCGAGAACCTTTCACTGAAAGTTTGGAATGCACAATAATGCTCGGCATGTTGCGATACTTGGAAGCTGCTGGGCAACAATGAGTGTTTCTCTCCCAGTGGAGTGTCTTATAAACTGTTTCCAGGGGAGCGTGCGAGGTGACCTTCCCGAGATCCATCCGGAGCTCCAGCGCCTCCTGCCGGATGACCCTCTCTCTTTCTCCCTTGACCGACCCTTTCCCTACGCCTTTTACGGCCACCTTTCCCTGACGCCGGTCCCTCCCCACTAAACAAATGCCCTCCTCCTATACACCTCCCGCGCCGCCGCTCGCCCCCTTCGCATATGGAGAGGAGGAGATGGGGTGGGAAGCATCCCCAAGGTTGCCCCTCACCTCTCCAACCCTTCGCTCGCACAAGCCCCCCCAGCCCCCCCTCCACATTCCCCACCCAACCGCCTTGCTCCCCTCTATCCTTCACGGCCTCCTTCCGCCCAGACGCCCTTTACTTCAACCCCATTGCACTTCTCACTTGAATTCTCATTCTATCCGCCCGACGTCGCCGCCTCCTCGCCTTACGTCCCTCCCCCTCGCCAGACCCATCTCCGTATCTCCTCGTCCACCCCCCCTTTCCTCCCACCCAACCGCTCTCCAATCCCTATTCTCACCTGCCGCACAATTTTCTCTTCACTCCCACCGTACTTCACTACACACTCCTCCCCTTCGAGCCCAGCGCATCCGACCCCTCGCCCTAATAACCCAACTTGCGGAGCTTGCTTTCCAACCCTACTCCCAAAATACGGGCTCAATCCTACTCTCATTCTCACTGTTCTCCCATCAATCCCCATGTCGTTTGCCTGTTTCTCATTGATTATCATGGAAAGTGAGATTTATTTTCTTCTTTCGTCTGCTTCCAACTTCGTAAAAACTACCAAATGACTTCAATAAACTGTGGGAGATACCACTACAGTTACTTTTTACGGAGTGGTCCCCAGAATGTGCATTGCAATGCAACAATTTCAGTGTGTAAAAATTATTCGACTTGACCGGGATGATTTTTACACTCTGAAATTGCTGCATTGTAATGCATATTTTGCAGATGGCTTCATTATACGTTACTGTCACGGCATCTCCTGTAGTTCTTAGAATTTGTCAAAGGTAAAACCCCTCTAGTGGCCTGTTGGTCTGTGACATTGTACGAACCGCATTTCGTCCCATATTCTTGTTCCTTTAAAGCCTCCAAAATCTCAGAGTGTAAGAGGACGCCACGGTAGCTTAATTAGCTAAAACACTCGGCCGGATATCGAGGGATCCGGGTCAAGGCGAATGATTTTTACACCCTTAAATTGTTGCATTGTAATACCTAAGTATTACCCAGAAAGTTCAAAAGAATGTGTTCAGCTGAAGGGTGGACACTACGTATCGGATACCTCTAAAGCCTAAACGGACGACGAACTCCTCATACAATACACACACACTTAAAAAAAGAAATGATAATGATGAATTAAATTGAAACTAATTACTTCATGATGTCATCATAGCAGATCTCTACACCGGAGTGGAAAAATATGCTGCTATTCTATAGGCATGAACAGAGATAGTTATTTCCTTTGAGAGATAGAAAACTCTCATACAAACACTTCACATAAAATATCACAAATACATGTATAAATGTGTAGTTTCGGGTATTTGTACAGTTAGAACACTTTCTCAAGTTACTGTGAGGATCCAGCCGTAGAATAGAGGCATGATGATTAAAGGAAACAGCGGGAGAGAGACGACTCGTTTATGTGTAAGTATCAACCATCATTGAAGTATGTGAAATGCGATACAATTGAATTCCAGGCCATAAATATGAGGGTAAATTGACGGTGTTAAGTTTTTCATGGATAATTTTATGGTATTCGGATGAATCTGGATAACGAAATGCAAATAATTCATGACCTCGGACCTGTATCGAGGGAAAACATTCTGTCATGAAAAATAATTCATCTCGTATCCACATATCATTGACTAAAAGCAATGACGCATTTTCGTATTTCAATACTGGCCAGTTTCTAGGTAGGATAATCAGAATTCCGACCACTCATTCGTTCATTTAGCCCAATTCCACCAAAATCACTTCTATTTAGCAACACTTAACAAATTTCGTTAATGTGTAGTAACAACTAACGTCATTTTCAGTCGCACTTTCCTCACCGTAACGTCTGTTTTGGAATTGAATTGTGGTCAACAGTTTTCGACAGCCTAGCAGCAATTTGTTCACGCACAGGACGATTTTGGTGAGTAATTATCTTTCAATAAAACAAGATTGTTTCTTGAAGTTTTGCGCCCATTCAAAAAATATATGAAAATACTGTAATATCTAGAGAAATTCCGTGCTGGAAAAGAAACAGATGTTTTAAGGTACAAAGGTTTTAGGGATTACAATTATATCTTTACGGATTATCACAGAATAATAATTTCATTTTCATATCATTTCTCAGGCACTACATGTTTCAAGCATCTTAGCTAGTACGTGCAAAATTTCAACTACTCATAGTTATAACAATCTAGCATCGTTGCAAAATACTTAATTTTTCGATTGAGCTCTAGTTGTGAAAAATATCAACATTTTTATGAAATAGGAGACAAAATTCTGAGGTTTTGATAATTTCATAAGTGCCATTTTTTAAAATTAGAAAGTTGAATACTAATGTTATTGACCCCTTAACATGTATTATAAAGTTCCACTTACGTAAATCCCTATCCTAAGGTTTCTTTGCAAGTTTACACGCCTATACCTTGGTGCTACTCCATTCGCAACCCATGGCCCCTTCAAATTTTTCCACTCCTACCATATCCCCAATTTCAACCCTCACCTATTTCCATTTCTGTTCTCTTCCCCCCTTACTGCCTCCCCCAGAGCGACCTTCATCCTCTCCTCCACCTGAACATTTTCCTCCAAGGCTTTTCGTTACGATCTCCGAGAAAGAGCAGCACTACTATAGCAACCGGAGGTGTAAACCTGAGATTTTTTCAAACAAATAAAGGTGAGACTTCATACACAAAGGTGAAATCTCCACATACTCCCTACAGATTTTTTGGATAGGTGATTTATCTTTGGCTTATCTTTATTAATACTTTCTTCGAAAAATTTTCCCGTGTATTCCAGCTCTGCAAATGAATGCGGGCAGATAGTCGTACGGTATTCTTTCCAGTGCACTCGGACAAATATTTGGCATCGGTTTAACCATCTCTCATTGATAACTGGTTTTAAGAGACCTATCTTCCGTAACTTTTATTGGAACCATAATTTAATTTCCTGAGATCAAATATATACAATTTGCAGCACTTGGTACTGCCCTTAGATAAAGTTTCGCTCAAACACAATATAACACTAACTCTTGAAGCAATATTATTTTTAACTCTTGCTGTTGTTAGAAATTGGATTTAGATTTATTTTTAATGTTGCGAGGTGCGTCTACTTCTAATGTATAAACGTTTTACTGACTGGCGCTTAGTAAATTCTGAAGGACATAAACTGAAAATTAAATGGAGCTAGGGATATGCAATTTTATCTTTTATGACAGCCAGATCCATTTACGTAGAAGATTAATATGGTATACGACTGATTTTGATTACTGATACAATTATTATCTATTTTAACCATATCTTGTCGAAATCTAGCTCATATCAAGCTCCAATTCAAACTTTAATTCTTGAATTTTGGCCATTACAATAACGAATTTGTGACCTGGTGCATTTGCTTGATTAAACAACACTTCTTAGCCAAATGCGGCCGCTTTTGCTTGATTTCTTCGCTCAAACATTGCAATAAGCTCACATAATACTCGCCGTTGATATTTTTTCCTTTCTCATGCGTATGCGTATGAAAGGATTACGCATTCATTTATATTTATCGAATAGCAGTGGTAAACTTACGTTCAGATGGAAAAATGCATGAACCGTTCTTAATAAAGACAAGACATTGTAAATTTCACAATAATAATTTTAGCAATCCGTCATAACGTGCTAAACATTATCTCAATTCATGAAGTGAAATTTTCCCAAATCAATAAGTATGCGCACATCTAGGAAGGGGAAAAGCTCATGTGTTGGCACGCCTGGGTCCTTCCTACACCACCGTCTCCAATCCTTTGCTTCCCCGCTCCCCCCCGGCCCACACACCGACACGGGCTTTGGGTCCGAAGGCACTTTCTCAAATGTCTCCCTGGCACACTAATATTATCCTCCTCCCCCGGCCTCACCTTTCATCCCTCCCAAACCCACCCTCGCATTCTCTCCCCTCATCCCTCGTCCCCAGTGCTTGCCGTTATACGGCACTCTTATCTCTCCCGAGAGATGTCACCTCAAACATAGTCTGCGTTTTTCCATTTCCTTTTGGTGATGTCACATTGGAGGGAAATGGTGAGGAACGTAAGAAAGGCTTAATGACTTGTCCCGTGCTCAAATTTTCATGAGAGAAAATTTTTCGATTGACTGTGCCGAATATAAAACTACCGTTACCTTTGGTACGGTCAGCATCAAGCACACTAAACCCCGTAAATTTCCCAATGCCGCTTGAGAGTATCACAATAATGACCCCTTAAAAAGTGGAATTTCTAGTCATTTAAAATGTAAAAAACATCCCGCCTTAAATACTCGCAATAATAAACAGAACGAAAAGGTCGGATTAGAAGACGAAACATCGGATTCCTGATCTTATTCTTTTCCAGATTCTTTGGCTTTGTGGTAAGATAAAATTGCTCATATCTCATCATCATTTCGGTATGTTTTTGTTAAATACCAAATTTAATTACATTTCGATTTATTTACATACATGCTTGCGAGTTCAAACGCTCCTGTGAATTTGAAATACGTCGTTCCACGAGTATTTAGACTATTCTCTCAAAAGCCTACGTGGTTTACACCACGGATCCTTCGTCATCAGCCATCCCACCATCGTTCACCCCGGGAAAGGCCCTACTGGCTTCCCAGGATCCTCTGGCATATGCGAGAAGTACACCCTCTTTTAAAAGTCCTCGTAGCCAGTCCAAAGTCTTACGATTAATCCTGTGGAAACAAGCTTGAGACCATAAAATGAGCGAGGAGGGTTAACTCACTTCACGGGGTTTATCAAGGGTAAAATGAAGAGAAATGTTCTCGCACGTTAAAGAAAGAATACTATCAACTGAGTCAACACGTGCCTTGTAAATCGTTTCAGTCTTAGGTAAATAAACCACCTTTTCCATTCTTACAAAAAGGAGGTGACGCCTAAATCGGGTGGATATGGAAGTTTTTTCGTGTTAAGCATATATATACATATGTTTTTCACGTGTGCAGTACTGGATTGAATTTAATAGCCGTATGGAATTCAAGGAGAATATTGATTATATATTTCACACCGTTTACTCCACTCCATTTATTTTATTCGATAATTAATATTCTTACATCAACGAATCTCATAGTAGAAATGCTTTTAAAAATATTTCCTACATCAATTACACGCAACAACAAAATTGAATGCATCCCCAACTAATTCCATAATTCAAATGTATTACCCAATATTTGGTTAAGAATCTTTGAGCAACACGAAAAATCGATCGTGGTTGCCATATGCGGATTCATTCCTTATCACACATGATAAGAGGGATTGAAATTCATATGCAGAGCCATATTCATTTAGAAAATGTAGTGTAGTCCAACATTCGGTGGGGATTGCTCAAGTTTGAGAGTAAATCGGGCGTTTAATAAGTAGAAATAACTTAACTACTAAAAAGACAATATTTTATTTTTCAAATATTCACGTTGCGTAGTTTTAAAGCTAAATAATGACTGTAGCTCGGCGTCGCGAAATGTAATTAGAGTCACACGGTTACGTGTGCGTTTAAAGGAATTCCATCCAAACGTGCAGCTAAGTGAGCCTGTAGTAACCACGTGGTTGTATCGTGCGCTTTGTCCGCTAATTAATGCGAGAAAACGGTGACCCAGACAGATTTAGAAGGAATGAGCACAATTCTACATTCATCCACGGCTAAACAGAGCATGAGTGATGCGGAGATGCAATATTCGTCGGCCCGAGTGCACACCCCCTCAGCCCGGCGGTGAAAGCTTCGTTATCCGGGGGATGTGAGCGACGTCTCTTCACCGACCCAAAGCAAAAAAAATATATGCATATAAAACCACGGCGATAAAAATGACGACCCCACTCTCGCACGCTCTTCCATTTAACGATTATTAATTTCATTTTCACCCGGAATTGAGATCGTTATTCCCTCTCCATTTTTATGTCTGCGCCCTAGCATTTGTCGCATTTTTTTACACTGGCCGTATTATATTTGAAAATGTGTGCCAGCAGTGTCAGTTTATGTCCGTAAATTTGATTCTATTAAAGTTCATGCACACATCACATCCCGCATTAACTCTCGTGTTACTCCTATTCTTTTCATGGCGCATAAATTTGAAACAGTTTGAACAAAAGCAAAAACATGTCCACTCACACACGAGTTCATAAACCTCTCTCTTGAAAATGGGAATCGGGTTGAAACATTAATTTTGAGCATTATGAGGCTGAATAAGTTATGCAGCGGGGAAAAAATTCACACGAAAAGAGCGTAGCACAGATGAAAAAGAAAAATGAAGTGCTGAAGCTACATGTAAATTTGATGATTTCAAAACGCAGAACTTTTTGATTAAATATTAAGTCTTAGTTACCACAAAAGTTTCATATTTACAAAAAAATTAGTGGGATAATTTATTTTCAAGATAACAGAGAGCCAGCAATTTCATCCTTAATAATGGTGCAGCTGTTTTGTTGAAACCACCGTTCAATTTATAATAGAAATTCGTTTTGAGAATCACTCCTAATGACAAAAAAATAATTTTCTATTTTCTATTGAGGTCGCTTTTCAAGGCGAGAAAATCAATTGAACTTGCTCCTGTTTCTCGTGCTTATAATAATTCAAAGTTCGGTGCCCTGTAAAGCAAGTCTGTTGGTTTTTCGATTCACTTCACCTAAATCCAATCCATTTAGAGTTTGGTGAGAAATACAAATGATGATACTCAAGACAATTGAAATAATGTATTGCTCAGAGTTGATTTTGTTTTGTGAAGTATTCCAGGTGAAGAAGGTAAAACAGAGCATTAACTTTAATACCTGCATCTCTATACGTCTTATTAGTGCATTCTTTAAAAATAAGTGTTGTGTCAATCTTTATTCTAAAGTAAAACATTGGATCTTCAATTTTTTGAACTTCTTTTGAGTGAACCAAGATATTCACTGGATATACTCGTATATGAAGTGGCGGTAAACATGATTGTGAATTATTTTTTCTGACCTTATTTTCCCTAAATTCTTGTACCGTCACTTTTTTCAATCTAAAAAAAATATTACTATCCAAGAGAAATATTTTCAATTTCATGCAGAAAAAATATCAAATGATATTGATAAACAATCTCAATATTTTGGTTGGCATTTAGAGAGCGATTATGCGTTTTGCAATAAGAATGGACTACAAACTTGTAAGAGTTCTTTTAACAGGATATCCAAAAAGAAAAGTGCTATTCGTTAAGCAAGTGCATGAAAAATTCTCAATTACATTTTTTTAAACTTAACTCAGAAAATAATACCTTTGGAACTTTTCTACTATATGTTCTAAGCTTAAACTTTCAATATTATTTCCAATATACGAAAACCAGAATGTGGGGAGATTTATTTGTAGTCGCATTGAACAAAAATTTCGCAGTTTAATGTTGAATTTGAAACAATTTAAATAATTCCATATAACAACACAGGAAGCAAAGAAGTTCCTCTTGAGTCAATAAGAATTAACTTTATATGCAAAGCTTTGATCTGAATGTGGCGGATCAAAAAAAAAAGACATTGGTCATTTGAATTCAACATACTCTTTCTTTATGTGGCGGAAAATCATTATTATTATCTTAAATATCGCCTTTCACCGCGAATACAGGATTTTATTATCTTAATGAATTCAGTGGTAGGAAAAAAATAGTCAAAATATTCAAAAGTGAAAATTGATGACAATGACATCTGACAGATGTGTACCTATTTTTCCCGGGTGACGCCAGTAGTGTAGCTTATTTTACGCCATGTTGCATTGCATGACATATGTAAAGCCAAGATTTCATACTTTATCTCATATTTATACTACACAGTAATTTTGTACTTTCTCGTACACAATTCCCTTTTGAATTCTGTTATAAAAGCTAATGTCTTGGCTCTATTTAAAAGCTTTCATCCCAAGGTTGGAACACAGATTTAACATACCGCCGTTCGTCGTTACCAAGCCATTTCACTGGGCTTCTTCCTCATCCTTAAGCACCCCGACGAACCGGCTTTTTCTCGCGGGAATTAAGATTTTATAAACAACCTCCCCTCGCACCCTTCTTCGCCAGTTCGCCTACTCCCTAAACCCTTCCCACCTCTCCTCCCACGATCCTCTCTAAATCGTAGTCTTCGAACAAATCAATTATCGCCATACCTCCACCGCTCCCCTCGTCCCTTTTAAACCTTGAGAGCCAATAATCCCTCCTCTCCCCATCTTCCCCTGTCCACCTCTCACCATTTCGCCTTCCCCTCCTCCTCCATTTCCCATAGACTTAAAATCCAACACCCCCCTCTCGCACCGCCACCCGGAATCACCTCTCAAAACCTACATCCCACTCCTCCCCCTTCCCACTCCGCATGAGCTAACCCTATCCAGTAACAATATCCCCACCCCGCTAAATCCCCGTCCGCCCTCAAAACTCGACCCTCTCCCGTCCAAAACCCTTCTCCCACCCTGCCAATTCCCCCACCCACCCAATCTCTCCATCTACTCTCCCATCTCTTCCAATTCCACCCTCCACTTCATCTCCTTACAAACATCTCTCCCGCGTCCCTCCGCCTGCCTCATCCATTACCTCACCCCATTCGGTTCAGTGTAGCCAACTAAGGGATTCCGTCGCCTTATCCCGTGAGCTCGACTGAATTTTTCGAGAAGACACTTATCGTAAAGGGATAGCGAAAAAATAAATTGTGCCAAATAGAGCCAAAATTTTGGTGATCCATGCTCTCTCGAGGTATTGCGCATAAAGGCCATATCAAATGGCACGATGATTGAAATGCATCACGCACCATAATCGGTGAAATTTTATGAGTTTGCTGACGGTGTAAATCAATCACATCACTGGTTCGTTACAAAAAGTACCTCGCTTCTTTAGCAATTCCGTTGATTAATATCCTTAAAACTTAAATTAAGAAGTAGTGTTTCTGTATTTTTGGGTTTTCCTTTAGCAACCATAAATTAGCATTTTTACATTTGCGTCCAGTATGGGAACAGACTATATAGCCTTACCCTATCACAAATAATGGGTCTATCCCATTGACCCCTGCCGGAAGGTACGATAGTGATTCGAAGAGTGGGATATAAATTTAGATGAGTCTCTTTCTCGCCATTGCTTTTTTGTTCGCTCCGTCACAAGCAACACATCACTCCGAACCTATTCCTATCGATGGAGCCATGCCATTCTCAAAATTGGACTAGCTCGTTAGTCTATAGAAATTGCAAGAGAGAAAGAGCTACCCAATAGGTATATTCTGCATGAAAAAGGTTACAGTCGTTGAAACACACTGTAATTGGAAATAAAAATAAATCACGAGCTAAACAGCGGGGGGGGGGAGTTTTTCACTATTAAGGAGAGTTTAGATGCCGGGGAGTAATGAATGTAGATTCTGGATATATAGAGAAAATACAGGGAAAATATATCACGATCGACTCTCATAGTTTCCGGCCGATTGACCCTATAAACGTTAGGGAATTCCTGAGAGTCACGGTGAATGGGTATCCTGGCAACATTTGGAGTCATCAGTGATCGATAGCCCCCATCCAAACCTTTTCCCCATTAAGTATTCGGATAATTATAATCAACTTAAAGATATAATACATTATTTACGCTTCTGTTCGTCGTAATAACCATTAATCATTTTGTTAATATTTAGCCACTGAAAAACTAAAACACCGCTCGGAGAAATATAAATATATAATACTATATACTGTTATTTTCGGTTTAAATCATTAGATTCATAAGATTTTTACGAAAAGGGAGTAATTTATGATGATAGTGCACCATGCATTGAAACAAGTGCATGATTGAAGCGGTGAACGACCCTTTGACTATTTGTCAACGTATATGTAATTGGGTACATTTGATGTGCAGGCCCATTTACGACCTCTACTGTAGTACAGCATTAACTAAAACACAGTGATTCAACATTAAAAAAGACTTCTTACCAACACGTAATCGATTCATCCGAAATTGAGTGTTATCATTCCGACGGCGAGTCTGTTCATCCGTCGTTTGAAAACTAAATGACGGCAACCTTGCCGAGTCAGCCCTGCAATGCAAGGCCAACCAACTCTCAAAAACCTGTATTTCGTGACCCACCCTTCCTCTTATCTTGTCTCCCTCGCACCTTTCGACCCACCGACTACAATTTCCAACCACCCCCGATTCCCTATTTCTTATTCAGCCCCTCAACCGAAATCCTTGTCCTCCCTTTGCATCGCTCCATTCATTACTCCCCTCCGATCCCAATGAACTCAGCAGAATTTATCCTTTACTCCATCCCCATTGCATTGAGAAGAAGACTGGTCGAAACACTTACGTTACACAGCTGGACATCGATTTCCGTTCTATTCTACGCTCGGGTATCTCTGGAGAATTAACTTTCAGGCCGCTGCTACGTAATTTCGAGGTGCAAGGCGTTTGAAAAACCTTTCCTTTTAAACTGCTGGAACCTACACTCAGTGCAGCATCATCCGCGGGGCTATTTATTCAATTACCGCTGGTTCATTGCATGCAATCAAACGAGTCATTCGTTAGCCACGTAAGCATAAGTACAGCATGATTCTCCGAAAATTCTTTTGTTTCCCGAAGAAAATTCGTAATTTAACTTGAAATGTTATCAAACTTAGCTTGAAATTTTATCAGATTCGTTGAAATGTGCGATCTGTGAAATTGTTCCGATCAATCATAGTTTAAATACGAAAGGTAAATATTAAAGGGCTACACTGTAATTGGAGTTGCTGGGGTGCCCCGAAAAAAAGGATCGGTTAACATAATACTCAACCTAGATTATAAGCCTAGCACACAGAGGGCTATAAATATAATTTGGGTTGAATGACCATCACACCATACCTCCACACGACATTGAAACTAATATACAAGAGATTATTTCACTAACATCTTAAAATAATGACTTTAAATCCGTTTTATAAAAATTTATTTGCGGAAAACGGTGAACATAAGCAACTTTAGCACAAAGCATTCACTTTATGAGAGCTATAGTATACGATAGTAAATTGAATGAATCTACCTCTTTCTACACCGTCAAAACTTTTTATTGATTTTCTGAGACATATTTTACACCTATTTGGTTTATCAAGCCATCTCGCTCTAAATAGAGCATCTCCTAAACCGGATGTATTATGGACTCGCGTTAAAAATACCATTGAATACTCAAATCTTAGGATGTTTGAGATGCGTACCGAAGGAGAGCATGCGATGACCAAAAGTGAAAGAAACTGCGTAAATGCAACATGAATCATATTGGCGCAGTGAGATTAAGCTCTCGAATACAGCGTCAGAAATACTAAGGTAAGTTTACCGTGAACTAAACCCTACCAGATCTGAAAGACTTATTCACTTGAAGACCAACTCTAATTAATTATTAAGACCAGTACTACCATTAGGTTTCTCGTAGTACTTCCTAGTGGCCAGTAATAGCACTACTTCTTTTCAGACAGGGTTGTTGAAGGGTATCATCCAGTGTTTCCAATGAGAATCTGAAATGGGAATTCGAACGCTCTACCAAATGGTCTATTAATGCCCAACAATGTACATTAGGCCGATTCCGTCGGATATGGTGACGATTGAGACAAAATAGATAGGACGGAGACACAAATGACCACTTGGTGATCTACAGTCAATCTTAATTTAATAATTATTATTATTACCTAAATTGTATAAATTCATCAATGAGTTTCCTGCAAACATCGGGTTTCGTTTTCCTCAATGGCTTTTAGTAATTCTATTGCTATAATAATTACAACAAATATTAAATAAGAGTTATCAGTTTAACAGATATGGACCCAATACATTCCAGGATACAATTTCCGGCGCAATGAACTCATTTCTTTCGCCTACTTCTCATAACTAAAGAATTTTCTCGTGGTACTACTCGTGGCTATGTGTACCTAGAAAATTACTACGTACATACCGCTGACAGCGTCGTAAATTACAATCTGTAGCCGCCCCTAAATCTAGGCGTATTAACGCTTGTAAAATAATGATTTTTTTTGAGATTTGAATTATAAATAGGAGATTTGAATCGCTGTTGATTAAATTATTTTTTGGGTCTTCAAATACTTCTTTTGAAATTTATACGGATTGATTGCAATTGAATGTAAGATGATATTTTTCCCTGAGCATTGGCAATAATCAAAATTTCTTCAGGCTTTAAATTAATTGCTAGCAAAATTAATTCTCCTTGATAAACTCGTCATTTCATGCCATTCCCGTCACCTTCTCCAAAAGAAGCCTTTGGTAAGTCAGTAACTCGCTTATAATAATAAGTATAAAACAATAAGCCATCGCCATGAAATCCAAGAATACCGAAAGATTTTTTATTCATGAACTCAAACTCGAACCTGAATGGCGCTCGAGAAAAACATTTATTTACAATTTGCAAAATTCATATATAATTTGACTAATCAATCTATGCTCTTTAAATCATTTTATGCATTATTCTTTCCAGCGAAAAAGAAAATTTTTATATGATCCTAGACATCCCTTGAATAATAATGAAATACCAACCGGTCAAATGCGTGCCCTGTAATACGACTCGGCTTGAGTGTCAATTCCAAAACGGAGCCTGAAAGGTAATAGTTTTCACGCAAAGCTTTTGGAGATTCAAAAATGCAAGCATAACTTTTATAATTCTGTTTTATTTCACGAGTAGTAGTTCAACTGAGCTGGTTTGTTGATTAGTGAGAGGCGGATGCGTTGCCTGGAAGTGAAAGCTTATAGCATATTAAGGTATACTTCCTTTACTTACAACCGTGTTTTTATTACGGTAACATCATCACCAACGTCATACACGAATTAATAAATGTCGCTTCATCTCTGGCAGAGCAGTTTAAACTTCAATCTAGGCCACCAATAAAAGCTACATCAGATAAGTTTACGTTTATATTGCTCTCATAAATATCCTGGGAAAAGTTTTCGCGTGCGGTTGGACGGCGTCCCCTTGGGATATAAAAACAGACTTGCCCTTCATTCATTTCCGTCTCCTACTCAGTTCCCTCGGTCTCTCTCTCTCTCTCATCTAATCTCTTCTATCTCAATTCCCGCTTCTCTCATTTCTCGTGCTGTAATACTTTAAACGCGGAGTCCGTTTTCCACAGATAGCAGAAATATCTATATCCTTAAGCTAGATAAACTCTTTCTTTAGTGCAAAATTATTTCCAATGCCTATGCATGCAAAACAACAAGTTACATTCAGATTGATTTAACGTGAGCGAATGACGACAGCAGATGACGGACTGTGTTGACGTACAAGTGAGCATTCAGGTCAAACAAAAATTGAGATTAGACAAACGGGAACGTTCATCAAACGTTCAATCCTGTTCTTGAACGTAGGAAATCCTAATGCTCTGAAGTTGCGGTGGAACGGATATGGTGTCAAGAGTAAAAATCATGCAGTCTTTTCCCCACTTTTTAGCCCAACAAAATGAAACTCTGCGCTATATTTGAGTTCCCTCTAAATGCAACATTCCGAGAAGTTTGTTGTTGAATTCTTGCGGAACGCGGCACACACGCAGCTCTCGTAAAATGTTGTACGCAAAAAATATTTTTCAAAAAAAAAGCTGGTCAAGTCGTTAAAGCCATGCAATGCGTATGGAGAGGTCAAGGAAGCGACGTTGCGAGTACATACATTAGAGGGGACAAGAGAGTGGTAATATTCCAAAAAGTAATGAACGCTTCAATATTTTAATCTTTATTATTTTCAGTTAAAAAATGCGACTCCACCAAAACTTCCCCTAAATCCCTCAGCCGCTTTATTTCCTGGAAAAAATATGGATGCAAAAATTTATTTTTCAATTATTGTGCAAAGAGTAAATTTAAGGCGTTGCTTTCCGATCTAGATACTGAACTCACGTTGCGGAATAACAAATAGCGATCGTAAATTTGATCCTTCCTTCCATATATTTATGGTTATAAAAAATCATAACTCAAAAATTAAAAGGGAAAATATTAATTTTAAAGTAGATCCATGTCAGATCATTGGTTAATGATAAGTAATAGCAAGTTAATGCACAAATTAATTTAGATCATTTTAAAATACATCAGTGAAAATCGATAAGGTTTCTAAATTGCCTAAAACATTCTTAAAATTGGATGGAATACACAAACGATATCCATGGGAGACTGACGCACTTGATATTCATTTCAGTTTTCGATTAATTCAAGAACCAATAAATATTTTGAGATCCTGGAAAGAATTATTCCTTACTATTAACATAACAAGAAGATACATTATCTGATAGGTTGAAATAAAAAAACGTTAAATCTCTCACGAGTCAAGATAAGAGCGACTATGTTGTTGAAGACGTTAAACGTTAACTGCTAAATGCAAAACACAAACTTTTCTTGAAGTTAGTTAAAACTTCCATCATTTTGATTAAAAGTGAAATAATATCCATAAACACTAATGAGATGAGAAGATGGAATCGAGTTAGTTCGGTAGCTATTGTCAATGGCTTCTAACTAAAAGGGTCAAGTTTCAAAACTAGCTGTGACAGGAATTTCAGTGTAATGTCTACCCCAACTATGGGAAAATGTGTATAGTAAAAACACCTCCTTCGGATGTATCGTATTATGTGAGAAACTCTTTGCGCCTTTCATTGAGAGTAGATTAATTCCGACGCCGAGTTTCTCTCCATCCTTCCCCCATTGCCTGAACATCACAACTCCCGCCAAATTACTCAACTAATCCCGTAAATTGCCTCAGCTGTCGGTAATCTCCCATAGCTACTGCTATTTGTGAGGATTATCTCTTTGACATTTTAATAAATATTTACAAAACGTAGGGGCTGTGAAAAAGGTCTACATTATACATAATACGTCATTCCTTTAAGAAGAACATGCAGTACCCTGCTCTCAGCACTTTACGCCCAAAATAAATGTCGAAGAAGTAAGAATTCGCAGTTACTGGCGACGAACAACCCACAGTCCATCTGAGAGTATTCGTTGCGAAGGAGCTAGCACTCGGTGCTATCATTCCATTCAATGCAATTCTACGTCCACTTTTATTCCATTAATGTACATAAGCGTATTTATACATAACTTTTTTATGAGACCCTGAATGTTGTTGCTAAAACCAATAGTTTATCATATTCTATGGAGTCTTAGGCTCCGAGGAAAAAGCATCTAATTTCAAAATAACTTCAATTGGTTACCAAAAATTACATAGAAAATCCAATTACTCTTTGAATTTATTTAACAACAATGAACAATGAAAGTTTTACCAAAGTAATAAATAATAAAAAAGACACCGGAGTCCAAAAAATTCGGAACTCCTTTTTTTTATCTTTCGCCTGTAGAATTCGCTGGAACCCATTAATGGATATTTGCAAAAAATATCTTGAAAGTCCCTCAAAAATACATAGTCTAAAGACTTCTTGCAGACACTAATCATCACCGTAGTAGCAGTGGTAACAACTCTGGCATGAACTCAAACGATTTTCAACCATTGAGTAAATCATTATTGATTAAATAAATTTATGAATTTCAAGTGCTAGAAGTAAACTTTTCGCTGTTTATAAATGTTCGCTGTTTAGGCTTATTAGATCAATTCGAGCGGCTTCGCCGAAATTATCGACATCGCTCGAATGACTACTAGAACGGCGCGACCCCATCAAAGTATCGATCCCAATCGTAATCTGTACTGTACTCGAGGGGAGTTGGCGTACACGTAGAAGTACAGCTTTCAAGTGGTCCACACCAGTCAACCCTATGTGTATTACCTGTTCAATTAAGGTAGCGAGATCGATATCTATTCGGAGGTCGGGTATCCCAATTACGCAATTCAATTAAAACCTCATGTGAGATGCGTGCCAATTGGTCGTAAATGCATCACCAATACAATTATCCCATCCAATTCTCTGTTACGAAGATGGAGACGGGATACTATGCTGTTTTACTTTCATCAAACGCTCCATCTCCCCAGGGGCATCACTTCCCTATAGGAGGGGGGTGGGTTGTAGAGCGAGGAAAATTCTCATTCTTGACAGAGGATCATCGCTCCCGGTGACGTCACGGCCATTGCCACCCATTGACGTCTAGTCACGCCACTCAAAGTCCTCCCCTCGACATTGTCCCCACGGCGAGGGAAAGACGGCGCCTCCGATTCTCTATAGCGGTGCAGACAGCCACCCCTCAAACCAGGCCTGCTCGTGACGTGCCTTCTCTGCGTCCCCCATCTCACAACTCATTCCCATAATTCCTCCAAGACGGAAAGCGTAAAGGACTCTTATGATTCTTTGTGCCCGGAGGAGCATTCGTGGGTCGCCAAGACCCGTACACTTGAACATTATTTATTAACAATTGCAAAATGAGAATACCTCATTTCATTGTAGTCCCTTCGAATTTGCGAGAGTAACCACTGTAATAATAATCACTCATTTGTCACGGAGGCCATAATTTCATATTTTTCGTCCATTAAACTTTTCCGCTATACATTGAACATTTGAGAGTACACTGAAACTCCCTTTTTAATGGGTTTACATTTAATATGAAATTTAGTGTGTAGTGTATGCTGATTTAAACAAATATATGATTTTATATTTATTAAGTGCGTCATATCACTTAATGGTGAGAGGATAACTACCAGCAGTTGGATTAGGATATAAATACCACCTGCGCCACAAGAACAGGGATATAACAGGGATGGAGGTGACGTTTTTAAAAAATGTTCAAATATTTTTAAATAAATCATCGAAAGTTCTCTTTTTCTATACTTTTCGCGGCGAAATTTTACGGGAATATTTTCGAGAATTTTTCGCGAAACCGACCTTCATCCCAAAATCGACCCGACCACATTAAAGTACTCTTGGATTAGTGCAAGACATCAAGATGCGAAAAAAACAAGACTTCCCTCCGTATCCGATTCCCGATAATATTTTTCTCCTCTCGGTTCCGTCTCTCCTCTCCCTCCCTCCCTTCCTGCGTTCCCCACAAAGGCCGGCTGGGCTTCCACCGCATCGGATGCTCCGCAGGTCTTTTGTCGCTCGCCCTCGCTCTGGAATGCACCGCCGCCCCTTCCTTACTCCGCGACGGACGACGGAATTCCGCGGAGGGGCAGCAGGTGAAGGGAAGTGGGCAGCAGAGAGTCGACCTTTGGGACACGATATCTCCGTCGCGCCCTGCAAACTACCGCATCGCAGACTTCGCTCCAGGGAAGACGTTCCGACATCACGCGGTGCGGAGAATGCCATCTGGCGGAAATGAACGTCAACCGCAGTCTGGTACCGAGGAAAAATTCACGTGACAGGAATCGGGGGAACGAGTTTTTCTGCGAATGGGAATGCGGGATGGCGCCAGGAGAGCTCTGCGTCGATTTCGTCTAACCTCATTCGAACCACCTTAGGAAGTATAGCAAAGATTCAAAGCGTATGATTCTCACTTTAAAAAAAATAAACAAGAGGTAAAAATCGAAATCCATCAATATGATGTACTTATGTCTGAATGTAATGCTTTAGATAAAAGATAAATTGCATGTTTAAACCTTGATAAGGTGATATTTCTTGCCTCAAAAAGATAACGGTAGAAAAATTTCTGCTTTAATTTATTGAATAAAATCTTTTTTTGAAACCCTAATCTGTGGCTCTGTAGTTTCAAGGAAGTCATGGTTTTCTTTGACTTAACAAAGACATTTATTAAAAATTCAGACTACGAAGAGTCATGGCGCCAAGTCGATTAGAATTTTTTATATTGCTCCCTAAAATAGGAATTTGAAATAATTTTGACAGCTTTTTTGTGGTATAAAAAAGCCTTAAGTTCACGAGGCATTAATCCAGAGAGAGTTAAATACCATAATTAAGATATTGATGGAAACAGCAAAAGTAGTACGTTGTAACATTTTGCTAGTTAGATGATCGTTTCAAAGACTCAAGGGAATGTGCACGATATGACATAAGAAATATTTGATTAGGTTTAGCGTAAAATACAATTTATGTGTATAGTAATAACTATCAACCCGGATGAAAATAGAAAGCAGCTAACATTTCGAATTAATTCCACCAGGTAACTGTTTTTTTACTTCCCGCGTATTATATATGAACTAAACAATATACTCCAAAATACGACATTAAGTCAACATTGCGCAAGGTCTAATATTTGTATTTTTTGGCCAAAGGTGCATGATCAGGTATTTATATCGTTTACTGAAATTAAATATTCTGTTAACTATACCAGTTCCCGGAATGAAGAAAACATTGGTAAACAATATTAGGATAGAATAAAATCTTTGCCTTCAATAGTATAACTTTGTGAATAAAACTTCCAGCCATCGATTGGGATGTAGGCAGGTAATGAAATAGTAGCATTCGAGTCTAAATCTGAAGCGAAGACAATTATTGATTTTATCGAATAAATAATCATCGATGAAGATATCGCAAGGTGTATAGTCAGAGAAGCAAGAAGAAATTCAAATAAAAATGACGATAAAGTGAAGAATTGGGAAGAATACTTGGAGCAACTCTGCAATGAGAAAAACGTATGATTAAACTAAATCAAACTGGGCTACATCGTAGCGTAACACGATGAAAAAGAAGCTTTATAAAGTGTGAATTCTCTCCCGAAATTAAGTTTTTTCACGAAAACATAGCCCCGTGAAGCGACTCAAATGCTTTTAAGCTAATTTAAAAGGCTGAAAAGGTAACTCTGTTCAAGCTAAGCAAACTAATTTGTGGCATAAAATGTATGCGATAAATGGACGAAAAGAACATTTTCGAATAGTATTCCCCGTCACAGTTAAATATAATAGAGTATACTCATCGAACTGAATTTAAATAGCTCCATGAGGACGGTAATGTCAAGAAAAGTGATGGCAAATAGAGCAGGAAAATCCCGGGTGAGACGAATGAAAGAAATAATGACTGCGAAAGAAAAAAGAGAGATATGAAGATAATATTAAATTATAATAAGCAGGAGAGCTGGATCTAACTATGTTCAGGATTGTCAACTGATTAATGTTGAGACGGAGTCAACACAGAATGTTTCTCCCTATAGAATGAAGGCACCGACTTTGACACGTAAATCTGCAGGCGAAACGAAAACATACATGACACACGCTAATGATCCCATTAATTATTAGTGATCCCATTAATGATCCCACAAGTGGGAATTTACCTTGAGAGGCCCTTCAAGTTACATCCGGATCTCAGAGTGTCAATTAAAGACTTATTTCTGACGCTAATAATAAATTCTCCCTGCCATTCCATCTGCACTACAAACCTCAACACATCAAAGCATTACCCAAAGGAACATCCTAGATTGAACTATCATTAAGTGTTGCTGTTACTTATTTTCTAATTATTAAATCAATTTTTTTCCCTAAACTTCTACAGAAGTTATTTCCTCATTAATTTTCAAGTAATAAAATCTGTTACCCCAGATTCAAGCCTCGATATGTTGCATTACTTCGTTCGTCCCTTCCAATATACACCTACTGACAGCATCCCTTGAAGTTTTTAAATGCACTCATTTAATAAATACTCCATTGATATCGTAATATGCGTGAAATGAAAATGGATTTTTTGTAAACCAATAGGAAATTGACATTGAAAGACTCTGTCTTGGAGTTGTATTTATTTCTCACATTCCATCGGGAATCGTGGGATCCGGGTTGAAATCCCGATTAATTCGAACTATTTTCTCACGCCAAATATTTGGGGAAATCCGTGTAAAATATTAATATATAAGCATGACACTTGTTGAAGATTAAGAAGCATGAAAGCTCGTTAATCTGACAATTTTTGTTTCACGCAAATATTATACAAGATAATCGTGGTGGGGGCTATTTCCCCTAGCCCTTAGGCTGGTTTCTTCGCCAGAGGGATATTCTTTTCGAAAGAAAGAGTACGCCCTGGCAGTCCATATAAACGCTCAAAAAAATTTTGGCTCTAACCCTTGACGTTAAAGGTCAAGAAACAACACACCTACCTACTTCTCGCCTGCCCTTTTCGTCTCTCCTCCCCACCTCCCACCCTTTGCCATTCCTCCCCTGTCGCACGAAGCTACTGGAGTGGGAGGAGAGAGCACACAACCCAAGAGGGAGGAGATCCCACGTCGGACGGAAAATTGACAGAAATATGTATCAAGGCGAAAAGTCATGCTTTGGGAGAAGGAGAGGGCGGAGGAGTAGGGGTGAATTTGGGGTGGCGCGGTGGTTGAGGGGGGAAGAGAAAGGGAAGGGGCAGGAGCGAAGACGTCAAGAAAGACAGTAGCAGTACGTGAGAGGGATCAAGAGACGAAATAAATCGAAACATCCAGAGTACGAAGCTGCTATTCGAAATTTGAGATAGCACACTAAAAAGTACCCGACCATAACAGAATGGTGCGACATTTTGAAAATTAATAAAAATGTTATAGCATTATTTTCAGAAGTAAATCACAGTAAACACGGAAGTCAGGGCATAGGCAATTCAGAATGAGAGGTATATGAGGCAGGTTGTCCATGAGTTTTTTGTTGGAATTATGCTGAGAATACTTGGATTCTCGAAGAGAAAAAGCAAGACACAGATTAATAAAAATATATATCACCAGAGATTTCTAGTGACACAGACGGAATAATTATGGGAACACACTGTATTGGTATAGTCGATCACCGGGATAAAATAAAAGAGAGAGAGGGAGAATAAACTTCACAGACAGATTCTAGTAGTCCTTTCCTCGCACGATACACAATCATAACAAAATCAATCTCAAGTACCCGAACATGTTTACCTATAGACAAACATTTAATGACTTAGCCAATTACAGCAATATTTATACAGAAATGCATGATGTGTGTGCGTACGAATGTTTTGGTATTATGACCCAATATATTATATATTCAAATGCATGTATAAACTTAAAGTTGTAAATGTGTGGATGGTTCCGCGGCAACCCCCGACAAACGCCCTGGCTACGCATTATTTTATTTATTTAGCATTCCTCCGAAAACAACACTTTTTGGCCTTACCATCGGACTATTAACGATTTTATATTTACATATAACAATGGAAACTATTGCAAACACCCAAGCCATAGGTGGAGAACAATTTACTCAGGCGGGAATCGAACCCACGACCTTTGGGTTGGACGAGGACGTTACGCCACCACCGGGACGGCGGGGTAACATCCCCGATTGCGGGATAGAGTGCAGATGAAGATACGTATAAGGAAAATTATTACGTAAGTTCGTTAGAGTACCCAAAGTTTTTTCTCCAAGTTCGAATAACATTTGGTATTCTAAGTTTTTTGATTGCACCAATTAATGGCGAGACTAAGTGAAAAGGTTGAGCTCTGAGGTTAATTTAGGGAAAGGTCCAATTAGGATAATCCTGGCGGAAGATAAATATATTAGGATTCAGAAATGACATGAGACAATGTCGATGTCGATCAATGTCTTAATATGAGTGGAAAATATTTTATAAAAGAAGAGTCAAACCTTCAAACTTATGACTCGAAAAATGATTATATTGGGTCGTTCAGACTACACCTTGAAAAGAAATTTACAAAAATTTCTAAAACGGGATTTTCTTAAATTTTTTTCCAAAATATTAATTGAAGAGAGAACAACGGTCTGCTATAGTTCAATGAAAATAGTTTCCCTGGGTTTCAGCAAAACGAATAATAAAACTGGGAAAACTCTGAAACGCAATGGAAGCCTAAAAAACGAACTAGAATTAAGAACAAATATAAAATAGAATAGGGGAAGGTCGAAAATGAATTATGATAAGCAAGTGAGGGAACAAGATATTGAAAGAAATCATAAGAGAAAGAAGAAATAGGCCAGAAAGATGATGCTGATACACACTTCTTCTCGGATTGATAAGAGACGGTAAGTATTTTCAAATAACTTAGATTAGTATATTACGATACATAATTGCATTACAATAATAATTTTACATGGATGGAAAGTGAGAAGTCAAAATTAACGAAGATTAAAATAATTCATTTAAAAAATGTGTGCAAATGTCAATGTGATGGTTTACTTTCAATAAAACCCCGCAAAGAGGTCATGAGTTCATGAAATAGATATTTTCAATTTTTTGCGCTAATTTTCATGTGCGCTACTTCTAATTCCCTTAATTGAAACAAAACGGGACAGAAATGAGCAATAAGAAACACAATAAAAAGTTGGGTATTCAAAGTATAACTTCATCTTTTTAATTTGTAGAGAACGAACTCATTTCCACAAGAAAATAACATTAATTTCAGCATCGACGAATTCTCGACATCGATGTTCTGAAAATGGTCGATGTCAATTGTAGCATCGATGTTTGACTATAAATGTGACCTCCCAGAGCGGAAGTAAGGGATGCGGTAGAAGGGAAAGAAGAACCGGAGGTCTGAAATGAGGTCGAGCGGATGAAAGATTCATGGGTTGGGAGAGAAAGAGAGGGCGGCTCGGGAAGAATGGAGGTGGGTTTATCGCCCTCCCTCCCCTAAGTTCCCCCTTTAAAATTCCGCCCTCGCTTGAAACAAGGGAAGGCCATCTCCCAATGTCGGCCGCCCTCACATCCACCCACCCGCTCACACCCTACCCTTCGCATCCTCAACCGTGCGTTTTGTGAACGTAAAAAAGAGGAGGAACACAGTATTTTTCGACTCATTTCAACTCAGGCTCGGGGAAAACTTTCCTTACTCGTTTTTTTTTATTCAGCGGTCGTCCCAAACAAATTGCCATTTACGGCTCTCTTGCGGAATTGCTGAAACTCGAGGTTCTCTCCCAGCTTCCAACCTCCATATGAAATATGGCGATGCATTTTCGAATGGTCGCAAACAATTCCTAAATCAGGCCCAAGGCATGATCCACGCGGAGTTCAACTCACTTTTGAAGCTTTTAAAAGTCACGTAAAAATATTTCGCCCACGGATCGCACGATTGTTACCCCAAGTGACAGGAGCCCGAATCAAAATTCTGATCTTTCCCTCAATTGGCAGCACTTGACATTTTGTTGTACTTTCAATTATGAAGTTTGCCTATGCTCTCATCAGAAACCTTAATTACGGAATGTCATGCAAGACGAGTAGATGGAACAAGGTATTTAAAAACGACTACGATAAAATTTGGTGTGAAATTTTTTCTTCCACTATTTTTCAAATTCGATTTCGTAGTTTCATTAATATTTCCGACTAACTTCAAACAATATGATATCGAAAAATATTTTCTCTTTATTCCCAAACGTTTTCTCCTTATAAATTCAACCGAATCTATTCGACAAGATATGAAACTCTTGACCCAAAATGTAAGAAAACTCTATCTAAAACTGTCTTCAAGGTTAAAAGCCATTTGGATTGGATCAATTTATAATCATAAATTCAGGTCTATGTGCAAGTATTCAAGAAGCTATAACAGGATGCGGGGCTAGAAGTCTTTCTTAACATAAACTTGATGCAACGATCAACAGCATTCTTTTAAAGTTCTCTGTTAATAAAAGGTTATGGGTACAAGGAACTGATATGGACATATTTTTGCAATTTCAACCTGCTGGGGAGAGCGTATGTTTGGAGTGGGAGAAAGTGAATGGAAGTCGTGCTTATTCATTCGTAAAAAAAATCCATCAATACCCTCAGAATTTGGCCGCAGGTCTAGAGAGATGGAACTATGGAGAGTTGAAACTATATAGTATCGTTTCCGAAAGCGTTTTGGTGGCGCAAAAAATGGATCAGGATTAAAAATATCATGACTAGTACGCTTTTGTGAATTGATATTTGGATAGGCACGTTTTCATCAAGAGAAAAGTAGCATTTTGATGGCACAAATAACTGTTGACGAGAACGGAGAATCCACCGTTTCCACGTGTATTTTTTTAGCGTTTAGTGGGAACAAATTTCGTTTCTGTCGAATCTGCTAACAGCATCCACCAGGATCGATTGAACAGACATTCCCAGGTAAATTTGAGAGTTTATCCAAAAATTCCGGAATAATGCCGAAATTTCAAAACCGGAGAGGGCTATCTACGAGTCAGACCTTTTAAAACATAATATCGCACAAGAGATAATTCAATATTTCATTATTAAAAGGAAAATCCTGAAAATTAAACCTTTTATTGCCAAAACATTTCCATGAATTGGAAGAAATTTTCTCAACGTAATATTGCATGAGCTATTTATCAAAATGATAACACGGATTTTAATTTTAAAATAGTAAAGTTGTGAAAAATAAACATTTAATATATAGTATCAAAATTACTTTCATCACTTCTACTACTTCAATGCCAGCACCTGTTTTCGCACCCTAGCAGCATGCGCTAGGGTGTTTGGCAGGCAGTGATTTCACACCAGGTATGCAACATAGACGTTGCATTTTATTTAATTCTTAGTTACCATTAACCATAAAAATTCAAATTATGGAGATAATACATTTATCAACTAAAACTACAAGCGCTTAAGTGTAAAACACTTCCCTACGCATGCGAGACGAGCTGCTAGGAACAAGAAAAGCAACAAAATAGGGGTTAGATAATATGATGATAGCGTATATAATCTATCAGGCTACATATGTTAAATAATACGATATTTTACCCTATCTAAGTCGTTTGTAGTTAGTTGTAGAAGCATGAAATTTTAATCTGTCGATTCTACACTTGATCTCTTTAAACTTATTTTACTGATCTCGCCGACCAGTCAACGATGAGACTAATACTACATTTTCAGCTTCTGAAGAAATAAAGGGGCCTCTTCAAATTTTATACGTAATATATAATTTGCGATTTCCTTTCCACTGGATAGAGATCCGCATTTTCATTGCACGATAAATACATTGGGGATAACTAGGATGAATCTGAAGTCTTTGCAAATTCATCACGTGAAATTTGTTGGATTTCAAAATCAAAGGTAAGGAAGCTCTAATGGCTTGAGAACTAATGCTTCGTCGATAAATCTACAGACTCAATACAACCTGCCTAATATTAGCTTTTAGCATCAAAAAGATGAACATAATGCTCCAAATATAACGTTGCTTAAATGGTTGAAAATTGTCTCCAAGAGAGAGAACCTACATCTGTCATTCTTTGTCATTTCAAAACGAAATACCTTCTGGCTTGTTGCATAGGAGTGTGTTCTCTCTAGGCATCCTAGCTGTCACGCGGCTACAAGTTCAAATGCTAACATCAAACAGTACCGTTTGCATAGAGCCATCACCTGGCAAAAATCACTTTTTAACTTCCCTTTTATAAAATAGAATTCTCTTCCTCACCAGTCAAAAATTTATGCTTTGCTAAATAAGTATATTTCGGAGAAATTGTTTCTTAATTCCACCGTATTTAGAATAGGTAGAAACATTAACATAAAATAAAATGCATTAGGAATATTTTATCATTGATGATCGAACGATATGCTATCAGTGGTTATCGAAGTTGGATTGAAAAACCACTTTTAGTTCTCACTAATGAAGAGCAAAGCACTATTAATGATAGAATTAAATCAATGTTCTAGCTGAAGACGATGATAAATTAAATAAATTTTGCTTTTTATTAAATGTACACACGCCGAATCAATAATGTTCAATTATACACATGTCGTAGATACTAAAAGGAATGTCAGAAGATGAAAAAAGTATTGTATTCAACTATAATATTCCTTTCGACATGAATACTTTGGGTGATTTAACATATATTCAAAATAATGAATTTTTCATTTAAACCAAAGTATATTTCAGGAAAAAACATTAAAGCAAATGAAATTTTATTAGAAGACGCACTATATTAGGCATATCCAAACAAACATTGTGAGGATTTTGTGACCTCAACGCTGCAGTGAAGGAAGGTATACCCCGAGAAAACAAGGTGTACGCGGGAATAAGTCCTCCTTTATAAAACCTTGGCTTCAACCGTTTACGGCAGAGTCCAAACACGTGGTGAGCGAGTAATTTCCGGTGATGTACGCTAGAGGAAGAGAGCACCATACGAGGGGAAGTGACGCGGGCGGAGGAGGGGGAATGTCGAAAGAGGGGAGGGAGCGAGGAATGCGGCACTTTGGAAGGGTGGGAAAGGAAATGGCGGAGAGGAGAAAGAGGATGGAACATTTAGGAAAACAAAAGAGTGAGGGCGTGGATGAGGGATTTGAGCTGACAGAGGCGAGGAAAGAGAGAAAGAATTACAGGTGAGCCCTTCTGACTGCCGGAAAATAATCTCGCGAGGCAATTTTGGTGAAAACAAGAGAGAATGTATCCGTTACAAGGCGACGTGATTGGATTTTCAAGTTCGAGAGGAATTAGTATAACATAACTCCACTGACTGTTAACGCCTGTATATTTTATATGTTAAATTAACTGATGTAATAAGATTTCCCGTGCCTTACTTCTATATCAATGGGATGTAAATGCACCCCCACTAACGGAGTACGGTCAGTGGCAAGGAGAATGAAAATTACGACACAGTATAAATAATGTGCAATTTTGTTAAGTTCACAACTATTAAATGAACAACTACAAACACATGGCAATTATTAGGTCAAAAAACGCGATGTCTGGGGGTAAAATATTCAACAAAAATAATACTACCGAGAAATACATCAGATTAAAACCTTAGATAAAGTATTTCAATGAATTCCTACTCATATATATGTTAATTAATATTTTGAACAACTAATTCCAAAAAATATAAATCCCTCAAATGTATTGCATGCAATAAATTTAATTTTAAAAACATTAAAACAGTAAAAAGTAGGTTTTCAAGATCGCAAGGTACAAAGTATATAACGTTTTAATAGCCTTCTGTGATCACAGCCAGCGTTCTCAATTCTTGAGTAACGACGTCTCTATTTTAAGAGGCTTAAACTACCATGTTTATTCTCATTGATCTCTCCCTAATTATTGTGACGTGATATAAATTATTAATTAAACATAACTAAGTAAAAAAAGGTGGTTCGGATACCAACGACGGCGTCACGTCGATTATAAGGCAATTAAAAATATCAAAAGCAAGGATCATCGAAGAAGCCGCGCAAAATTCCGCGATGATCAATCTAAATAATAAAGAAATTTCTTTCTCCTAAAATTATTCCAATACATTTCAACCAACTTATCTGACTTAAGTTACATAATGTTTCCTGGCGAGATGAGCTTCAACCAGGATTTCAACCATGCATATCTGTTAAAGAACCAATGAATTCTAAAATGAAAATATATATCACGGATTATAATTCTCGATATTGAACGTTGAAATTGAAAGAGAGGAGTTTATCCCTCAGGCGTCCATTTGCATCGTAATTTGATAAAAATATACACATTATATGGAATGGAGAGAAAAATTATTCCGGCGAGGAATAACAGAACTTCTCTACTTACATCAACACTTAATTTCTAAGGATTTTTTTGGCTTTCCAAAATATAATATGATCGAACTTGACAGCTTTCAGAAATGCACTTCAAAATTCGCCAATTAACTTCGAAATCGTCACTTAAAACTTCAACATGGCATTAAGAGCAGCTATGGCAGACAAAAAGCACGCAAGAATAAAATTATATTTCGCACGGCAATCGTGCTTCATCTCGAGAGAGACCGGGGAGAGGTGACGCAAATTTCTACCTAGTTGGAACACCACCTCTCTGAATAAAATTTTGGAGCATCGATTAAGCAATAAAACACGAATTAAAAATTTCTAAAAACATTCACGCCTCTCCACGAGTGCGAGATTTTTTATGGTGTTTTTTTGTACTTTATACACGCTGGTCGAGAAACGAAATTACGGCCTCACGTCGATAGTAGCGGCTTCTCCATGGGAAAATGATCAAGTGGAAACTCCGGATAAGACGACGGGAAAGGAGTAGGCGAATGAGAGGAGGTTTACGGGAAACTGGAGATGAAATTCCGGCGGAGACACGTGTGGAGAGCGACCATGGCGGCACTGTGGAGGGGCGCGCGCGTTTCGCGAGGCACGCGCAAACAGCCGAGGGTGTGGGGTTGAAGGTGGAAACGAGGGATGGAATAAAGCGTTCAAAAATATACAAGAGAGGGAGAGAGAGCGAGACGGAAAAAGCGGCGTCTGGGACGAAATAGGAGAGCAGAGCGCCGCAGTATCTCTGACGGCCCACGCGCCCACCTCCTCCTTCCTCCACAATCAATTCCTCCTCCCACCCGCCCGCGAAGGCATCTACAGGAGTAATTTCTTTCCCATCAGCCACGGCGAGAGAGAGACAGTCAAGCCCGCCCACACAACCAGCGCGCTTCGAAATTTCCATAGTGGAAGTTAAAATCTCTGAGAGAGAGAGGAGTGGGATGCGGGTACAATTTTGGATATTCAAGGGAAGAAGGAAGGGTGGAACCACTCTGTAAGAAGTGAGCGCATCTTCGATGAAGAGTCCGCGGGCGTTATTAACAGTGGGGATTTTTACCCTCTGCTAGATCCGCTTAAAGGAGTTACCTTCAAGATTCAGGGATCGATAGTATGTTGTCAATCTTTGACTGTTCCACCATCGTTTTCTTCCTAACCATAGCATTAAATACAGCGCTAGATGAAACAGAAAGTACAAATAAAAATCTGCATTCATTTTGTGAAATATAGGAGTACTGGTCTACTAAGTTCAGTTAAAAACAAATCCTATATCACAACAAGTAAATAATAAATTTTAAATAAGTGTAGAAGTATTTCCACTCAATAGTAAACAGTACATTTATTTCACATAAACTTTGGAATTTTCCTCTGCATTAAGTAGGCGCATATTTTAATCCCTAAATCATAAAAATATTTCAGGGTATAAAATTTTTATGAACAATAATAAAAAATTAAAGGCAGTTGAATATTTCATACAGTTAAACGTAAATAAACAAAATCAAAAACTAAATAAATTTTAAAAAAAGCACATTACAGCATAAATTAGCAATGAACGTTTAGTAACGTCACTGGTGGACAAGCATCGGATCCTTTGGCAACTACGGTGTTTTTCATCTACTGCAACCTCGCTCGTCAATTATTGACACCCTACTCCTATCACCCAGGCAACATCCCCTCACACAAGATTCAGACATCGGTGACTTCGCCGCCCCGAACACCACCCCCCTTCCCCTGCGCCTACCCACCCACCCTTCGCCTTCCTCCAACCCCCCAGCCAGTCCAACAGTGTCCCTGGCACAGGTGATAATCTCTCCCCAGACTCTTCAACATCCCCCAATCATTCCCCCAAACCTGCCACCCTCATTTCCTCGTACTCATTTCGAAGCCTCTTAAAGTTCTTCGATCACCCACTTTATTTTTTTTTCCTTTTCCAGGCAAAGGCTCGCTCCATACTAACACATCTTTGACAAAAAGCAATTGAAGAGATGGGGAACGCGTTCATGGTACGGGTCCACGGGCTCTCATTTTTTTAATAGTTTTCAGCATTTACGCTCGACCGGGCGCTTCTCTTAACGCCCTCATTTCTTTGCCTTACTCCTTTCTAGTTTATTATGAGATGCGATGGCGAATTTTTAGCGGCGGCGATATTTTTTTATAGAGAGGCGCAACCGCCGATGTTCGCCTCGCGATGACCTGATTTTTCTAATTGAACACCGAGCGGAACCCAATTACAATCATTATGCCTTAGCTATTGAACTAATGGCCATAGACACCAAAACGAATCCATACGATGTTGTAATTGGTGCTTTATTGCTTGGTCTCAATGCAAATTTGAAATGCTCACAGTTTGAAAGGATTTACGCAGATTTGGAGGATTTTCAATTTAAAGTTGAAAAATGGAAATCCTGAATTGAAATCAGGGTTAAATATATTCATAGTTCATATTTCCATCCAAAACCTATCTTAAACGGTAGGCTACCATAGTAATAATATATACATATTTCTATATATATATATCCCTCCCATGGACTACAACCTTGTCGTGGTGGAAGAGCTTGTGTGTTCCGATGACCCCTAGAGCTGTGCTGGCGGGAGTAATAATAATTACTCCTGGACGGGTCACCCATGCCAGATAGGTCGAAGGTTAGGAGCCAGACTAAAGGTAGTCCACGCAGCGTCTGTTCCTCAGTGAGGCGGCTGCAATGGCGTCTGACCCCAGTGGGGCGGCCATTAAGTGATGGTGTCACGTTAAAAACACTATTGAGGAAGGCAACGGGAAACCACCTCAATTATGATTCCCAAGAATATAATGATGGCACTATAGATAATATGAGTCCTGGCAACTACGGGACTCGGCCCAAGAGGCCGTGTGTCGTGCCCGGCAGCGGGAGAGGCAAGGCTTCCGCGGTCGTCATCCCACGAAACCCTTGCAGGGAAGAAATAACTTCAGCAGGACAGAAGACTCAGAAGAAGGCGAAAGTAGTTAGAATAGGAACCTGGAACGTCAGGACAATGTTGAGGAGAGGCAAATTAGAAAATATTAAGCGAGAGATGGGAAGAGGTAACATAGATGTTTTAGGCCTCTGCGAGGTGAGATGGAAGGATAGCGGGGATTCCTGGAGTGACAATTATAGAGTAATATACAGCGGCGGGGACGAGAGCCAACGAGGGGTTGCCGTAATTTTAAATAAAGGGGTAGGAAGAAGGGTAGTCAACATAGAGCAAGCGACAGATAGAATTTTACTCGTAGAGATTAAAGCAGAGCCGACGAACTTGGTCATTATTCAGGTATACATGCCACCGAGCAACCACAAGGAGGAAGAAGTCGATAGGATGTATGATGAGTTAGAGGATATCATCGCGAGTGTTCCTGCAGGGAAACATTTGATAGTGATGAGGGATTGGAATGCGACGGTAGGCGTAGGAAGAGATGGTGGTGAGGTGGGGGACTATGGGTTAGGCACGAGGAATGAACGCGGGGAGAAAGCAATTGAATTCTGCAGGAGACAGGGGTTAGTCATCACTAACACATGGTTTAGACACCACAAAAGGCGTAGGTATACATGGAAAATGCCAGGTGAGTCAGAAAGGTATCAGTTAGATTATATTATGGTTAGGCACAGGTTTAGGAACAGTGTGATAAATTCGCACAGTTTCCCAGGAGCGGATGCGGACTCTGACCACAGTTTAGTTGTTATGAAATGTAACGTCCGTTTCAAGAAGATAAGGCAAGGGCGGCGGGTTAGGAAATGGAACGTAGAAGCATTAAATGGATTAACGAGGAAGGAGTATCAGCAGGCTGTAGAGAAAATAATGGATGACGATAAAGAACTGAGTACTATCGAAGAAAAATGGGAATGTATCAAGAAAGGGATATTGGAAGCCGCTAAAGAAACTATAGGAACCGTTAACGGGAAAAGGATAAGGAAACCATGGGTAACGGATGAAATGATTGTAAAGATGGATGAGAGGAGAAGATGGAAAAATGTAAACACAGAGTTAGGTAAAATGAAGTACAAAGAGTTAAACAATAAATTGAGAAGGGCCACAAATAAAGCCAAAGAAGAATGGTGGAAAACGCAATGCGAGGATATGGAAAGTTTACAGAACAAGGTAGAAATTGGTGCTCTATACAGCAAGGTTAAGTTATTATCGGGACGTAAGAAGGCAAGATCTGTGCTAACAGTTAAAGATAAGTGGGGTAAGATAATAGTTGAATCAGGAAAAATCCAAGAGAAATGGAAAGAATATATAGAAACACTGTACTGTAGAGAACTTAAGCCGACAAGGGTAGACATAGAAAAGGAACATGACATAGAAGAAGATAGCTTAGGTCCAGGCATACTCGACGATGAAATAGAAAGGGCATTAAAGGAGATGAAAGCAAATAAGGCCGTGGGGGTGGACAATATTCCTGTAGAAATGTTGAAATGGTTAGGGAAAGGTGGGAAGAAGGCCATATATGGACTGATTCGTAGTATCTATGAGGAAGGGATCTGGCCGGAAGATTTTGTGAGATCGGTGTTAGTTCCTATATATATATATATATATATATATATATATATATATATATATATATATATATATATATATATATATGCGTTGAGGGTTCGAATCTCGCCTGTATGGGTTTCTTCTACCTAGGGCTAGGGTTTTTGTAATTGTGTCCATTGTTACATTAATCATTGTTAGTAGTCCGATGTGAAGCCCAAAATGGGCTGTTTTCGGTTTAATTCCAAATAAATAGATATATGTAATAATATTATAGCCTATCATATTATATTATATATATACAAGTATACTTTTATGTATTGTTCATACATGAAAACCCACTAAATGGCGAACACATACATGTATTAATCCACAAGGATATAAGGAAAAGGGATTGGAACACATAAAAGACGAACACAGGGAAGGGATGGGGGAATCGTTCAGATCACAAGCGTAAAAATGTTTCTTTGACCGGGGCTTGCACCACGGATCTTCGAATTCCCGGGCCGATGCTCTTAACCACTTGAACCATCAAGGAAACATAAATCACAATGAAATCCTGTGTTCGCCTTTTAAGTGTTCCTATCCCTTTTCCTTATATCTATGTTCAGGTGAATTTATATAAAAACATATTTATATATATATTTATATACAAATATTTATTTTTTATACATATATTATGTGATCTGAATGGCGAAGGAATAATTGGTAAATTATACAAAGAAAGCTGTTGTAACATTGAGAGTTGCTTGAACCATTTTCTTGCACAAAATAGCCTACCCATTGTAATATATCATAACTATACACTTAAGCATGCAATAAGGCCCTTTGGTTTCATACCAAAAACATTTTTGGTAGCTCGAGGGTCTTCTTCTGTGAAAAACTCTTCCAGGAAACAATTTTCGAGGCAGAATGGAAAATTTAGGAAAAGAAAGTGAGTTCATTGATTCATCCAATATCCTTGAGCAATTTAAAGGATGAATCAATATGAACTGTCTAAAGCAATAAATATGTTTCTCCTCTTTCACAATCAGCTTATTATTTTACGGTAAGTACTAGTTCAGCCCAATAATATGTTGATATTTTCATTAAGGTAAATTCATTATTAAGTTTACTTTATAAATGCAGCCCCTTATGGCAAGCGAACGATATCAAGGATTATCACCCCGATGCAAAATTAGAAGGATGAAAAATCTTACGAAGATTTTAATTGCCTATAAGTATATGCTGTTGTTGGTTTTTGGACTTGCTTTGTTCCTAGCGTTCTTGGCTGAATTATTTTCATATTATTGGTCTAATTACCATAAACTCAGGATGTTTTGGGAAAAGGTGAATAAACATTCATACTTTTCAACTTTGAATGACAAAATCACCGAATAACTCGCACCTGTGTTTGAAATTGCGTGTAATATTTGGAATTCGAATTTAATTCCTAAATCCAATTATTAAAATTCTACATCTCCTCAATTACCCAAATAAACCAAACCGTGCAACAAACGTTATATGGAGGCCTACAAATTTAAGAAATACTACCATCATGAATTTAACCCCACCTGAAACAGCATCAGCTGCTCATACGAACATCCCTCTATAAAATCACTTGAGACATATTTCAAAATAACGAACGACTCAAATGGTTCATTCCATCGTTATTAATTAACATCATGCAACTCTGCAACCTGCGGCGCAACCCTTTCTAGTATTTCTGTTTTCACCGGTGAATCAGATGGTGAAGAAGTTGAGCCAAGACGAACCCATCATCGCCGGATGGGATGGCCATCGAAGTTTGCACTCTTCATTCGTCATTCTCACTGGCAACTCCTCTCCTGGCGATTACGGTAATTCCTCTTCCGCACCAGGGCCGAAAAAATTCAATCTCACCCCGTAAACACCAGCGACCGACGCCCAAATCAGCCCCATTTCCGATGCCATATCATCGAAAATCACTCCTATCCCCTTTCACCCCGAAAATCTACCATGACCGAGAGGTTCTTGGGCTCTCTTCTTCACTCCCCCTGGTGCGTGGGAGGGTCATCACCGCCTGACTTCACCCTCCCGATCCGAAAGGCTAACTTCTTACGCAATCGCCTTCCGATACCCCAAAGGGGAGTCTCTAGATCCCGCTAAGCACCGACGCATCACGTTTAAAAATGCATAAGAACTCCCGAACCGCCCAAGTGGATATGTTATGTGAGAATGTGGTCGAGACGCTACGGTGGCATTAGAAATACATCCCCTTCCGATCCTTTTTATCTCCACCCTCCCCCGTCACCCCTAAGACAAGCGTCACATGAAATATTTAAGGGATGCTCTTAAAATTTCGGTCACATCTCCTCGGTCACTCCGCCCTTCCGCAAAAACCTCGTCCCGAACACATTCATCCACCCCCCTTTCCCTCTTCGCCATCCCTCTTCCCTTCCACCCTACCCCCTTCCACCCCCGCGAATACAACTGACCCACGCTCTTACGAGCATCCAAAGGAAACTGAGATTTCTTCGATCCCGTCTTCCCCCGATACCCCTTCGTTCAAGATTCTGCGTCAAATCCCTACGTCCTACGACCGAACCCAGTCGCCCTTCTCCATTCATTCCTACCTCTCGAATGCCTTCAACCCTCCCCTCTCTCTCTCCTTCTCTCCCTATCCCGTAGTCCATTCGTACGCCCTTTTCTCTGATAAACTAGACCCGGCACCATATTTATTGCGCTTTCATCTGTATTGCGAGTCATGCTTTCGCCGCTTCTACTATGATGTTTAGAATATTTCAAGTTTGCTTTACATCAAGGTGAAGGATATCATTTTATTTAATTCGACGTGATTTTGAATTTTCGACTAAGATGTTTAAAATCGATCTTTCAGTTAATCTTTTGCGGAATTTGAGGCATCGTGAGGGAAAGTAAAATCAACAGAAATGGCAACAAACGAAGAGAGGCTAGACATGGTGGAGGAGGATGTTGTTAGGAGAAAGGATTCAGTAAAAATCAATACAGAGCGTTTTGATTGGCGACAGTATAATGAATACTGAGGTAGAAGGACTAATTTTAGGCAAACAGGAAAGAGAAAAACGAAATGAATGGCAGTGGAATGTCTTCAGAGATGAAGAAAAATTGTATATAGCGTGGACTGTCCTATTGTGTTTTGTTAGACGAAGCAATCAAGGCAGTGATGTTAAGTATTTGACCATCCCAATCCTACCTTAAACATAAGGCTAACGAATAAATAAGGCCCTTATATCTCGATATACGTTTGACATAAAAGCATTTTTAAATATCCATTCTCAAAATTCAGGCTGTCGACCATTGTTTTGAGTTTTCACTATCTTTTGCTCCAAGAATAAGTATCAGCAGGGTTTAGTAGTAAAATGATAAAATTGATAACCGCCATAATGAACGTCAATCCAATAAGAAATAAATAAAATTCCAAAGGCTAAATATTAAAAAGATGAATTTATTATTACTAATTACTGCCGATCTAGTGGCAAATAATTAAATATTTTCTTCCCACTAATTTTTACGTTAAATATATTTTTCAACTAAAATTAATGTAAACTTTAATATATTTTTCATTTTTTAATCATTATGTTAATCAACGTTTTCACAAAGTGATATCCGAGGCTTTACTATTCAGAAGAAAGGGTTTGTTATGATGACTATCAAAAATAGTTCTAAAAATTTGTTACAACACTGTCATCGCCGTCAAAAATAATAACCAAGGAGTAAAACATTCAGTAATAGTAGAGGCTTTTATTATAAGAGGTGCGCAAACACAATGAGAATCAAGCATTATTGATGATTAATTTTAGCCTCAATTTCGATAAGAAAATGTAGCAGAAGTTTCGTTCTCATTATGGCCATTTCTCTCTTCTTCATTGCCTGGATTTCATTCCATTATGAGTTTTATTAATCAACATTCCCTCAACGATTATATGGGCTTAAAAAACTTCCAATTATTGATCAAACCACACTCTACAGTAATTGCTCCAATGGGCACAAAATACTGTCCAAAAATGATTCAAGTTGTCGATGAATTTTACCATTTCAAATATAAGTAAAAATGATATTTGAGTTGGATAGGGTATACTTAAGTATAAAAGGAAAACGGTTCTGTGCGAATGTTGGTTTGTTGAATTTCTACCACACGAGAAACTGCGTTCAAATTCAGGTAATCCATCCCATGGATAGGGCGCCATATTGTATGATCCCTTGATGCCCTTAGTAGGAATGAGGAGGAGGAAGGCGATGCCAAATCTTCTTTCCACTACTCTACATTCACTTAATACCCTCGACAGATATAACCACCAACAAAAAATATAGGTATCATTTTCGTTCGGTTAATGTGAATGCATCAAGTTTAGTAAATGTGACACTCGTGAAAATTGGACTGCATTTTTTTATATCCAAAATTAGGTTAAATTACAGTCCTTTATAAAAATATAACTATTATGTATTTCAGGTGTATACCCTTAGAAATTATTTATAAATGTCATTTCAAAGCCTTCATTAAGGGAGCAAAGTCACCATATGGCCGAGGCAAGAAACGAAATAAACTATTTCTAGCATCACAACAAGCCGAAGAGACAAACCTTTTTTCAACAAAGTAGAGAGAGAAGCTTAAATTTTCTGCAATTTTGAACGAAAGCGCTTATTACGCATTCCGCGCCTCAATAAACGCGCGCACGTTTGCGACATACTTATGTATGCCCAGAGCCAAGTGATGGCAAATACGCCTTGAGCACCCTTTCCCATTCAAAGCGAATACGTAGATCTCATTCCTTCACTTCCCACCTGAGCCCCTGACCGAGCCCTAGGATATTATTGTGGCCACGAAATCGCTTTCGAATCGCACATGAGAGCAGCTGTGCTCCCTGTTGCGGCCGTTACACCTAACTGCCCCCTCGCGGGAAAAGCGTCACAGCCAAGTCGCGCTGTGATGAGCGCCGCAGTGCATCCGGCGAGACAGACAAAACTTAAAAATCAACGGAAAAACGAGAGGAAAAAATTACAAATTTCTGTGCAATGGGATTCTACCTCCCCCCCTCTCCTTCACCGCATGAGCGTCGAGCCCTAAAGATTATCTCTACCCCACATGTGAGTGTTATACCCCACCCAGGAAAGCGCTCAGCCACTCAGGAGGGCATCTGGAGGCCGAAGCGGGCGTGGAGCCCTATGCAAGGGAGGGAGGGTGCAAGGGAGGGTCCTAATGAGCAAATCCTTCTTCTCCCGCCCTCCTCCCCACCCCCTCCCCCGCCGTCCCTCGGATCCTATATCCCAATTTAAAAGGACTGCCCCGACGTTCCTCGCACTCATTTCTCCATTTCCGCCTCTTCTTCAAGCACACCACCCCCTCCCCCATCTGTTTCCACCTCCATCCCCCTCGCATTCATCTAAAGCCAGAACATCAGTTTTCCTTAGCGCATTAAACAAAACGAGCGAGTATCCACCCTAGTTTTGGTTTAATACGTAGTAGAGTGAAAATACTCGACGACATGGCAACAATTCGGTTCACCAGGCGATCATAATCGAAGAGAAAAGAGTATGCGCAAGAGATTTGCACGGGAATACTGATCACTTAATTCGCACAGTTGCTCTGTACCTGTCCTGTGCCAATTCTTCCCAAAAAAAATTATGATAATCAGACCGACTTTTAGGTCTTACATACGAGATTATATAGGAATATAGGAATGCAAGGCACGCATATAGACATACTTTCGGCCAATAGCTCAAGGATTACTATTACGTAGCCTCTTGGTTGCGAACCCACTGGGCATTTGGCTGCAAACCTCTTTTGTGATAGTCGTGAAACAAATGCTCTTTAACACTTAAGTTTGTTCGTAATAACACTACGGTTCGTAAGTAGTGGTAGAATTCAATGATTATAACCTATAGAGATAGCAAGAAGAATACTGTTGTCAAGTTTAACATTTTAAAAGCATTATTGAGACGAACCGTAGCAACTTTCACATGAAGGCCTCAATACGTAAATTTATCATCGAATTTTTCAAATTAGTCAACGCCATAAATCTATTTTCCCCTCTTTCGTACGATAATTTAGGCTCTTCGCGAAGGTATTGAGCAAGGTTAATAAACTTAAGAATTAAGATAGAGTGATGAAATTCCGACGATGACATCGAATATCTTATGTGCTATGAAGAAATACGCGGAGTAGAGCTCCGCTGTAGTTACGCTGGAGTGCCCCAGAAGTCCCTTGTGCAGTCTTTAGCCCCAATCCCATTTTTCAATTTTCCATCCCTCAATCATTTATACATTTATTTATAATTAATCCGAAAACAGCACATGCTGATTTTTACATCGGAATATTAATAATGATTAATATAACGATGGGCACAATTGCAAACATCCAAGCCCTAGGCGAAAGAAAACCCATCCAAGCGGGAATCAAACCTATGACCTTTGGGTTGGCAGACGGGGACGTTATCCCACCGCCTCGGGGTCGGCGAACTTATTGGAGTAGCGTTTTATTGCTTCCATTCTTTTCCACCTATCATCTAGTCTCCTCGTGTCTCCATCATCCATATCGCTCCCTTAACTATCCAGCAAATTCCCTCAGGAGGTTCAGCCATATCTTTTCATAGCAACGTGGACGAGGTGGGAATGGAATCTGAGTAGTGGTGTAATTATTTCATTTTGCAAGGTCAGACCTGGTGTCGTTTGAGCGCATCCCGTCTGCTAGCTTCCTACTTAACTTCAATAACATGCGACCAGTCAAAAGGAAAATACGTATTCACTCGCAAATTTAGTTCCAATTTGAACAAGAAACAACATTTGATACTTACATTATCGGTGTAACACCATTACCTTGCCACGGGTTACTTTGTTATGCGTCATACAGGTAGATATCCTTGGGCATCAATCTATCAAATATTGAGAAACATATATGATGTGAATTTCTTCATTTTTTAACCCCACCCCTTTTTCAAATGGCTATTTTTAACCCATGCTATTCAAATGATCGTGGGTAAAAGTCCCACCCAGGGCCAGGATAACGGGTGTAAAAGCTTGTGATTTAGTCCGCAGGAAACCTAACCGCAAGTAACTCGGAAGGCAATGGAGGCTACCTGTGATTGGTACTAAGCAAATTGAAATAAAATAATCACCGAGCATTTTTTGGACCAATTTCCATTTATTGCCGTTCGAAACATCGATCAAAAATTTTCAAAAGGTCACACTTCCGAAACCTTGAACTTACTCTTAGGTTCCACCTTCCAGCCAGATGGCTTGGTGCGCCTGCCTAGCATGGAATACGATCCTCCATTTCACCCATATTAAGTTCCCACTCCTCCTCCCCACCCCCGAATATATCAATATGTATCATATCCTGTAAGTGATCTAAAACAGATTTTTTAAACTCCATTCAACCACGACTCCCACTTAAAACCTCCCGCCATTTCTTCCTCGGAAAATTTCACTTTTCTCACTTTGTGAATTACCTCGCGAGAAAAAATAGCAGTAATTATTTCATTCAAACGAGTTCACCACCTAACTTTACTCTGAAAGGTAAAAATTTACGCCATCCATTAAATTTTCATGAGCTCCCTCAACCCCTCTGCCATATAGTTTCCTCAAGGGATTTACCGCCTTTTCCCACTGTCCGACGGCCGCTTCTGTTAAACATCGGCAAGCGGACGAAAAATAGCGTGCACGCCATGTTTAATATTTGAGAGAGGTTTGGAGTTACTTCTCACGCCGCAAATAAAGACATAGTTAAACTAAAACGAAGAAGGCGAACGGAATTAAATTTTCAACCGTCAGCATGAGCGCTCATCGTCAAGGGTCACAAAACTTCATCCACCAATCACACGACGTTGTCATCCCTGGCATAAGTCAGAAGACTAATCACGGCAGGATGGCGAAGACTGCTGAATTATCAACGGAGGGTGTCGGAAAGAGACGAGTTCTCCCGCTCCGAGACACCCACATAACAAATGCACGCAGCTTTGTCCCTGCTCCCTCTTCCCTCCCAATTCCCATGATTCCTCACGAATGGCCCCCTTACAATCTTACTCCTAAACCCTAGGCTTTATGAAATATTACAGTGAGAATCACTCACTAACCTCAGGTTTAATAATATGTCGTCAATCTCTAACGAAATTTTGAGGCAGATCTCTTTCCTGAAAATGTTAAAATCATATCAAAAGCGTTGCTTTAGTTAAATAGGATGGATCATAGAGATGGATTTGAAGGGCGGACACATTACTCCCGGAGTATTTGTCATTTAATTCGTCTATGACATAGACGGGCTAGATAGATTAGTTAAACTACGAATCATATGGTGATATTTTAAAAATGATACTTAAGGTATCATAATCACATACGACCGGATGTAAGAACAGGGATAGTATATGTTAATTAAAACTACTATAATGCATTACTATTCTGCCGTATTCCTTTACATACTACTGCAGTGCATCTAACAATACATATAATGCGTGTATTCATCGTTTAGATAAAATAACTTATTTTCCATTCAATATAACTTTTGCTATGTTCACACAGTGCAGTTCATGCCTGTTGAGAGTTAATACCAAATCCCCTCGCGGCATTTGAATGTACCATTTAGATGCCTGTGGCCTAGCTCTGGTATTGAGATCATACCATTTTCCTATTCTTTTTATTACCGACAAAAATTCCATTATCTTATTACTTTAGAAACGTAAAACACGAGTAAAGCCGATAAAATGACCAAGGAAGAAATAGTATACAGGTCTTATTCATTCATTTTAAGTCTCTTTAATTTCACCCATGGTTCTTCTTTTTTATCTTTACTTTCAACTAATACTTTTCGAGAACGTTTTACTTCAAGTAATTTGATGACAGCACTGTCTATCTATAGAATTTAGATAAGTCTGGTTTACTTTTTAAGCTCCCAAATTAACAGAGGCAAGTCTCATTCAATCTATGGTAAGGCCAGAGACAGCATACAAATTGGAGGCCAATCTCTGAGGCGTATGGAAGGTGCGTCATAGAATACAGATTGCAGAAGCGGAAAGAACATGTATATGAAACAAAGGAAACGGGAGTGGGGGAGAGAATGTTCTAATCTAGAAGGTACCAGTCAATAGAAGAGCAAGAGAGATACGAACAAAATGCTCCATTAATTGAATCAATTCTACAAAGAAGAATGCACGAAACAAAAACACTCCAGAAGCAAACGATAGTCTTATTTAACACAGTTGAAGGCAACAATATCGCCTTACTGCGACAACGGAAGAAAGGAGAATGAATAGAAAGAAAATTGAAAGGGTAGAATTAACTACAGAGGAAAACCATGAGTTCAATGCACCTAATAATATAGAGATATAATATTGAAGATTTACGAAAATTTAAGGGAATAACTGCAATTGTAAACGAGTTTAGAGCGGAAGAGTAATAAACTTCGAAATGAAGATAGCCTACATTCGCCAGTGCTGGGCCACGAAAGATTAACTATGAAATGATGTACAAGAGCGGAAAGCTGGCGAAACGTTGAGCAGTAACCCTAATGTCACCAATTTCCAAACGTACGAATTTATTTTTTTTATGATAGTATATAGTTTCTTTCCGAGATAGTGGGAAAGCATTTACTAAGGTGTTTTAAAGGCAGCCGACAACCTCAAGATAAACACATTTTAAGGAGAAATTTTTCTACGACCTTTCCGTGGATGGCCGGGACGAATATAGATACATAAACATTCGACGATAATATCCATCCTCTCTAAATCCCTCAACTTTTGCTTCCAATTTTATCACTTCACCTTGCCTTCCCCCCTCACCCCCTTCCCCCCTCCCCCCTCACCCCGTTTCCTTTCTCATCAAGTCACCCCTCCTATTTTACATTTTCTGAAAGTAGGCGTGGCACTTGCCGAAGACTTTTTTTTCTCTTTCTCCATCCCGTTGGTCCCTATACCCTGACTTTGCCCAAAAATCCCCCTCCTACCCGTGCGCCCTACCCACATAGTCGCACACAGCTCTCTCCCTCCGCCGAAAAATCCACTAAAGCCTCCTCCGTCCCACCACTTTGTCTCTTCCACCACCCCTCGCTTCTTCCTCCACCCCCCCTTTCCCATGCCCACGTATGAATTTGTGCTCTTCCTCTGTCTTCAAAGTATACGGGAGCCCTCTCGTGAGCGAGCGCCCTTTTCCTCCCGCCCATTCGGTCTCATCTGCGAATATGTTCTCGTTTCTATATAAAAAAGAACGGGGTGGGGGTGTGAGCGGACGGGCGGAGGATGCCGAAAGAAGGCATTCGATTGCACTTCACCGACGAGGTTGGTGATCGTCTTCTTTCTCCTTTTTATTTCCTCTTCTCTCCCCCGACCCCAACCAGCCACTCTCCGACTTCCACCCTCTCTCTAGCTCGAACCCTGGGAGAAGGGGGGGACTCCAGGGGTTCTTCACCTTTTCTGACCCCAAATCTTTCCAAATAATGATCATCTTCAACGATAAATAGAAATAAATCTTCACTCCCCCTCTCGTATCATTTTTTTTATTTTATGCGGCATCGAAGCCACGTTCAGGAAAAATTTATTCGCCTATAAAAGAACAAAAATTGATGAAGTGAAAGGAAATATAACCAAATCCCAATGCTCAAACAGTAATAAAATGTTCTGAAGTCCTCTTTATTGTATATGTTGGATTTATTCCATTCGAATCAGCAGAAGTAGGGCTGAAATTTCAAAAATATCTACTAAAACGATGCATGACACCGAAATACCTCCCTCACCCAAAATACACGCTCTCCCAGTGTGGGAGGGAATACTCCCGCACTGGTTCAGAATCTCTGCCGCACCGCTAACCTCGCCCTGCCAGTCTCGTGCTCACACACACGTAACTCTCTCTCACACGTAGCCCTCACCCCCAACAGCCTGCTCCCTCTACTATTTTACCCACACTTGAAACGCCGAGAAAAACGTTTTCCTAAGAGTCATTACTGTTCACATGGGAACGATGCCGTAAAATGCAGCCTCAACCTTGATGTTCTTTGTTGCACAACCCCCAAACAAGATTTCCCGCGTCTAATATAATTCTCCTGGCTGAAAATAAACCGTTTTTGGTAATTTTTTTCTACCCCTTCCCTCTTCGTAGTACTACCATTCGGTCAAATTAGTGAAGTTTAGGAGGTCTACATACACCAATCGAGTATTGACGTACTGAAGTTGAAGAGCCCGTCAATATTTATATCATATTACAGCTACCAGATAATAGCATACTTATCCCTTCGAAATAACAATGTCTCTAAAGTAAATAAAACAGTTTCTGGCGTAACTTGGTGGAAAATCTTCACACTGACTTTTAATAATCAAACCACTTTACTTTTCCACATAAACTTTTTAATTTTTTTAATTTTTTACTACCCAGGTTTCGTTATAACATAACATCATCAGGTAAAAATTGACAAGTCCAACACCGTATATATACATATCTCTGGGCGGAGGATCAACTAATCTGATGTCAGGTGGGCTTTTTGCAACATTGTATTGACCATATCCTTCCAGCTAATTATATAATATTATCCGCCTCAAACCATAGACTTTTAGCCCCCCTCTTCTTAGCTCAACCAATCCTTTCTTTCCTCCCTCCTCTTCCCCTCCGCCCAGAGATATGTATATATACGGTGTTGGACTTGTCAATTTTTACCTGATGATGTTATGTTATAACGAAACCTGGGCAGTAAAAAATTAAAAAAATTAAAAAGTTTATGTGGAAAAGTAAAGTGGTTTGATTATTAAAAGTCAGTCTCTAAAGTAAATAAAAAATCCATTTACACGTTATTTCTTGATAATTTCGACGGAATTGAGCTTCGTCTTCCTCAGAAGAATAGTTAGGACACGAGTCCTAACTAATCTTCTTTGAAATACGGAGCTCAATTCCGTCGAAATTATCAAGAAATAACGTGTGAGTGTTCCTTTTATGTATTCTTCATTGAGAGGTTGAAAGCACATCTAAATTTCTCATAAAACCTCTTATGCTTTTTTTAAGTCACCAAATATAGAGACAGCATTCTTTTTTAGATATATTTTTTACCAACTAATTTTTATGATTCCTGCAAGCATGAAATTTATCATGATGCCTTGCTCGTTTCACCTCTCCCACCGCACCACTCCCTATACTCCCATTAGCTGCACAGACACTGGTTTACCTACTGGAGCACCCCTGATTAAAAGACCGTTTTTTCGAGGCAAAGTTACGGGGGTTCTTCTGCCATTCACTAATGTATGCGCGTAGGCAGCTCCTTTAATCCTACCTTTACAGAACTAGTTCCGCTCCAAAGGTGCTTTATTTGGGGTAAATAAATGCAAATGGTGATCGGAAGGTTGGGTACCTTTATGACTCACAGTCTTATCTTACAGCGGAGAACACGTACCCTTTCCTTCCCAAAGACGCTTTAGTCATGACCTTATTTTAAAACAAACATTCCTTCCTCAGCCTTATCTCCTAGCTACGCATTCCCGAGTTCCCCGTCCCTTCGAACACCTCGTCTGGTGCAAGTCGCCTACCATAGGCACCTAAAATTCCTTCAATATCAGATTAAAGAAAGAAAATTTCTCTAACGAAAGTGCGTTTGCAAAATAAACTCTACATAGCACTGAATATTTGTTAAATGTGTCTAATTATAACTTCAAAACAAGTGGGAAAAGAAACATAACTTTTAATTGAGACATGAATGATGAAAGGGAGCATGATTACCGTGACCTTCCAGTCATTAGCCCAGCACTCCACCTACTGGACTAATATGATATTAGTTGAAGATGCCATTAAATAAATAATTGTTTCAGGGACCAGTGTAAAACGGGAATTCTTTAACTCTTTGGACGCTGAAAGACGCTTAAAATAAATTTGATTTGCTTAAGGTCAGCCCCAGTAAGCTGTCACGCTTAGAAGTTCTATGTTTGAAGCTTAGCCAAATGTAAAACTAGTAAATTTCTCGCGAAATCTTCCCATGATTAATGGATCAATTCACAAAATAATCTAATTGGATTTTAATGTGCTAACGAAGACATGAATAGCGTAAGCGCCACTTCATTAGGATACAAACACGCACATAATTAGAAAACAATGCTTGAGACGTGTAAAATTTTCTTCAGTTTTCTAACGCACATTTTCCAATAGATAGACCTTGAAACTAGTAGTATGTCACACTCCAATACAATAATAATATTTACAGAACTTTGTTATTCTGCGATTATATAACATATTATATATGACTCTTCGGCATGAAATGTTAACTCTATACTATCCTTTTGTTGTCACTAACCCCTGCTTAAACATCTAATGCTAAATTAATAGTTTATATGTGTCAAAAAAATCATGGTCAAATTATAAAACTAACCATATCAAATTTAAATACACAAAATGCCAAAAAATTAAAATTAACCGTGAAATAACTATAATAACAACACGGCTTACTCATTAGGAAAAAAATACACATTCTTGCAGAATAACCTTACCCACAAGAAAAAAGGTATATTTTGGGAAATTTAAACGTTTCACATATCGAAATAAACTTGAGTTGAAAAATTGAATTAAAAACTCAAACCAATCATGTTACAACTGACGCCAATTACAGTCACTGAGCAATATCGAAAAAAACACCCGAAATACAGCCATAAATAGTTGAAAGGTAACTAGTTTTCATCTTTAAGGACTCATCTTCTTCATGAGGCTCATGAATATCGCATCAAAAAGAAATCCGAACTATTTGTAAACATAAATCGAGACTGTCAATATATGAGCATACTTTTATTTGCCTTGATATCAGAGATAATTTCTAATAACGTTCTGAAATAATGCGGAATATTGAATCATCGTACTTTCCTAATTTTTAATCTAAAGTTTAAATTATGTTTTGAAATAATCTATCACCTTTTTAATCTAATTGATAATTTAACACATTAAAACCTTTCGAACAATCGGAACGGGGCTGTGCAGGCAAAAAGCAACGGAATCATAAAAATAGGTTGTGATCATGCTGTTTGCGTAATGAGAGCTTTCTGATTGTATATCTCACCTACACATAAAAGCGTGCCTAGCAACCATTAAAATAACATCAAACATTACTACTGACGACAATTTATATCCATCGATTTTGAACTGAGCAAATTATAAACGTGGGACAACTCTTCATTATGAATGAATAAAACAGTAGTTTTCACCTTCCGCAGCCTACGCTCTCCTCACTTTCGTGCTCCGCCCACATACACCACCTACCACTCCCCCCTTTTCATTCCCGTCAAAAAAACGCCTCTTCTTTAATTCAAGAATCACTGTAGCACATAACCCCGGGTCACGCTGAAGATAAAAAAAGAACTGAACGTCCACTGCACACTCGCATAAAAGAATAAAGAAGGAGCAAGAGGAACAACATCTTAGTGGAATCTCAAATTAATGATTCTTCCGTTATGGAGCTTCCGAGAATAATAGGATTAGGATTATGGTTCTGGTGCAGGTTTGATTTTCATTGAATTAGCCTCAAGTTTTTCCAAATTTAGTCAATGACCTCAAATCTAATGCATTTAAACTATTATTTTCTCGCAAAATTGCGCAGTATATGTATACTAAAACATACATTTGTATACACACACATATATATGCGTGTGTGTATGTATATATCCCATCCATACCACCCGTGTGTGTATATATATATATATATATATATATATATATATATATATATAGGATACATATATATGGTGTATGTATGTGTATATATTTCACTAGTTACTACATCAAAAAATGGCATTCTTTAAAATTATTAACATCTTTTTAAAACTTTGAATGAATTTGTAATTAAAAAGCATGGATTCATAGCAGATTTAATGACATTTCCTTTTATCAAATTCAGAAATATCGACGATGCCCATTCCCCTGGTGGGTGCTGTCTGAAAATACGTTTCTTAACCAATTTGTTTGGGTTTTTCGTGATCAACAATGGTTTTTAAGTTCATTCATATTTCAAGTCCCAGAGACTCCTAGCTGAATCGTTGGATTTAAACGTGCCTCTTGAATGCCGAGCGCACTTATTTTTCTCTCATACCTTCCGTAATCCCGAATGATTCCTGCAAACCTTAGTAAATAAAAATTTCGCTGTTTTCTCACAAAATTTGTGAGTTGTGCTCTTCTCGCTGTTTAAGCGTATTCATCTTCGAACCGACATGAAGTCAACATTTTTTTCTTTGCTGCTGAGTAAGGAAACCAGTGTGGGCGAAATGGTGGAAGAAAACCCAGCGTCGGCATTAACAAACTCTTGAGCATGCAGGACAAGGTGTCGTCTGTCGTACTTTCAATAACGTCTCTCAGCTCCCGGTCCCATGCCATTATTTCTTCTCCTCTTCTCAAAAGATACAACGAGCAAAAATTCCACGGAAGACTTTTATGTCGGGCCTTGCTTTCTGTGCGTTGTTAGCATGCCGTATAGAAACTAGTGCTTCTTTCATACGATGGCTTCACACAATAGACGAGGGTCTTGGAGCGATTACTTCAAGGTACAAAGATAAGAAAGGCCAGACTGCTCCACTACCATTTGCCGTTTCCGTTCTTTTCTTCTTCCTATTGAAACCACGCCCAAAAAATCATTAAACAAAAAAACATGTCCTTAATGAGACTAAGGAGAACCCTGAGAGTGCTTTCTCCAAGGAGGAAATAAAAAATATTTAAAAAGCAATAACCCAAATCCTCAAAAAAATGCATTTAACGAACACGTGTACCATGTTTGCCTAGTTACGTAATAAATACGGTATGCGTATGGCATGAACGTATCTCAAGAACTGAAAAAATATAACCATAATCTACTCTCATTATTGTTCCAAATATTTCGATTGAAAAATTCACGCTAAACGAAATTTTATTAATATACGGGCGTTTAATTATCTCTCCACCTTCATGTTTACACTAAATGGCATCAAGATCTGGTCAAACTGAACTATACGTATTATATAATCGAGATGTCGTCACTAGCCACGGTCACCTTAAGGATAAATACAAACATGAAATCTTAATTGGAATAAATCTGCTTATAGCTCGTGCATTACTCTCCGAACAAACAAACTCACCACCGTAAAAGCAGAAAACTCCGCAACATGCAACATCGATTCTCTTTACGCGAATTTTTGGATAAATAAATGAACACAACAAGACACGAGAACTGTGACCGCCGATATCTCGTGGGGGCGGAAACAAGTTGAACCACGCCCTCAAGGCCAATAGGAGCATCATTAACCCAAAGGAATGCAACAAAAATAGTCACTCGGGCGCCTTCGCGAGTTGGGAGGCCGAGAGGAAATAAGCTTCCAGATGCTCCTCTCGCGTGCACGGCGGCCCACGTCCCCTCCGTGCACCGGTGTTGATCTCGACAGGTACAAGTCCCAGCCACCCCATTTCACCCCTTCCCCCCTCGTCCGCGCCGACACCGTTCCCGTGTTCACACTTCTCACTCTGTTTGCTTTAAAAATGCAAGGGAGCTCATACCATCACACGGATAAACTCGCAAACGAAAGGGGGAATGGGAGGAGGGGTGTGAGGGGGGATGGAGGCGGGGGTTCAGTTTTCAAGGCTGAGCAATGTCACAGCGAAGAGGAAATGAGAGAGCGCAAACAAGCCTGGTGTTTTTTTGAACGGAGGAAAGGTGAGGGAATGGTGCAGCGGGTAGGAAAGTGCCGCCCGAACGGTGCTCCCTGAGGATTCGTGTACCACGCTCCCCGATGGAGCATATACGATATAGGCGGGTGAAAATTAATGAAGAACTCGGATGAAGCCCCACCCCAATTATTCATTTCTTTAAAGAAGACGCGCGTTTCAAAGGATAGACATCATCGTCAGGTGTGCATCCGTCATCATTAGCGACGTGCACATGACGATGAAACCCAGGAGTCGAAACGCGAGTTGTTTAAAGAACTAAATGAACAGGAGACACGGACTCTTCATTAGTATTGCATCATGCTGTCCCTACTAAGTCAAGCCTGACAAGGTCGTACTGATAGGATCGGAAGTATTGGTTGCGAGAAGGAAAGGGGAAACTGGAAGTTCCCTAAAACATACAAACTTCGAACGGATGAGCGGTATAAAACCGGTTTGCAGCCATGTATCTCCTGTACTAAGGTATTCGCTAATGTAACACTCTGCAATTATTGCCTTGAACATTTCGCTTCGAGCGATAACTCAAGGAATGAGAGCGCGATCCACTAATGAGTCTTAAACCAACGGGAGTGAATCTAGAAATCGGAGGAAGACAGTGAAAATCCCATTCAACCCAATCCGGTATACGCAATCCCCTCCCCCGATGGAAGGGAGAGAACACGAGCGGGGTTGCAGCACGCTAAACGAGGAAACGGCACCCCAGGAAGGCTTTGGGAGGTATGAAGTGGGGCGAGATACTCTCAGCTCGCGTCTCACCTTCGAAACGGGATTACATTCCGTCGGCACGGCTACTGGGTGTTTTAGTTTAAACGAAGCCATTGCGCGAACGCATTCACTGCATAATGATCTATTTACCTTTTTCGAATCATTCATTCGCCAAACTTGTTTGGGAAAAGGTCATATAATCTAAAAGGCATCGCACACAATGATAAATTGATTGGCCCTCTTCCTCCTCACCGTTATCATTTAATAAAGGTGAGGGTGAAGAAAAACTGAAAGAAATCGAATTCCGACAATATCCGCGATTTCTGGATTAGCAGTTTAAGAGTTAACCCTTCATGTGCATGATCTGAAACAGCTTCTTAAGAAAAGGATCAATCGGACATGTGTCATTACTTCGACAACTTTCATGAATTGAGCAGAAATGAGGAAAAATGAAAGTTTACAATAGCCAATGGTTTAATGAATAAGAACTCATCGATCAAAATGTTTACTGATATTAGATTTAAAATTGACGGTAAATTGCTTTACTAAATAATGTTGTAGTACCCAATCGTTTGCTTATGTTAAAATTTAGTTGATGATGGTCTTACAAAGTCGGAAAGGTAAACTTTGTCGATCGCTACCGTATACGTATTTGGAGCTTTGTTTTACTGACGGTAATTCTCTGAGGGCATAGCAAACTTATCACGCCTTGTTTTTACCTAGGCACCATCAAAATTACCGCATTCAAGTTGGGACGTCTGACAAAGCGATTGGAAACTGGAAAGTTTGCTGAACGGCAATCAACGAGGCAGGGAAAATGTTACAGATACGAAGTAGTTAATGAAATTTAAATCAACGAAGGATCTTCCTCCATGTTTTCATAAGTATTACTGTTTTGCGTTCAATCTCTGCTTTCATTAGTCATGCAATAAGTCATTTTAATTAATGTAATAATGAAATTTGCGATAATATGCAATATATGAAACGCTGCGCTAACATTATAATCTTTGGTCCTCTACTCTGCCGACCAGATTAAAACACTTTCCCAAAGTTGCCTACACCGTCAAATGCTGAACATGTTCTCAACTACGGAAATATAACTACTCTGAGAGCCATTTTTGTGAACTGTAGACTGCGTGCTCTATTATGATAGTGAAACTTTTAAACATGCCTGCAAAAATGTGATCATGTGTTTGTGTGTGTGCAGGATAAATCTGCTGAAATTTTATTGCTCGGAAAAAATAACATGCTACTACTTTAAAAAATAATTATGACGATTAAAGTAACTTTGATATGCACCTGTATATATACGTTGGACCACTGACCGGAGGGCCCCGGTTTGATTGCCAGGCAAGCACCCTTAGCTTCTCTTAAGCTGTGTGATATTTCGAGTGCCAGATCTTCGTGGGAAACCATTGCCGGTCAAGGTAAAGGAACTGGCCTCCTTACCTGTGAATTTTACACGCCGTCGGGTTAGTACTGGGTAAACCCTACCATTACCTATCAAACCGATCTTCGGGTTGATAAAAAATAATTCAAACATTTTCAACCATACTTCATTTATCACGCACATCGTGGATACGATGGAATGGAGAACAATATTGAGTGTTCGTGGCGATAAATTACACAAGAAAGTTTCATGATAGCCAAACGAGCTCCTCAAATTGCGGCAGGAGGTATAGACCCCATAAGGTTAACGCTAAAACTATTCCTTACTCATCTCATGCTTTAAATCTTTCCGAATATTTGAGTCGCACCCACTTTATGACACTTATCTTCTCTGCCGTCACCTTATCAACCAATAAAAACGTTATGACGCACCGCACCAACCTTTAGAGATGGAATCGAATTCGATCTAAAGAAACGGAATTTGTTTTTTTGCAGATTATCGGGCTAAAAAACTTGGGAAACGCAAGTCATACGCTAACTAAGAACCACGTGCAGCCGATTAATCTCCTCAAACATTTACATGTTTTAAGATCACCTTGAATTTACACCGTGCGACAAAATTTGCCGTTCCAACCAACACCTCCAAGACATCTTCATGGGTGTAACTTTGCAAGAAAATCTTAATTCGAACGGCATATTTATTCATGAGTTTGGGTCGTTGCTAATCGCCAGTGCACAGAAAAGATAAGGAGTGATGTAAATGTGGTTCCAAAAAAGAACAACAACGTTCAAATGGTCGCAGCAAATGGTAGAGACATTCAACAAAACTCGAGTGACTTCGGACTTCCATTGGAGTCTAGATTAAGAAGGAAAGAGGAATAAATGTTTAATATTTCGGGATTAATCTACCGCAGTTTACTCAATATTGAAATAGATGGTGTCATGGAAGAGAAACAATAAAGGAAAATGAAGGATCAGCAATGAGAAATAAATAATGAAAATGTATGTGAATACCAACGGAGTCAACAGATCAGTCACGTCGAGAATAAAATGGAAGCTTAGTTGTTCGCAGGTGACTTTGCCCTTGTGAAAACCTAACTTATGGGCTTAAAATATATATTTGCAAGAATTTGGTCTGGTACTATTGACTTTTATAATAGTTTACCGTAAATGCTAGCGGAGCAGAATAATTATTACCTCGCATGTGGATAAAGAATAAATGTATTCCATATAAAAAGATATATCCTTTCTTCCAATGAATTATCCTGGTCATGGTCAGATATTTTCTACAAAAATAAGATATTAATTAAATATTTCACTAGGATAGTTATTTAATCCCATCGTATGCATTTATGTGTTGTCTCGACATGAATTACCAATTTAAGGGGGCCGGGTTGGTGAGATAGATAGTGCACTGGCTTACTATCCGGAGGGTCCATGTTCCAATCCCGACGGTGATATAATTTTTCAAAGGTATCCAGATCCATACTTGGGGTGCTACGTGGAGAGCGCTTTAAGTGAGTGCGCCGTCAGTCGGATGGGACTTGAACTTGTGCGACCCCTTAGCGTCCTTCGCTAAGAGTAGGCTAACGTCGGCGCCGGGATTCTCTCCATCTTTCTTTCCCGACTCCCTAAAAATCTTACCTCTAAAACATTACCCACCTAATGACGCAAATGGTTCCAGCTCTCAGTTGCCTTCCCTAATGCGTAACTAATACTGCGTACTTCTACCCATTAACAATGTAACTCTCTTTTATTTCTTCGCGCGTGCTATAACTGAAAAATCTCAAACGGCCGAAGTAAAATTGAGATGAAAACAGTGTAATTTACTCGATAGGTATTTAACGGCGTAGTGCAACTCAGAGGTCATCGATTACTCCTATCTCCATGTACCATCCCGTTCTCCGCGAAGAAACTCTTTAAATGTTTCTGAGATCGAACGACAGAGATCTCGCATAGATTTAGGAAGTCTCTGCACAGCATCCGACACGCGCGAAGGAGGAGCTGGAAGATGGGAGGGAGGTAGGGGTTTTTGGGGTGAAAAAAACCCATTTCCCGAAGAAAACGACCCCGTGTATCGTACACAACTCCAACGGCGGCAACGATGAAAGGCGTCGGGGGTCTCCCCTTGGGGCTGTTTGCGTGCGTGCCGATCGAGTGTAAAGGTCTCTCGCCCGCAACCCCATTTGCGCTAATTCACGCACCCCCTCCCCCGTCCATCTCCAAACGCCCCCCCCCGGAAGAGAGGCCCTCGCTCGCTGGCGTTTCCCGCTTACCGCCGGGGCCCACCGCCGCGTTCCCCGGGGAGTCGTTATCGATGTCACCGCCGCTTCCCCCAGCCGAGAGACGTTGCAATACGACCCAAGTGAGGAAAGATCTTCATTTTGCCCTGCAGACTGATACGATGGTGAGCGGCAGTGGGTGTTAGGTCCATAGTCAATCGTGTAATCGGTAATCTCGGCCATCTCCATTCGTCTTAATAGCCACGTCTCCTCTATGATTCCATAGATGGCACCCAACCACGAAGACGACGCCTAAGGTGCAATTCGAAAATTATTTCTCTCAGTGGATGGTGAATAAGGCAAGGAACTCCTCGAAGATGACCCAGTCATTCTCCACGACGTGGAAGCAAAATGAGGACTCGACCTCCATGTCACAAAAATGGCAACGACTACGACTTCTAAGTGGAAGTTACTTGAGCAATTGACCCATGCCATTTGGCCTTGTACACGCCGATTTAAAAAAGGAAGGCCACGTTAATCTTCGAACCATAAATCGTAATTGCCCGAACTTATATTCCAAAATAATTTAGTTATGTTCATACATTATTAGGTAACATTTAAGGCTTCCTTTCTGCGAAAAGTTGAGTCTAAAATATTTGAATACCCTTACATTACAGGGTATCAGAGATCCAAGAGAAATAAACATCCTCCAACGGCTACTACTTGCATGCCTATAACAAGCAAAATGACAGTAAGAGATATAAAGGACCGTAATTTTTGTTCATCTCGAGACAAAATCCGCAGGAATTCCTTGGACGTTTTTGACCTTGACAGCGAGAATAATGCCACGTTATTCCTTAGCGGAGCAGGAATATTTATTAAATATTTCTTAGGTATGCAATAATCGTCATTTATTATTTTGAATAGAAAATATTTCCAGGCATGAATCGCTATCTATTCTATCGCTTGAAAGATTTCGCTAGCAAGTTGACGCCATTTCCAAAGCTATGCTTTATTTTCCGCGAGCACTTATTCGTTCAGTTGCTGCAATGGAGTGCAAAAGTAGGTGTAATCACCATCAGGTGTTGCAATTGGAATGAAACATAGTGGCATGCGCTGAAATTAATTCATAGGTCTAAAAATTGAAGCAAAATTTATGTTAACATCAGGGCTGACTCATGATTCAAATGCACAATGTCTAACGAAAAGATGAGGCCTCACTTTTCCCTTTATTAGGTCACGGTTATAGCCCAAAATCCAGAATTAGACATATTTTTGGCATGAAACAAAAATGCTGAAATTAAAGGAACGGAATCAATATTTTCCAAAAACGAAGAACGGAAATTGGAATCCATATCAGCAAGTAACTCGCAGAAATTTACCTCCACTCTCAAAGTATTTCTCGCATACAACATAGGCCAGGAATTGACAATTATATTAAATTATAATAACTTAGGCATAAAACTCTTCAAAATCAGCAGTAATAGCATATCATTTATCAAAAGCGTCTGGTTTTCTCGCAATTTAGTAATAACATGTGGTTTAAGCAGGAACATTGTGGAATATAATGCTGAAATGTGAGTCCAAATTAGCGGTACCTTATTAAATCTCTGATGCAGGTAAGCTAATGGCTGGAAGTTGAAGTTAATGCTAAGCATGAATACGTAAGAAAAGTACTTCCAACCAGTAAATCATTCATATATCTCTCTGAATAGCTGAATACAATGAACTGCTTATTCTGCATTTTATGGAAGACTAGAGAGATCTTCGGTCCAGTACTCACTTTTAAATACACTATAGCCGAAACCTTGAGCAAGTTGAGAGTCGAGTAAGAATAAAACATTTTGAAAGACATGATTCAAATTAATCAAATGAATTGAGACAAGAGACATGTAGTCTGCCAAAGATATGAAAGCATTCAATGGAAATCCGGAGCAGACCATTCACCATGCAAGGTTTGTATGAAAAGTATCGGTGAAATTTTTTTCCTGACGAGTGCGTGAAGTTCTGAATTCAGATTTAAGTGTGTGCATGATCGCAGACCGCATTAGCAATGATAATATGACGGTGCACACCATTCTTACTTAAAATTTGGCGATGTAAAAGATCTGCTCTAAACTCGTCCCTAAGGTTTTGACTACGACCGAGAGTAGAGTCGAGTGTCTGCTATCAAAGACCTGAAAAGGCAACGCGACGACTCCCATACCCCCTTACAGTCCCGACTTAGCAGTAATAGACTATTTTCTATTCCCAGTAAAATCCTTCCCCAAAGGACACTACCATGGGACCCTAAGTGCAGTTAAAGAAGCTAGCACGCGTATCCTTACGGAGCTTCCGAAATCCTCCTACCAGGGAACCGTCGAGTAGTGGAAAACCCACTGGCAAAAAGACTCGTATGTCGACGCTCTATGGATGTACTTTGAAGAAATTTGAGAAATTGAAGCAATCTCTGAAATAAAACTATTTTTTCGAAATTATTTCAGATACTCTTTATAAAACCATGTAAATATACATTTGAAGATTTAAAATAAAAATGATCACCAAAAGACTACCCATTCATAATGTTAAACACACGCCTCATTATACTTAAATACTAGAATCTTAATCTCATTAACCTAAGTCATTGAAATACACGCATGCCAATCATTAAATTAAATCGTGTGATTTGACAGAGATTAAGAACCAAATCTATTAACTTTTTCCGCTAATAGAGCACGAATATAAACTAACTTGGAGAGCATTAAACGCGAGGCTTTCAGGAAGCACACTTTGCTGCCTTCGATAACACTAAAGCGAGAAAATGATGAAGGCTTACTGCAGATAAGATGAAAAAATTTCCATATGTTAATCTATGAAATTTACAAAAAATTAAATCTTCTCGATTTCAAAATCTTCAATGCACTCTGTCTGTAACGAGGGAAAGTTAACGGAAAATTCTCCATCCAAATCTTGAAATATTAAGGGCACAGGGTATCATAAAATGTATTTTCATGATTTATGTACAGAAAAATCGAACAAATTTAAGATAACAGTCTATCAGAGTATTGAATAAATTAAAATATTGCGTGGATATTGAAAGGGAGGACACTTCTGTGTAAAAAACTATTATTTTGACTCATCCATAGTTATGCGCAAATAAGACTTTTAATGGTGCGTCGTTGCAGTGGAATTAGAGCACTTATTTACCGTGTATTTAAATCACCAAATGTAAGCCTCTATATACTATACAAAATGTTGACGTGTGATAGGAAATGAGAAGGTGATGCCATTAAAATTTAATGCATCTACACAGTCATAAAGATAGAGATAATAATTGCATGAGCAAACCTCGAACCTCAAATGTATACTCTTAAATTATCAAGTCGGTGTACGTATATGTAAATGGTATCAATCTTCAAACGTCAATTCAACGGTCTGCTGATTATGTTGTTTTATATAAACCTGCTAAAATAAATAATGCGGTGATTATGATATTTACCTCAACGAATTATGATTGACTTTAGAGATCGATAGACAGAGATTAGATTTTAGTTCAAGGACGTAGCTTAAAAGTTTGTTCATTAATATTCCAGTATCAGCACAGTGCTACGGTTTAATTTTGATTTATCTAAATCCTCATTGGTATAAGTACCTAATTATAGTATGTGTATCAACTGCAGAGTTACACTTCTCCCATACAGAATATCTCATTCACCAAAGCTCATTTCCGAAGATACCGCATAGTAGCTGGATGTTACAAATTACCGCAATAAATCAATGAATTAAACGGATGATTGCCGATCGACGAAAACATTGATGATGCCCCAATAACAGTGAGCCACTAAATCAAAAAACCAGTAGATCATCGCTCGCGTACGCCACAACCATACAGCACTGAAGAGGCGGATGGAAATTTTGGTCCTTCAAAACTAGCTCACTTCCGGGAAGAAAGGTTCTGTAAATCACTTCGCACGAATGAGAAAAGGGAATCCGAATGCACTTAGACGGCGAAAACGTGGAAGGAAAAGCACGGGTGGATTAGGTGGAGGAAGAGATCATCCCTCTCGCGACAAAAACCTCAAATATAACCATCCGTCTCAGCTTCAACTGGTTCCGTCAACACGGCGAGCGGGAGAAGATGGGAAAAGAATCATTTCGGGAAGTATAAAACGCTCGCGGGAAACATATCGGATGAGAGACAAAGGTCAGAGTTCAGAAGGGCATAAGGCAGTGAGGGGCGTGTTATGAGTTCTTAGGCTTATCTTAGGATTATTAGAGGGTAAAACACCACCTCAACTCCCAAGGAGAACACCCCAAGATTTTGGATCTTGGTTTGATAGAGAGTATGTCCGATTAAATTCGAAGTTGGTGAAGAGTGTCTGTCGCCAACTTCAGGAGGAAAATTCCTTGGATGAAGGAGGGAGCAAATGGCCGATGCTTTTGCTAGGGCAAGAGACGAGAGAACAGGGAAAGTACTCGACACTGCCAGGGACAAGGGACCCGAGCCCAAAGTTCCCCTCAGATCAGTAAGTCAATTGTCACGTTCAGCCGACGATTGTATTCCGCCTTCAGCGCCTGGATCTTACACGAATGAAATGACTGGAATTCCTCGGGAATCTGGTGCATACTTCTTGAGAGCAAGTTACGAATTGCGCAGGGCGTGACAATACTCCGTCTCCTGAATAAAGGCTTCCGTTTGTTAAATTGCTTCCAAAAGTATCCTGAATTGTCTACGGCGAGCGAACAACGAAAGAGCAGAGGAGAGGAGAGAGCCCGAATCTTGATCGAATTCCTACGAAATAATTTCAAAGCTCGTCGTATCAACCAAGTAATACATATCGATTTGAATTCGGGCGATTGCGCCGAAAGTGCCAGGCGGCACTGTTCACTTCGAAGTGAGTGGTTGCAGGCAAATGTTTAATTTGTCACCAACACCTCCATGAGCAAAATATCCTTTTTTTTCAAATTTTATATAATCATTTTTTTCGCGCACTTGTTGAAACAAGATTAAACATTTAAGGATAACATTTAACAAAGATTGCAGAGTTATTCGACTTGAGAAAAACTTACTCGATAACTATTTTACGGGACTTTTTTTTAATTTTCAAGTTACTGCAGAGCTCGTTTTATTACTGGCAAGCTTCTCTTCGTCCTCTTTAATATACAAACGATATCAATAAGAAACGGTTTTTATCATTTCCCTAGTCTTGCAGAGTAACGTGAATAAAATCAATACTAAAAAAACAACCCACACATTGGTTAGCTAAAGTGACTAAAGACTGGAACAAGAATGTCCTATGGTTCAAAAAATAAACCGGGCAGTGCATTTTGATTCCGTCGCGTGCTTAACGGCAATCCATTTCACGACGAGGACCGGCAACAAAATCCAGCGTGAAGTGAACGGGAGTGAACGATGCCGCATTTCACACACGGACGGTCACGCCGGAAGTAAATAATATTTGACGAATGGGTCGAACTAATTCTGCATCCCTCTTTCTCTCTCGGGAGCATTTTTTTTACTTTCAAATCTTACCACAAGCACCAATGCCTCGAGGAGCGTTTGCACCTTGAAGCGTTTCGATCCTTCCGTTATGTCAGCAATATTAAAGTTAGAAGGAGAAAAAATTCGTTGAATCATACTTAAGTTATTCGCCATCATAAAAATAAGGTTTTTTCAGAAAATATATAGACTCGAGCTAAGTTCTTTTATCAGTATTTATTCACTGTATCAGTTGTTGTGTTGATATTTCAGTGTTGATTTGTGAGCGCCTTTTAAGTACTCATCCGGAAAAAAATTCCCGTTATCACTTTTCTCTCCATCCAAAAAACCACTCTCCATTGAAGTATTTGCTTTTCTAATAAGTGGAACAGGTTTAATTGCCCGTGTAGCATTTGGTGCGGAATTCACGAGCTGAACAATTAGTTTTTCGAAAGTTTCACCTTCAGTTGTACTAATAAATTTTCAACTCTTGATGCACAAACACCACCAAAACCATTTTGTAGGTAATCGAAATGAGTGCCAAAATTATTCAGAACATTTCAGAGATTTTATCACATCAACAGCCCACCTGGAAACGTAAAGGCGATTCTCGATTAAAATGGTAATTACAATCCCAATTGCGTTGAATGTTTGGGGATAAATCCATTTTATTTACTACGGCTATGAATCTGTCAATTTTTTCTTATGCTTTCCCAAACGTGGCATTCGGAAGTGGACGTGAGCTTACACGGAAAATTTCTTCTTCCCGACGTCATCGCAAATCCTCCCGAACTTTGCGAGGAGTCAGTCGAAAAGGGGGCGTTACTCAGCTCGCAGCCGGTGTAGGGAAGGCAGCGAGGGAGTGGAAAATAAGAGCAGTTCGTTCGATCCGCATAGGAGTACCACCGACTGCAGGTCGCATGACGGGGGGAATCAGGCAAATCCTCTTGATTGTTGACTTCGTCGTTCCCTCGACCCTTCCATTCCCTCCCTTTCCTGTCCGATAATTACAGCTGGCTAGACGCCCAACATCTAAACGACGGATCTTGGCGTTATTCTCCGCCTTCGATTTCTGCCGTTCGATTCGAAAGAGAGATGGCTCGGATAAAACGAAATCACGCAAAGGCAAATGCCCGAATTTTCAGGGAAAAGGACATTGGGCAAAGCCGAAGGGAGTGGGGGAGTAAAAAAGATTTGTGGGCGAGTATAAAGGACGGACGGACGGACACACACACACACAGGGAAACAAGATCCTTTCGAGAAAATCAATTGATTACGCTCTCCACTGCACGAAGACAGCGGAAAAAGGGTGTGTGTGTGTGTGTGTTTATATATATATATATATATATATATATATATATATATATATATATATATATATATATATATATATATATATATATATATATATATATATATATATAACAGGGAACAATACACACAACTGTATATGTATGTGTATCTACATACGTGTATATTAATGCATTTAAATGTATTTCTACTCACAGTATGTCTCCTTGGTCAATTTGTCGATTGTGTCCTGTTTTAGCTTCGAATTCTTCTTGCCCATTTCTCCCGAGTGGAGACGTGTAGCTGAGGAGTCGAAAGGAGTATCAAAAGTGTCAGAACCGCACGGGAGCGCTGGAGATGGACTCTCTTCGGCTATTCAATTCCCCCCTTTCGATGGATCCTAAAGTTGAACTCGACCATCAAGAGCACGTAGTACGGGAGCAGGGGGTGGTGCTTGGTGGGGGGGGGGGAGAGAAGGGCCGTGGAGACGAAGAAGTGCGCCTTGCAAAACACAGCCACCACCTCAACAACTGACGAGCGGGGAACAACCCGTCTCTAGAAAATTCTCGTATGGTACTTCGCCAAACCCCCTTTAATAATTATTTCACACTCCCAAGTGATAATCACAAGTTATGAACACACACAGTGCGCGAGGAAAATACAAAACACTTTTTTCCCCGAATGGAGGAATCCAAAAAAATTGTCCACAACCACACAGAAAAAAATATATAAAACTTTTTTTCGAGGAAGGGGAAAAATAAATTCCGCAACGGTTTTACAACTTTTTCCCCTCCGGTGCGGAGACTGGGAAAGAATGCGCTCTCTCCTTCCGCTGCGTGTCCCGGGTCGACGCCGCAGATCTCAGCGGTAGCTCACCGCACACTGGTCGTCTGCGCGCCGCCTACGTGCGACGCCCCCTTCCCTCCCTTCCTCCCTCCCCGCCCCTTCCGCACCCCCTCCCACGCCACCCCCCTCCGTTAACCCCGCCTCACCTCCCTCCTACGTCCTCTCCCCACCCCTCCCGCGCCCTTACGCTCTCCTTTGCCTTAACCGTGGGCCAACCCACCGACGCCGTCCAGGACGCCGCTCCGTCCAAATAGTACATACCCACCCGTCGACCGCCGCCGCTTCGCTCATCCTCTGCCTCGGCGCGGCCGAACTCGAACCAAAAAGGGAGGGAGGACTGTGCAATTATTTCCGCCCTTTTTCACCTCCTGCACCGAACCCTCGCGGAATTCCGACTGCTCCAGAATGCCGGGACGCGCAAGCGCGTCTCCACGATTCACTCTAAGCATGTGCAAGTTTTAAAATGCACAACAACGACGTGTTTTTTTATTTATTTAATTCGGTGCGACTCCAAGAGGTTCACCATTATAAGAAATTCGATGGTATTACCACTCATACGGACGAGAACCATCAGATGACAAGTTTACCATCAGCGATGCTCAAAGGTACCGCCTCGTCTAATTAGAAATAGAGAAAAAAGGACAATTATTGTAGCGTTTTAAATAGTGTTAAAGTTTTATAACTGAATTTTCACTAAAACCGGCGTTAATGGAAAACATCAACACAAAGTTATTTACGATAATCTAAAATATTTTTTTCTCCTGATCGAATTGTTTAAATATCATATGAATGTTCCTAACAATTATGTTAGTTTTGAATTTAACTTTTAAGGCTACTACTAAATGTACTACTAAATAATATTTATATTTTAAATCTATTAAATAATAATGTTATAGATGCGACCTCACGTAATTTTAAGTGAAAAAACCAACAAAATTCGCAACTTTGTATCTTAATTTGTACTCTGCAGTAGCTCGCTAAATGAATTCCTACTTACTTGTGAAACTTCTCCCCTAAATTCTACCCTCCCTCGACAGGCTCCGGTGGCGGCTGGGTAACGTCCTCGCCCTCCAACCCAGAGGTCGTGGGTTCGATTCCCGCCTAGGGAAGGAGTGTCTGCGATTGTCTTCAATGTAATGTACAGGGGTAAGGTGGAAGAAGGGACTATGGAATCTCAATCTCGCCACAATTAAAGTCGTTAAATAGATACATTATTTTCGAGCATGATTTTGTTAAAAAAAGGTTAGAAAAGCATTAGAGGTATTTAATCGTGAATTTAAATAAAATAAACGTCGATTAGGCTGGGCAGGGTTGTGAAAAATACACATGATAAAAAATAAATACTAATTATTCATTGATACTAGCAAATAAATTGATGGCAAAGTAATCAAGTCTAACTAATTTGGTGGAGAGTACAACGAAATCACTGACAGAAGGGAAAATGGCGAAGGAAATAGACAAGCCTGTATGAGTATAGCAGGTATAAACATTTAATTTATTATTCAGCAGAAACGACAGATGAAAATATGCGAGTGGCGACTTCTACGAACATAGGAAAACTGCTCGGAAAATATGATAAGGAATTTGTAATTCAGGAGAGATTGAAAAAAGGAAAAGATGGCAAAAGAGGAGAGTGGGGAAACTTAAAGTGGGAAGAGAGGAAGGTAAACTGAATAAAGTGCGGCCTTAGGGAAGGAAGAAAGACGGTTTGAAAAACAAAAGTGTTTTGGAGATAACAGCGAAAAAGACTCGGGGGAAGGAGCAAAGGCACGAGAGCAAATAAAGAGGCTGATAATAATTCCGACGAACAATCCCGCAAAGGGGAAAGGGGGGGGAGTGGTGTGTGAGGGAGGAGAGACTGTTGGAGGTGGCATAACGGACAGGCCGAGTGTTACGGAGTTCCTTATCTTCCTTACCTCCTCTCCCAAACAGATAATAGCGCTTCCTACGAAGAAAAAACATAGCAAACTCGATACCTCACACCAGCGCGCAATCCCTTATCAGCGTGTGGTATCGCGCAATTCTCTCCCTCTTTCGTTCCCGCTCTTAACCACCCCAATCCCTCCCTCATTCCAGCTCGGGCGGGAATCCTCCTGCAAAGTCATTGGGGCGATTAGGCCTCCTCCCCTCGCACCCCTCCCCATCCATAATGACCACTCCCGAGATGATCCTCCACCTCCCTCGCAGATAGGAATGGAACATCGGACGCAAACCATATATCCTACTGTGTACATCGAGGAATCACCGTCAACGAAGAGACACTCCGTTTGAAAGCACTGATGAACCAGGAGGAGGTATAGGTGAAATATTCTTGAAAAACAAAATTCACTTAATTTTTTTCATGTTTCCACCTTATTCATTCAAATTTTAAAAGTTCTAGTACATTGAGAAATCGAAGTTTCCTCGATAATATAACCCCGACGTAAGGGTATAAAAACGATGTACTCATGTAAATTTGTAAATAGTAATGTCTAACAGATGAATTGTGTCCTTGGTGCCTGCACATGCAGGCAATGAAAGGAAATGGTCATATCTTTTTTAACTTACGCAATTAATTATGTTTGCTTCATAAATTTTAAATCACCAACAAAATCTAGTTTCATCCATTCTCAAATGATATCATCAGGGGGTCGTAATCGAATATATAAGAGTTTCCAAATGCGTACATGATCTAGGGAACAAACATACCTATTATTTACATGAAATTGGTTCCTTAAAATAAAATAACGTTTACATGCTACTGTATCACCACCGGCATAATCATTAAATGAACACCAGTGTGTAGCTTTAGTGTATCGGGGCACCGATATTTCAACAACCCTATCGACCATGAAAGGAGATTCCCTATACCACCCCCTCCCCATCACGGTAGCAAAACCACACCCACCCCCGTCCCTTTCCCCCAGCGCTCTTGTCTGAGACCCTTCCTCTCAGCGTGGCCCGACTCGACAACGGTCCCATTCTGCCCACGGGGATGGCTGGTGGAATGGGACCGCATCAACATCCCACGACCCTCTCCCCTGTAGGATTATGCACGCCACTTGAGACTACTGTGTAAGCGCCACCTTGGCGGGCACGAGGGTATGGGTAGAGCAGGGCGGGAGGCAAGGGTTGGCGAGGAAGAGGAGGTGGGGGGGTTGAAAGGTCCACAGTTTCGGGCGGCGAAGGCGTTATTACGAGAGAGGAGAATATGAGACGCCCTTATCTCCACCCGAAGGCCTCGAGCACGGAGCTTTTCCCTCGGCCTGTGTCGGCCGTCCCTCGGGCGGGGGTTCTGGACGGTCCCCGAATGGGTCGCCTCCCGAATGCCTCCGCATTGACAGGGAGTCGCCGCCCGAATGGCGGGGAGCCCTCGGGGCCGGGGGGGCGGAAGGGGAAGAAGCGCATAGAGGGCTGCCTCCCGCGTCGAAAAGGGTTCCTGACTTCGCTTTTGCGCGCAGTGCCCCAAGGCCGCCGCATAACGCCCCTGCCCACCCCACCCCTTCCCTCCCCATCTCCCTCCCCTGCGTCATCCCTGACCGTGGTCTCCCCCAAGAGAGATAGCCTGTTGGGGATGGGGGGAGGGGAGGCGCCAACGTTGGTGATCGCCGTGCGAGTGGGAAGAGCCGGTGTCCTATCTCCGTGAATAAGAAATACCTGCCTCTACCTCCATCGGGAAAATCGTGCTCTCCCCACGAATGGTCTTGTAACCAGGGTATGCACGATACACTAGCGGAGGGGTCGGCAGCCTATGGCCTGCGGCCTTCAAAGTATTTCAATCCAAGCTACAGAGGTCTCGACCATGCCCTCTTCAATTTATCGAACAGGGCAGTGTTTGCATTGTTGGAGGTCTAATTTTGGGGTTATGTTAACCTCAGAGACTAGTATTTGGCGGTCCGACCAATGGCAAAGCAAACGCGCCAACCACTGCATTAAAAGGCGGAAAGCTCTTCTCGATGTTAAGTGTTAAAGCCTGAAAATGTTTTATTAACAATTGTCTATCCTATAACTAGTAGTCTATCAACATTGGCAAAGGAGGTTTTTGATCGACGTAGGCACTAATCTCTCCTACAGTTCCGAAATCCGCTTAATACAACACACTAAATAGCACAAACATACGCTAGGATAAAATATCCTTCGACTCCGCATACTTTTTGCCTCCGTTCCTTTCATCCTCCTGCCTATTCTTTCTTCCCCTAACTTGCTTACACAACATTCTTCCCTCTATCGCAGTCTTCAACACCACAACACCGCACAATACCATCTATACTACTTCTGCTGTCTCCTTTAGATTCCTTCTAACAAATCTTCTTTCCTTCAATACCAAGCTTAGAATCAGTAGAGGTAATACCTAATGGGCAATTCGTTATGGTCTGTCTACAACGTTAAGGTTAAATTATCATCCAGGCCGATATGTATTTTTCTAATATGACGGCTCAGTGAACGGAACCGGTAATAATTTGAGTGTGCACGCGCTCTGACGCTTGACTTTATTTTGCAACGTTAAACGAACCATGAAAATCAACCTTAAAAACAGGGTGTTACGGCTACGAATATCCCTCATTTTTACTCATTTCACGAGAAATTTTCCAATTCTACTCATTAGAGTGAAACATTATTGCAGTGATCCTTTAATTAGCATGTTAAATTTATTATGAAATTAATTCAGTCATTTTCAATTAGCTGAATAAATATTTCGCAGCATGTGCAACTAAATTCCATCCTACTAATGATAATCTTAGAACCATCACAATATTGTATTCTTGAGGAATTCACTGCTAAAATCTCAGAATATTTACTTGATACAATGATATTATATCATTTTCCAAAACGTATATCAATTTTCATTACTTTTAAAGGTTCTCCATATTTTCTAAACTTAAAAAACCTCGAATACAATCTATAGTCGGAGTCTAAGACCGCGCTAAATGTTCCCGCTTATTAACCCAATTTGCACTAAGCGCCACAGCCTTGGCATAGTAAGTTGAGTTCAAGTTATTGTATATTATTTTAACATTTCCCAAACAATATTCAACAGTTATTTCAATGCTATCGGTCTTCTCCTCTCAATCTACCTGGAACGCGGGTCACGTTATTTATTAGTTTTACATCTTCCATAAGTAAATCATTCAAGTCTTAAAATACCTTCTTACATTTATGGTGTCTAGAAAATCTTTTTTACGGAGACTAAAAAGAATAAAAACACCAAACACCGGTGAATTTAAATGCATATTTATTTAACTTAATTACAAGTTACCTTCAAGTTTCACTATATGACTATCATAAAATATATCTTTCTCACTTGCTAAAAAGTCTTTTATGTCGCCGTCGCTCCACAATAATGGATGAATTTTGGTCCCACTCGAGGTTGTAAATAGTAGAGGAGAAACCACTATTACGAACTTGGCAACCATTTTTTGTGATTAATGTGAGCATGTGAAAGCACTTATTTTTGCTGTATGACTCAAAGAAGCCGTGCCACATTTCGAAATTATATCAACGGAAATGTTTAAGCCGCCATTAAATAAGCCAGTAAGACTACATGTTATCATGAAGACTATATTTCCGCATCAACTAATGACTGGTAGCAATCTCATATTTTGAATGCAGTAAAAATTCTACAGATGCGAAAATTAGATAAATTGGCCTGGGTATAATTGAGTGACCAGTAAAATGACACAAAAAAATTCAAGATCTGCATCTAGTAACATTTGCATATTATTCTTAAAGTCACCACAAAGAGATTTTTGATTGAGTCGACATACTTGTGCGAAAGGCGAATTCTCTCTGTTGAGGAGAGTTTAACGAGGATATATATCGCGTTAGAGAGTAAATAAGCCCTAAGAACAAGGGAAGTTGAGAATTTACAGACAGCAATTATATTATACTTAGCTTCCTCCTTTTTTAAAGGAGTGAGCCGTCCACCTGGTAACTGGATTATAATTTCTTTCGCTCTTCGCTTCCTGAGACGCTGCTAAGAAGATTTTTGAGGAAAACACTCCTTTTCAGAAGAATTAACGGCATCTATCTATATCCTTAATAAATGCCTATGGTAGTATTTGGGTTTGTTATTAATTGGGTTTTACTTTTGTAATTTCCTATCACTGGGTAGTGGACGGTAATATTATTCAGATTACGATCGAGTATCTCTTTACCTCTTTTTAGGCGAACAAAATGCATACTAGATTCAATCGTAAATTACGTTGTGAGTGATGTAAATGTTTCTTTTAACCATATATGAGATCAAATTTTCACGATACTCATTAACCAGTCTGAGAAGCAAAGAACTCAGCTATTAAATATGAATTTTTCTTCACAACTAATTCTGTGTCCAATATCGTACTTGACTTAGGAAACGATATACAAAACAATATCTTCTGAACCCCCAGGCTTTAACTCCCACCGATTGAAAAGGGCATTGAACGTAGGAGAAAGGCGTCATGAAAATTTTGAAGCGATGGATTTAACTAATGAACGTAACGTGGTCACGATAACTTCGTAATTAAATTTTGCTCAAGCCGTGACTCCACGAAAATATTACACACAAGTATTAAACAAGGAATAATAGATCTACGTCTAGTTTGCGCAAAATGGCGCTGAAATTAGTTCTCCACAGGTTAGCGATCACGTAACTTCGACGTCACGTCACGAGCAGAGGAGAAAGCGGTGGAAATTAAAACTGAGGTGAGCGTTTGAAGGGCACCGTCTTAAGAGATCCTAAGTGTTGTCGGAAAAGATATAGGAAGTTTCCTCATTTCCTTTACACGAGTCAATAAGAATTTGCTCCAAGATTTTAAGAAAATATTTGGCCAAGTATTTACGATGGAGTGAACCGAAATTATTATGTACTTAATAGGAGAATCCTTCCTCAGAATCAGCTTCGCGTTGCCTTGAGACCAGCACTTCAGGAGTCTTCCGAAGCATAACGAGGTGATTTCCATTTTCATTCGTCATCATTTTCTAAATTAATCATTAGAATTTCTATAATTGATTAGTAATCCTATGGGCATGCTCAATTTTAACCACTATTTGTTACTTCAATTTTTTCAAAATTCTCTTTAAAAAATCTCTTGAAGAAAAATTTTTCATGCGGATATGCCTTATGGTCACTTAGGGGTCATCACCCGATTCTAATTGTCCAGCGTGCAACATGTCCCACGAGTAAGTTAGAAGCATTAGTAGAGGGTGAATATAATTTCCATTAATCTCTTCAACGGTTGACTCCCCGACCTAAAAGAAGAAAATAATATAACTCTTGGACATTTTGGAATATTTCCGTCGGCACCTTTTATTTCTTGTTTAGTAACAGAATATATGGTAAATTCCGCGATTCTTTCTTGATAAGCATTCATGAATTCTTGGCAAAGCTCGGCGCTGCATCATTCAATAATTCATGTTTTCGGAGCATGATTCACCGTAGTAACGGCAAATGACGGGTTTTATACATTCGCCAAAAACCGCTGACCGGCAGCATGTCCCTCTGAGACGTGCTGATGTGTGGCCATTTCGAGGAGAGAGATAAAACTTTGTGGATATTAAAATCAAACACACGAATATGCACACCGACACGCTTTGCTTTGGCAAATGTTGAATGAGAAACGGTTCTCATAAAAATTACTCGAACATACTTATGAGAAGAGCAAGTCCAAATTTTTTATATATCTGGCAGACCTAAGCACGAAATATCATAGATATATTTTACTCGAAGACAGAAAACTTCTCACGAATAGGACGAACATCCAGGAATAATCTAAAGGCATTAAACACAATCATTTACAAGGAACGTAAGTCTCAGTAAACCTTTCAGAGCAATAAGTTTAACTAGTACAATAGTCTGTCTTGATTCAGTCTTCAAATTATATCACCTTATTTCAAATACAGTTCATATTTTTATGGATCGGAATAAAGCAAGGGGCTAATGTACTGATTTTCCAAAACCAAAGGATCGACAACGAATCCCAGAGGAGATAGGATTTTTCACTGGTACTCCGATCCCCACATGTGGAGCTTTGTGAGGAGCACTGGAAGTGAAGTGCACCATCCATCTAAGTAACGCTAAAGTGTTAAGTCCTTGGGGCCTATAAGTACCGGCCAATACCGACGCCGGGTTTCTCTCTGCCCTTGCTAATTCCCCTAAATATTTCACTCTTACCCACCCTCTATCACAAACGTCGCAAATGAACTTTTGTGTCGGTCGTTTGCTTTAAGAACTACCACTAACTACTACAAGTTCATAGACTTCCAGAGATATTTTAACTTAGGCCGACCAATAAATATTGACTGCTTAGGTTAACACGCGCTTATTACTCTAATGTTTGATAACCTAACACCCCCCGTCATACGAAATTGTGGTGGCTTGGAGGTTAAAATACAACGTAGATGTGAAAGGGCCCGTTATCATGCACCACCGTGTTTCAATGGAACGTTCTCCTAGTCTCAGGGGCACATTTTTCCAGTCGAGCTCATTCTGTGAATTAAAATGGATAACTCTTTGCAGTAAAGTTTATTCGACGTGCAGATTACCTTTGGTAATATTGATCCTATTCGTTGTAGCAGAAGAGTTTCTCAAATAAATATATATTTCTGTACTGATGTGTTTTACAGGTACTGATATATTTTCCCTGTACCGGGAAGCATACGTCGCACAATGATCATACAAAAACAGTTAAGGGGCTGCTGAACAAGGAGAAATGAAGAAAGAGAGAGAACTTTTAGAAATATCCTGGACTTATAGGAGAGCCGAAAGGCATAAGGAGCAAATCTGTGCCAATTTATCGACATAGCGTTGAATGTGATCCAGATGCCGACTTCTTTTGAGATTCGGAGTAAACAACCCCGTGAAGGTAATATTCCGTCCGGGGAAAAAGAGTGGGACGGGTATCTTCAAAATAAGCCCCATTGCCATTGGAACGAATACTTAAGGCGAATGCTTTACTTGTCAGCAAAGTTCTGGTTAATGAAGTCTCTTTCGGCGGCAATCATGTAATGAATGTAATAGAATAAAACATGTATAGATACATCGTAATATTGTTGGGAAATAAATAAACTGTTTTGGCATGTAAGAACAGACATTTTGGATTAATACTGCTTTTTAACAATGTTAAACTCGCGTTAGGCGTTTTCTTCGCGCAACTCTTCTCACCAATGAAATATTTAAAAGAGATAACTATGCCTAGAGGTCAAAGTTTATCGTGTACGCCAAGTGATAGTTTGAATCGCCGCCAGCCGCTTTAGGAATCACCGGCCAAACAATGACGAGAAAATACACAAAAGGTGTTCCCTCCCACTTCTCATACCGAGAAAAATAAATTATTTTCTCACCTATAGTATTTATTTACTCCATGCAATTTCATTCACGTAATTTCAACTTAGAGTATTATTATTAAAAAGTCTTTTGCTTTTGTGTTTTCGAAACTATTTCTTATTAGCACTCACATCGCTCGGTAATAAAACACTATGACATAGAAATATCGCCGCACGACTTACCCTTACATTTGATTCTACGTATAATGTATGCGATTATCTGTGTTTTGCACAAAGGTAATACTGATGTTCTTTAGGAGAAGATTTGCCAATCATTCATTAAATATGCAGACGAAAGTTTTATGAATACAGTGAGTGCAGATCTGAGCTACTTTCTTCCCACGCCTCTGTGAAAAGTGTCATGAATTATTACCTTTAGTTTTCCGAACAATATACCCAGTGAGCCCCCCCCTTGGTTATTCACAAACTCTATTTCTTTGACAGAAAAGTATGCCTTTATCATATATTTTTCTTAATCAGCTATCTTGAGTAATGTTGTGTTCATTCAGATATTTCCAGCCGCGGATTCTTAAATGTTAAATAATAACTTATATAATTAAACTAATAATCTAGATTTCTCGAAATTCTAAATCTTCATTTATTAATGTATCCACGCTAAGAAATATGACCCATATAAATGAATAAGATATCAAAACTGTACGTTATTACTGCATTTTTTATGTGGTATTTTGAAGACCTTATTGTATTAATGTAAGACTTGCATTTAATTACGCCCGCCAAACTTCTGAAAAGGTCCTCCTACAATCTAAAACTTCTGAAAAGGTCCTCCTAAAATACAATAAAAAAACGCCTACAATCTGTATGGTGTATCATTATGGGAATGATTCAATTTACAGGGAATGATCAATATCTATCAAAAGATAACACCACCTGTAAGGTCTTATATGTATTTCGGTCGTATGCATGATTCGATGAATTAATGCTTGTTCGAATCAGGAAACAGATACGCTAGACATTAGATTCAATTTCCGTGACTGCATGCATGGGCATGAGAGTTCGTGCAGAGCAGTGCGCTGCAAATCGATTTCTACCGGTTAAGAGCTCTATTGGTAGCGTTAACGTGGTTCAACATAAGAGAAATAGCTCTTGCGTAACGACTTAGCTTTGAACTACTAGAGAGAGAAATTTGGTAATTTCCAAAAAAATACTGCCTTAATCAAGCTTCCTACTTTTTGGACAATTTATGAGGGCTCTATGAATCGTGAAGAGAGCCAAATTAATTAGATTCTCAAGTAATAGAAAGACGAAGGCATGGGATTAAAGTAAGAACGTATAACAAACTAGAGCAGATGGAGCATTTCACTTTTTTGGGATTTTTTTAGTGAAAATGGTCGCAGTAGTAGAGTCATAAGAAATGGAATTCGGTTAGCCAAAGAAGCATTTTCAAGAAGGGAATTTAGAGAGGTACACTAAGTAAAAACGTAAATTACAGATGATGAAAGACTAGCATACAAAGGTAGCACTGAATGGATTTGAAACATGATCTTGGAGGCAAGTGGGCGAGCATAAATTAGAGGTCTTTGGGATGTGGTTACGGAGAGGAATTAAGAAAACGAGTCAGGCAGAGAAATAGTCCAACGACGACATTTCACATGTGGCAACGGAAGAGAGGAAGTTGCTGGGAGAAATCCGAAGAAGGCAAAAAGTGGGCAGAAGAAATGTCGACAGTCAAGAGAGAAATGTTGAGATGAGGGGTTGTTAAGGTCTTAGTGGAAGGGCTGAAGTAAGTGGGGAAGAGGAATGAAGAGAGCCGCCATTTTAGAAGGTACGAAAGCAGGGAGGAAATATTAAGTAGAGAAAAAAGAAGCTATGGAAATCAAACCAAAGAAATCCGGCGAAATATAATTCAAAATAATCACCGCCCATAATTTTCCTTAAATATGCACATAGCTAACAGAGATTACTTCTCAAAAGCTCTAAGCTAAGTGATAATGGTTTATCAATTGAAGTACCTGAAATTCGGGTATCTTTTCCATTATTTGGTCAGCAGGAAAGATAACTCCACCCTTAAAAGAAGTCACTGGACGCACACAAGATTTCAGCGAAATATCACGGATTCGTATACAATACATAATTCAAAATTATGACCAAATTAAATTTTTCGGTATTGATTGAAGCAGCCAATTTTAGCATCCATCCAAGTAAATAGATCGAAAGTTTTTCTTCCTAGGTATTTCTTTGTTTCTATTCAAAGTTTCTGTACTACACTACTTGAATCAAGTACATCGTTAGTCATAGTTATGCTATGCATGTGAATATCAAAAATAATACAGGCTTTCGACAGTATTTATGTAACTTCATGGACTATGTTAACAGGTTTTGAATGAATCCTTTGGAAAACTACTACACGGTGACTAAGTTTTGAAAACAACATCACTTTTAAGCCGTTGCATAACATAAATTCCTTTTGTCTCACACTAAATTATCGTCAATATTCACATTTTTTTATCTCTCTTCATACCGAATAAATTCCCCAATATCCTCTCCTCCCACTTCCACGTCTCCCTGGGAGCTCCCCCTTTTAGAGCGGACTTGAACATTCCACTGAGCCTCAATATTTCCTCCGTCTACTCTTTTGGTTTTCGCCGAATTTTACCCAACTCTCTCCTTTCTCACTCTCGCCCTTCTCCATTCCTCAATTCAAGATTCCGCTCTCAAATACACAAACATCTTCCTCCCTTATGGACAATGTTTCTAAAACACACGGCTTGACCTCCGCATAAAAGTCTTCACCAATGTTTTCCTTGCGTCTTTACTTGAGACTGTGGCTTTTTTCATCATCCCCCCCACCCTATTCTGTAAATGCCTTCGGATGAAAGAATCCTTTTAATGTCCTTGCTCTAAGGTACTTACTTTAGGTACTTACTTAGGCCGAGCTCGTAAAATATAGAAGAAGTTCTTTTGAGTTTGGGAGTCCCTAACCTGATGAATATGGTGCAGTCCTTATTTTCTTTCCTTTACCATCTCCCTTCTTCTCACGCACACCCATCTACGTAATTCGTCACCAATGTTTCTTACCCTTATTCCTTACCCAGTAACCACCTCCCAAAACAAAAATTCAGTCAACTCTCAAGTTTCACAATAATCCCCCAACAACACAAGAATTCTCCCACTGTCAAAAGGAGATCGTACAGTTAATTATCTCAAGCCTTTAAATTCTGCGAAGAATTAAGTTAACAGAGTTTAGAAAAGATCCAATCAACTACTCTAAAACTCTATAATTCAACCAGAGGCCTAGCCTGCAGATAGTTACCACATCCTCTTTAGCCTCTACCCTCTTCCTCATACCACTTCTTATATTTCTCCCTCCTCCCCCTTCCCACCATTAAATCCCATTAAATTTTAAGAGGGACTCAGGAGTCACTTGGAGAAAACTTGTTACGTTCATACTAATGTAATAGAAACACTTTAACTTTAACACTGACGTTAAATAAAAGTCAACCCGTGTCATTAACTGTGATATTTACCACTGTCATCTTTCAAGAGTGCTTTGAAAATGAACTTAATTAATTGAATTTTTATTTGAATTTACATCTGGCATGAATATACATGAGAGGATAGGACGATCATTTTTTCATCAAGTAGCTGCTATATTGGCACACATTTGGGGACAAATTAAAAACAAAATAGCTTGGAAAAGAAATTACCTATAACCTACTCACAGAGTCCTACTTCACATCAATAGAAAAACACTTCTGTGAAGCTCATTGAAATCAGTGACTGCAACTCCAAAATTCACTTTGTTTGAGCGGTCTTTTTTTAAATAACTTCCTCATAATTTTACATACTGCGCAAACGGTACTACAACTTACACAAAACACGAATTACGATCATGTAAGTGAAATTAATGCATTTTCAAATTGTTCACAAACCACGGTATTTTCCATTCACCAGTGCAAAACGTAACAATGAGTTCATAAATTGGATAAGCAGATTCCATTTAAGTCCTGAAATACACACATGTATAATACCACAATTATAACAAAGTATAATGAGTACGAGTATAGCATTTCACACCAATGGTATTGGTCGTGAAGTAAATAGAGGAAAAGTAGCAATTTTCCTTAAATATATGGCAATTTATAGTCAACATTTTAAGGGAGCAATGCGTTTGGTTACGGATGAAAATTAGCAGTTTATTTGTAAATAGGTAGCAATTTTTAGATAAAAATATTGTAGCGAGGAGCAGTACGTTAGTATTAATCTACATTTGTTCTCCATACGACAATCGCCAGAGCTAGCAGTATTTGAGTCAGCGTTTCAGAATTACTTCAAAAAGGAGAGTTCCTATATTTAGAACATCTAGCTATATCCTTATTTCAACATTCTATTCTTTATTTGGAAGATCATCCGTAGCAAAAGACAAAGCATTCATACTATTTTTTTAGAACATTCAAGAAAAAACAGGCGGGGGATCTCCTGCAAGTGACGAGCAGGCAGGCGGTGGAAGGGTTGCACAACTGATGATCGGAGAGTGAATGAAGAGGTGGTGGGCGATAATTGATGGACTCGTGATTGATGATTTTGAGGGGACCGTTTAGCATTATTATACGGCTCTCGCGTGTTCGCATAAATTGAGAGACTTTGTATATGCATTAGCATTTCCGACCATGCCAAAGTAATAAAGGCAAAAGGCAGATGTGCTAAAGGGGGCTTTTCCTCCCGAAGTACTCATGCGAGCTGAGGGTTTTGGAAGAGTCGACAAGATCGATGGCTGACTAGTAAGGCTGCGGAAGCATATGCTCACGATTCCGCTCTCGATATTGCTAGCGCGCCCTGAGCCAACTTGAAGCGAAAATAATTGCTTGGCTCATGTGATCATTTATGCGTATGGACATTTTCGCTATCGGGCAAGAATTAATGAATGCGACATGGAGCGAAAACGCCTCTGGTTGTTTCGTCTTTCCCTCGGCAGTATAAGTGTGGTGTCGGCATGATTCCACAAAAGTAGGACTCATAAAAACAAAACTTTTGGTTTTATAAATATATAGACGACATAAAATTAAAAAAGTACACGCACTTATTTTATTCATCCCGTTTCCTTTCACTTTTTAAACTCTCTTATTAAAATGAAAATTCTTATAATCTGGAAGTCATGAGTGTACACTAATAAATTTAAACTCAACGCAATCAATTTATCTATAATTAATTTGCCAATACCACACATACCGTTTTAAAGTGCACCAGATTCAGCACATACCACCGCACGATATCTCGTCGTACGATGAAGGAAGAATTGAAGGAGAAACATGTTCCCATCCTTTATGACGTTTTATGATTGCTAACCTACTGTCCTTTCCTCTAGTGTGTCGTCTATTTCTCCTTTGGTGGGTGAAACAGCTCCTTAACGCCATCTGTTGGCCAATGAATCAGGGCACTTGGTAGCATAAACCCCCGTAGATGTCAGTGTAAATTAAGTTTCCTCGATAGCTCAAGTGGTTAGGGCAAGTCGAAAGATCCGGTGTTCAAGTCCCGGTCAAGGAAATATTTTTACACTTGTGATCTGCTCGATGCCGCCTTCCCCACCTCTCCTGTGCTTGTCTTTTATATGTGTTCCTAATTTCCATGTGAATGAATCTTTCTTCGCCATGTGGCAAGTTTTCGTGTTTGAATGTATGCGTGTATGTATATTTTATTAGGTAATCTACCGGTTAAGGTAGGTTTTTGGATGGGCACAGCTATCAAATAAATATTTTGTAACTCCAAACAAAACCCAACCCAACAACCTACTCTACATCAGATCCCTCTTCATCTCTGTGTACTTCTTTCCTCCCTTCATCCCGTTCAACAACCCTATCCTATTCCTGCCCTTTCCTCGTTTGCCTAACATTCTCCCCTCTATTATGTGTATTCTCCCCTCTATTATATATATAACACAGAATAAAATAGATAACACGTGCAAGACCAGAAGAAGTCTGACCTGAAGAAGGCTTCGGAGTAGGCCGAAAGCTCAAACAATTTACAATGTGAGTGTTCTTTTACGTGTTATCTATTTTATTCTGTGTTCTATTGTGCCTTCCAAATGTTATATTGCTCTCGTGAGTGCTTCCGCATCCGTAAATTCATTTTATAATGTTTTAAATTGAACATATGTTACGTGGGCGGTCCTTGTAGCATTATTAGGCTCATATACAGGTCTGCTAATATACAGCTCATATACTGTAGTCAGTGGCAGATTCCATTTTATAACTGGAATCGTCTTTCACAGATTTTTGCATCATTTCAAATGTAGTTAATAAGAAGATAAATGAAATGAATGAATTTTTGAAAAAATTGGAACACGAAAAGATATGTCAAATTTTGTTTGAGGTTAATCAATACATCTAAAATCCTTGCACGATTGCAATAAATGTTCTTCTTTTATTTGTATTGACTCCATAAGTGGCCTTCAATATATTTCCCATTATTTACCATCAATCCTATCCTCCAAGAAATACATTTATCCCTCCTCTTCCTCAACGATAAGGGTGTTAAAGTATATTTTTTTGTGGTTTATAGGAGAAATGAGAACTGTCGGAAATGATCTGATGGTCGGACTGATTAAGCAGATAAGGAGATCCTAGTTGTTACTAACCTAGAATCTTCAATGATATCGGTTCTGGTACGAGGATCTGAAAGTGCTGTTAAAAATGATATCCAAAAATCCGTAGAATAACACTTGGTGGATGGTTCCATAAACCAAGCTTCGCTCCGTGCAACCCGTGACTTCAGTGAGATCATCTTACGACAGAAGAACACGGATGGAAGATGTCGACTTCAAGTGATTAGGAATCGGGGACTGTGCTCTGGCTCACTCTCACTTCTTCAGTTAAGAGAACACCCCAACTCTCTGTGAAGATATCGCCTTGCCAATGGCCGTCGGTCACCTACTGACGGAATGCGAGAAATATCAGGTTGCGCGCGAGAGGCTAAAGATCGAGGAAGACCTCGTTTCTATGCTACGTAGGTGATAACCCAGGTGTCCTTAGCAGAGTAAATGCCTTTTTAAAGGAGTGCGGTCTCTTACGCCTATTGTAGCACATGAATGATATATGACACATTTCATATCTAGGTTTTTATGTTATTTTAATGTTGATAACACACTTAATGGCTCGGAGTTTCATATGTTCCCATTAAAAATATTGGAATGTTAGAGGTGATAAAATGACTTCTGTGGTCGGCGAACTCAAATAAATGCAACTTTACTACGACTAAAACCTATCATCTCTGCCTTCAGCAGCATAGCCCCTGAATTGAAGGTCTATCTCGAAGGGAGATAATTAATGCATCCTACGCAGAGTATAAAAAAGAAGGAAGGAGAAGAGCATGAACATGAACAAGAACATGAACATATGTTGTATTAGTCGTTTCCTCAGTGGAAAACGTGATTTTCCGGGCTCAGGAGTAGGAGAAAAAAAATAAGAAGCCATCCATCCCCATGTGACGCCGACAGTAACATTTTAAATCTTCTTTGAAAAAAGAAAATTAACAGTTGTAAAAACTTATTCATTGACTAGGTTAAAGATTAAAAAAGGAAGAATTACAGGTAAGAACATAAAATACCAAGTACGTAATAAGCATTCAACACCTCGAACCGTTTGATGATCTAATTAGAGGATCATCTATATGCAAGATGAATAAAACACCACCTACTTCTACGCTATCACTTACGTGACGCACGCGGGCTTGGTGTTTGTGAAGACAGATCGCATGAACAAGCATCTTTTCACCTACGAGATAAAACCCAGATACATTCATATATTAATTTCGGGGAATACTCAAATGCTTTATTCAGTAAGAGAAGTAGATGAGTCATGAACCGAGTATCTTTCTTTCCACGCACAATATTAGACCATTACAGGAACAAAGGAATGTGCTCCAACAACAACCCTCAAAAGACTAATTATTATCTGGAATGCACAATAAATAAATACGAGCATCCCTTACGTTTTATCACTTAGGTAGCACCTTAATGGATTTTTTCACCTATGTGATGAAACCGGTAATACGGTAATAATGTATTTTTGTGAAATCCACCATTTTTCATTCGATTTAAATATGAGGTTTCATTAACTGACTCTGCATTAACTAACTCTGAAAGTCGGAGGGGAACTCGTGAAATCGGTTAGGTTTGCTGATGACCAAGCATTAGTTGCTCAGTCAGCCAAGGGGTTGCAAGCATTGTTGAGTGAATTGGAGGTTCAGTGCGATAAATATGGGATGAGAATCAATATTAATAAAACAAAGGTTATGCGATTTTCCAGAAAGGAAAAGGCTAAGCTAAATATTAAAATAGGCGGGGAAAGAATAGAGCAGGTAGAGCAGTTTACATATCTCGGAAGTGTTTTGGACCAATACGGTCAAAGTGGTAGGGACGTAAGGAGAAGAATTGCGCTAGGCAAGGAGGCTTTCTCAAGGAGGAGGGAGTTGATGACGGGGACGTTGAGTAGGGATGTTAAGACAAGACTCGTAAAAACTCTGATATGGAGCGTAGCTATGTACGGCGCGGAAACGTGGTCGCTGAAGCAGGAGGATAGACGTAGATTGGAGGCTTTTGAAATGTGGGTGTGGAGAAGGATGGAGAAGGTGAAATGGACCGAAAGGAAAACGAATGAGGAAGTACTGGAAATGGTGGGTGAGGAGAGGGGTTTGTTGAGAGAAATCCTATGGAGGCAGGAAAAATGGATGAAAGGCGTATTGAGCGGTAGTGGAATGTTGAAGAGGGTAATAGAGGGGAGAATGTTGGGCAAGCGTGGTAAGGGGAGGAACAGGATAGGGATGTTGGACGGGATGAAGGGAGGAAAAGAAGTACACCGAGATGAAGAGGGACCTGATATAGATTAGTTTGCTAGGTGGGGAGTCACAAAATGTATATTTGATAGTTGTGTCCATCCAAAAACCTACCTTAACCGGTAGATTACCTAATAATAAAATAATTAACTGACTGCAGCAATTCAATCTACTTATTTCACCCCGGTGGTGTGAACTACCGACATATCCTCTTATCTGATCTCACCGATGTTTATAATACACGGGAAAATATTGGTGCCGAAATACTTGCGGACAGAATGAACTAAAAATAGGAAACTTCCATTGGGCATCGCCATCTCGCGCCTTCATTTGAATTATATAAAGGCTACATGTTACAGGTTATATGAGAACTACAAAACTATAAGTTTGATATCCCACGCAGCCAAAGTTGTTCTCAGGATCATCAACAAGAGGATAGACAGTAGGGTAAATGAATACTTAGGGGACGATCAGTTTGGGTTTAGGAAGGGGAGAGGCAAGCATGATACCCTTGCAGTCCTGAGATCACTAATCGAGAGGAATATAGAATACAATCAGTTTTGAACGTACAGTACAACGTATTTGTCTGTTCCGTAGATTTTGAAAACGCGTTTCATAGAGTGAATTGTGGGACAGGAGACTGATCCGCAACCTGTACATGTCTCAGACTGTTCAGGTGCAAGTGGGAAACAGAGCGTCCGGATGGGCAGTGTTAGGAAGAGGTGTAAGGCAGGGTTGCCCATTATCACCGGTGCTGTTCAACGTATATGCGGAGGAAATGATTAAAGAGGATTGGGAAGAACTGGAGGTAGGAATGAAAGTCGGAGGGGAATTCGTAAAATCGGTTAGGTTTGCTGATGACCAAGCATTAGTTGCTCAGTCAGCCAAGGGGTTGCAAGCATTGCTGAGTGAATTGGAGGTTCAGTGCGATAGCTATGGGATGAGAATCAATAATAATAAAACGAAGGTTATGCAATTTTCCAGAAAGAAAAAGGCTAAGCTAGACATTAAAATAGGAGGGGATAACGTAGAGCAGGTAGAATAGTTTACGTATCTCGGAAGTGTTTTGGACCAACACGGTCAAAGTGGTAGGGACGTAAGGAGAAGAATTGCGCTAGCCCAGGAGGCTTTCTCAAGGAGGAGGGAGTTGATGACGGGGGACGTTGAGTAGGGAGGTTAAGAAAAGACTCGTAAAAACTCTGATATGGAGCGTAGCTATGTACGACGCGGAAACGTGGTCACTGAAGCAGGAGGATAGACGTAGACTGGAGGTTTTTGAAATGTGGGTGTGGAGAAGAATGGAGAAGGTGAAATGGATCGAAAGGAAAACAAATTAGGAAGTGCTGGAGATGGTGGGTGAGGAGAGGGGTTTGTTGAGAGAAATCCTATGGAGGCGGGAAATATGGATGAAAGGCATATTGAGCGGTAGTGGGATGTTGAAGAAGGTAATAGAGGGGAGAATGTTAGGCAGACGAGGAAAGGGCAGGACCAGGATAGGGATGTTGGACGAGATGAAGGGAGGAAGGAAGTACACAGAGATGAAGAATGATTTGATGCACAGTAGGTTGCTGGATTGTGTTTTGTTAGGAGTCACAACGTGTTTATTTGTTAGTTGTGTCCATCCAAAAACCTACCTTAACCGGTAGATTGCCCTGTAATAATAATATGCATGTATAGATATAGATATATATATATATATATATTCAAACTTGAAAATCCCGCCATACGGCGCACAAATATTCATTCAAACAGAAACAGGTATAAGGAAAGGGGATAGGAAAACACATAAAAGGCGAACACAGGACATGTGGGGAAGGCGGTTTTTGAACAGATAACGAAAGTAAAAATATTTCCTTATCCCGGATAAGGAAATATTTTTACTTTCGTGATCTGTTCAAAAACCGCCTTCCCCACATGTCCTGTGTTCGCCTTTCATGTGTTTTCCTATCCCCTTTCCTTATACCTATTTCTGTTTGAATGAATATATATATTATATATATATATATATATATATATATATATATATATCTGGTAAGAAACTGACGGATGTAGATAATGTTACATGGTACCACATGGTACTTGAACCCAAGTTAAACATGATTACGTAGGAAATTTTAACTAAACTGATATCCTTAAGACACAATGTACACGTAATAACTACGCATGTACCGTCGTGCCATTGAATAAAATATAACAGATTTATGCTCTTGCATTAATTGATAGGATGTCTCTTTAGCAATATGATGAAAATGTATTATTACCCCATGTTACTACGTTAGGAGAGATCATGCCAATAAAAGTAGAGAGATTACGTGTGGAACAGATAGATTTAAGTTGTCATTTTTTCCACGAACGATAAGGGATCAAAATGACATTGTTCGACGGCGTTTGGGTCATGTTCGGGTAAAAATATTCTGGTGTGTATTCACCCCTGCCACACACCCTGGCGGTGGCTTGCAGGGTATATATAATTAAAATAAATAAATAAATACATTTCAGCTCTGAATACCTTGCCATAATTAAGAGTTCACGATTATTATTGATGCACACTTTTTACATTCAAAGGAGCAGTCCCTGAAAAAAATGAAGCTCTAATCGGTCTAATGAAGTTAACTTGTACTCACCACCGCTGTAGCCGGAGTTGAGGTGAAGAGATAATTCCCGCGATGGAACATGAGGAGCAGCCTTAGGCAGCGCTGGCCGCGGTGAGAGCAACCAACCACCGCTGCGGCCCCATGGTGCTGTCCTCTCCCGGAATTATGAAGCACTAACACGATCTGAGAAGAGGTGAGAAACGAAGGGAAAAATCAGAGAGGGTGAACTGAACGGGTGCAATTTCACCATTCATGCCGACTCAAGCTATGAGCCTGATAAAATCTAAATTACTACTGATCTAAATATTCATATATTTGGCTTAAGAATTACGCAAAACTTGAATTCAGGAAAAAATGGATACAAAGCATAATTAAGTTCCAATGGAATGTGGAAGACCATCAGACGCAAAGTAGAGGGAGGAGGAGAGAGGTTAGCCATACTATATATTAAGGTTAAATATGAAATGAAGGGAGGCTAGAATTATTTAAAGAAGAATAACGGTTTAAATAAATAGTATGAATTTCGAATATTTCGTGTCTTCTTTGGCGTGATTTAAACCTTACTTTCAGCTACAAGTTATACTCGTCATCTAAAATCATACACACAGTATTCAACCTCAATGTCGGTTTGGTAGGGTTTACCCAGTACTAAGCCCGATGGCGTGTGAAATTCACACAACAGGGCAGGAGGGCCAGTTCCTTTCCCTGTGCCGATTGTGGTTTCCCAGGAAGATCCGGTACCCGAAAAATCACATAGCTTGGGTGGAGTTTCAGGTGCTCAGAAGGGCTTGCCCAGGAATTGAACCCGGGCCCTCCGGTCAGTAGTCCAAAGCTCTGCACTACTGCGACACGAAATCGTCATCTATATAATTTTATTTATTTTTGCAGTATTTGTTAAATAAATTAAATATGTTAAAGATTGTACCATTTCTCTAGCGAATTGAGTTCTCAATTTTAAGTAACACTTACAAAGTAGACCACAGTAATATGTTAAAACAAAAACTAATGTCCTACGCAATATGAAGACTCTGCTATTTATTAATGGATCGTCACCCATGGCACACGTATCATGAATCCTCACCGGAAGGCTAAAATAATTCCTCGAATGCAGAGAGACCTTTGTATTCCGTACGGCTGTGTCAGCTATAAAGAAAGGTAACGTATTAATATCACACCGAGAGAACTTCCTGGCAGAGAAAAATACTATACTCTAGTGTGCCCTACTCGGAGTGTGGCTAACTTTACCCTCTTCTAGGGGTTTCTTCTGGCAACAGCTTCGCCGAAATGAAAAACCCATCTGGCGAACTTATGTTTATATTTATATTTTATATATATTAATCCAGTCTAATGTGAAAATCTTCAACCATTATGATCTCCTAGATTTTTGTGGGTTTGGGGAGCGCGCCGGGTATATCTTTGGTTACCTTTGTCACTGTTCTACAGTGGTAATGAACTTTTCCCGCAATGCCCCCAAAATCCTGGCAATGATATTGGCAATAAGCGAAGACCTAGGAGTGTGATTGATCACTTGAAGATTGAGACGACGGGTTACAACCTAAGTAAACAACGCGCATGTCACGTGCAGCGTAGAGAAGCTAGATTTGAAAAAGGTTGATATGATAAACTTAGTAGCCTACCAAAAATATTAGAGCAGCTAGGCTGGGAATCACTCACGGAGCAAAGGTCAAATTACAGATTCTTGCATTAATTGGAAGGAGGTCTTGTCTCTTTAGCAGTGATGTTAAAAATGTATTATTACCCCCATAGTACTACGGTAGGAGAGATCATGCTAATAAAATTAGAGAGATTAAGTGTAGAACAGATTTAAGATGTAATTTTTTCCACGAACGATAGGGGATCATAATAACATTGTTCGACCACAGTAGGGTCATGTTCGGATAAAAATTAGTCTGGTGGGTATTCACCCCGTGCCACACACTCTGGCGGTGGCTTGCAGGGTATATGAATAAATAAATAAAAAAAAACGTGGCAGGGATATTTGACAATAACATGAAGGCAATTGTATAAAACCCTTCTATAATCTTTTTGACACTGTCGTGCAGTTTTCTGAGGAGAAAGATGCTTTTCTCGGCGACAGTCTTAAAAAGATTAGGAGTGACCTTGCATTTTTATCTGCACTATTTGCAAAATTCAATGAAATGAATTAACAGTTGCAGGAAAATGATACTAATCTTATAAAGGCAAAATCTGTGGTGACTGTGTTTATTCCCAAGTGGCTTTTATTGAAGCGTAACATAGGCCGCCGCGAGCTTTATCACTTCCTTCCCTGCTTAAGCCAGAAGAGCAAACTAGTGGGGGTAATGATGATTTGAGAGTCTATTGTGACCATTTAGCACCTTGCATAAAAATATGACGCAGCTATTTAAGTGAGCGGAGAGGAAGAATTAATTGAACTAAAAAATTACGTTGAATTGAAACCAAAGTTTAAGATAAATCATTAAGAGTTTTGGTTACAGAAGGAAGTTTCCCATCGTTATCCTGCATCATAGATTATGGTTAAAAACTCCTTGCATTTCCAACTACATATTTGGTGGAACGTGGTTTTATTGCAGTCGTTTAGCTTATTTCCAATAATATCTTATATTTAAGACTCCTGCTAAGTGACATTGAATCGGACGTTAGAAGAGTGGTATCAGGTCATCAAGCTCATCTATCCCATTAAATTTTCATTTTATGGAAATATTTTTCATTAAATTAGACAATAGAATCTCCTTAAATGACTTCTAGACCATGAAAAACTATAATCAGAGGTCACTTAATTTTTTAACTAATTTTAGCAAAACGTGATTGGTTATTCTATTATCATAAATTGAAAGTGATTATGTAATATAATTGCTTAATTTATGTAAAAATTGAAAGGTGAATTTCTAAAAAAAGCTTTCTTAAAATTATTGGTTTTGATATTTTATTTTTATGTAAAAAGTATATTCTCATCTAAGTTATTTTTAATGTGTATAAAGTCTTTTGAATAAATGTGATATGAAAACTATACATCTATTGGATTCTAAATAAACATTTGATTAGTAATTGTTTTTAATTTAATTATTTCAGTGCTCCTCATTCGGTTATTTTGTTTTATGATTTTTATTATTACTTTCAAGCTATCGTTTGGGGGGCGTTGAGTATATGTTTATGGATCCAAGGGAACGGTGGTTCGAAAAATTTTGGGAAACCCTGCTGTAGCACATCTGAAAAAAGAACATGAATTTCGATACACGTGTTACAATGCAGGAGTTCAAATAAACCAGCATTGAATCATGTAAGCAAAAAATTTTTTTTTTCAGGTGGCACGGTTTAGTATGTATTTATTACCTTCAGTCAACAATGGAGAATAAACCCTGGGATTAATGGAAAGCCTGACGCGTGGACGCATGAGAGATAGGCCATCAATAAGACTTGCAAATAAAAGATTTAAATATGATAGGTTAGTCACCTTTTGGAGCTTGGAATTCAATAACTTATCAAACCACACGTAGGTCCTTGAAAACAATGCGAGCACTAATATTTTCTATTTTTACTTCCAACAAGCACTTCTACCAACAAGCCTACTAATAAATTAACAACTCTCCGACTGAACGCTTCAAGGAAAAGCTATGAAACTATCATCATCATCAGTATTTCAATCCTAAGATTGGTTTATTGCACCCCTCCATTCGCCTCTATTTAATGTCAATTCCCTCAATACCTAATACCTTTTCTGTTTTACGTCTTTCTTAATTTGTCCTATGTACATGTCTCTTGGTCTTCCTTGTTTGGTCTTTCCTTCTATTATATTCCTAATCAATCCATTGTGCCTCAATGTGTGTCCAATCCATCTATTTCTTCTTTGCCGTAGAGTTCTCCATATGGATTTATCCTCTTCGGCTCTTCTATATACTTCCTCGTTCCTCACTTTGCCTGTCCATTTAATCTTCAGCATTCTCCTGATACCTCATTCCTCATTCCTATTCCCATTCTACTTCCTCATTCTTATGAAATTATATAAAACATTATTTATTAATTAACATAATTTAGACCTTCCTGCTTAATTTTTACATAATACTCTCCAATCTTCCACACCCTCAAACATTCCACCAACTCCAACAAATTTGTTAGTTATATATTAATTTCAACAGGGAAAGGAACTGGCCCCCCTACTCTGATGTGTGAATTTCACACGCCGTCGGGCTTAGTACTGGGTGAACTCTACCATCACCTACCAAACCGCCCTTCAGGTTGAATACTGTTTTTTTATATTAATTTCACTTATTAAATTAGGCAAAATTTCTAATGATTCTCGTAGCACAAATCAAATACTTTTTGATAGAGTGCCGAACCTCCTAGGTCACGAGGAACTCAAAATTTCCTTCTCCAATCAATACGCAGATGTACTCATACGGTTGCGTACATGCTCACGCTCGACGGAGCCTGATTCGATGAAAGGAGGCACACATGCCCAGTCTACACACTTGCGCCCGGGAGGCCGACCCGTGATCCAATCAAATGATCAAATCCGAAATGGTTCGAACTGTAATCTCGCAACCGTGATGTGCTCGGCAGCGTGACAATCGGCTCCCCCGCGCCCCATGATGACATCCCGGGGGCGGGAGGGAGGGCATCGTTCTGCCGAGGGAAGTGCGCAGGGGGACGCATGTCTGTGTGTGGGGCGGGGGGGTAGGAGAGGGGGCGAGAGGTTTGAGGGGGACAATCGCGGGAACACGCGACTCAACGCCCTGGACTCCCCGGGGAGTCACAGTGGGGCGCATTGTACGCGCCTCTCCTTGCCCCCCACTCTTTCTCCATTAAAGGCCACCCAATCACCCCCGCTCCACCCACCTCCTTCACCTTTCATTCTTCACGTCCGCGTGTGTTTGACATAGTTCAGCGTGGTCAAGTGGGCGGGGCGGGGACGTGTAATTATTAGCGGACCGCTCGAGTGAAGCTTCTTCTCGGGAATGAGCCCCCCCTGCTTTCTCCCTCACCCTCTCCGCTCCCTCTCTATCTCTCTCGGTGAGGCCCTGCGCTCAATATGACGCACACTCACACATCCTTGTACCGATGTAGGTCACGCTCCGTAGCATTGTTCATCGCGGACATTAGGAAATGAGACGAAATAAAACAATATGCGTGGTCACCACTTGCGTAAAACTGCTCTTAAGATTCTGCGAAGGGAAGAAAATCGCAGACTTTAAAGCGAAAGAACTTAAAACAGAATGAGAGGATCATTTGACCTGGGAAATTTCATTTTAATGTAGTTTAAATTTACATTAAACATTTTGAAATCTGTGATGCACGCAATCGCCACACCTATCAAACCGTAAGGTAGTAATAGTTAGTAGAGCTCTCCTCGTATTACGCCCTTAAAGATTCGTAGAATTAACTAATCAGGGTAAGGAGGGCCAGTTCCTTTTCGTCAGCCACAATGATTACCCAGTATTATCTTATCCACGAAAAATAACACAACTTGGTTGAAGCTGAGAATGCACAGATCAGTCACCTGGAACTAAACCCAGGCCCTCCAGTCAGCCATGCGCTCTATCAATGCGCACACTCAATCATATAACACATCGATAAAAATTTCAAAATCGTGCCAAATGGAGAAAGTTTGAATCTAGCTGAATTGAAGCGAATTTTTTTTCACTATTTTATTTTCTTTCTCTTAAGCGTTCTGAAATACTTTTTAGAATAATTTGTTGAAATTACCGTTGAAAAGACTCTGACTGCTAATTTGAAAAGATTTATTAAAATTTATAATTTAACTTTAAAATTTATAAATTAACATTAATAAAATTGAGGGGAAATGTAACAAATTATATTGATTTATTTAAAAGAAATTAAAATCCAATCATGCTCTCGGACGAGATGATAAATGGGAGCCTTGTAATGAGAACACTACAACTTGAATTCCATATCGATTGCTTAAATTTACTGCGAGAACTTTGATGTGATCATGTCATAAGAAGTTTCCCTTCAAAATCCTTCTAAAACCACACGGAAGACATGGTAGATGAATAGGTTGAATGCTCGGCCTTTAACCGGGGAGTCATGCGTTCAAATTACGGGTGATTGGGAACACACGTCTCATTTCCGTACTCTTTCCACACATCAAATGAGCGTGTATGGCACAAAAGATGAATTTCCAAAAAAAGTATAGTATTTCAATATAGTTTTTAAAACTGATGGATGGCATAAATATGTCTAATATTTTCTTCGGTGCCATTTTTTTAGAGATTTACGCGATAAATCAATTTCGTTTATATGTTTACACAAATTCTTTTTTTTAATCAATCCTATTTGTTGTAAAATCAACTATCAAAATTAATCAGGTTTAATGCCTCGATTTTACTAGATAAGCTGATAAATATGTGCGCTGTAAATCGCGAAATTGAAAGTTTTCCTATATCTTTAATTCTCAAAAGGTAAGTAAATTCACCTTCTCCTCAATTCCTGTTCCGTGGACAGTTCCATTGTCCAATCGATCCCTTGCCACAAATTAACACTGACTGTGTTGAATTTGAATTGAATATATCCATCAAATACTGGGGGACGGAAACTGTTCACATTCCTAATTCGACTCTTTGAAATAAGCGTATTAGAAAGCACTCCTGCATGAGGTTTTTTGAGTTTTCCCAATGATAAAGCGATCATCTCATCCAAACGGAAAAAGACCCATCCTCACTCACGCATGGAGTCAAACCACACCACTTCAAAGAATGTTTACCTCCTAAATAAAATCGGCAGTTTATCAATTCAAAACTTTCCAAACACATATTTCTTCAACGCGGAGCTTAACAGTCCAGCTTACGGGTGGGGGGAAGGCCTTCCAATGACGTCACCAAGGTTCTTGGAATTTCTGACTCCTCCCCACTCACATTTCGGCTGACGTCAAATTTTTTTCCAACATATCATCCCCTTTTTCGGAATAAATTCGCCTCGGATCGGAGCAGTCCGGAAAAGGCGTCCACAGAATGTCATGGTGGTTGGAGGGAGGCGGGCGATGGGAGGGGGTAAAAAAGTGGCATAAAACTTCTTAAGTACCTGGGGAGCCTTCAAAGTGACATCGCTTTGCCCGCAACCTCTCGCCCTTGCCGCCTGGCATCGTCAACTTGGCCAAATCCTTGCCTGAATGACGTCACGACTGAGTGTATGCGCACATGGAGCGAAAATTACTCCGATAAAATTAATACTTTAGTTCATAATTTAATTTCAGAAACCTTGTCGCGTTAAAATGGCACAGTTTGATTTTTCTTATTTTTACTATCAATTCTAGAAACGTACTCGTACAAACATGAACTTTAACCGACTCGCTCTTCATTAAAAATTAGACGTGTGTGTGTTTATTTACACAAGTATCACCTTTACAAAAAGCATTGAAAAACGATTAAAGTTCCAATATCTCTAAATTTTTCGGTCTCACTGCAAAATTCTTCTAACAAACATACTGTCTCTATCTTCCTAAACTTCATTCCCTCTTGCATTTATAACCAGTGAATATATTAAAGCTTTCGATTCCTGCAGGTGAAAATAATATACTAATAAAGCTCACTTGGCGTCCCTAGTATTCTAAAAGCAAATTTAAAGAAGAGTGTTTGAAATAAAGTTATCTTATAACTATGTTATAGCACGTAATATAATTGACATCCGAATTACTTGTGCATAAAAAACTTGATAGTAAATTGGGCTTATGTTCTAATTTGATATCATCCACTCAAAATACATGTATACTTTCTGGGAACACTACACAATGTGCTCCCTCCAGTAAAAATATATTTACTCACCTTGCCAACAGCAGCAAAAATGATTATTAATACCCAATAGTTACTTATTTAAAGCAATATTTTTCATCACATTTTAGCTAGAGAACAGTATACCTGGTATGTAATCAATTACTATTGCGTAAGTTTTGTATGCTTACTTAGGTCCGGTGTGCATAACTGAAAATTCTCATTTAGTTGATATTTTTGAATTTAAAACGAAGCAATTATTTTAGGATTATTCACAGATAGATATATTCAAATCAAGTGTTTTCCAATTAATGAAACTAGGGCATTTTTCAACAATGTTAGTAAGAAAAAAATAGCATTACATTTATAACTCACCAATTCCAATTATACTCTCTGATATTTCATTATTCTTTCTCTACATATTCAATTTTACCGTCAGATCTCCTCTGAAATTCCACTTTCAGAAAAATATAACATAGGTTGTTGTGTGTGCGAGTGAAATACGATCGGCGAACACGAGGAGGTAGTTTCATGGACAAAAAGGAAATGATTTTGACCCCTGGCTATAGTGGAACAAAAATGTTAAGCCTGCCATTAGATGTCGCTCTTTTCTATTCTGAGGTTGCGCTGAAAACAAATCAATAGAGGTGGTAATCCCCAAATGGGAGGCCTTTTGGCAAACAAAGGGAAGTCTCTGACGTGAATGTCAGGTGAATCCCTTAACTCGCACACCATCCAGCGACCCCTTCAAAGGTGCCTTCTCCGGTGAGCCCGCCCTCCTCTCCAACCGGTGAAAGTGCCAATTAGAAGGAAAAACGTCCCCGAATTGAAAGCCCCGCCACACATCTTGGGATATTTACGCGAGCCTCATCGCTTTGGCATATTCCACCAATCTCCCTAACTATATGTTTGTCCAGTCGGTAATGCCCAATTGATTTGTAAAATTGCATTGGGAGTTACGAACCGGGTACTAGGTAATATTATTAGGAATCAATAAATGTGAACTTTCCCGTTCATGCCCCAACAATTGAAACGGTCATTAATATTTCTCCGATCTACACTTTAATGAATCCCCCCCATCCCATTCACGACACTCAGACCGACTTATTTCCTCGCCACGCTTGCAGATTGATTCGGAAACGTGATCGGATTCGGATGGATTCGGAAACGGATTCGGATGGCGTAGAAGGGTCACCCACTTATTGAACATGCCTGTACCTTCTCTCGCCCTCACGGCTGTTGAACCAACCCATTGTTGACAGAGGCGCCGCGGTACGGCGGAAGGGGTTCACGGGGCGGGCTCTCGGTCGCATGCTTTCCCAGCCCCACCAGTCTTCCCAGCCCCCCCCCGCACCCCCGCAAATCCCCAGGTTTGCCTGCGACGCGACAAATAAACCCCCATCCCACCGATCTCACTTGAGCCCGTGATCCTCTCGAACGCGCCTCCGTCGCCACCCAAGTCGACGCGGTGGGAGAAAGGAATTTCACTCGCACGCACCCACCCAGGGCGAGTAGGTTTATTTTTGCCCCGCATTAATTAAAACGTCCCCGGTCGAGCGAGAGCGTGTTGTTTCGCCGCTTGTCTCTTGTTGCCTTGCACTATTTTCTTTCGTTCCGGCTCACCCAATCCTCGCATCGACCCGAATCGGGGGCGCAGTGACAGCGACACAATGGAGGAATTATAGGGACTGGAGAAAGCAATAGCGAAAACGGACTAAGGAAGGGTCATCAAACTACCATCAATTCTGAATAAAATCGATGGTAGGCGTGGTGACTTTGTGAAATAGCAAGGTCGAGGAAATATAGAACACTTGCAACATTCCATAGCCTTCAATAGAAAGGATCTGACCGGTTTTGATTCCAACGCCTCATCATTAAGAGGTTACGATCTCAAAAGGTCAACAGCAATTATTTGACGGTAGTCACGGTATTCTCATAATGATGATATGCACGATAGCATCGAAACTGGTTTGGTCCTCCCCATTGAATAGCGTGGAATAATGTCCATTTTTTTATTTCTAGCCATCCACCCGACAACACAAAGTGAATCCCATAAATTGAATTAGAACACGTAGAAGGCGGTAAGGAATAAAATTAAATTAGAGAGGGAAGGGCTACCGGAAGAGAAACGTGAAACGGATGATTCTCGAATTGTTCACGGAAAGAACGGAACGTATCAATAAAAACCAGTTATTAGGTCACTCCAACTTGACGTAGAGCCAAGAGCTAACAGCTGTTCTAGTACTTGTTCGTTCAGTCGGCAATGCACAATTGATTGGAAAAATTGTATTGGGAGTTAAGAAACGGGAACGAGGTAATATTATTAGGAATCAATACGTGTGGACTTTCACGTTCATGCCCCAACAATTGAAAAACTAGAATTCACTAAATGTATACACAGGGTGCGGCAACATAACTTCCTTTTTTAAAGGGTTTTTGCTCCATAAAAAAGGAAGTTATATTGCCGCACCCCATATATGTACACATACATGGGTACATACATACACACACATCATATATATATGGCTATATGGCGAACTAATATTCATTCACATGGAAATAGATATAAGGAAAAAGGATAGAAACATATAATATATAAAAGACGAACATAGTAGAGGTGGGGAAGGCGGAATCGAGCAGATCACAAGCGCAAAAATATTTCCTTGACCAGGACTTGAACCTAAGGAAGCCTCTCTGGGCACCCTCAGCTCCACCCAAGTTATGTGATTTTTTGATTTTTCGGGAACCATATCTTCCTGGGAAACCATAACCGGCACAGGGAAAGAAACTGGACCCCCTACCCTGATATTTGAATGTCACACGCCGTCGGGCTTAGTACTGGGTGAACTCTACCATCACCTACCAAACCGACTTACGGGTTGATTACTGTGTTTATGATTGTATACAGGTATATCACGGTTCATTGAGAACGCCATGATTAACTCGCAGATCCCCAGGAGTAGATTCAGATCTTAATTTAGTACTAATGAAGTGTAATTTCATATTTATAAATGGTTGCTAGCGAAATGGAATAATTGAATGTAGAAACTTAAACTAGAAATTAGGAAATAGTACTATTGAGATCAGTGAGACGGGTACAATAGATGGAAGATGGGAATGAATCAAATAAGGGATGCTGATAGTCACAAAAAAACTATAGGAATATTTAATAAGAAAAGAACAAAGAAACCATGCATTGCATATGAGATAGTTACGAAGACAGACGATAGAAGTAAATAAGAAAATGTGAACAATGACTCATCAAGAAGGAAGTGCAAACAGATAAATAATAAATTGAGGAGAGAAACTAATATGGTAAAAGAAACGTGGTGAAAGATGCAGGGCACGGATGTGGAAGTTTACAAAGGAAGGGTGAAATTGGTGAGCCGTACAGGAAGGGGAAAGAACTTTCACACAATTAAAGATACGGGTGGAAAATCATTAACTGAATTAGGGAAGATTCAAGAGAGATGAAAAGAATACACAGTGAATCTAAATAGTAAGGATTTTATGCCATCAAGTTTAGACAGAGAAAGAGAATATGATGTGAATGGGGATACCGTAGGCACAAGAATAATTGATACGAGATAGAGAGAGTATTGAGGGAATCGAAATCAAATTAGGCCGTGGAGATACTAGATACGTAACATTCTTGCGAAACTGCTTAAGGTTTTAGGGGAAAGTGGTTTGAAGAGTTTTTACGGGCTAATTCGTATCATTTGTGAGGGAGGAATTTGGCCGGAAGATTTCACCCGACCAGTTTTCGTTCCCATTCCAAAAAAAGGGAAAAGCAGCCGTATGTGAGGGTATTGAGCAATGAATTTAATTTTGCACGTAACTAAGGTGGTACTTAGAATCATCAATAAGATAATGGGGTGAAGCGTAAGCTATTACTTAGAGGATGATTAGTTTGGGCTCTGGAAGGGGAGAGTCACGCGTGATTACATAGTAGTAATAAGGTCACTAATAGAGAAGAACGTAGGATACAATCAGGAGGTATGTGTTTCTTTCGTAGATTGTGATAAGACAGTATAAAAATCAGATGGAACATACTGGGTAGAATTAATGACCATATTAGAAAATATAGAAGTGGATTGGAGAGATATGAGGCTTATCCGCAACATGCATATGTCTCAAACTGCTCAGATGCCTATGGCAGATAGCTGGTAGGAATGGACAGAGTTTGGAAGAAGAGTAAGACAGTTTAATAAATTGTCCCCTTACCCATTTTTACTCAGATATAGCATTTCCATTATCACGTGGCATTTATGGATCAACCATTTCAATTTTACGCGAGGTGCTTTTCTAGCAACCTCTCATTGAACAATAATGTAAAATAACTTGAGAATGTTCAACAATATGAAAAGCAAATTGCAGTAAACTAATTAATACAATAACCCCATCTTTGCACTGACAATACTCATCCTTATTATTTTCAAGATACTTTATCTGATCAAGGAAGATGAAAAGAAATTCAAGCAAATAAAAGGTCGCATTTATAAGCGAGTAACTTCGGTTACTGTACCTCACCCCGAACCATGAAGGCCAAATATTCTCCAAAAGAAAGCGCGACAATTTTCGGGGTGAACTGGGAGCATGTGTCAGAATAGAACGTTTCAAATTATTTCATTAAAAAAATACATGCAGAAAAAATAGTAAAACTAGTGATGCGTGGGTCTCTTTTAGAATGGAATCAGGCACTCCTTGATATATAGTATGAACATTTCAAATGTGTTTAAATAGGAATAAAAATAAGTAAGAAGCTCAATACTGGAGCCATCAACAATATCTTGGTGACGTTTTATGATCACTATTTATAAATAAGCAGTTCTTTTTTCCTGAAGCAGATCATCAATTTGCGTTACTTTTTTCTCTGTGGCATCACAGATGCACTTCTCCCTACTTTAAACATTTTTGAAAACAGAAGAACATTCGATGTAACTTTTCACATCACGGGAAGGAGAGAAAGTAAATGAATTAACCTTAACAAAATTGATTAGTAACTATGATCAATGACTTTTCAGATAAATTATTTGTTTGATTTCATTTGTAATTGAGTCGTTCTATGGTTACGTTACGTTAAAACTTATCACCAGTAAAAACAGCAGAATAACGTCAAAATTGAGATATATTACAGAAGGAAGTGGTCTAAAGTTGAGCAGTTTTATGATTTTAACAAAGATAATTTAAACCTGATTGATAAACAGCTTCCCACCATCGACCAGAGGTGCAGCGCTCATATGTATGTGACTCCAAATACCCATGTTCAGACTATAAAGCTTTAGGTTAAGAATATAAGGCTTTCCGGAAACCAAATCTACTAGCAAAACCGCAAGAGGGATAAAATGTCCCATTTGGAGCGGAGAATTTATTCTCAAATAAACGTTTAGGTGGTTTCCTGTGGTTTTTGATATAATATAAAAAAACTTTTTTTAAATAATCTAGCAGGGGTGTGAAATATCATTAAATAATTAATCACATCCAAATAAATCTCATCAAATTTTATTTTTCGACCAGTTTCGATACAAGGCATCATTATCAAGCCTAATAATGATACCTTGTAACGAAATCGGTCGAGCAAATCAAAAATGTATCCGTGGAACCTAACAAGTGAATTTTATTTTTTGAAAAAATCATGAAAAAGAATGGCTAAGGGGATAAATACAGAGTGAGGCAAATACTAGAACATGGTCCCATACGAAAAAGGATGCGGGAACAGTTTCTTACGAAGACACGTAAAGGAAGGACTAGAATATGAGAAAAGGGGGAGTTTACTTGCAAAGCTTAAATCCAAAGCTCCCTTTCCTCGACCTGTCTCTTGAAGAGCATAAACGAATAAAAGTCGCTCCGAAATTGTCCCTAACAGCTCGAAATGGTACGTAATAATAACATTACAAAAACCTGCAAGAGATTCTAAGAAACTACGCGAGATACCAAAATAGATACTTTTATCGTAGTCATCCGCTAATGCGCATTACAATGCAATAATTAAAAGTTTTTGCGAATGATTTTTACACTATGAAGCTGTTGCATTGATCTGCAAGTAACTCAATAGAAGGTAAAAACTTAGGCATACCGCAATACGGGATACCAAGCGATTGATTAAGTTCGACGTATCCGAGGAATAAACAAGAGGAAAGGCGAGAGGAGGGAGGAAAGGGTGGCTGAAAGGGGACGGGTGGAGACGAATGCGTCACGGGCATGGAACGCAGGTGGGAGGGGAGGGCAGGGGATTTGGAGAGAGGGCGGAAGGGAGGTGGGGAGGGAGTAGGGGAAGATGGAACGCAAAGCGGCAGCAGCTGCCTCCTCCGAAGATTCCATCGGGAAGATATTTTTCGGGGGCGCAATATCCCCGAGGATAAGTTTGTGCAATGGACCGCAGAGGTCAAAATCAAGAGGCCTCCCCCCCTCCGAAGAAATTCACCTCGTCGGCAAAAAAAAAGACAGGGGAAGCTGACTGTGGCGGACTATTGACTAAGGAGTTGTTCGTGTGCGTGTGTGTGCGCGCGGTGGAGTCAATTCACTAAGTGACACAAAGGGAAGAAAAATGAGAAAGGAGAAGGAAGGAACAAGATGAGGAGGAGAGACGACTTGAGGGTGCAGGAGGATGGAACTTTGAAGAGGGAGGGGGTGAAGAGGGTGGTAGCCGGCGGATATGTTGCGAGGATGGAGGTGGGTGAGTGGAATGCATTTGGTCGTGGGGGGACTGATATGGAGGAGAGGGGGGAGGAAAAGAGAGGTACAAAAGAAGATAACCCGAAGGGAACGAAGGTTAAGATCGTATCTCTTCAGCTTGTTTGATTCCCTGAAGAAAACGCATAAATGTTCATTTAGGGCATAAATCAAAAGTTCCTCCGGTTGGCCAAAAATACGATACTCAGAATTAAGAGTGCCTCCGACCTTAACTCGAGAGGGAAAAACATAGAGGGGATGCTTTCGCATTAATAGGTACGTTTAAAGGATGCCAGTGAAGAAAAGATTGGGCAGTATTTAATGATTGCGAGTCTGTAAAGTCCGACTTCCAAGTCACAAAATCAAGGATGAATCCCGACGACCTGCATCTTCAACTACATCATAAACTGCTAGCCACCAAACGTACACATAGAAGGGATTGTTCAGAAGACTTAAAAATTTCCCTGCCAAACCATAAACACATAGATTTATTTTATTAGGTTTTGGAAAAATGAAATACAGATGACATTTTTCTGTTAAAAACAATGGAGGGTTCAACTTTAAAATTTATTTGTTAACAATCGTAAATGGTGCGATGTATGGACGAATTTTTCAATTTGTTTTTTTACAATTATTGACGTATGTTTCTTTTAATTTACCTAAGTGGTTTAAATTGCTTTTACAGCGTGAGTGCTCAGTAATTTCCTCGGTTCCACCTGAGACCAATCCAAGTACTCAACACTATTCTTAAACAGCCTCATTCCTTCCGCTGCTACGAGGTAACCACCCTAATTTCTCAAAAACTTCACGGTTCTCTCTAAATATATTCCGCATTTCAGCTGATTTGATTGAACTTATCTTTTTATTCCTCAATTAGCCTTCTCTATTGGGATCCAAATTCGTGTCGTATTTTATAAATGTTGCATAATTAATTGCGTGACTTCATTATATCACCAAATATACGTATGTCCAAGTCCAATTTATATCAAGATGATCAGAAAAGTATTTTCATATTTGTTCCTCATGATATATCGGAAATGATAATGACCCTAAAAGATTGGCAAGTTTAGAGTTAGTTATAAACGCCCGTGTCCTTGGTATATGATGTCGTGTTGGTATTTCCTTTATTCTTAAATTCACTAAATTGCATCAGCTGCTAATTTATTACAATCCCCAACCTTTAAACCAATCCAGGTTCATTCCATTGAATCTCGCGAGAGAATAATCTAAAATTCGCTTAATTCGTTTTTCTCTGCGTAACACTTTTTTCGTCCTCTCTGCAGTTAATAAATTCTTCTAATTAATCACCAGCCACCAACACCGACCTCAATAAAAAAAATAATAAGGCATTGGTGTATCTTTTATGTAAAGCTCGTCATATAAAACAGAATGAAATATATTTTGCGTACAGAGAGGAGAATTTTCTTCATTTGCTCTCCGCCAATTTGTTTTTGTACCGTGACATTCTCTCTTGCAATTGATAACAAAATATTTCGACTGGGAAAAAAGTTGCTACAAAAAATTATTATGCTCTCACAAATTATGTCTTTAAAATCTCCGTGATTGCTTTCAATTCGACAACATTATGCAACTGAAAAATGTCCAATGATTTTGCTTGAAAAATACCACACTGTCCACGTTCACTAGTAGGCTCCAATAGATATATTTTAAATACTTATGAATTCTCTATTTATGAAAACTCTTTTGGGTGATGGAGGCATTTAGGTTTTCCTGGAGTCCCATTGAAATTCCCTGCCAGATCATGATAATTACTGACACTGACCATGAATTATGTTATTTTTCCTAGTGAGAAAGGTTTTTCTCATATTTTGCTTCGTATATTTGCTTGGAATTCATTAAGGCAGAGTCCTGTGTTAGGTGAGGTTGTGACGTCAGGAGTGTGCGTAATAAGTACACACGCTTGTACGTTTCCCAAATTTCGTCGGGGAAATCGCATTCACGGTCAACCTCAAAGCATATTGACATTCGTGGATGACGTCAAAGGAACCCACCACCTGAGCTGACGAACGATTCCAAAAGTAATAATGCCGCTTTTACTCAAAAATAATAAGAATAATTAATCAACTTCACCAGAGAAAATAGAATGGTTGAAAAGTGGACACTGAGAACATCATCCGTTTAACGAACAGTAAACAAGAGTACACATCTATTGAAAACATAATCGGGCATGAAGGTCAAAGTTAACACTGGTCAAAGTATTTGTTTACCACAAAATGTTTAATACCCTGGTGACTGTGCGGGATAACTCAGTCAGTCCAAATCTAAATATTTTATAGTAAAATGTTTGATTATGAGCCTAAAATTTCAATTCCATTCATTCGTACCAAATCCTTTTGACTTAATTTATATGAAAAAGTTTACTAGTTCCATCGATAAATGTCTTTAAAAATCTTTATTCAGACTAGTGTGGTATACCACATATTGTACTCGAATACCCACACACAGGTTCTCATCTTCCCTTAGGCCGTAGCGGGTAATAATCAGCAGGATATTAAGTTGGCAATATTCTCCAGCAAAGAATTCGATCTGCATTTTCGTGATGAGAAATAATTGTAAAATATCCGTGCAATTTATTCAATTTCATCCCGTGATTTAAATAAATGAGAGGGGCACGTTTAATCTGAAATATGAGTAGAACAGCGACGATTATGTACTAGCCGTAATGATCAGTACTACCGTTTCGGTAGATTAATATTACTCTACTTGGGATTCGGTACCATCCATGAACAAATTCTAAAAACTCTATATAACTTCTGAATTCGAGCTCGATACTTCTTCCAGGGTGAACTGTATATATAAAGGCATATATACCTGTAGTCAGTAACTAAGTTAAGGCAGTGGTAGTCCGACCCCTACTTGGGATGCTATGGGAACGCCATCCGCGGGAGGTAAAATTGTGGAAGCCTTGGATAAACTTGCACTAAGAGTAGACTTATATCGACGCTGAGTTTTTCTGACAATTGGTGGGAAAATAAAGAGGAATAGTACATATTTTATTTCAAGTACATTGGGAAGAAGAAAAGAAGGCAAACGGAAGAAGAAGGCGGACAAATCAAGATGTGTGAATGGGAAACAAAACGAATGGGGGAAATGTGGCTATTTTATTAATTTTATCTCGATGCTGATGTTAGAACTAACTCAGCTTCTGAAATGATTTTAATGCTATTTGTGGTTTTATTTGGGTAGGGGAAGGCTCGCATCAAGGTGATCATTGCGTTATGCCAGTTCCCCATCCAATCCTGCTCATTCTCCTCGCCCCTTCCTCTCTTGTCTCCTTTGTGTGCTGCACCCGTAGGCGTGACTCATTCGGCGCGTGATTTACGCCCCGAGGCCGTTTCACACCTCTCGCCGTGGTTGCCCCCGAGCAAGTTTTCCCTTTCCCTCCAATCGACGCGCCGCGCCGGCTCCAACCACTGCCTGAAGCTGAACCTAAGGGGTCGATTTTATTCACCGGCTGCGTTATTTTTGCCTTCGGGTTGGTTACTTTGGCTGAACATCGACCAGAAACGTTCAGCGGCTATGGTCTGGCTCCCAGGTATGATTCTTCGAAAGAACACTAAGTGTAACAATATTGGAATTTAAGAAGTTTTTTAAGGCTTTCAATTAGGAAGATGTTTAAAGTTTAGGTGTTAGGAGTTTTTTTTTAAGATTCAGTCTTTCGTTCATTTTGTTTCACGTGAGGGAGGGACATTTATGACGTTTTCAGTCACATTAACATCATAACGGTGGCTCATAGATTAGCGTTGTTGCTAAATCAACGAGAAAATCTAAAAACCTTGAACTAATCCTGGAAAAGCACCCTTTATTTTTAAATATTAACCATAACGATAATGAGTAAATCCTGAGTTGTATGGATTATTTTGTCATATTTGTCTCATTTTTGTAAGTTTCCTGATACAAACAAGATTAATTGAAAGTTTTGAAAGATACTATAGGGTAGGCACGGTAACTTTATTTGCCGTTTTACAACCCCAAGTTTATTAGTACGATTCAATAGATGACACGAAAATGCAGAAAAGCGTAATTCGGCTATAATTAAGAAATTTGTAAGTTACAGCTCCAGTTACACAAGCATGTAACAATATTTCTCGTTGTAAATTATGGAAATCGTATGTTATGATGCACGCTTGAAATTCCCTCAGAGGCACCCCAACTATTTTTGCTCCGACTGAATAGGAAATATGACTTCAAATGATTGCCCTGAAAATTTACCGACTGGTAACCAAACTAATTGTGTAAGTTTAGTGAAAATACGCACAGCAGAAGTAACTAGTTTGAGAAAAATGTTGGCTTTGGAAAAGTTGTTTCATCTCAGAAGATTCTTACAAAGAAGTTGATGTTCTCCCGGATAAAATTAATCCTCAAATTAGACATTTTGCGGATGACTTCATTATCAACAGGAACGTTGATAATCGTGAAGTTCTTCAAATTTTGTAAATAAAAGGTTGATTGGGTAATTAATAATGAGATGGATATTAATTTTAGTATCCATCCATTCAAAATCCATCACTTTTAGCATCAAGGTATGTGTAACCAACGGGGAATACAAATTCTGTGAAAATGGCATCCTTAAATGTGATAGCTGTTAATATTTTGGTGATGATTTAACCAAGGAAAGAGATGAGGGCCAAATACGAGATTCATTGCAAAGAAGGCTTTCAAAACGTTGAATTGGGTGATGGGGAAACTGAAAGGGAGCACTAGAGCAATCATGGAAAAGGCACTTAAGACCCTGGTAAGACCAATTTTAGATAAATCATCACAAGTATTGAACCCCCGCATGAAATTGACATATTGCAAAATGGGAGAAGATACAGAGAAAGGCTGCAAACTCGTCAGTGTTGGAGCAGCACAGCAGAACTAAGAGTGTGACAGATATGTTAAAAATACTGGGCTGGAAATGTTTGAAAATTAGTTGCAAAAGATGAAGACTTAAGAGAATGTTCCACATACTTTAGGGAGACAGACAATCTACTACATTTATTTGGATTCACCAGTGAAGAAGTAAGGAAGAAGTGTATTCTTAACCAGCATACTGTTTATCTCGAGAAAATTTGTCCATACATGGGTGAACTACGAGGAACGTTTTCAGGCGCTAAACTTGAACTACCAATATTTATAGATTTCGTTTGTAAATACGACTATATCAATTTTTCTCTTCCTTTCATTTATTTACTTATTTGAGCCGACACTGGAGGAAGTGAGTGGTCGTCGGATCCTATCTTTGAGGCGATCAGAGTTGACTCTTGAGTAATCGGAGTATTTTCTCACTTAATCCATGGAGTTTTAACAATTCATCCTGAGGCCCTGTTCTCTCTAGTACCAAATACTCGGTCCGCCGCCGCCTTCACGGGTCTGTGGATGAGCAACATACTATCATTTTCGACTAAAGAGGGGCTAAATCTGGAATTCCTTTCCAAAATGGAAATACCCCAAAATTTTTTAACCCTCCAAGCTAGAGGCGGATACTCTAAAGATCAAGGAAGCTTACAAAAAAGTTTTGTTAGCAAAAATATAATATCCAACGAGAAGCTAAATGCCTGCAGGAAGGCGGAGTTGATAGCGGAAGTCGAAAAACTCAAAACTCAGGGATAACTTTGGGAAAGTAGTTGGGGCTTTTAGAAAATGGATCCTTAAAAAAGACTGGGAGGAATTCCGCCGTAATTTCTCTTTTAAGTACGTCAAAGGAGAGTAGATTTATAATTACTCAGTTTTTTAGCCATTGGTATTGATGTGAAATATTTATCGTATGTAAATCCTTTCAATGCCCCATAATAGAGTTTTAAAAAGGCACCAGCAAGCCTTTCTCACTTGATATTTCCTTTTCAATACCCCATAATTCTGGTGCAAACTTGTGAGGAAAGCATGTAAGAAGATTTTTAAGTGGCAGAAGTCCATATTTTATTATTTACTTCTAAGAGGAAATGTTACAAGTCGGTCTTCTACCATGATGTTAGGGGTAGATGAGTGATAGATAAAAGAGTATGCTACCAATTGGTAATATAGTGATTTAATTCAGTATTAAATTAAGCGTAGCTGTCTCTAATCTCGCAATTTTTACAGATACATAAATTCCTGATCACGCACTCGGAAATTGCTTAGAGGATTATTTCATCTTCTTACTTTTTTCCTGAAGTAAAAAAATATTTACCTATTGCAATTAGAAAATCCATCTTTATATATGTATTAAATCGAAGGTAGAAGCTTAAAAGTGTGGAAGTCACAAAGTGCTTATTTCTTTCTAAATTTATATATGTACTATTCCTCTTTATTAATCCACCAATTGTCAAAATCTGCTATTTCCATTTCCTTTATCACTTTTTCTCCGCATCTCTATACTCTCCCTCTCTTGTGCTCAATTCTTCTCGCTTCCTCTAGGATCGGGTTGATGTGGTGGATCCCAAACCCGAGGGCCCTGGATCGAATCCCGGAGGTAGCGGCAGGACTTTCCTAGTGGTATCCCGATCTCTACTTGGGATGCTGTGTGAGGAGCACTTCAAGTGGAGTACGCCACTTGAAGTCACGTCATCCTGTTGGGTTGGACATTAAATTGTGGATACCTTGGCTTATTTCATTAACTCAGCAGGCTAATGCCGACGCCGGGTTTCTCTCCACTTTTCTTACCCCATTCCTATAACATCCTACCACCATAATATTCATCGATCTAAAATAGCGAAAAATAACCTTATCAGTGGGTCGCCTTCCCCTAATAACTACGAGTGCTACTATTTTCCCTCGTACATCTTCATTCTTTATCCTCTTTCTCAAAATATCTATCCACCAATTTAAAATATCTAATTTCCCTCTTCTAATGACTCTTTTGAGCCCCCAATGGAGTCTAATTTTCACTTATTTTCACAGAGTAAAGGCAAATTCGGGGTAATGGAGTAGCCCAACAGTTAATCTGAGACCAACATTTTTGCCCCCTCAATGAAAGTACAGTTCTGGAAACTCTCGGCGTACCGTGGACTAATATTCGCCATAAAAATGCTAAATATCGGCACTCGTGGCCACTGGCGGTGGCCTTAATACATAAATACTAACCCTTTAAGTACTGAAATGCGCCATTCCTGAAATCAATTCTTTCAAATTAAATTTGACCAAATTGACAGTTGGAAGACATAAAAACTAATTGGGCGTCGAAATTCATCAACTCCGAGTGAAGAGTTAGCCGAAATTTTCAATCGTGAATGAGATGAGGAGAGAGAAACGTCAACCAATTTAAACTGATATATTGCTCAAAACCTATAGGTACACGCTTATTTAAAATTTACTGCCAAATTCCATACGTTGCTTTAATAACTGCTCTTGGCAGTTAGTGGGACACATGGGAGAGTGTGTCTTGCCATAAATCTAGCCAAAGTTTCATATAATCCAAAGGGAGGATTATCTTAAAAGAAAGTAACATATTTAATTCCTATTTTTCTTCACTCATTAACTGATATTCATTGCCTCTTAGTAATTATTTGAATATACTCACTATAATCACCCCTTGGTGATAGGCGATCTCATAAGAAGCAAATAGTTCTCATTACTCAAAGAGATTCGCTAATGTCTAAATTGTGAAGCACCAAGAAAAAACTAGCTTTTTTATGTGCTACATTGGGCAACAGCTACATTTTCGTTGAATATATCATGAGTTCCTCAACGGCAAGTTGATTCGTACGTTGTTACAAAACGTTTTAGTGAACAAGTATATATTTATGGAAATTCTTGAATTTTTAAATGTCACTAAAACGTTAAATTAAATTCCAATTTCATTTTTACTGTCTCGCTTCATTTGTAATCGAAATGACATAAATTTTACCGGCCGGGTTAGTCAGGTGGGTAAGTCGTACGGCTGCAAACCTGTAGGTCGTGAGTTCGAGTCTTGGTTCGGGTGTTATGCCAACTCTGGTGGTTCAGACCCTGGGAAACGTGATGACAAACGAAGAGAGTTTCGGGATCCTAATGGGCACACAGGCCACGCATTCTGATAGGCAATTAAAACAAAATTAAGCCATTTTCTGGGGTTTCACTCTTGGGTCGCCCGGGCTACACCATATCTATCCATTGGCCAACATAAGGAGTGTGCCAATTTTCCAAAACTGGGTTAAGGTCATTTATTAAAACCCAAGACCTATTATTTTACTAAAGAAAGAGGAGAGTCCTATCCCAACACCTGCAGCTTTTACTGCGCAAAATTGTTATTCATTTGAGAAAGAGTAGTACTTAACTGTTCCCAGTACCATGCAAGGGACCAATCCCAAATTTCAGAAAACCTAATCGAATATAATATGTATAGTTATATATATATATATATATATATATATATATATATAATGTAAATTCACTAAATAGTCAACACAAACACAGAAACAAAAACATATAAAAGAGGGTCACTGGTTCTCGAATTTTCGGTGGTGCAACCACCTTTCTCCAGAGGAATTAGGAACAGAACTCATCTGTTCTGTTCCTAATTCCTCTTGAGAAAGGTGGTTGCACCACCGAAAATTCGAGAACCAGTGAGTCCCTCTTTTATATGTTTTAGTTTCTGTGTTTGTGTTGACTATTTAGTGAATTTACATTATTGTGCACGTTCGTGGGTTTTCCAAGAAAGTGACTATATATATATATATATATATATATATATATACATATATATATATATACAATTTTTTGGAAAACCCACAAACGTTTAATGTAAATTCACTGATAGTCATAACAAACACAGAAACCAAAACACACAAAAGAGGGACTCACTGGTTCTCGAATTTTCGGTGGTCCAACCACCTTTCTCAAGAGGAATTAGGAACAGAACTTAGGCAGAGGAGGGCCCGAAAGCAGTGGTAGGAAGGAGAAGGGGAAATGGGGGAAAAGAGGGGAAAAGAGGGGAAAAGAAAGGAAAAGGGGGGAAAAAAGGGGGGGAAGAAAGGATCCGTAGACATACTTACACTCCCAGACCTTCCACCACCGCGAAAAACCACCCTCTTTCAATTTGTACCACGTTTCTCCCTGGCCTAGAATCTCTGCGTTCTATCCTAAAGGACCTCTATCCTATCCTCAAAAACCACAATTCCACCACCAACCTTTTCCCCAAATGCCCCTCTGTCACTTTCAAACGCCCCGCCAATCTATCAGATCTTCTAAAATCTACCAATCCACTTCTTAAATCCTCGCCCCGTTCCAAAATCACTCCCAGACCCTGCAATAAACCTAGATGCAAAACATGTCCTATTTTCCTAACCAGAATCCCATCCCTCTCCCACCCGCTCTTTAACTCTCTCCCACCAATTCCCTACTCCTCGTGTACCTCCATCAATGTTGTCTACCTACTCAAGTGCCAACTTTGCCCTGCCTTTTACATTGGACAGTGTACCACACCCCTCAATATTAGAATCAATAATCATCGAGCCTCATGCAACAATTCCTCCCTTATTGGTATGCTCCCAAATCCCCAAACATGCCTCCGAACACAACACTGCCTTTGACCAATGTTTTAAAGTATCCGTCTTAGCATCCCTCCCACACTCAGACCCGCCACTGAAACTCAAAACATTAGAGCTAGCTTTCATCTGGCTCTTGGATTCCTGGAATCGCCCAGGTATTAATATTAGACATTAATTGCCCCCTTTATGCATATAATTTCATCCCCCTCCGCCCCCAACAACTTCCATATCATCCCCACCTTTTTTAAAATTCCCGCGCCATACACAACCCCTCCAAACTCCTCACCTTGAATGCCTTCCCCCCCTATTTCCCCCCTTTTCCTTTCTTTTCCCCTCTTTTCCCCTCTTTTCTCCCATTTCCCCTTCTCCTTCCTACCACTGCTTTCGGGCCCTCCTCTGCCTCAGTTCTTTTCCTAATTCCTCTTGAGAAAGGTGGTTGGACCACCGAAAATTCGAGAACCTGAGTCCCTCTTTTGTGTGTTTTGGTTTCCATATATATATACATATATATAGATATTTTTTTAGGTAATCTACCGGTTAAGGTAGGTTTTTGGATGGACACCACTATCAAATAAACATTTTGTGACTCCCAACCTAGCAAACTAATCTATATCAGGTCCCTCTTCATCTCGGTGTACTTCTTTCCTCCCTCCATCCCGTCCAACATCCCTATCCTGTTCCTACCCTTACCTCGCTTGCCCAACATTCTCCCCTCTATTACCCTCTTCAACATTCCACTACCGCTCAATACGCCTTTCATCCATTTTTCCTGCCTCCATAGGATTTCTCTCAACAAACCCCTCTCCTCACCCACCATCTCCAGTACTTCCTCATTATATAGATATATATATATATATATATATACATATATGTATATATATACATATATGTATATATATATACATATATGTATATATATACATATATGTATATATATATACATATATGTGTATATATATATAACACTTTTGAGAGAGTCTCACGGACGTGAATAATAATATGTATGAAGTTAGCACTAGGGGACAAAGACAGAAACACAAAAATAGAAAAGAAACTCAATAGGTTTCGAATTTTCGGTGGTCCACGCCACCTTTCTCAAGGAAGAGAAGAACAGAACTCTGTCCTTCTGACCTCCTATATACATAGAGGACAACCCATATACATCACTGTATTGTTTTGGTTACTACTCAAATCCTAAAAAGTAAATTAATTTTCTATTTCATGGACGAGTCTAGGTATCAATCACTCTTTGATAAAATGTGGTGGTGAGAAGGAAGAAGAGATTCCTCGTAAAATTTGTTTTCTGGTTACAGAGAGGTTTACTTGGCTTCAAAATGATCCATTTTATCAACCGGTTATGATGGCGGAAGAAACGACTGGATTGTCATCGTAAAGAAATAGCTTACCCCGAGTGCAGAACCATAAAATCTCAGCGTAAAAAATGGGTCAATGGTCAACGTATGTGTACCTCTTCAGTACAGCAAAAGAGTTCCCCACTCCTCCGAGACATCCAACAATTTACGAGCTTCTAGTCGCATTAAACTCTCCGTGCGTGGATCTGATAAATCCCCTTAGCCAATAATTTAGCAGGGGAAACATCTTAATGTCACGGGTTGAAATGAGGGAATGAGTTTCAGCACAATCTGCAACCTGACGTTGCATAAGAAAAATTCAATGTATCGGAGGCAGATTGCCTGCTCTCGAGAAGCACCTAACCATTTTTTTAAAGTGAACAGGAGGAACAAGATTAATGACAATGGGATCTTTCGTGATAAGATAAGGGATGAGAGAGGGTGAGTGTATGAAAGCGACTTATCTGCTGATGGGATGTAAATCACGCTAAAGGAAGAACTGACACACCGAGAGATTGTATCCAGGGCGACGAAGTAGTGACTCGATCGCGTGCCCTAGGAAAACGAATAATAAATTGGCCTGGGCGGAGGGATAGGAAGGGGGGAGAGTGTTGTTGCAATTATTTTGCGACATCACACCCTCTCCCACGCTTAAAATGAGAGGACACATTTTCTAGGAAAAAAATAACTCCACTCCAATACATCTAGATCATTTGTTTTTAAATTGCATGGATGCAAGGCAGGGCGTTACGAGGGGCACCCATGAGAAAGAATAATGGAAAAAATTTTCTTTCATGTAGACAAAATATTGAACAGAAAATACAATGAGCGAACGCCATCAAATGATAAACAATATTTTTCTACGTGTTACTATCACCTTTTCAGGGATTAGCAGGAAAAACATTCATGGAAATTATTAATTTTCTAGGTAAGCCTATAGTTATACAAGATATGTACAAACAAATATGAAACTGGTCCACGTGCGAACCGCTTGACGGATCACAATCATTGAGGTTTCGCCTTATTGCCTTGCTCGTGGCCCAATATTAATTTGTCTCCGCACAACAGCTATTCTTGTCTGAACTGGCATGCGCTTGCTGTAAAAATTCTAGTTTCGGTGAGGATGAAGGTGTTAGAGAAGCAATGCGTGTGAAATGAATTTTGTTTTAAATTGAAGAAAAGTGCAACTGAAATTATTCAGTGACTCAAGAGATATTCATCAATGAATCTATGAGTGGGGAACAGTGTTTTCGTCGGTGAAACCGCTTCCAGTCTGGAAAAACCTCGGCCGATGAAGAACCGCGAAGCGGACGACCATTGACGTTAAGAAACGGCACCCACGTCAGTAGCGTGAATGATATAGTGCGTGCAAACCGTAGGTTAACAGTCAGGGAGATCGCCACGAGATTTAGTGAGATATCTTGTAGAGATGTCATCTATGTGCATTAATTAAACTCTGGAATACATTCATTGGCATATGGTAGGGGGTGCAAGTACAGCCGTACACGTAGAAAAAGGAATTTTAATCAATGGATAATGACAGAGCATGCGCGTATTAGTGAAAAAAAAATTTTAATAAAATTTTCATCATTAAAGACTTTGTCTACCTCAATTTTTTACTAGTGAACGAGTGTTAGTCCAGCGTTACGGGAACTACATCAAATAATATGCTCTATGAATTCATATTTCCACTCATAGAGCATATAATAATTATAACGTGGCGTTTTGTTTAAGAAACTGGACATCTGAAGAAGATGGTGACACCGGGTAATAAAGGGTATTAGAGAGAGCAAAAAAGAGATATTAGCTGGGAACTGTCACAAAAAACTACTACGGGCACTACGCTTATTGGCAGAAGGTAAGGAGGTAATGCGGAGTTAAAATTAGGAAATCAAAAGCTTGAAAAGGAATATTCCGTTCCTTAGGTAGTGGAATCATTAAGAAGAAGTGGAATCACCAGAAGAAGCAAGAAGGAAATGATAAGTAAAATATCTCAGTAAAAGAAGACATTCTATTATAACAAAGAGTAATGACAGCCAGAAATATAAGCATCGAGTTAAAGACCCTTAATGAAATCATACATGTGGAGCATACTTCTTCATGGCCATGAGACATTTATCATGCTATGGGCAGAAAAGATAATATTTGAAAAGAAGCAAAATTGGTACTACATGAGGCTAATAAAGACAAAATGAATAAATAACGTAGAGGTTCTACGATAATGACTAAAAAAGATATTTAATGAAAATTCTAACAAGGTTAAGAAACAATCTTTTGGGCACATATTGAGACATTATATACTGAAAACAGTCAGCATAGTGAACGGGAGTAACTGCAGAAAAAGACCAAGGCAGGGAGCAGTATGCAAACAAATAATGAACGACGCTTGAGAGAAGAAATATGAAGATATCAATGGGCTATTCAACAGAAGATTTGGCGCAGAACTTCTCCAAATTAATTTTAGAATCGATTACCTGTAACGATGATGATAAAATATAATAACTGAAATGACAGGAGTAATATCTTATTATTTTTATACTCATAAGAAAGAATAATTTTATTAGGAGAAATCGGTAATTGTTTTGAACCAAGTATGTACCAAAGATATATAAAGCTGAACATTTTTTCGAGATTTTTAGTGAATGTTTTTTTCCCTTTCTCTCCCTTATCCCTTGCCCACCACCCCCCCTAATGCTTGTACCCCCTGTCAAACACATTTTAGGTGGCGGGGTGTTTATTTAAATGTAGATATAGAATTAAAGATCACTGCTATCGGAGAAATTCGCTGGAATTTCCTCAAGTGAGTGAATCCCTTTGCGTTGCCATCCAACTCTCTAATTTTGCATTCAATCGTTCGGCCTGTGGGCAGTTGACTTGAATTCGGTTGTGGGCTCACCTGTCTTGCCGTTTTCTCTTCAGTTTCAATTAACGGTCCAGTCCACCTAATGACACTCATCCAACGCATGCCACAGACGTGCGTTGGATGAGTGTCATAATATTTCATACATTTTAATGTACATACTAACTAGACATCTACTCGGAATCTTATGTAAAATATAAATACATCTCTAGTTTCTTAAGATCTCCATTTACGGAAATACTTTTCGTAAAACACAATTTTTCAATTTTTTTCAGCAAATTTCAAGCTTGCGAATATCCCAAGTTCACTCGTTTCCCGTCAGACCAAAAGACAAGCTTATGGCGGCAGGCTCACTAATAATCAAAAATGACCAAATGGTGATTCCTTATGTTGGAAGATCCTCGACAGGAGCCCCGGGCAGTTAGATTTCTTTGCCGACTGTGTCAACCCATACTTAATCTGCCTGACACATGTTCACAGGGGACAAGAGCACCACGGTGTTGGCATGGAGGTCACCCATTCAACCTCCACCCGGGCTCAACATTGCTTAAAAGTTGTGATCTAAAAGCAACCAAAAATGGGGGAAAATAATGTAAACAGGTTGCGCTGAAAAACACGCTCACATCAATGATTTACTATCACGATGAATTTGGATCAAGTGATATACCGATGGCTCCAATGCTCGAGGAGACTGCATTTTCTGTAAAAACTCCATCATCACCAAGGGCTATTCTCCAACCTATCCCGTTGCCTATGAAGTAGTAAGCTCTATACAAGGGTTTCCCCATGTTCTAACTTCCCATCTTCTTCCCATTCGGATGTACGAACGGAAAATAACCCCTTATCCAAGTCCTAACACAATGAGTTTCCATCGTAATTTCCTGTCGCGCATTCCTTCTGGACTAATATTTTGCTGTTCGTGAGGAACATATTTCCTTCCATCACATCTCACGAACAGAAGATAACTATTCTGCTGTATTTTCGATGGTAACTGATCGTGAAGTGAATCACGTTTTTAAGCGACCAATATCCGTGACGTTTCGATGTTTCTTCTAACTATCTCCGCCTGTCACTTTACCCTGCAAGATTATAATCCTAATAATATAATGGGAGGAGGCATTTCATGCGGTAAGAAAAGGTTAAAACAAAATTTCCTTGAATATAGTAAAAACGCATTATAAGCGTCTTATTTTATATCGTAAAAAGATTTATGGTCAGACAGTTAGCGACATCAAATCTATAAAGATTAGCTTATTGAATTGTTTTTTCCGCACTTTTTCTCCTTGATTTACGAAAATGTTCTTTTTTTCGTCCCTAGATGTGTATAGAGCATTACCTTACTTTTATTTTCGACGCTTTGCGAATGCAAAACACAAAATATAACCGAAAAAGATAAACCCATTTTTCAAATGCTATCATTGATAGATAATACTATATCTTTTTTCACCTCCACATGCTACGGATTACGCCCATGGGTAATTTCAAACGCTATTTATAACGTGGAGAACCCTGAAAATGCTCTGCCTTATCATTTGAAGATGATTGAGTACTGTTGCGAACTGAAGTTTCATATCAGAAGGTACTCGTACATTGTTAAATTTTAAGACTTTCAACTTGATGTTTTATTATACGGGTATATATATATACCCGTATTAAATATAAATATAAACCCGCTAATTATTATTATTATTAGGTAATCTACCGGTTAAGGTAGGTTTTTGGATGGACACAACTATCAAATAAACATTTTGTGACTCCCCACCTAGCAAACTAATCTATATCAGGTCCCTCTTCATCTCGGTGTACTTCTTTCCTCCCTTCATCCCGTCCAACATCCCTATCCTGTTCCTACCCTTACCTCGCTTGCCCAACATTCTCCCCTCTATTACCCTCTTCAACATTCCACTACCGCTCAATACGCCTTTCATCCATTTTTCCTGCCTCCATAGGATTTCTCTCAACAAACCCCTCTCCTCCCCCACCATTTCCAGTACTTCCTCATTTGTTTTCCTTTCGGTCCATTTCACCTTCTCCATTCTTCTCCACACCCACATTTCAAAAGCCTCCAATCTACGTCTATCCTCCTGCTTCAGCGACCACGTTTCCGCGCCGTACATAGCTACGCTCCATATCAGAGTTTTTACGAGTCTTGTCTTAACATCCCTACTCAACGTCCCCGTCATCAACTCCCTCCTCCTTGAGAAAGCCTCCTTGCCTAGCGCAATTCTTCTCCTTACGTCCCTACCACTTTGACCGTATTGGTCCAAAACACTTCCGAGATATGTAAACTGCTCTACCTACTCTATTCTTTCCCCGCCTATTTTAATATTTAGCTTAGCCTTTTTCTTTCTGGAAAATCGCATAACCTTTGTTTTATTAATATTGATTCTCATCCCATATTTATCACACTGAACCTCCAATTCACTCAACAATGCTTGCAACCCCTTGGCTGACTGAGCAACTAATGCTTGGTCATCAGCAAACCTAACCGATTTTACGAGTTCCCCTCCGACTTTCATTCCTACCTCCAGTTCTTCCCATGCCTCTTTAATCATTTCCTCTACATATACGTTGAACAGTACCGGTGACAATGGGCAACCCTGCCTTACACCTCTTCCTAACACTGCCCATCCAGACTCTCCGTTCCCCACTCGCACCTGAGCAGTCTGAGACATGTACAGGTTGCGGATCAGTCTCCTGTCCCTCCAATCCATTCCTATTTTCTGCAATACACGCATTAATTTTTCCCAATTCACTCTATCAAACGCTTTTTCGAAATCTACAAAACAGGCAAAAACGTCCTGATTGTATTCTATATTCCTCTCGACTAGTGATCTCATTACTGCAATGGCATCACGCGTACCTCTTCCTTTCCTGAACCCAAACTGATCATCCCCTAAGTAATCATTTGCCTTACTCTCTATCCTTTTGTTGATGATCCTGAGAATAACTTTAGCTGCGTGGGATATCAAACTTATTGTTCTGTAATCCTCACATGACGAAGCCTTTGCCTTTTTTGGAATAGGAACTAACACCGATCTCACAAAATCTTCCGGCCAGATTCCTTCCTCATAGATACTACGAATCAGTCCATATATGGCCTTCTTCCCACCTTTCCCTAACCATTTCAACATTTCTACAGGAATATTGTCCACCCCCACAGCCTTATTTGCTTTCATCTCCTTTAATGCCCTTTCTATTTCATCGTCGAGTATGCCTGGACCTAAGCTATCTTCTTCTACGTCATGTTCCTTTTCTATGTCTAACCTTGTCGGCCTAAGTTCTTTACCATACAGTGTTTCTATATATTCCTTCCATCTCTCTTGGATTTTTCCTGGTTCAACTATTACCCTACCCCACTTATCTTTAACTGTTAGCACAGATCTTGCCTTCTTACTTCCCGATAATAACTTAACCTTGCTGTATAGAGCACCAATTTCACCCTTCTTCTGTAAACTTTCCATATCCTCGCATTGCGTTCTCCACCATTCTTCTTTTGCTTTATTTGTGGCCCTTCTCAATTTATTGTTTAACTCTTTGTACTTCATTTTGCCTAACTCTGTGTTTACATTTTTCCATCTTCTTCTCTCATCCATCTTCGCAATCATCTCATCCGTTACCCATGGTTTCCTTATCCTTTTCCCGTTAACGGTTCCTATAGTGTCTTTAGCGGCTTCCAATATCCCTTTCTTGATACATTCCCATTTTTCTTCGATAGCACTCAGTTCTTTACCGTCATCCATCATTTTCTCTACAGCCTCCTGATACTCCTTCCTCGTTAATTCATTTACTGCTTCTAAATTCCATTTTTTAACCCGCCGCCCTTGCCTTATCTTCTTGAAACGAACATTACATTTCATAACAACTAAATTGTGGTCAGAGTCCGCATCCGCTCCTGGGAAACTGTGCGAATTTATCACACTGTTCCTAAACCTGTGCCTAACCATAATATAATCTAACTGATACCTTTCTGAGTCACCTGGCATTTTCCATGTATACCTACGCCTTTTGTGGTGTCTAAACCATGTGTTAGTGATGACTAACCCCTGTCTCCTGCAGAATTCAATTGCTTTCTCCCCGCGTTCATTCCTCGTGCCTAACCCATAGTCCCCCACCTCACCACCATCTCTTCCTTCGCCTACCGTCGCATTCCAATCCCCCATCACTATCAAATGTTTCCCTGCAGGAACACTCGCGATGATATCCTCTAACTCATCATACATCCTATCGACTTCTTCCTCCTTGTGGTTGCTCGGTGGCATGTATACCTGAAACCCGCTAAATATATATATATATATATATATATATATATATATATATATATATATAATTATATATTTAGGCGTCATAATCAGGTACATATGATGACGCCTAAGCGTTGGGACTAGTTGTATGAAAATAAAGAACAGTGGAAATATACATTGTGTTCTTCATTTAATGAACATTAACTTCCACAAAGTTGAGCGTGAAGTAATTGAATAACCAAAGTCAATTTTACCAGATTAAAACTTGAAGATCTATCTTAACGTTTCATTGGTCACACAAGGGGATAGGTATTTGACCAAGATTTTAAAGGTGTATTAGTGAAAGACTTAGTCGAAAAAATGAATTACCTGAATCCATAAACCGCGAACCCATAAACCTGAATTAAATTAACAGTTCTTTCAATTCATTCCTATAACTATGAGATTACGTCTTGATAAATCGACAAATATCCATGTAAAAACTGATAAATCGAACGTTTCATCTATCGAAACTTTCGCCATATACGGCCGTATTCCAATCTGCAATTTTCACGGCCTCAGGAAGGGAGTCGTGAAACCTTGCTATAAGCATGAAAAACTATAAATCCAACATACTCATTTTCAGACTCATATAACTCTGAACCCTGAATCATTAATTATCGTTGTGAGCAATCATCTTCATCCTCGGAATGTATAGCCGAGCATTAGAATTACATCGCTAGGTAATTTAAAGCGCATTTTATAACAGAGCAAAATTAAAAGTAATACCTTCACCCTGCGAAAGAGATATTTTTGATGTCGGATTGTGAATGGAAGTCGTAAAAAAAAATTCGGAAGAAAAAAGTGAATTAAGGGGACCAAAGGACAGGAAGGGAAAAACGGTGGGCGGACGAAAAAGGGAGGAAAATAAGGGAAGGGAAGAGGAGATAGTACGAAGAAAGAGAAAGTTATGAGCTCATAAATCGGGTTAGCCGGGATTTTGAATCGTAGGGAGAGAGAATGTTAGTGCGTGTCGTAGTGCGAGCAGTGGTGAACTAAGGTTTTCGGCGAGTGCGATATTTTTCGAGGTCGGTGGTGGAGGTAAGAGAGGGATGGGTGAAATTTAGGTGACCATATGGCAGAGTGATATTGCGTCGTGTTGAATCCGAAGTCAATCCCCAAATACACAGAGGTCGATTGGTAAACTGAGTTTATCCAATTGGATAACATATCGACTCAACCTAAAAAACGATTTATTTCAACGCCGTCAAAGCTTACATAGACAATATTTCTGTATTAGTTTTACTGAAGTAGTTTAAACTATATTTTAGCTTTAAATAAATCATTTATTTTCTTGATGCTCCAAGAAAACAACAAATTAAAAGTGCACTGTTTACGTCCGAATGAATTGGTTGAAATAATGGAAACAATTTGGATCACCGTGGCGGCCCCTTCATCAGAAATGTCATTCACTGCTGGCGATAATCGACACTGAACTCGTACAGAACTACTCGTAGGTGCATGATGTACGTAAAATTCATCCTTCTAAGTGGATTCCTACCAAGTCAATTTCGCTACAAAATTACAGCTTGAGATACCAATCGATCGAATAATGCGATGCGCCAACGACGAATGTAAATTTGATATTTCGAGGATCTATATCCAAATCATCAATCCGCAATATTAAAAAAAGCGTGGCGAGAATGAAAGTCGAGAAATGGAGCTCTTCACAAAGGGGAAATCAGATTTCTTCCAACTCAAACATACCTCGGGAAAGCACCAGGTATTTCATCATTGTCGGGATGTCGAATACCAATAAAATCATTACCACAACGAGTAAAATTAGTTGAACTTCATCGCCCATATTTAAATGCGACCTGGATGCGCTGTGAATGCGATATTGTGCACCCCGATGTTGACGCATCAATACTTTTGAATTAATCTCAGCCCTAGGGCTGGGTACGTGGAGAGGGAAAGGCTGAAGGCCAAGAATGGAGGGGAAATCGCTAAGATGGCACCGGCGGGTTAGCGGAGTGAATGCGGAAATTGGGAATGAGAGTCGGAACGAGAGAGGTGGGGTGGGGGCCTTCAACGTGAAAGGGAGAATTGGGAACTGGGAGGTTAAGGGATTGATGGATGGAGGGAAGGAAAGGGATGAGTCAGTCGCCGGGAGGGAAAGGAGTAAAGGGAGCATCACCCCTGGACGCGGGGCGAGCGGAAGGGAAGAGGGCGAGGGTCGGAATGGATCGTCCTCCAAATTGAATTTATTCCTCCGAATAATTCTATCGCGATCCCGGATCGGGGGAGACCGTTTACGTCGTTTATTTTCTTGACAATTAACATCTTAAGGTTCTTGGCAGATGGGAGTAGCAATGGATAGCCGCCGTAAATTTTCGAGGTTCGGCACTTATTTAATTATGTTTTCTTTACCTAATTATGAATACTTGTACTGTACACAAAAATCGGGGCTGGGACATCGCTCAGAAATTTGTTGTCGTATTTCATTGTCGAACTCAAATCCCTCCAACTTCAAGGTGTCAATTATTTACGGTGGCGCGAGGTATTCTTTAACTCTTAACTTTTAATATGTACCCCGTCATACATACTTGTCATTGAAAATACAAAGAATTTAAAAAAAAGGTCTCACATGAGGTAAACACCTATTCCTTTAAAAGTGTGTATCGAGTATTTCTTCTTTCCACGCTCATATTTGGGATATTCATAAGTGGGGTGAGGTGACAGGCGATCAAGTAAAGACATGCTGATAATCCTTTACTTGCATTTACCATTTTATAATGACGAATATGTCACTTATATGCCTCCTTGTTTGCTCTCAGAGTTAGTTCAGTTATGACATCCATTCATTTTCTGAGCAAACCTCTTTCTTTGGTGGCATTGGCAGCGGAGTTTTGCGCTCAATATTCGGACATGGGACTAATACCAGCTTTTCACTCAAAAAAGCATGAAAAAGACTTCTCCTCACTTCCTTCTTCCCACTCTTTACTCTACGCAAAGCCGAAACCCTCTTTCGTATTACTTCTATGTCAACTGAAATCATCCTCCACCACTCTTCCGAAATCTTGACGCACACCACTCTTCTCACCATGTACCTCCATGCATAAAGAGCCCGCTAAATTTTCTGCAAACAAAAATGTTGTGTTGACTTTCCGGCATACCAAGCAGAAAATGAACAGGAGAAAGCGCTATTATTTAATAGGGGGTTTAACAGAATGATTAAGTACATTATTCACATTCCTCAAAACTATAAAATGTTACCGAAATCGAATGGAATGATGTCATTTTGTACATAAAAAATCTTACTCTAGTGGAATAATTCTAAAATGATTTCTTATCATAATTATTTCCATTTTTCATTTCATGAGTATATGACAAAATTATACCAGTTTAAGAGACGGTAAAATAGTAACCTATTAAATAATAATTTATCATTCGTTGCAATTTCAAACTGTTTGAACATCAAATGGACAGATCATCTAAATGAAGAGGAAAGGAGATAACTTAGAAAAATGCCCGCAGTGAAGGCATAAGTGATGAAAGACTTACTTTTAATTTATGATCAATGGAGGCGTAGAATAAAATGAGCTGAAGATCAATGAATTGCTGAAAACACTCCAAATAAGCATAATAAAGAAATTTAGCTCTTCTGGGTTGGCGAAATTAAGTTACATGGTGTGAATGAAATGCCAAATTCGTCTCCTAGAAAAGGTCAATCGGGAATAATGTCTCACGCCCCAAACAGTACCCGAGCCGAATGAGGGTTAGTCGGTTGAAACATCGAATATGAACGCTGTCTTATGATTTTTCATTTTTAGTCAAATATGTCTTGAATGGGTTCATTAGTATTTATAACTGTTAAGCCTAAAATCCGAAAAACTCACTTTCACACCATAAGTACTAAAACATACATATATTAATCTCAGGATCATATTACGTAAAGAAATTCGATATAAAGTCTAAACGAAAAAACCAGATGGGGACAGCGAGGACGTATTGAAACTTGCGCCGTATTCCTTATAGTTTATAGGTCTGAATCCAATGTCAAAACACGGCCGAATGACACAATATACCAAACTCACACATATTATTCCAATGAGATGAAAGTGTTATTTATTTTGAATTCCGAAGTTGAACCATTGATAAAATAGAAATTTTTTTTTAGTTAATGACGTCAATCCTTTGCTTCATGCATAAGTTTTGTGATTTTAACTGATTGCGATATAAAAATAGTGATTTATATATATATATATATATATATATATATATATATATATATATATATATATATATATATAGAAAAATATATTTATAACTATACATTTATATAACTACATCTCGCGGTGGTCTAGTGGGTAGAGCGTTGGACTACTGACCGGAGGGTCCCGGGTTCGATTCCCGGACAAGGCACTCTGGGCACCTGCAGCTCCACCCAAGCTAGTTGATTTTTCGGGTACCAGATCGTCCTGGGAAACCATAACCGGCACAGGGAAAGGAACTGGCCCCCCTACTCTGATGTGTGAATACTCACACGCCGTCGGGCTTGGTAAATGGGTGGGCTCTACCATCACCTACTAAACCGACCTTCGGGTTGATTACTGTGTTTTTATAACTACATCATGTGACTACTACATCATCTGGTGACCAGAAGATGATGTCGTTACATCGAAACTGGTCGTATTAAAATTTTATTTTGAGGAAAATTGCCAATTTTAATTAATAACGCATGCGCGGGTTTAAGGTCGTTACATTCATCCAGTGTATTTTGAGAAGCGGAAGTATGGAGAGGTGTTCTAGTGCTATGTCAACGCGAGTTCAGCACACCAATGCATAGGAGTTCGGACTGCCATGGAATGTCGACTCCATTCACGACCACTCCTCCTCAAGGGACTCACCTCGACCAGGATGGAAGACAATGGCCTTTCCAGTGTGGACTGCTATCCGCCGTCGACGATACCAAGGAAGGAGAACTCCTTCAGTCTCTCGACGGTGAAGGTCTTCTGCCTCAAACTGCAGAGCAGTGCTGCATCATCCGCATAGAGGGACAGGATCTCTTGTCTCTCATGGCATCTTGGTATAGGCGAAAATGTTGAGGAGAGCTGACTAGAGCACAGGGCCTAGGGAACGCCGGCGGGGATCCGCAGAACTCCCGAGTCCATGCCAAGCCAGCTCACGATGGACGTCCTGTCCTTCAAGTAGGATCATACCAATCGAATGATCCATGTCGGGAAATGGAGTCGCTGCAGCTTCAACCGGATGGCTTGGTGCCAGACGCGGTCGAATTCCTTCTTTGTGTCATAGAAGGCACCGGCCACCGCCATCATCCCGTTGAAGGCGTTCGTGATGAAGTCCGCTGTGAAATCCTCCTTCCCGTATGACGTCACAGCTCAGGAAGATTATTTCGAATAGCTTTCCGAAGCCGTCGGGAAGAGAGATGGGCCGGAAGTCTCCGGGATCCACCTCCGTGCCCTGCGTCTTTGGTAGACAGACGATTCCCACTCTCTTCCAGGTGGACGAGAAAATGGAGATCCTGAGAGAGCCTTTGAAAATGCTGGTCAGGTACGCCTCCCCCCCCTTTGGAAGTTTCCGGATAACAACATTGGAAATGCCGCCTACCGCGGGTGGAGGCGGCGCATTTACGCCACAGCGTCCCTTCCTTCGATGTTTGGCGCAGGAAACTCGTAAATAGTGTCTCCCATGTCCCGGATTTCTTCTTAGGCTGCCTCAGAGTCGTGGTTCTCCGGATTTGGGACGAAGGTACTCTCGAGGAATCCTGTGAGAATCTCCGCCTTTTCCGTCGGGGAAGTCATCACGTCGTCCCCGCAGACGATTAGAGGGTCTAGACGTTGGGAGGTGCGCAGTTGCCTACACACGTTCCACACCTTGTTGGCCTTCTCTTCTCCGGAATCGCCAAGGAGTTGCTCTTTCAGGTGAAATTCCCAGTGGTTGGACCGCACTTCTTGTAGAGCGTTCTTCACCTTCTTGTCGAGAGCCATGAGCTGCCAACGTAGATCCAGCGTTCGATACCGCTACCAGCGCCGGCGCATGATATTCAGGAGCGTTATGAGTCTTCGAATCGCAGCAGGAAGCGGCACCCGAAAGTAGAACAGGCGCTCTTCCATCCTTGGTTACAATTACATCCTTACTTTGAAGATTACATGGTAACCGTTAGGACGAGATGACAAACCATGCCATCAACCATCTCGCCCGTCGTTGGCTCCAACATTTCCCTCGGCAGCTCCCGGGCGATCGATTTCCGAAAGCATGTCCATTCCGACCCACCGCAGCGCCACTTCTCCCTTGAAGCAAGCCTAGATGCCATAGACCCCATTAGTAGGATCGTCGGGTTGTGGTCCGACGAGAGTTCGACGCACGAATGGATGCTGAGCGATTTCCTGACACGATGAGCGATCACGATGTCAAGTACGTCGCCTCGTGCCCGCGTCGGGACCGTCGGACCAAGAACGGTGAGCCCCTCTTCGTCCGCCAGCGTCTTTAGTGCTGCTCCTTTTGGATTCTGGCTCATTGAATGCCAACTGGAATGCTTGGCATTCAAGTCTCCCAGAATGAACGCCGCACCGCTGCCAACTCCGAGTAGCCGCAGGATAATGTCTTCGTTCCACGCTTTTCCTGGTGGGAGATAAAGGGACACCCACTGCCATCCTCCTCTCGTACGTATATACTGAGAGACCGCCTCCGTGAGTGGGTGTATAAGCACCCGACACGCCCTGTGCTTGACAGTCCGATGGAAGAGGATGGCCGCATCTCCTGATGGAACCCTCCGACGGTTTAGGTCCCGATCAGCTCGATAAATCGACCATCCGAGAACCTTCCACACGTCAGACGGGTGGAGATGCGGCTCAATTACGGCAGCAACGACAACTCTTTTGATCTGGAGGAACGCGCGAAACTCTTTTCCCGCCGGCTAAGAATTGCGTTCGATTTCCACTGGGCGAGCACGATAAGGCTGCTAGCCATGGTGATTTTCGGCCGTTCCCACGCTCGCCAGCCCCTGCAAGATAGTGAGGAGCAAATGACCCTCGGCGGAGAGATGTACCTCCGTCGGGTGCGGCAGATGGTGGCTATGGTTTCCCACAGCTACTTGTCTCCTACCTCACCTGACGAGTACGCCACGGCGTACTTCTCCCTGTAGTCTACAGATGATAGACGGAGGTAGTGAATGGGGCTGAATTATGTGCAACACCATGGGAACGATAAATTTGTCGATTACCAGAATCCGACCCCTTAAAGATAAGGGGGCAGCTTTCGGTCGCCAAAAACAGATTGGGTTTTTTATATTATTGTACATTTGCTGAGTGACATGCTGTAAAGAGTTGTTTCATTATTGGCAAGAAACACCCCGAGGAATTTCGTTCCGATGTTAATCCAGCGGAAGCCTCGAGGTTGATTAGCTCTGTCTGACCACCTACCTACCCACAATCCGCTACTTTTTTACGGAATTTAAAAATAGCGCCAGATAAATTAGAGTAGTAATGAAATCACGATGTTACTTTAGCTAAGTCCTCTTCTTTTTCCACAAAAATGTTCACATTATTGGCATTGGTACTAACTACCAGCCTTCGGTCGGCGCCTGCAGGAATCTATCCATTGAGGTCATTAGAATTTGAAGTAAGGATTTTATCGATGAGAAGTACGGCTGCCCAAAGAGCGGACAGCCTTGCCTTATCTTCTTGATAAATGAGAAAGGGACCGTAAGTGAATTCTCTACTCTCACCATACATGTAACGTTTGTATATAAGGTTTCATTGCGTCAAGATATGACCAAATAAAAACCCAACCTGGAGCTAATAAATAATGATTAATTCCAGCCTTAACGTTGGCAGGCAGTACTCCATTTCCAAAAAGCATAATATTCGAATCATTTCGCCGTATAACCGACTTCGCCTTTAGCAACTTTCATTAAATTTGAACTGAAATACCCATTTAATTTACGCATAACAATTAATGGTATCAGAAGATAAATTCATAGTATAACATTAAATGTTATAATTTAAATATACAAGGAACGTAGCTACGGTCATGAATCAATTCAAACAAAAAAATGCCGAGACCGTAAACTCCAAGTTGACGGTCTCGGCATTTTTTTGTTTACATTAAATGTTATGTAAAAAGTTAATGTAAATCATTAGAATTTTTTGTTAAACATAAACCGCTTTCGAATAAATATTTTTGGTAATTTTTATAACATCGTATCCCTCCCTCTATTACATTAGTTCGGCAGTGGACAAGTTTAATTCTTGAACCAGCTGTTACGTTCAGAAGTTTTTGCGGGCCACATATGCGCTAAAATTACTCTAGCAGTTTTAAAAGCAGCCTTAAAATACTTTGTGAGATGGATTTCATACGGTTAAACTTTAAACATCAAGGGTGATAATAAAATGTTTAGATACGAATCACAGTACCTCTTAAGAGATTAAAAACTGTCGTATATTTTTATTTAGTCCCTTAGTTCTTCTGCCTTTAATTGAAGTCAACAAAAGTGTAATGATTTTAAATAAAATATTTCGCCTTAAAATTCTTTCTTTAGTGTTGCGTTAGACTAAAATGGTTCCAAAATAAAGAAAATTACTGTTACATGTAAAACATGATCGAAGTGAATAGTCTTAAGGTAATAAAATAACCCCGCGTTGAGGTGTCAAAAATGCAATATTTATATAATATGAAATGCTCTGAAGTAGCAAGAAGGAAGACGAATAATACGTGATCAAAGAGGAAATACGGTGGTCACAACATTTTTCAACTGAATTTAACGAGCAAAATACATACGAGTCAACCATTTTGCCAACTATGTATGCTCAACAAACTAAGGCTAGTGGGTACCTCACGACCATTTAAAGATGAAATTATCGCCCATTAAGATGTATGAACACAAACAAACACTCAGTTTAAGTCACGGGCTCTGTCAGACACGGGTAAATATGAAAACGTCTCGTTCTTTCATCTAAGCATCATATTATACCAAGACCTTGAAAAGGCAGTGCTCATTAAAACTCATGATGAACAGCACTTTGAAACGCTTTGTAAGAAAAATTCAAGAAGGTATTTAACTTCAAAAGCGAACTTCTGATTATCTAAAGCGGTATTTTCATTGACGAAAATTTTTAATTGGCTTGTTCAACCCTATTTGGCATTAATTTCCTTACAATTCGTTTCTACTGCTTCCAATGGCAGCATTTGTACATACAGCAAATTCCCTTGTCCCTTGCCTGAAGTTTGGGTTTTGCAGCTCTTTCAAACGATCAGCATCATCCTTATCAATTCTATGTTGATCCTTTTTGCCTGCTAATGATGATTACATTGGCAAAATTGAATAATGTTACACTCTGCCCAGATTTATTACAATAAGATGTATTTGCCAAGGAGAAGCATGTGCAATTTTACAAACATTTGTAAATGATTGTGATGCTGATGATCCCAAAATAAAAGAGATCACCTATACTAGTATATTCACAATTTGACCCAGAAAGCTATGAATCATCAATCAAGCTTAAATGTTGGTTGGAATTTGCGCTTTTAAGGCATAATTTCCCATTTTGTAGGGCATTCTCACATAATTTTTAATTATTTCAAATAAAAATTATCCTCAGGGACTCATTTCTTAAAGAAATAAGTTTGACTTATGTTCTTTTGAACGTTCGGTCGCGTTACCTCGTTTTCTTCGTTTTCCATTACTGAGGTATCCTATCAATCATCCTGAAATGTTCACGTGATATTGTATCGTCTATTACATTAGCATTGTGCAAATTTATAATTCCATCATTTTATGAATAATTGTAAAATTTTTGAAAGCTTTTTCCTGTGGTTCCTCATGACGCGCAAACACGGTTGAATACTCCTCACGTTCGCATCGGTTTTAAAGTGGAAAGTGTGCCGTTCTATTAATCGAATTGTTCAATGTAGATTGTATAGTCAATTTTTGTGTGGTGATGAAAATTAAAAACTACTTCAAGCCTAGTTTAATGAATTTAGAGACATGCAAGGGAAATTTTTACTTGTAGTCACCGTTGACTCTGGATGAAAGGTAACTTCAGAGTTCTCTCGATGTGTTTAACAATTTATTATGAATACAGTCAATTGTAATTCTCGTCGCATATCTGTGTTTTACCACCTGAAACTATAACAAAATGGTGCAATATATTTATTAGTTGAAGTTAAATGTGAATCTCACCCCATAATTAGAGATTTTGCTTTAATCGGATGTCAGAATGAACAAAGGAGCAATAATGTGAAAAAATCATTATGTAAAATACTCTTATTCTTAGTGGATTAGGTTTCAGATCCCTGAACCACTTGGCCTGATGCCCACAGTGTTTTATGCAGTGTATCATTGAAAATTGATTCAATGCGGTCGTTCCAAGTCAGAGTATGATTTAAACTTACGCCGAGAATAGGAATAGTATTACAACATTCGATTGGATCAATACTAACATTAAATTTGAATAACTAGTCGTTTCTCATTAATTTTATAAACTAAGAACTCCAAATTATTATAGCTCTTGTTTTTTGCCATTAACATAATGAGTGCAACCAGTGCCTCTCCAGTTGAAAACCGACAAAATGCCTTGGACCATCATTTTAAATCCATACTGAATTTCATTAAGATAACACTCGGCGTAAATTGGTATTTCATATCCATATACATAACACTTGTCACTAGAAATTGAATTGGGCTATGATCTGAAACGAAATTATAAACAAACTTACACCAAGTATTGACGTATTCCGAACTCATTATACAATCCATCACTACTTTATGAGACCTAAAAAGAAGTCATAAAGCACAGAAAGACGGCCTCTTCTTTTTCTTATATTTTCCTAACTTCCAAAATTTCTTTATTGTTGCCGTCTAACTGAAGACTCCGAGGACAAGACATTCAAAAAAGTATATATCTTTGAGGCCAGGTTTTATAATGCCTCGTAAACTAAAAGCCAACTTTAACCTCTAGTTAAGGCCAAAACTCACTTTTATGATCGCTAATTAAATGTATAACCAACCGTCAAACAGCTCATTAACTGACAGACGACGTTACTACGGTTACAATGTTCACATGCACCAATGAGAAATCTTACTTGTTCATAAGATCGGATCCGTCTGTAATTTCCCGTTTAGTTAACGTTCACAATATCTAACGATTGGATTTAACAAGAAATTATAAAACCGAAACTTAATAGCAGTTAAAATTATCCCATCGTAATAAAATCACTTCCCCAATTCCCATGCTAAACATAGAATTTAATATTTTAGCATACTATATGCCATTTACAAGTGTGAATGTTGAACTTGAATTTTAAACTTTCTTATCAGTTTTATTTGTATTTTTTCCTGGTGCCATGAACTTATCTAACTGTTAAATTCAAGAGGAAATAATACTTCACCAACAAAAGAAAAAATAAGATTGCAAGCGTAAATGCAAGGAATTAATTTGAATATTAGATGATATATTGATTGCTAAGTAAATCCAGTCGTGGCAATGGGCCAAACTCTTTTCATAGTCAACGGTTCCGCATTGGCCACGAGCGTAGCCTTAAGAGAAGACTCCAACTACGTGCAAACTACAATTTCTTTTATGTCCTAAACCATTTCTTTGAATCACGTTGCTTGTATTTATGAATACGTATGTCATCACTACTTTCTCCAGTGTCAAAATCGCACAGAATAGGATCCCCGATGTCGCTCTGAAAGCAATAAACTTAGTGAACTCAATGTTTCGTAAAATTATGCTGTGTAATTAATGAACTTAAAAATTAGATTTGAACCGTTAAATGCTAATTATCGGATGTAATATGACGTAATTAGCATTTTGTTATTTTCCTTCGAGGAAGTAGAGCAGCCGCATGGCAAATCTTTAGCCGGATCTTCCAGAATAAAAGAATTTACTCAGTCGGTTATTCTTCCCCTTGTGTTGAATCATGAAAAATTTTTTGCTCTCCCAAAGGCGACCAAAGATTCGCCTCTCACTCGAGAGCGCGCTAAGGAACCAAATAAAACTTACAGCTTCGCAATGGCATAACGGTCGATTAGCCTATATCGACATATATCCTAAATAGACGTATATCTTATTGACTCCTTACTCCCTATGATTGCTTGGTGGCATGTGTACCTGAACAATGACCAAGTTCGTCGGTTCTGCTTTAATCTCTTCTGGTAAAATTCTATCCGTCGCTTGCTCAATGTTAACTATGCTTCTTCCTATCTCTTTATTTAATATTATGGCAACCCATTGTTGGCTCTCGTCCCCGCCGCTGTATATTATTTTATAATTATCACTCCAATAATCCCCACTATCCTTCCATCTCACCTCGCATAGACCCAAAATATCCATTTTACCTCTTACCACCTCTCGCTTAATATGATCTAATTTTCCTGTCCTCAACATTATTCGGTCTTCTTTTTCTGTGCTACTGCTGTCGGTTTTCCTAGGCAAGGGTTTCGTGAATGACGACCGCGGAAGCCTTGTCTCTCCCGCTACGAGACACGGCCGATTGGGCCGAGTCTCGTTGCTGCCAAGACTCATTCTCTATAGTGTCCATCATTATATTCTTGGGCATGATAATTGAGGTGATTTCCATTTGCCTTCCTCAATAGTGTTTTTAACATGATACCATCACTCAATGGCCGCCCCACTGGGGTCAAACGCCTTCCCAGGCACCTCACTGAAGAAGAGATGCTGCGTGGACTACCTTCCGTCTGGCTCCCCTAACCTTGGACCTATCTGGGATGGGTGACCCTACTAGGAGTAATTATTATTACTCCCGCCAGCACAGCTCTAGGGGTCATCGGAATGCACAATCCCTTCCAAGATGTCAAGTTTGTAGTCCATGGAAGGGATATATATATATATATATATATATATATATATATATATATATATATATATATATATATATATATATATATATATATTTTATATACATATTTTTATATACACACACACACACACACACATATATATATATATGTGTGTGTGTGTGTGTGTGTGTGTGTGCGCGCGCGTGTGTGTGTGTGTATATATAATGTAAATGGAATTAACACTAGTAGACACAATCACAAAAGCAAACAAAAGAGGAACTCACTGGGTCTCGATTTTTCGGTGGTACATCCACATTTCTCAAGAGGAGGGAGGAACAGAATATGTATATATAATGTATATGAAGTTACCACTAGTGGACAAAGACAAATACACAGAAACACACAAAAAAAGAAAAGAAACTCCCGAGGTTTCGAATTGTTGGTGGTCCATGCCACCTTTCCCAAGGAAGAGAAGGACTAAACTGAGGAAAAGAAGGGGATGGAAATGCTGGATGGAAGGGTAAGGTGGGGAAAGGTTTGCGAGGGGGAGAGTTGGGAGGGGAAGACCACCGGGCCCCATGCAAGAATTCTCCCCTCATTGGTATGCTCCCAATCCCCAAACACACCTCTGAACACAACACTCCCTTTGAAAAATGCTATAGCATAACCATCTAAGTATCCCTCCCAACCTCTGACCCTCCACTGAAACTCAAAACAATAGAGCAAGCGTTCATCTGGCTCCTGGATTCCTAGAATTGCCCATGTATTAATATTAGACATTAATTACCCTGATCTTCACATATTTTCATCCCCTTTGTGCTGCCAACACCTTTCATATTATCCTAACCCTTCTAAAAATCCCCCTCCAAAGAAATAGGCAAGATTGCCCAAATATCAATTTTTTTAATGTTAAATGTGAGTTAATAGTAGTAATACATGTACTTGTACAAATCACTGTAGTTCTGTTCCTGTAGCAATCTCTAAACTAAATCTCCACAGAGTTATCTTGTGGCATAATAACCACTACCAGCATATTCCCTCCACGCGTACCCTTATTAGTCCAATGTCATTGCCTATAGATTTACTGCTGAACTGACTATGGATGATAAAACGCACAACCTGGTAGTGTCTTCCCCAGTCCTTAGTATTGCTGATACCAGCAAGAACATAAAAATTGTCTTTGTACTTATGACTTGGAAAAGTGTGTCATCTAAAATAAAGAACGTTTTTGAAAAGTGAATAATTTAAACAACTTGTATCGTATATGTATGTATGTGATAATATTTGAATTGATTTTCTTAAAATGCACTAAAAAGTCAAGTTTTCTATACTGACATCTTGAACTTGGAGAGTTCCCCAAAATTGAGCATGTGATACGATGATAAAAAAGATATGGTAGTTCCAATAAAGTACACTTACATTTCAATGAGGCAGTAAGCAGTTGTAACAAACCAGTTTGAGGAAATAATGACTTCAGTACAATGGTGAGAGTGAGATCAGAGATTGAAATCTATATTGTGAATACTGTGACTATTTACGGAAAGGATGTCTTGAACATTAAGAATTAAGTGAAAATATGTAGTAATCATGAATAAAAAACTTTTTGTTTTAACTCACCACAAATGGAAATGATTATATACTAATCCCATTTTCCTAGGTGTCATTTTATTCAACAAAACGATCACTTTTTTTAATTCAACAAAACGATCAAGTTTTTGCCTTAAGAAAGACATACAAATGGAAATTATACATCAAAAAACTATCCAACTATATATGGCTGCTAAGATAATCATAGAGAGGAATGGGATATAACTCAGTGAGAAAGCAGAAATTGGTGGAATAATATCTCTGAAGATATAAAGGCTTCTCAAGTATTTTTACACACTTAAAATGTTGATTACACCACATAACTGATTTTGATGAACATTTTCATTAGGTGCTGTGAACAAATCTGAGCTGCAGAAAAAACTGTTTAAAAGAAGAAACCTATTGTATGTATATATTTTGTGTTCATGCATGTTTATCTTTCGTGGATGTTTACACAAGTTTATGGGAAGAACATAAGATTTTCTCCTACAAATATGGTTATGAAATGTATCCTTATTATTAAGCTATTTATTGCTAATCAGGTTAACAAAGGGAAGCAGTGAAATAACCCTCCTATTGGCAAGAACAGCTTAAATAAAAAGAACATAGTAGAGGTGTGCAATGATGTATTACATGTATGTACATATCTATCATACATCTTGATTCCTAATAATTAGTTTGCTGTAACTACTCGTCTCAGTCCACCTACAGTGAATAGAAATATAAATTCTAGTGTCCATATCAGTTATAGACTGTACTTAAATTATATGCCAGCTAGTGTGACTGAAGATTTTAATTGTAGTTGAGATGCCATGAACCATGGTGGAAGGCACTGGCATTTTGAGGGACAGGAAAATGCATTATGGAGCATTATAAAGAAAAGAAAAACAGATTAGGCAATCACATCATGAGAAACAATGGATTGCTGGAATTGGAAAGCAAATAGGGTATGCCATGGAAAGAGAGAAAAGCTATTGAATTGAAGGGAAGTAGCAATAAATGTTTCCTTTCAAGACTATCACATAGGGATTGGGAAGCCAAATATCTTAAAACTTCTTTTTGCTCTCTGAATGTCACTAATTACCCATGTGCCCTCTTAACTGCTGTCATCAAGTTTCCCAGGGGCTGAACCACCAGAGCTGACCCATGTTGTAGATCAGGACGGGGAAAGAACCCAACCATTGGTTTAGCAAATGAATGAACACTTCACTCACCCAAATAAACTTACTAGCGTAAATCAAACATGGTCAAGTGGCTTGCTGAATCCTCACACTAGGACACAGGAGGCATCAGACAGCAACAAAATGGTGGACTGGCTAAGGTACTGGCTTGAGATACTGGTTAAGGTAACACCCTGAGGGCCCAGGTTCAGATTTTAGTGGTGGCCAGATTTTTCAGCAATATCCTCATCCCTGCTTGGGGTGCCATGTGGAGAGCATTTTAAGTGAATACACCATCCCGGAGATTAAATTGCAGACCCCTTGGTGCCTTCTGTTAAGAATAGGCTCGTGATAATGCAGGGTTTCTGTCCACCCTTCCTCCATTCACTGAATATCCTTCCCTTACCATATTACCCACCTACCAATTCTGGCACAAATGACCTCTGCTGCTGGTCACCTCCCCTAATAACTACACAACTAATTTAACAAACATTCAACTATCTGCTACTATCTACTATCAACTTTATTATGGAAGTGCAAAGTTTCTTTTTCTACCCTTATCATGATGGAATTCCACAAAGTTAAGTCTGAAACTGTTATGTTTAATTTAATCTCATTTATCTATCTTTCAATCTGTATCCCTTTCCTTAGATGATTATAACCCTTAAACCAAACACTTATGGGAGAGATGGAGAAAATACATATGTGAACTTATTTTTTAGGTGAACTAATGTGTACTATAGTCAATGTGGAATCATATTAAATCAACAAGGGCCTGGCAACTATATGGAATTATTATTATTCTGTATCTACCTATTGTGTGTGTGTGTGCTTCATGAATTCTGGACTAGGCACTCCTTGGAGCACAGTAAAAAATCTTTGTCTAACATGATTAGTTCCTTCAGTTACTCATAATTGCAACTCTTCTCTTTGGTACAATTCATGTATGCATATTTTGGAATGATCTTCTCCCTCTTTCTCATAACACAATGAGCTCTCTTCTATGGTATAATACAATGATACCAGCATATATTGCACTTTCTTTCTCGGTTATATACTGAAATATTGAACTAATTTCCATCTGTCAAGCTCCAAAACTTCCTTAACTTTCTCTCTATCCAGGTTACATCACAAACGCTTATAGTTTCTTGTCATCCTCATTATTTCAAACTCAAATTGTTAAAAATACAAAATATCACTTGAAATATTGATAAATCATACTTTTGTATCTAGTATATGGGGTGAGCATTAATCTCTAAGATATCTCATTTGTTTCCCTTGGTAGTGGAACAGGCTAAAGCACTTGGCCAGATATAAAGGGACCTGAATTCGAATCCCAATCAAGGCAAGTGCTTTTTACACTTTAAAATTGTTGCATTTAATACCAATTCACTAAAGTCAGCCTTAAGAAATCAATGACAGAGTAAAAAGTTTTAGTTGATAGCCAATAATTAGGTTTGGTTTGAAATGTTGAATTGTTGGTGCTATCTGCAGAATCTGATAGTGTACAAATAATATGAAGCCCATGCATTTCACAAAGTTTTTGGTCTTAACAAAGTGAGAGTATGATATATTTAGCTTATGTCTGTTTCTTGTTTCATAACCGCTCTTGAGAGTCTAATTTGTTTTGCTGTTTTGAGAGGCAGGTGCATTCACCTTTAGCATCTTGGATTGAACCTGCAATTAGTTTCCCATTAATTGTAATCCTGTGGACAGCTAACCCAAGCCTTGTCATCTTCCATATTTGACTTCATCAGTTCACTGTTTGCTTACAATTTACCATTTTTGTGCATTTGTGTAAATAGAATGAATGGCAATGGTGGTGGAGATCCTGTACTGATTTCCTTGTCAATCACTACCCATCTCCAGTTAAATCTTGAATTTATTCTATAATGATTTATCAGTTTGGTCCACTACAGTTTGTTGAAATCCACCTAAAAATTTACATTATACATGAATATATCTTGAGCCTATTCTATGTATCTGATTCCTATAAACACCTTTAGATAAATCATTAGAGGAATATTGTTTTGGGCCAAGAAAAGTTTAACAAGAACATCACGGATGATGAATAGAAGGGACTGTGTTTTGAATAAAACACTTTAAATATAAATAACAGATTCAGGTGTGATGTGGGAGAACTGTTCCATTATAACAGAGATGAAGGCTATTACAATTTTCCACTTAATAAAGATTTATTTCTGACTAGTTTTGATGTACTACTACATCATTTTCAAGTGAAGTCTCACTAGTACATCGAAACAATTTAGAAAAAAATCTTTATTAAGAGGAAAATTGTAATAGTCTTCACCTCTTTTTTTACTAATAAATAGATGAAAAATATAACTCAGTTGTTTTAGAATCTCAATCAGGGATTTTTTGAGTTGGTACATGTTTTTGGTGAGCAGATTGCTACGGCATAGACATTTTGGGGTCACAGTCTAATTTAATCTTGTATTTCAACATAAAGTTTCGACTGTACTATTTTTTTGTAAATGGCTTTCTCAATCAATGGATTAGTGATAACTGCATGCATAACATAATAACAGCATCACATAGGAGTTCTGTCCAGAAACTATACAACAAAACAATATTTTGATAAAAAAGCCTACATAGAATAATGAGGCCTTAGTCCCTTTCGAAGCACCCCCTTGGGACCTCAAACACTTATCCCAGCAAAACAATTGACAAAGTGCTTTTTTGGAATAATCATCCTCTGCCTCATTCCATTCTCTTTTATCTCATCAACAGACTGTTGGGTAGACTGGTCTTTTGTTCAAGATCATAGCGGTAGACCCATGACTCCTCTCCAGCAATGATCTCTTTTAGAAAACCTGGGTCATTGTGTACCACTAGGAGCAAGTTCCATGCAATTGCAGCATGAAATTCTTGACATTGATGAGATAGAAGAAAATGTGACAAGGTTGCCAATGATCATTTCAAAAAAGGACATTGCCGACTGTTTTGAAAAGTGGAAAAGATGCTGGGATATGGGTGTGTGGTCCCAAGGGGAGTACTTTGAAGGGGCTAAGGCCTCATATTTCTAGGTAGGCTATTTTTTCAAAATTTTGCATTGCTGGATCCTTTCCAGACAGACCTAGTGTGTTAGCACATTCACATATGACCACATGCATGTCAGTAAACATCAATTTTCATTTTTCCAATTAAAGAAATTGGTGTATATCCTTCAGTCAGGCTGATTAATTGGCCACCTATTCAATATTCTTCTATCTAATACAGTCATGAGTTTGAATACTGCCAAATCTTTAGCACTAAAATGAAATCAACAAATATTTGTCATTTTAAGTGTTATACTTGATTGTGGGGAATAATAATGTTTTTATTTCATTTTTTTATTATTCAACCAAATTATGCTTGCAGGAGTATTAATATGTATAATATTGCCAAGATGCAATTAATGAATTGAGAGAGTGGGTCAAATAATCTGTTATATTAACAAATGTTCTTCAGTCAAATCATATTTTTGTAACTTAAGAAGAGTCAATAATCCAATGGCTATGCTCAGTGATAAGATGGTATGTTTTGACTGCACTCATCCGCATAAATTATCCTTCGAAATGATCATTTTGGGAACCTATCTTAGTTCCATTTATAGTGCATATATGTCACCATTTCATCATATACACTGCAGAAAGTGAAATGCTTGAGATTGTAAATTTCTGCCCCTATCCCTTTCTATGTTCCTAAACTGCAACTTTAGGGATTATCATAAAATGTACCTAGTTATTTTGTGTACTTATCTTTCAGTTAACAGCCATTAGAAATCAGGCTTGAGGTTGGTAGAACTGATGAGGTTAAAGCAAACCAAACTAACGTGCATTGAATTCACACAAGGTTAAAGGCATGTACCTTTCCTTGTACAGCTCATAACTATCCATCAAGTATGTGTAAATTCAGTTGTAAGGATGCTAAGTCAAAATCAAAAACTAAATCTGGCTCCTTACTAACAGTAGCTTAACATGCTACCTGAGAACATAGCATTGAGGGAAAGCAATAACTACCAAACTATTTGGAAATCTACAAATGGAATTCTACTTTCTTTTAATGAAAGGTACACAAGGAAGGGATGAAAGGTACACAAGGAAGAAATCCAGTAACATAGCATGTAAATTGACAAAATAGTTAAGCAGCTCAAAAGGCAATATACAGCATCATTAGTATTCAATCTAAAATAAATTAGTAGACAGATACTTGGAGGAATGAAAGAATCAAAGAGAGACAAGAAAATTATAGTTATAAATTGCATAAGCCATCATTGAACTCACATGCACGAGCGTTAAGTATCATCAGCAGTGAAAGCAGCAGTAAAATCAGCAGTGAAAGCAGCAGTAAAATCAGCAGTTGTAACTCCATACTCAGATACTATTAATGGGAATAAGAAATAAAGACAATCATTTGCTCTATGGCATGAAACTAATTAACACAAATTATAAAATTCAATATTTTAGAATCAAACAGAAATATGAATGGTATGTATGTTATAGAATAGTTAGATTAAAATACCTTTATCATCATTAAATAAAGAAACACAATGATTTTAAATAAGTATCCACCAGATGAAAAACCAATGTAGTAAAAAAAATTGAATGGTATTCATTATTTTAATGAAAATTACCTCCGAGGACGTATTGGAGTTTTCTGGCTTACAGGTCAAAGAAAAAAATCGGTTAATTAGAGAAAAAACAAGCACTAAATTTCGAGTTTTCACAGATATTCCAACAACGCGCCAAATCGTTAACCATTGAACTCGCCAAGTTCGACACTAGAGACCACCACTTTCTACAAGGCATTTTCTCCACATTGTAGACTATATTAAATTCCATATTTTATAATCTGGAATTATTTAACGAAGATATTCGGACAAAATCATAGCTATAATATAATTATAAATTAAACTAGATTTTTATATTTAATTGTGCTATTTTATGTTGGCATATGTTTTCTCTTAAAGATGGCGACAAGCGAATAATAATTAAAATTCTAAATATTGTAATATAATTTACTTATTCGTTAAGGGCAAGACTATTATACTATTTTCTCATTAAAACTACATATTCTCAATATTTTCTATTGATTCTCTACCAAATAAATGAAATAAAGAAGTTGCCCAATCAGGTATTCCACGTTATTGGTGCACGTAAGAGTTAGTTCATGGTGTACCGTGATCTAATTGGAGTTACAGCGGTTACCACTAAGGAAGATCTTCGGTAGTAATCGTAGAAAGGGAGTTCAATACAGCAATGGTGTACATTAACTCCAGCAAGTATTTCTTTGCTCTTTTGAATTCTGCTTGTTGGTAATTGTAAATGTGATGCAACACATTTTATTTATGTTGTTGACCCATTTATCGTTTAAACAGGGGGTGAAATATGTCAATCTCAGGAATGGGGGATGTCAACCATGACCAATTGGTTTTGGGGAGTCCTGAATTTCGTGTATATGTTGTAAGATAATCTTAATCAAAATGATCAATGGAAATATTTCTGTTACCTTGATTACGTCCTTGAGTTTATAGTTGTAAATGCCTCAGTTTCAGGACCTTGATTAGTCCTGGATACAATAAGCACGGTAGCCAGTATACTAGGGACTACAGACCAGATCCCAGGTAAGATTCAAACACAGTTACCAGCATCCATTTAATTGCTATTTATTAAACTATTCCGCAAGTGTTTCCTATCTATCATTCTTTCGGACAATTTGCTTTGTTAAAGAATATTACATTTTAACGGCCTATTATTTATATTATAGACCTCCGCGACCTCCACAGAGGAGAATGGGTGGATTTAAATCTATATCTGACTGCAGTGGACCTCCAATGATGGGTGGTGGATGAGCTCGATAAACGCCCTTCCCAAATTCTTCGCAATTTGAAGAAGGGCATCTCACTTCCCATATCTTTTCATGTGTAATTACTTAATGTAGCCAAAAATTATATTTATGCATGGAAAGGCTCCTCTTGTAGAAACACCAAAGGAAATTAGTCGGTAGTGCTGTCAAAATTTTACTTATTTATTTTGCAATCTAATTGTGAAGTTACTGTGCCTTGATATTACCATACCTCTCAAATTGACCAAATGTAAACTTTCCTTGGGCACTGTTGACAGTTTCCACTTATGATGCATTCACTCGTAAACTTGTTGAAAAGGGGGGTAGTGCTGATGTTGTGGAGTTAATACAGAGGTTGTGGGAAGTTATTTATATTTAAACTACATTCAATATGAACACAACTAAATGCCATGTTTTTTACATATGCTATGGAAAGCAAATACATCGTTGAGAATGCACGTAATAACAGACCATATATGTCGTCTACTTTATGTTACTCTTTACTACTAAGCATTCCATATGTTTATCTTTCTTGCAATACTTTTTACACAAAGGACTAGGTACCTTTAATACATAACTTTAGCATTTTTCAAATAAAACTGGGAATTGGCTTTCAAAAATACTACCTTAATGTAAATCTAAGACATAATTATTTATTAGTTATCTACACAATGAATTATCTCTAAATAATTAGTGGATTATACTGACTTATCAAGAAGGTCAGCAGTCATCGTCTTGGGAATGGCAAAATGAGGCCTTTATTATAAATAACACCGTTTCAGGCGTAACATTGTGGAAATCCTTCACGATGAAAGAGGACAATTGGATTTTCCATGTAGAGTATTTTTATTAAAACCTAGGTTTGTTACAGCATAATATCTTCAGGACTGAAGATGTTACGCTGCTACAAAACCTATGTCATAATAAAAATATTCCATATGAAAAAGCCAAGTATTTTTTCATCATGAGGCCTTCATTGGGTTTGTTTTAAATTTAATTGGTTTTAGATGCAACTCTCTTACACCTGTTTAATTTTCAATCAATTTTGTATAAGCCGCACTTTCATTAACACTTAAACATGGTTATTTACATAAGAATACATTGTGCATAATCAATTACAGATTTTGTGTGCTATGTATGTTGAATTAGCTTAATTATTTTTATTTAATGATTTCTTTTGTTTTGCATTGTTCTATTGCTTACTTTATTTGATTATATGTGTTGAAAATAAATTTATTATGTCTAATTGTTTCCATTAAATCAAAGCTGAACCCTTCTATATAGTGCTAAGTGTCAAATCTTTCCTAATTTATCCCTCAATTCTCGCCAAGTCCTGGTGGGCAGTAAATTTATATTCATTATAATTTCTTTTTGTGTTCCTAGATGTGCTCTATCTATTCCCATGTGTTCAGGAAATACTTAATGATACACTGTTGGTAATTTAATTTGAAGTGTTCATTTCTCGTTCCAAGGAGCATATCTTTTGGGTAACATATTCCTTGAAGGTTCTAAAACATCTTTTGGGAAAATGGCCAAGCATGTGATGTAGGTATTAGGGTTTTTGGGAAAATGCAGAAAATAAGTGGAAATTTAAATTTTTATAGAGCCTTGACTGTCAATTTTCCTTGGCAGTAGGTAACAAGTGGTGGCAGACTCATAAAATGATGAATGTAGTTCACATAAAGTAATCTCAGTTTGTGTGATAGTATAAATATATTTGGCATAATCAGTCACATCGGATGGGCCCTTGTGAGTAGTTACTCATTATCTTTAAGTCAATGGAAAATTATGACATTAAACTATTATGTGCATCCTAAACTGAAAACATTTACCCTAGCAAAATAAATGCAGCTATGGGGAGAATAGTTATTTGTTAATCTATTTATATAATTGCGTGAGGTATTTAATGAAATATGTGAAAGTTTCCTGTGGTTCTAATGATTAAATTTGAGATAAAAACTTCAATTAAGATGTAAAATGCATAATAACTAAAAATTCAAGTGCCGAGCGGGTACCCTCTTAAGAATAGCTGGGTTGTGTCATCACATAGAATGGATATTGAGAAGAAGAAATTATAACTGTGATTGGTGTGGGAAAGGTGAAATTTGGAGCTATATGGGGAGTAACAGCAGAGAAATAAGGAAAACATTCGTTAAGATTTAACATATGAGGGTTTTAAGCATGGATGTAAAACTTGGACAGTTAAAAAGAAAAGTATTTGGAAAGTTATTTATGAATTAGTTGTAGCTAAGAATGCAGAGAATTAGAAGTTCACATAGGGTTAGGAATGACAGGAAATAGGTATGCATATTGAAGTGTATTAGGAATAGGATAAGTTACATCATAAAGATGGATTTCCCACACAAGGTGTTTATGTATAAATAGGTTGGTGGAAAGAACCAAAGAAGAAAATTTGGCATTCCTAAAATACTAAGAAAGGAAGCACCCACCAATTAATTAAACAATAAGCACAGCATTGAAGTGTGTGCCTGAAATAGTCCACTTATACTTGTCCAAAGACATTCATTGTTGCTGATGAACACAGAGTTAATCTTGCAGATATTTTTAAAGCCATCTTTATGAAATTCATCTTCCTCTATTAGATGGTTTTTAATATAATTTATCACTGAGAGTGAAATGCAGAAAATAAAATTAATAATTTTGACTTTTAATGCATGATTTATATGAATGTGCCAGATGAATTCCAAATGAATTAATCCGTACAAGAGGGAGTAAAAGTGTGGTTTTATATTTAACTGCATTAGTGTGAATTCCAAAATGCCACAACAATAACTTTTAATGGAGTCTTCGGCATTTGCATTTCAAGGCAACAATTTCAGAGTGTAAAAATAATTCGCCTTGACTGGGATCGGTGTGAAGCTAATCCTTGGTTAACAACTGATACACCAGAAATATTTGCATTTTCTATGCCATAATTATTTGGTTGCTAAAGCAGATGTGAAACAAAAGTGCAATTAGGATCTATTGTTATTTCCTTTGCTAATATCTATCCCATTTAATGTATACAATTGTTGGGGTTCTTTCAGTGTTAGTTTTATAATGATGTATCCAATGTACAATCATCTATTTTTTTATGTACATGGCTGCTGCACTGCCGCATGAATTTTTCTATGCTAAAAAATAATTTGGCATAGATGTATGGTACTACGCAAACTGTACAAATTGGTGTAAATTCTATGATTTCTAGTTCTCCAGCAGAGTAATATCCAAAAACTTATTTTTTCAACTAGTAAAGCTGAGTCAGAATACATTCTTTTCCATTTGATCGTGCATATTTTTTTTTAATGATTGAATTAATTGGAACAGCTATTATTTCTGATACCATACCCCAGGGAGAAAAATTTGCTAATTTAAAGATTTCCCTTGGTGTCTGTCAAATAATCCACATTTTCTGTCTTTAATCTGAATACATGGTGATCATTTATCAAGGTGATAAAGGTTTCAGAATTCTCAACCTGGAAAGCTGGATTTTTGTTCGATAATACAAGGGCTGTACAGAAAGTAACTAACATTTTCAAGTAAAATGTGAACAAGTGAAAAGTCAAAGTTTTGTTATATACACTTGGAAGTTACATTCTTGAACTATTTTTCTAAATAGTCGCCATTCAATTTGAGTCATTTATCATAGCGATGCACAAGCTTTTCAATTCCATCTCTGAAGCCCTCTGCCACTGTGATAAGGCTAGATTTACCATAGCTGTCCTCATCATCAACATTGGTGTGGCCATTTTTAAACAATATACCACTGCCTCACTCTGCCTTCACTCATTATTCCGTGTCCCTATACTTTACAAAGTTGCCTATGAATTTCAATTGGCTTGTGGTTTTGTGCCAGTAAAAATCTAATTGCAGGTCACACTTCACAACTCTAAGAATTATCAATTGCAGCACACATTTTAACAGTTTGCACTGAGCAAAATAGAAAGACCACAGTCTGAAGACTACCACGACGGGATGCATACTGAGTGTAGGGACATTAAGACACCAAAATGGTGGCTCTAGCCCTACCCACCACCATGCTAGGCCAAAATGCAAGTTACTTTCTGGAGAGCCTTTGTATATTATAATATGTGCCTGTATCAATCAGCAATACAAAGCAAGTTGCATATGTACAGCTAGTCTTGCATAAATAAATTTTCTTCAAATAGTATCCTGTGTTATGTCACATTTTATGTAAATTTTCCATTGGCAAAGGAAAGCTGAGGTAACCTTTAAACAATGCTAATATTTGCTACATTTTTAGGGGAAATAGGCAATTTCTAATTTGTGCTCTTCCAAATGCCTGGCTCTCATTATTTCTTCATTTTGTATAAATTATAGTTTCCAGATATCTTACATATCTAGATGTGTCTGAATGGCAACAGTGATTTTTAAAATTTGGGTCTGAAAAAACTCATATATGTAATTAAGTGTGATTTTTCAGAAAGCTGAAATATTTTTTCAGTATTTTTCAAATAATTTATGATCTTCCTTACATACCACTGAGGCTAACTCCCTTTTTGTTTTTACATAATGGATAGCTTTATAAGAACTTAATTTGATGCTCATCTGAAAAAGATTAATTTTTTAATTAATAATCAGCTTCAGCTCTTAACAGATATATACTTGAATAATGGCAACATCAAACGTGAATTCCTATCATATGATTTCTCCTATGAAGTGAGTTATCATATTTTTGTCTCTTCAAAATGGGTAACTTAAAGCATTTGGTATCAATTTGGGTCATTCCGGTTTTGGACAGTCAGTAGGGACACACCTTATTGACTACAAATTTATCACCATACAGCCACCATATTAGGCAATAATGCTGCATACAGGCCTGTAGAAGGATGACCTGACTTCTTCAACCTTCAGGCAAATGCCAGGGTTTGATCCATCGCAGTGGGAAAAGGGTTCTAATTTGCATATTGCTACTGTAGCCAATGTTTCGTGTATAACAGAATCAGTTCTAGAAAATCGTAGACTGAAAGCAGGGTTACCCTTTATTTTTGTACCCAAGTTGTGCAAAAGTTTCTATATTTAATTTGCCTGATAGAAACTCCCAAGAAATAATTAACTCAATTCTATTCCAGTCGAATGTTTTAAATATGGATTTGAGATCCTAGCCAGAAGAGAAAAATTTATTGTGGCAATCCATAATTATTATTGGAACTTTATTTTTTTGTTGCATGGATGTTTTTTAGATATTTGACTATGAATAAATCTTTTAAAGTGGGCTTTGTTACCTATGCATAACATATAAGTTATACAATCAGAGGACATAATCATGTGTCTTCCTTCGGGGAAACATTTGATAGTGATGGGGAATTGAAATGCAACAGTAGGCGAGGGAAGAAATGGTGAGGAGGTGGGGGACTATGGTTTAGGCACGGGGAGAAAACAATTGAGCTCTGCAGGAGACAGGGATTAGTCATCACCAAAACATGGTTTAGACATCAAAAAAGGCATAGGTATACATGGAAAATGCCAGGTGACTCAGAAAGGTACCAGTTAGATTATATTCTGGTGAGGCACAGGTTTAGGAATAGTGTGATCAATTCGCTCAGCTTTCTGGGAGCGGATGCAGACTCTGACCATAATTTAGTTGTTATGAAATGTAGCGTCCATTTCAAAAATATTAGGCAGGGGCGGAGGGTTAGGAAATGCAATTTACAGGAGAAGCATTAAATGGATTGACAAGGAAGGAGTATCAGCAGGTTGTAGAAAAAATCATGGATGCTAGTAATGAGCTGAGTAATATCGAAGAAAAATGGGAATGTATCAAGAAAGGGATATCAAAAGACACTATTGGAACCATTAACGAGAAAAGGACAATGAAACCATGGATCACGGAGGAGATGATTACAAAGATGGATGAGAGAAGAAAATGGAAGAATGTAAACCGAGGCACAGAAGGAAGTACAAAGAGTTAAATTATAATTTGAGAAGGGGAATGAATAAAGCAAAAATAGCATGGTGGAAGACGTAGTGCAAGGATATGGAAAGTTTGCTGAGGAAGGGTGAAATTGGTGCACTGTACAGAAGATTAAAACACTAACGGGAAGTAAGAAGGAAAGCTCTAAGCTAATAGTTAGAGATAAGTTGGGTAAGATAATAGTTGACACAGAAAAGATCCAAGAGAGATGGAAGGAATATATAGAAACACTGAATGGTAAAGAACTTAGGCCAACAAGGTTAGACATAGAAAAGAAAACATGACGTAGATGAAGATAGCTTAGGTCCAGACATACTCGACAATGAGATGGAAAGGGCATTAAGGGAAATTAAACCAAATAAGTCTGTCAGGGTGGACAACAATTGCAGATCTACTGAAATGTTTGGGAAAATGTGGTAGCAAGACTATATGGCAGGCAGGCAGGAAAAATGGATGAAGAGCATATTGATTGGCAGTGGGATGCTGACAATTGTAATAGAGGGGAGAATGTTAGGCAAATGAGGAAAGGGCAGGAATAGGATAGGGATGTTGGATGGAATGAAGGGAGGAAGGAAGTACACAGAGATGAAGAAGGATTTAATGTAGAGTAGGGTGCTGGATTGTGTTTTGCTAGGAGTCGCAAAATATTTATTTGGTAGTTATGTCCATCCAAAACCTACCTTAACCGGTAGATTACCTTATATATAAAAATATATAATTTTTTCTAGATAGTAACGTAAAAATGCTATTGAAGCATATTTTCATCCTCTAGTGGGCTAACAGTCCTTTGAAGGATGAGGTCTTAAGTAAAATGTCAAGACCTTTCAAAAAATTATATCTACTATGCTCTTAAGTAAAATACTCATAAATGGACTATAATGAATCCAAATGTAGCTTTTATATGCAAAAATGCAAAGACATGTACTTCAAAATGATATTTTAACTGCCTTATTTCTCCATAAAAATTTTCATATTAGCATTTTCAAATTAGGTCTATTGATTAATCATCGATTATAATGGACATCCACCAAAGGGATATATTTTCATGTTTATTTTAGTATCTCTATTCCAACAAGATAAGCAAATATCAGATATCATTATGGTGATTGGGGCAGTATTTTTACTCACTGCTTTACGTACTATTTCTACTTACTATCAATGTTTATACTGCCTAATTTTCCTTAACACCATCGCCATACTATAGACACACACACCCATATTATCTGTAAAGTTGCACTTATGATAGCATGAATTGGCTTAATTGTTCAGATTCATTCCACTATTCCAAAGTAGCCATACTTCATTGTGTATGAGGGATCAGGTGGGCATGGAAGTTAGTGTACTGGCTTTACATCAAAAGATCATGGCTTCCAATTCCAGTAGTGACAGACTCCTTCAGAGGTATCCCAACTTGGGCACTCAGTGGAGTAAGCTGTCCATTGGATGTTACATTATGTGCATCCATTGTCGTCATTCATTAAGACTAGGTAGGTACCATATTCCTCCATCCATTACTGCATTCCCTGAAATACTATATCTATCAAATGACCCACCCTTCTCTACTTGGGTAATTTACCTCTACTCTTTGTCACTTTGCACTCAGTAACTACTACTGCTACATATTGGTACTTCTCCAAGTGAGAGGGGTTATCCATGAGTCACGGTGGAAATAGGATTAAGGGACCAGAACATGAATGTATCAGGTCACGCTTTCCCTTGATCATTGACAAAAAGACAATGCAATAACTGTGTATATATCTGAGTCCTTCAAAATGCTGGGAAAAAGACATGTACAGGCGCTTACCAACTGGATGATATAAACCTTCTAGCATTGAACAAGTAAGTGGAAAAAATCAATGATAGTCACCCACTTTCTCTAGGGGGGGGATGATACACCCCTCCTTCTCTCCCTTCTTGAATCCAGGGTCAAATCAAAGGGGGCTGGACACAGGTAGCATGCTCCTCACCTCAGGAAATATTTTGCTCTAATAAAATGCAAAATATATATTGCTTTATGCCCAAAACCTATTTTTTATTATTGACACCCCCAAATATTAAACTAAATACTGCAGGGTGAGTTATGGTATCTAAGAAAATAAGCCTGAATAGTTACAAATTTAATGTGATTATCAATATTCTGTGATAGAAAAAATTATAGTTATTTTTGTTCATTTATGAAAATACCCCCATCCCATTTAGATATTTTCTAAATACTATACTGCTTGTGGAATGGATTGCATGCAATCTCCCAAAATCGATAACAAGAGTTTGATGTTTCTGCAGTAGTGTACCTTGTTGAATCACACCCTATGGGAAATTATATAGCAAGTAAAATATTTGGAATGCCAATGGATTTCTGAGTACCTGTAGCTCTCAGAAAGAAAATTACTTGCATTGACTTTTGATGTAACTAATCAGGAAAAATACATATGTAGCATCGTAAATGATCAAAATATAGTTCATCTAATGTCCTCCTGACTTAACTCAATGCTATATTAAAGAAATGTTCAGAGTGCAATGAATTAATATCCCATGTATATGATTGCATTGTAACAATTCTGGAATCATTCAAAGTGTATCTTCACCAATTCTCCTTTATTTTAAATTAAATTTTTACTTTTCATTAAATATGTAGAATTTTAGTAACTTTTGCCAGGCTTGTTGTTAATTGATCAGCAATCATTTTCCTGGTAGGAGGCACACAATTAGAGAAATAGGAAAACAGAAAATATTATTATTATTAATAGAAGATTATAATATGAAATTAATTTTTTTTAACCTGTATAAAGACTTGTAATAGTTATTCAGCTGAGATACTATTTTAATCAACTCCTGAATACTATAAAATATCCTATTAGAAGACCTTTGATTTGATTTTATAAGAACTTTTTATTTAAGTTGTGCTTTTTTTGGGGATGAGTGTTTATTATAAAAAAAACTAGTCCCTTCAGTCTAGTTCACATGTAGACATACTATACACAATTTTTCTTGTGAATATATGGGAGGACATGGTAAATCCACTTGTTCTCTAGTTCCATGACTTTATCTTCTGATGGGTTTTTAAAAGTACCGATTTAGTTCTCCATTTTTGCAAAAGTATCAATTTAAAATAGGTATTATTTGTATTTTTGTGTATGATTGGATATTTTTATTTTTTTCTCACTCTTTATTGTATTTTAAGTATACATTCTATTTGTATTTCGTATATTACTGGATCTTTTTCTATTTTTCTCACATTTTCTGCTAATGGCATCAGCATCAGGAACCCCTTTGAAGCTACCTACTATATGATCATGTATTTGTATGATTATATTAATGCTAACGAGTTATACTTGCAAAAATCACGCTAGAGGTGTAAAATCGTTTTTTTTATATTTCAGTTTATGTAATTAGCAAATGATCCGCTGAATAAACCGTCAAATACCGCAGTTAATAATTATTCACTTTAAAGTATTGAAGAATGCCAATGGCCATAAATCTAACAGTAAACACGGGTCCCTTGTTATTTTTGCAGAGGGGTGTAGTAGTTGTGGCAAACATTGCTAATAAAGAGAACAGATGGAGTCAAGCGAAATACTATCACGATTGTTTGCTAGAATGAAGTAATGCTAGCAATAAAATGCTTATTTTTTTAAAATTATTGGTCGAATTCTTCAGGGACAGCATTGCTGTCTTAGTTCCAACTCTACTTCGTGAAATATCTATCACTGTGTCTAAATTACATTGGATTTGTCCATGGATGTGGTCCAATCCTATGGTTTATATTCATTCACTCCCTATCTACGGTGGTCTGACAATAGTGATCTACTGTGCAATCCGACTTTGGGGTAAAAGTTATTTCGACTCCCTATTACCAGGCTGGCATACACTGCCCTCCAAGCGTTCATTGTCGGCCCATACGGCCACACATACACCGTCCCGGTGAGCGAAAACCCACACAACACAAATAGTCAACGGTAACCTGTCTCCACGAGTTGGGTGGACAGTATTGCAGAATAGTAGTTCATTAGAGCGGCAAGTAATTTGACACTACCTACTGGAAAAACCACATATGTTGACAAAAACATTTATGGAGAGAGAGAAGGCAAAACTGAAGAAGGCATCATTCCGTTTCCGAATTTCCCCTCCTCTCAAAGCGTACCGCTTCTCTGCCATCCGTCCGTGAGGCCGGTGCCTTCGCTTCCCTTCGTCCCGCGACCTCACTCGAGGAGGAAATTCGCCACCCGGGTGGAATCGTAAGGCGGTCCTGCCCACCATCACTGATCATTTGCGAATGAAATTCCTAGTATACTGACCGCTGTGCCGTGGTGAGGAGTGGTCTTCACTTTTTTTTCTTCCAAGTCTCCCCAAGAATTTTGAATATCGGGAGTAGTTGGAGAAAGAGATGCGGTCGTGGACGAAGAGGTCTATTTTGAGAGGAGAGTGGGAGGAGGAAATGAGAGTGAAGTGGGCGGAGAAGGCGGGGTCTGCCGCCCAGAGGACGCTCTGCTCGCCTCGAGCAATCGGTGTATTAGGTTCTGCGTCAGCCCTGCCCTGGGGAAAGCTTCTCTCAAAAGTGGCACAACAACGGCCAACTTGCAAAAAAAATGCAAAATATTTGGCAGTTCCTCTCCAGAAGAGGCGAGTACCGCCTTGGTGTTCAATTTTGTTACCGACGCAATCACTCGTTGGGTTGTGTGAACATTCTTGATCCTGTTTGTATGTTTACGTATCTACCATTCACCACCTCTTTTATCACCTAAATTTAAGCATTTTTTAACGATAACTCCCGTTAGGTACCTAAAAATTCATTTTTGTTCAATAATACCATTATTCGTTGAAATTAAACTTAAAGCAACAGTATATGAGAAAAATGTGTGCATTCTTAATGCATGGAGCAATACAAATGTTTGGAGGAGTTTTTGAAGAGATTTTAATTTCTTGAAGTATATTGAGATGATTTCAGCGAAGTGACCTCGGTGAAATTTGTTTAGAGTTTTTTTAGACGAACTGCTCTGTCTACTCTTCATGCGCAGTTTTTTTTCCATTTCAGTTAGGTGATTCTATCTTGACATATGAAAATATTAATATCTCTAAAGTAACGTACACATGCTTGTAGACCATAAATATAAACAAATAGCTAGATCGGGCGAAAACTACATTAAAGTACAATTCTTAAGTTCCAAAATCATATACTATATTTCTTTTTCGACATAGTCACCGTTAAGGCTAACACATTTCTCCCAACGTGTAACTAATTTTTTCATTCCGTCACTGAAAAACTATTCCAACTTTTCTCGAATCCAGGACTTGATAGCTGCCTTCAACTCATGTCCGAGGTGTAATGATTGAGGTGTCTCTTGAGTTCAGGAAAAAAAACTCGAAGGCGCAAGATCCGGGAAATAAGGAGGGTGTGGAATCGGTTCAGATTTCAGGTTGCTCAGGGTCTCTCCAGTTGCGCGCGAGGTGCGTGGACGAGCACTGTCATGTTGCAAGATTATTGGCACCAGGCTGCCTTTACACGTTTCTTGGGTGTTTCAATGTGGTTTGCGATACGCCTTTGAGTGATTCGCCAGTCATTTTGAATCAAATCATTGGCGAGTTTACGATGTTTATCGTCTATGGCAGTGATATCACGTCCGCTGCGTGTTTCATCAACAACTATGGCTTTTTTAGGCTCGCAACCACGAAATCTTACTACCCATCGATTTGCAGTAGTCCTATCAATAGCATCGTCACCATAAATAGCCTATAAAAGAAGATAAATTTCAGTAGGAGTCACTTTTTAAGTCACGCTGTTTAACTCGCGCTGACATAGCACTAGAACACGTCTCCACACTTCCGCTTCTCAAATACACAGGACGAATGCAACGACCTCAAACCTGCACATGCCTATTGAGGGGGAATGTTACTTCCACATGCCACCAGGAGTGCTTCTGAAGGTCATTTTTTTGTGGTCTATAAGCATGTGTGCATTGGTTTTCAGCATACCCTCGTAAATAGCGAATCCATGCTGTAGAACTAAATTCACAGCAATTCTTTGCTCAGTAATTAATTTATTCACAGAAGTGAAGTCCGTGCGATCGCTTTAGGGAAATTTTGGATATCGATATACTATGAACTTTCGATGCTCCCCAGAATTGAATTTAAAAAATTTGGGAGAAAATATTTTGCATAAACATGCGTATAAATCAGACTGCACAGTTAAAGGTAACAGAGGATGAATCGAGATGAAAAAAGAATAGAAAGGGTATTGGACAGAGTTGTCCCTCACCTCTCTTACTTCATAAAGAAAACTGAGAAACTGTTAAATATTGAATAAAAAGTACCCCAGGGGGGAAGAATGGTAGGCTAAGTGATTAAGTCAGGTTTGCAGACGATAGAAAATAGTTACGTAGCCAAGGGATAGTAGTTGTTGAGTTCCTTAAAGGAGCGGGAAATATTAAGGGAAGATTAACCTCTAGAAAAGTAAATTAGTGCAAGCCTCGATAAGTAGGAAAGTTAAGTTAAACATGAACATAGGAGAGAATGAACTAGAGCATTTCACGTATTTGGGATGTATTTTGGAAGAAAATGGGTGCAATAGTAGGGATATTAAAAGAAGAATAAATTTTATGAAAAAAGCATTTGAATGAATTAGAACGTTGATGGCAGTCACACAAGGCAAATGAAAGGTTAATAAAGATTTTAACGTGGAGCGTAGCGCTGTTTGGATCGGTAACCCGATCTTCGAGGAAAGAGAATAAGCTTACATTGGTCTTTTGAGATTTGGGTAGGGAGAGAGTAATTTGGGCCTAATGACGATGATTTAAAGAAATACGGAAAAGGAAGTGAGATTGGATAAGTTAAAGAGAGACAGTGAGGTGACGAAGGTGGCGATAGAAGGGAGGATGTCACGTTAGCGGGATAGAAGAAGGAAGATAATAGACATTTTATGCAGCATAAGGTACGGAGAGCTGAAGAGGAAGTACTAGAAATTAATAGAAGATAATGTTCGTGAAGGTCCGTCCAAGCCTATTATAAAGCCAAACTATCTTTAATAAGTGCAATATCTTGGATGTACGATTTTGTAACGTGTAGCTGCTACTAATCAACATTTACTGTGGGAGAGAAAATTAATACAAGGTCTCTAATTATGATCTGGATTTATTCCGACGTTTGCCATAGTTGAGTCAAATTTTCGCTCTTGTGTCTAGGAAATGTATAAATTGAATGATTCGTTACATAAATAAAGGGCCTGATGAATAAACGTCATAATAACGCGTGACATTCCCAGGTTCTTTCATTCCGGACGATTTATTTATAAAAAGACGCATTTGATAGCTGTTGATGAGGAATGAATTCTTAATGCCAAAGGGATATATTCACGCGCATTTTTATAGACGCTTTGTAGTTTCATTTGGATCAAACCTAAATATTTCGTAAGGATGGCCAATTAAAGGACCGATTGCCCATGTAGGAGGAGGTGATACTGTAACATGACTCAAATTTTTTTCACAGATTATTGTAATTTTGTTTAGTTTATTTCATATACGTGTATTATGGATATATATTTGCGCGAACATGATAAATTGTACGTTAACACCTTTCCAACTTAGTCACCGAGTACCTTCGATTTTCACAATAAGTATTCAGGATAACGGAGGGAATAATCTGTTGCAGTGAATGTTACCATTCCCCATTAGGTTTGTGACATACGATATATTTCCGTAAATTTTTATTTCCTCTACAGCAGTCCATATAAATAATAGTGCCTCAATAGAGATCCATTAGTAACTTAAGCAATCTTTTTTGGAATTAATAGAGATTCAGGAATCTCATAAAGATACTTCCCACACAGGAACGAGGCTTACGGTTTCCGGTGTACAGACTCTTTGTTTTTATTTAATGAAAAGAGAAACTTTATAATTCCACATAGATTTATTAGACGGACGACCCAGGTTTCGACGCGGCACGTCATCATCAGGTCATCTTTGTTTTTAGTTGTCCTCAATAAAACATTCAAATTTTTTGTCACCTCACATTTGTTTTTATTGGTTTCGCATTGACTTTACCCGTTATTCCTCTGAAATAACTGGCAATAAACAACCTCTAAGCTATAAAATATCGAATTTGATGCTTAAAATCATATGAAGTCACATTTAGTTGCATGTAGGGAATCAACGTGAAATTGACATTGAGTCAAACACTAAAAAAATCACTGAAATAAATTTACGTGCTAATATATAGGTGCGTATATGCATTTTGTTGGTAGCAACCTATCATGGAAAAGAATTCAGTTTCCGATTGATTTATTTATTTGAAGTTCATCATTCGTATCGCATGTCCCCGACCACTTCACACGCTCTCGTTTTTTTTAGCTATCCTTCACCTTCATAGGGAACTGATCTCAAAACGATATAACGTTTCCTAAAGCTGCAAACTATACGGTATGGCACGATGACCTGGTTTCAGCGGAATATAATTGGCATTCACACGCGACCGTCAATCACTTCAACGTATAACGCAATAGCGCATGACCAACGTATTATTATCGCTTCGAGGGCATAAGTCAGCGCAATTTTCTCCTTTAAAATCTCCCCCCCAGTTCGGTGGCTAGACTTGCTGCCAAATACAGACAGTAACACAAACACAATTAAGGCACAAATATCAAATAAGTTGATGAGTGCGTTAATTATTTATTCTGCGGTTAAGATGGATCCACGCTAAAAAAGTAAATATTTGTGTTCCTAAACAGGCGTGATACGCACCCAGAGAGGGGGAGGCAAAACAACCTTCGGGAAGAGTTTTTCCGCATTCCCGCGATTAAAAAAATCTTTTCAGCAATACCTAAAAAAGAAACCGAAACCTTACAACAGATCATTTGCATTTGCTCCCCGACCTTCACCCATTTCGCCTTCGCAGAAAAGTTATGAATGACGAAAAGATGATGACTCCCTCCTCCGTAGTGTAACTCTTGTTTGCACGCATTAATGCCGGCGTTTATTTCTTGAAATTAGTCAATACCCGTCTTCCATGTTTGTAATAAAGGGATGAAAAACGCCCGCAGGAGAGGTTGGCATCACTCGTCATATTGTGCACGGAGGTATAAAAAGGCCCCTTGGCTGCTTGCGGTTATCCATTCGGGAGAGAAGCGCGGCGCACAAGCGAAGCTTTATTGGCCAGGGAGACACATAGTCACGTTGGAGCATAACGGTCGCTAGAAGATGGCTGCGAAGTTTATGATATATAAGGTAAGGGGATTGATTAGTCTCACCTCTCCCTGTTCACTGAGCAGCGAATATTTCATAGGCTTCCGTTACAGAGACGGTCATAGCCCGGGCCGCCATGAAATAGGAGATTCCATGTAAAGAGCAGGCGCTAATTTTTAGAAAGAGCCACCGTGACTAATATAAATTTAGGACCCGGAAAAATATTTTAATTTAGATAATCTTCAAAGCGCATTATCAAATAAATAGTATTCATTATTTTGCGCAGAAAATTATTTTACTCTCATAGATCTCATTTGAAATGAATGGATTAGTTTCCCAAAGTAAAATTATTATTTTTACGACGATGTGAAGGTAATTACGTTTGCCTTTTTCAAACGCGTTTTTAAAGAGTCGAATGGTTTACCGTGGTACGCTTTTTTATCAATATATTAAACTACAATGGATTCGTCCGTGGTCTATAATAGATATCCATGCATATTTTTACGAGTATGTTCATTTCAGTCTTCGTTTATTTCCGCTCTTTCTTCATCTCTGAGAAATTTCGGAAAATTCTCATATTTAAATTTTATTGGAGTTATAATTTTTTAAATCTTCTCCCAAATTCATCAGGCAACATTTAGCCTTCGATTATTGCTAAAGTGCAATGAATATTTCAGGCCATTCTTCTGCTGATGGCCTCCTCAGCCCTTAGCAGGAGAATCGTGAGGGACGTGTCGGAGCTTAAGGGTTACTACTATGAGAAACCATCAAAGCCGTTTCCGCCACCGCCTCCTGTGGAAGTTCCCGAAGTACCACCGCAAGAACCAGAAGTGCCGGTTGAACCCGAAGTTCCAGAGGAACCATTGAGTCCGCCTGTACCCGAAACTCCCGAAGAACCGACACACCTTCCACAAGAGTTAGCTCCCCCTGAAGAAATAGCACCCCCGCAAGAGCCCAGCCAACCCGAGGAAGTGATTCCAGAGGAGCCCGTGGCGCCTCAAGAGCCAGAAGAAATTCCCCCGCCAGAACAGCCGATCGAACCGGAGACCGTGCCAGAAGTGATCGTGCAGGAGGAGCCGACGAACCCCCCACCGGAGGTGGAGGCCTCAGTGACGGAGGTCCCTCCGCAAGAGGATATCCCCGTGGAGCCGACGGGAGATGGTTCCGCACCACCCCCGTCCGAAGGTGAGGGAGAGCACGTCCCACCGCAGGAAATAGTACCCCCAGACCAGGAGCCTACCCACCCCGAGGAGCCGCCCAGCCAGCCCGATGTGCCGACGGAACCGGAGGTCCAGACCATTGCTTCCCCAGCGGAGGAACCCTCCGGTCCGGTCGAGGGTAGTACCCACCACCCCGAGGAATACCTTCCGCCGCTGGAGGAGGGCACCCAAGAGGAGGTCGTCCCCGAGCGACCGGAAAATCCCGATGATAATGTCGTGATACATGCGGAGGAATACCTACCACCGGACGGCACGGACGACAGACCCACCTCGGAGTACGGGACGCCGCTCACCAAGCCTTGCAACGTCAAGTCCGGGAGGATAAACTGTGAGATCCGGGAACCGGAAGTTATTCTGGAGCCGGCGGAGAATAATGAGTATCTACCGCCGGATTCTATTTAAAAAAATCTTCACTATCATAATGTGAACTTTATTTTTTTATATTTTATAAAAGGAGTAATAGGGTTCGGGAAAAGTGAATTATTTCTTCAGCGTGCCATATTTTGTATAAAGCTTTTTAATAAAACTAATTATGGAAAAAATGTTTTTAATATAAAAATTTATTGTTACAAGAAAGCCGAAGATAATGTGGAGTCAAGTAATATCAGGCAAAGCGTGGTTAAAACAAATAATAAATTACATCTTCGAACATAGTTTTATAGAGCTCTGTAGGTTAAGTATTTTTGGGATTATTATCTACAATAAATTTACAAAATATGTATTTACACATTGAGAAACCAAGTTGCTTGGGAAAATTTTTTAAATGGTCATATCGCGAGTGGTAAATGCGATTAATTGTCTACTGTGGTAATGACCACATTTAACAAATATTTTATTACAATGGAATGTCAAAACATGGCGATATGTAAATATATTTACACATTTGAGAATCATCTCAAAATCTTTGAACTAATATTAATACTTTCCAAATTTTCTGCACATGAATGAAAATTTCGAAAGCCACCACGGAGAAACCATGATCCGTTTTTCACTTCCTAGCACAAAGCCTTTCATTTGCACACACGGAAAAAATCAGCACATGAGTTCGTATGTATCATTGTTTGAAATTGCTTTGAGCCAAGGTGCCAATAGCTTCCTGTAGAGAGCTTCAAATATTAGGAACTCGGTTACACACATCCCCTGTCTCAAAATGTGATCTCTTTCAACAGAAAATAATTTTGGGCAGTATTAAAAATGTATTCACCAAAATTAAGATTATGCAAACGGAAGCCTCTTTATGGGACCTCGGATCACTGGCCTCGCTCTCATCATGAAAGGCGCTGGTCTCTTATATAGGGCAATGTGAGGCGCTCCGGAATGCGAGCCGGGCCTCGCGAAAGGTCTCCTCTTTCTCCGACCATCCGAAAATCCTTTGAAATTCCCATTCGCCTTTATGTAATGATCCGTGACCAAGAGTGGGGGTGGTCTCAGGAAATCGTCGCCTTCCTCTTGCTTGGAAGGAAGGCTCGATCCGTCAACCACCTTGTTAGGCCCGGCGAAAGCCTCCGCGTGAACTTGCTGCTGGATGGACGCATCGTCCGAGAGGGGCCGCTCTCCACCGTGATAAGCGTGCTGGCCCGCGGGGATGTAATTCGGCCGACCCGCTACCGTCTCCTTGTTCTCGGTCTCCTCTTGCTTCTCGTATACTTCGTACTCCTTGAGCGGTTGCACGGGGATGAGGTTTGCGTGACTCTGCAATTTGGGGGGCATCATGAACTGAAGGTGATTCGTGTGGGTGCCCTCATCGTAGGGAAGTGATTGGATCGCATTAGTCACCGGAGCGGCTTGGTGGTGCAGATGATCGTGGACGTAGGGGCATCGAGGGGGAGGTGTCTCGTATTGGTTTACTGGATTATGGGCGTAGTGACCCCGGAGGTGTTGGTCTCCCTGTACCCCCTCCGAGTACGGTCGGGTCACAGCCTGGGAGCCCTGCCCGCCGCCGTAGCCCGTCCCCGTGTGAGAGGCTTGGTGTACGGGTGGGGGCTGTTGGAGAGGCTCGGCGTGTGGGGCGTTGAAGTCTCCTCCGGTCTCCGCTCCCTTTACCGCGCCGCCGCCCGCGTAATCACTCGTTGGGTTTGATTGCTCTCCTCCCTCCTCGTTATGCCCCCCTCCGACCGCGTATCCCTCGACGGTCCCGTAGCCCCCTGCATTCCCCGGGGGAGCCGCATGCCCCTGGAATTGACCCCCGCTGGATTCCTCCGCCCCGGACGACCCATGATGGTAGGCCTCTCCCTCCTCTCCCCCATCCGCCACAGAATTCTGGTAGCCCTGGGACGCCGCTCCCTCCCTCTGCTCTTCCCCATCGCGTCCGTCGTTGTCTCCGATCAGACCAAAGATTGCGTGGGTGTATCGGATGTCTCCGATGTTCTTCACGGCCTCACGGAACTCCTTCAACCCCGAGTACTCTTCTCCCTGCCCGGAATCCTGTGGATACCCTTCGTGAGCTTCGTCATTGCTTGAGGACCCGTCGTTGGGTTCCTCGTGCGTCCACTCATGCCACTTGTCGTTGTCAAACTGGTATGGGAAGTCCGTTTGGAAGGAGGCGCTGCCCTTCCCACCCTCTTGATGGCCCTGCACGATGTCTGGCGAGTGGTGGCCCTCGGAGTGATCCTCCCAACCGTTGTACGGCGAGTCAGCGCCGCTCCCACCGTAGACAGTGGAGGTCACCTTGTAACCGCCGGAGTTTTGGCCGACTTCCTGACCACCGCTATGATGATGCCCACCGTCAGTCACAACATTCCTATGCCCACCACTCTCTGGGTTCCCGTGGGAAGGACCCTGCAGTATTTCTTTCAGTTTCTGATCCCACTCCTCTAAGTAATTTGTGCCGAAAGCATTTCCGCTGTTGTGACTCGTACCGGAGTGCTCGTGGTGATGGTTGACTACTGGTTGATGGTGCACAAGATGTGGACGTTGGCTACTCTGTGCACTGCCACCGGAAGCCGCAGAACCTCTATAGACGTAGTGTCCTTGAATGGGTTTCCATGGTCCTAGTTGAAGGCAATAACATTTTTAAAGTAAAATAAACGAGTTTTAGGATCACCAGAAAGTCTAAAATTTTTGGATGCTAGTCATGATGGAATTAAATTCAAATTAATAGAGATTATAATTTTTTTAAGTTTATACAATTAGAACATGAGTAATTTAAATTCTATAACATGAGTGTACTTACAAGAAAGATCATCGCCATAATATTGAACTCGTAACGCGATTCAGCAATACCGAATGTCTTCTACAATTTAGTTGATCACAAATCGAAAATTTTAAGCAAACATGAAGGAAATCAAACCTTGTATTTTATTATGATGAAAATCATTTCAAGTATCACCTCATAGAATTACATGTTTTCAGTAATCAAATTTATTTCATTGAGTTTTATTTGTTTGCTGCTATTTTAGTCTCACACAGAACTTAGTGGAATAAATATGATATTATACAATAGTGTTCATTGCTGCTCTGGACGAACAGAATAAAATTAAGGATAAAGTTTATGGCCTAGTTTGAGACATGGATATCTTTTTTAACGAACATTTGCAAGTCTATTACGATAAAAGGTGTAAAGTGAGTCTATCCAAGACATGAATTAACATTTCTCAGTGAACATATTTGCCCAAAGTGTTAAAAGTCTGGTCAGAGCCAGAGTATTCCCCCACAATCATATGGTCAATGAATTTTTAAACACAGCAAACAAATAATTTTTCCCGATTCAAAACGTCAAGAGGGATGATTGATGAAAAAATTACTTTTATTGGTCAACTCAACTACTTTGATAAAAATAAATTAAGTACCTTGCAGAGCACAATCATAGTATTTTCCCATGTGATTCCCTTGGTAATATTGTGGATCCAGGTGTGTCTGAAAGAAAAAAAATATTTTTTCAAAGCGCTAATTTATCTCCACTATGATAATCGCATGCAATGCTGAATAGTCGAACGAGAGCCCGATGGTGATACTCTCAATTCAGCTATTACTCACACTGTAGCCTACCCCGTGTGTCACTTCGTAGTGGTCATTCCTCCTCTCAATCGATTTAGTTTGCGGAGTTTCTTTCGAAGTTGGTCCTTCATGAGCAGAAGTCATTTCATCTCTCACCTCCTCAAGTTTGTAGTTACTGAAAATAGTTTTAATTGGTTGTAGCTATAAAATTATATTTTGACAACTTCACATTTGAATTATTTGTAACGTAATAATATACGTACTCGTTCGTTGTACGAGGTTTTACATTATCAAGGGTGAGTGTTGCCACCAGTGTCGTCTGTGGTAGATTTTCCAGCGCCAAGAGACCGTGAGTCTGCAAAAATAATTTATGGTATAACTGATAATAGTAACCTACTGCAAATATATGTATGGTCATGAAATTTGTGTACGGATTATTTTAAAAAGAAACCTTTCAGTTTCAATCCCCCGTTGTAGTAATATATTATTACTATTACCTGTATAACAATGGCCTCAGAAACCGCATTATCACAGCAACCAATCCGGAAGGTAGATGAATAGGAGACCACTTACCATATTTTACCTCATATATTTCACTCACGCCTCATCTCTACTTTTCCATGCACATAATGACATTTGCGACATATTTTATATTTTCCAGGCAAACTTTCTTCGCTGTAAATCAGGTCAAATAGCACATCTTTTTCTTATCGCGTGTCAAGAGGCAGTCAATAAAGATTGAAATTTCGGCCACGGGCGCAGCTTGAACAATCGAAAATACTCCGACCGCATGAACCATAAAACGGCGGTCGATATGGAGAAAGGCTAATAAAAATCCTTTTCCGATTAATTCAAAAAGAGTTATGACTTTTTTGGCATTTTACCGCCCGGGGAAATATACTTTCACGTTTTTTGGGTTTCCGCTTATTTTTTGGGGATCATGCATCCGTTTGGTGATGGGTACAGCATCCCTTCTCTTTCGCATGTTTCTCTCAACTTTGAGACTCGAGTGGGCTTACCCCAAATACTTTTTTGCTCGGTACTTCAGAGAAATTCGAGGGAGATGATCATCTAGCATATGAACCTGGACGTAAGTGCCGAGAATATGACTAGATTTGCTGGAGTCTATACTATTACTATCCAAGATTGAATTAGCAAAACATTTTGTTACCAGCATTAGTTTGATTCGTCTAAAGGAGAATGGAATTCATTCGAATGTGCCAATGGATACCGGTGTATTTGCATGGGTAAATGGATCAGGCTCAGGAATTGATTCGGCTGCAATGGGAAATTTCACCTGATGTATTAAAAAAGAAAATGAAACAGTTTAGCTACATTGAAATGAGCCATTTTCATTTTCAATTATTGCTTATTTCAAATTCAATAAATTATGAGCAACATTAATAAGCGTTTTCGTAAATTTTACCACTCTGATTTTTTTGCATGAAAAGTCTATGATCTAAAAATAAATATTTATAAATGATAATATAAATTTGAAGATCAAATGAAATCTCTTGGAGATCATTTTACTAACGTTATAATAAAATAGTCAGATGTACCCTATTATATTGTAATTGAAGTCGTACAGTCGAAGTAGAGTAATTATTTTCGTAAACTGGATAGACGACGATCCATTTAAAAACTTAGAAATGTCAATAGAATATGCAATACGTCAGCCTATCACTCATAACCAAATGTAAAACATAATTTGCCGGTACTTTGTTGAAATACTAAAATTTAATTCCCTTTATCACAACATTCAGAGACATACATTCATTTAAGAAAGACATTAATAATAGAATATAAATATTCATTGGATAATGGACCATTTATTTATTAACTTGACGGCTTAAAAGTGTTTGTAACTTGTTTGGGACGAACTTTGGCGGTCTTACTGCAAACATCTTGACAGGAACTACAAGACTAAACATGTAGTTCCTGAGTCTTGTAGTTCCTGACACATTTGTACTAAAAGTAACTAACTAAGAGCAAGAAAGTCATTTCATATAAAATGTTAAAAATTTAAGAAATTCAATGTCCAAATGAAATAATTCACACTATGCTGAGTTATTAAACTGAGCGAAATGATTGAATATACTTGTAACCCCATGAGAACCTTCGGCATCCATTTTATATTCAAAATCTCTAGTATGAACGCCAAGTACACAGTCTTGCACGGCTAACTGCGAGGGACGAGAGATGAAGCTAAACTTTCTTTCCGCGGGGACGACTCATAGTTCGAAATACCCACTAGCCGACAGTGCATAGTACATAGCTGAATTTGCCTCCGGATAGAGGGAGCGAGAGAATTTCTTTCAACTCATTGCCACGAATCCATTCATGTTTGAATTTGGCCTAGAATGATTGCCGCCTGTGGGTGGGTGGAGTATTTCTAGGTGAAACAAGCGAGTGCATACGTGGAGATTGTGGATGGGTCACTCTTTACTCGGTCGGAGGGCGGGAGAGGGAGGGAGAAAGTGGGTTGAGGGTGAAGACTCGGGGTTCATCCAACTTTCTCCCAGCATCCCTCCTCGTCCGGTTCTTCTCCAATTGTCACTCCAAATGATTGATCCACAATCGCATTTGAGTCATCCGAATCGTTGATATTTTCGCGCGGTCCACGCAGATACGCTTCGTTCATCGACCCTTTGGAAAGCGTCCCAAACGCAAGTACGTAAAGCTCTGCTCCAGGCAGCAGTATGCAGCCTTGGGACCGTCCGACCATCGCCCTTGACGGAGGCCAAGTGCACTCTTCCCAAGAAGCGGATGAATCCGGAGCGCTCTTTTTTACGTCGCAATGGATGTGTTTACAGCCCTTTGTCACAATTATTTCCGCAAGTGCTAAAATACCTGATGCAAGAAAATAGTGTTTATTTTACGTACGTGCGTGAACCCATGGTTCACGGACCATCAAAAGATGGGTTCTAGGTTATTTTTCTGACGGTTTCCTTTACGTATTTTACTGCGAAGAATGAATAAAAGGAGAGTGAGGGTAGCAGGGTGTCCTAATAGCCTAGTGAATTGAGCCTTTTACACAATATTTAAGATTTAGGATACCAAAAAATAATCCAGCTTGGAAAAACATTGATTAGTATTATGGTTGACAGACAATACAGAAAGACGAAGATGGTCAAGAAACTCTTCCTAATCCTGGGAATTGTGCGATTTTTCATATTCACTAAGGATTAGTGCGTGTATATATAAATATATACATATACATATATATATATATATATATATATATATATATATATATATATATGTGTGTGTGTCTGTGTGTGTGTATGTATGTACATGTATATAAATATATATATATGTATATATATGTATAATATATATACACACATATGTTTACATAAACATATATACATATATATAAACATTGTATGTTGTACTATGTGTGCATAATACTATCTACGATCTCGTATTTATGTATTGCAATTTTATAAACAAACCTTATCTATTTTCAAAGATGTTTGGAGAGCCTCTCTGTCCCTGCTCGTAACCTCATTCAGGAACGCCTATTAGTCGCGCAATTCTATTCTTTACGAGACGGGCGTTTACTGCAGAGTTACGATAATTCGCATCGTATAAACTGAAGTCCTCATAAAATCCATTACGCGACATTTTTCCTCCTTCCGAATTTATAAGTTCAACGTTGCACGACGCTTGTGCATTATCAAGAGTCGTTTTGCACAAAACTATTCCATAGGCGCACAAGTTTATGACCGAGATTATTTCGTCGTTCTATGGTTTTATCTCCAGATAATTTTACTTTATTAAAAAAATATCATCAGCCAATTAGGTACCTATTTATCTCTTCTACTAGGACTTTTAAGGATAGTTTTTCAGACAGTCGTCAGTGCTAAATGAACTCCGTATTTCCATTTTCTTGAATTTTTTTCGGTAATAAACTGGAAAAAAGTTTCTTTCTTGAATAAATGTAAACTCTTCGATACCATTATTGATATGGACTTCATATTAACTATTTGTATTAACAATATTGTTGTTGAGAGGAGACAGTTACTGAAAAATGTTATAATAGGTTAGTCAATAACACAGAAAAACATAAGATAAACATTAACCTCAATTGAAAGGAAACAAAATTTATCAATAAGCGTTACTAATTATTCAAGGCCAGGGGACAGTCCAGCGCCATCACCTGGAATCAAACCCGAAACCCACGGCTACTAGTTCTTCTGTCCGCCTCGTAATTCAAACTGAGCGTCGTAATAATGCCATAGATTTTCACACGATGGGAGGTGGCTGAATCTTCTACTAATTGCCTCGTGCGATTAATTGACCCTGTCGCGAGGATCTTCGTGAGATACTCGAATTAATTGCTTAATCGTTTTAAACGGCTGTGAAGAGAAGCCGGCTTCCTCCTCTTGCGAGCTGACTAATTATCACCGGAATTCAGTTGGAGATAGGCTATAGATGACAAGATTATGGGTGCGGCGAAGATGATCGCACAAGCATAAATGATGCCCGATGATTAACTTCCAGCTCTCATCCCCTTCCTGAAAGCGAAAGACACCAAGGCCACGGCTCATTCAAATAGCGACCTCCTCCGGCGCGGGTCGAGGGCTGCAGCACCCTTCTGAGCCGCACTTGATTAAACACTTTTTGTGTGCATTCGAAATGGTACAAAATGTTCTCTGGCCATGCCGTGAAGTTTCCGTTGCCATCTGTGGGAGGTACTTGGCGTCGATTTCGTTTGTATTGGGCTGGCGTGTGCAAATTTATTTTTGCCCTCGCACATGCTGTTTACCGAAGCCCTCGATGCGCTTACGTATCCACTTCGGTCTGTAAAATGATTCAGATGAATCAGTCATCTCCCATCATATTTACCAATACTCCAAACTATGTCTATGCAGTTTTTCCTGCTGATATAGGTAAACAGTTTTGAATCCAAAGGCGTAATAATAAATCCACTGTCAATAATATCTTCGTTTTTGGCGGTGGATTGGGGGTGTGCTCTTTCTTTAGCCCATATTTCAGAGCCAAAAATTATCAATGAAGTCCCTCTTTAAATCTGCGCCGTGGGAAGCCCAGAATTAAATATCTTCGCATTCTTTCACTTTTCTATCATATTTTTCTGCTCTCAATACATTAGGAACACAACGTCTGTAATTATTTCTTCTGTACTTTCACGTATATGGAATTTTTAAATTCCTTCTAGTCTCTCTTGTTCCGGTAGCATTCACATTCTTCGTATAACTAACTTCCAAGTAGACAGTACCGTTAACTGACTATGCGAATTAAATTTTCGCTCAGTTTGTGCGTTATTGGTAGTTACTTGCTTTTGGTAAAATTGGAAGAAGTATTTTTACATTGTTCAAAAAATGGCGCACGTTGAAATCACTTTTGAGTAATTTGACTTTAATTCGTGGTCATGATATAATTAATGGTAACGTTTTCTCGTCGACCTGCGAAAACCACGGTCGCTGCTTCTGAAAATCAGCCATCATCCAGCGTTCGCGCAGTTATCCACCATGAGGTCAGAGCCGCGCAGGAAGATTACGCATCGACTCCGAAAATTGAACTCCAAAAATTTTTGGAGCGTATATAAATAATATATGCGAAGAGAGTATATAAAGATCCACTTACTTTTAATTAAAATATTCGAAAATTTTAAATATTCTCTGAATCGAAATTATGCCACACACGGAGATTCTGTTTAAGGAATGAGGCTATGAATATGTTTTCAACTCCATTTGCTGGAACTGCAGCTGTAAAACGATACCTAAGGATAAAAATCTCTATGAGGAAATATCACTTAATCCTATCAACCAATCCATGAAACTGGTTCATCTATTCATTTTCTTAAAATTTATTTGCAATATTTGAAACAATGATACTAGAAATTGCATATAGAGGAGAGGAAAAAATTTTATGTTGGTATTCCTTTGCCTCAAATTAATTTCCATTTCGAGAAAAGAGCAGTGAATGCTGCAAAAATTATCATAAATATCACAAATATTCCAAAATTATCATATAAGAGATCCAAAGGGAGAAGCTCTTAGTTACTTCTTGGTTCAAACTGATTGGAAAATTACATTCACCGATTCGCTGTTAGCCTATAAATTTATATCATCAATTTCTTTCTCTATGTATATTATTAATGATAATAAAATAATTCTTTAAAAATTTGCCGACAGTATAAAAATTCTCGATTGGCGTGCGTTGAATAATACGTTTATTAAGTACGTTAACGTTAATTGCCTCCTTGTGAAGTTTCTAAAACCTCCTTTGAGTCTTGTTAGATATTTTCTGTAAAAATTGCCATAATTTAAATAATTAAAATAGTATCTCTTTGTTAAGAGTTATTTTGAATAACTAATATTTCTGATTATTCAATCCAGACAAGAATTCTTGGATGCTCCAGTTTCTGCGGGCCCAATCCAACAAAGTTGATACAATCTCTTGGGTAATACGGGTTTCGAACACTTATTTAAACAGACTCTAACGGCAAGTGACAACTTATTATTATTAGGTAATCTACCGTTTAAGGTAGGTTTTTGGATGGACACAACTATCAAATAAACATTTTGTGGCTCCCCACCTAGCAAACTAATCTATATCAGGGCCCTCTTCATCTCGGTGTACTTCTTTCCTCCCTTCATCCCGTCCAACATCCCTATCCTGTTCCTGCCCTTTCCTCGTTTGCCCAACATTCTCCCCTCTATCACCCTCTTCAACATTCCACTACCGCTCAATACGCCTTTCATCCATTTTTCCTGCCTCCATAGGATTTCTCTCAATAAATCCCTCTCCTCACCTACCATCTCTAGTACTTCCTCATTTGTTTTCCTTTCGGCCCATTTCACCTTCTCCATTCTTCTCCACACCCACATTTCAAAAGCCTCCAATCTACGTCTATCCTCCTGCTTCAGCGACCACGTTTCCGCGCCGTACATAGCTACGCTCGATACCAGAGTTTTTACGAGTCTTGTCTTAACATCCCTACTCAACGTCCCCGTCATCAACTCCGTCCTCCTTGAGAAAGCCTCCTTGCCTAGTGCAATTCTTCTCCTTACGTCCCTACCACTTTGACCGTATTGGTCCAAAACACTTCCGAGATATGTAAATTGCTCTACCTGCTCTATTTTTCCCCTCCTATTTTAATATTTAGCTTAGCCTTTTTCTTTCTGGAAAATCGCATAACCTTTGTTTTATTAATGTTGATTTTCATCCCATATTTATCACACTGAACCTCCTATTCACTCAGCAATGCTTGCAACCCCTTGGCCGACTGAGCCACTAATGCTTGGTCATCAGCAAACCTAACCGATTTTACGAGTTCCCCTCCGACTTTCATTCCTACCTCCAGTTCTTCCCATGCTTCTTTAATCATTTCCTCTACATATACGTTGAACAGTACCGGTGACAATGGGCAACCCTGCCTTACACCTCTTCCTAACACTGCCCATCCAGACTCTCCGTTCCCCAATCGCACCTGAGCAGTCTGAGACATGTACAGGTTGCGGATCAGTCTCCTGTCCCTCCAATCCATTCCTATTTTCTGCAATACACGCATTAATTTTTCCCAATTCACTCTATCAAACGCTTTTTCGAAATCTACAAAACAGGCAAAAACGTCCTGATTGTATTCTATATTCCTCTCGACTAGTGATCTCATTACTGCAATGGCATCACGCGTACCTCTTCCTTTCCTGAACCCAAACTGATCATCCCCTAAGTAATCATTTGCCTTACTCTCTATCCTTTTGTTGATGATCCTGAGAATAACTTTAGCTGCGTGGGATATCAAACTTATTGTTCTGTAATCCTCACATGACGAAGCCTTTGCCTTTTTTGGAATAGGAACTAACACCGATCTCACAAAATCTTCCGGCCAGATTCCTTCCTCATAGATACTACGAATCAGTCCATATATGGCCTTTTTCCCACCTTTCCCTAACCATTTCAACATTTCTACAGGAATATTGTCCACCCCCACAGCCTTATTTGCTTTCATCTCCTTTAATGCCCTTTCTATTTCATCGTCGAGTATGCCTGGACCTAAGCTATCTTCTTCTACGTCATGTTCCTTTTCTATGTCTAACCTTGTCGGCCTAAGTTCTTTGCCATACAGTGTTTCTATATATTCCTTCCATTTTTCTTGGATTTTTCCTGATTCAACTATTATCTTACCCTACTTATCTTTAACTGTTAGCACAGATCTTGCCTTCTTACTTCCCGATAATAACTTAACCTTGCTGTATAGAGCACCAATTTCACCCTTCTTCTGTAAACTTTCCATATCCTCGCATTGCGTTTTCCACCATTCTTCTTTTGCTTTATTTGTGGCCCTTCTCAATTTATTGTTTAACTCTTTGTACTTCATTTTGCCTAACTCTGTGTTTACATTCTTCCATCTTCTTCTCTCATCCATCTTTGCAATCATCTCATCCGTGACCCATGGTTTCCCTATCCTTTTCCCGTTAACGGTTCCTATAGTGGCTTTAGCGGCTTCCAATATCCCTTTCTTGATACATTCCCATTTTTCTTCGATAGTACTCAGTTCTTTACCGTCATCCATCATTTTCTCTACAGCCTCCTGATACTCCTTCCTCGTTAATTCATTTACTGCTTCTAAATTCCATTTCCTAATCCGCCGCCCTTGCCTTATCTTCTTGAAACGAACATTACATTTCATAACAACTAAATTGTGGTCAGAGTCCGCATCCGCTCCTGGGAAACTGTGCGAATTTATCACACTGTTCCTAAACCTGTGCCTAACCATAATATAATCTAACTGATACCTTTCTGAGTCACCTGGCATTTTCCATGTATACCTACGCCTTTTGTGGTGTCTAAACCATGTGTTAGTGATGACTAACCCCTGTCTCCTGCAGAATTCCATTGCTTTCTCCCCGCGTTCATTCCTCGTGCTTAACCCATAGTCCCCCACCTCACCACCATCTCTTCCTTCGCCTACCGTCGCATTCCAATCCCCCATCACTATCAAATGTTTCCCTGCAGGAACACACGCGATGATATCCTCTAACTCATCGTACATCCTATCGACTTCTTCCTCCTTGTGGTTGCTCGGTGGCATGTAAACCTGAACAATGACCAAGTTCGTCGGCTCTGCTTTAATCTCTACGAGTAAAATTCTATCTGTTGCTTGCTCTACGTTGACTACGCTTCTTAAGTGACAACTGCAGGCTTAAAAAACTTTATTTAGTATGGTAAAAAATTTTAGTTCAAATTTCAATATTAATCGACTTCCGCAGCTGGATTTTGCTTGGTGCCCACGCACTCCTTATTTTATACTGATATCGGCAACCAGATATAAAGCCCTGGGGTTGGAGGATTTCACATTGCCATTCTGATGTCTTTTTGGTGTCGGATGGAGAATTTTGATATATTACTTCGCCAGTCGGATATGGCGTCTAACGGCGAGCTTCTTCTTCCCCTTCGATAGTAGAGGCAAATGCAGACAACGGATATTTCACCCTCTTCCACTTCACAGAAAACTACCTAACGGCGCCAACTTGAAGAAGCGCCTGTCGCTTCCCAAAGTGATTTCTGCTATACGAGAGATGGGGAGTTATTAGGCTGAAACAGAACCAAAAAAAAACCATTCCGACTGGCGAGAGAAAGGACATTTACTTGAATTTTCTTTACTTCCTTCCTAATACCTCTTTAAGTCACGTGTTTGATTGGGTGACTCCTTCCTTACCGTAGACAATCGAGATATATCGTTAACGGGATCGAGTCCTTCCCGTTGTATTGGATGCATAGTATGGGGATAGCTGTTAAAGTTTTTATTTAGAATTTCATCGAATTATTAATTTAATTGAAAGAAACATTGTGAAGATAACAAAGAGATGTAATTGTTTCGGGATAGCTCGGGAAATTACGATCCAAGTTCCTCCAAACAAGATTGCAACCAAGTCTAAAAATAAGATCTTTTAAAAAATATAGAACAATCAGTTTACTTGCAAAAATGAAGGCATTATTAGGATTATATTATGTATAAACAGTTCAGACCGGTCTGATTAAATAAGCAAAATATAGACTCGATCATGAATCTATTTAGATGTGTTTTTCTCTCGTAAAATTGTATATTCCTACAAGACTAAGGTTAATGAACTCATTAACTGTGGACGGCAATCTAATTTCATTACAAATAAATTTCACCAACACATCACAGCACATATGGAAATGTGGAAAAGACAAGTTGGCATTTTCATTTCCTAGAATGCATCAAACATTCTCCTTGAAATTATTTATTCCTCTCCCCTTGATATTATTTATTCCTTTCCCCTTGATAACACCGAGAGATCGATAATATTCGCTGTTCCTCCAACTCCATAAAGTGCGCTTTCAGTAAAAGTAATTTCCAATCTCACTCTGATAAGATTAAAAGAATCTTGTGCCTCCTCGGGAAAGCGCATGTTTCAGAGGCGTACCTCCAGAGGTACACGACTTCGCCCATTTCCGGAACCATTGGTCTCCCGCTAACCCAAAGGTCTATTTGTCTCGAGATGCGTTCAAGTGGTGGTGTTGGGACGGTTATCCAGAAAAAAAATGGGAGGAGTCTTTGCTTCTCAGGTTTCCAGTGGGCAAAACAGGACCATAGTGTGTATCCATCCCCCGTCAAAAGGAAAAAAATAGTGCGATGCAATCCTCGCGATGCTGAAGAACAAACCGCTTTCAGGGAGAGGTGAGTTTAAAACCTACTTTCCGCGAAATTTAATATCATGCAATCAATTGAGTAATCTGGAGTCGCAGGAAAATTAATTATTAGTTTCTTTCGTGCTCCCCTTATTTTTGCCATTTGCTGTTACTTATTTTTCTGCCGCTTATGAGACTTATGAAAGACTATCTACCAACGTCCTCTTTTATAGAGAAATGGCACTAAAAAATAACTATTCCGTGTAGAAAAACAAATTACAACAGCGACTAAAGGTAAAATTTTAAATTTGAAATGAAAACGCATTCCTTCAGTTTCATAGAAGCGACATAACCATAAATTCATTAGATTTTGTACTCCTGTACAGCCGTACGTTAAGAATCTGAGGTCCTAAGTTCCATATTTTGAGGTTACACGAATAGCATGTTTCTGCAGTTTTCCTATTTCCCTTTCTTTTTCTGGGAAATACTTCACCGTCCAATTCGCTGGTATAACTGTGATTAATCCGCGGAACGTTATTTATTATTTACTTAAAAGATTCCTCCCTTTACCATCCCCAATCTAATAATTCACCTATCTTATTCAATAGCTTTGATACATATCTCACATTGATTTACTGGCAAAATCTATGTAGCAAATATAGACCATACTGGAAAATTCAATCCTAGTCAAAATTGCTGCATAAGAGTTTCCCTATATAATAACAGTTTGATTGAAAATTTCCTTAAAAATGAAAAATACTTGTAGGGATAAAATTCAAAATTTTACTTCAAGTCAAACTTTCTTCTTCCTGAATAGGAAGAAACTTATTTGAAGTATTCTTATCACTGGATAACTTTTGCTAATGTTCTGCGACAAAATGTCTTCACGGGAATTCCTGGGAGGAAAATGACCAGGCTTCACAGATGACTATATTTTCCATTTTCAATACTAAATTATAAAAATCTTAAAATAGGATAAAGTCAATGGAGTAAAACCAATCAAGGCTAGTTAACCAATAAAATAAGTGATTTTTACGCTTATTTATTGCAGAGTTACAGTTGAGCAACAGGGAAGCTCTCGAAGGTCCTGAGCAAAGTTGAAAAGAAATGAGAGTGGCCAGCGACAAAGCACTGTGGGATTTCGTTCGACAGTCTCGGTTAGGAACAGCGGTAGTGCAAAGAGACTGCTTTAAAAGCTGATAATCAATTACTCCGAATGTGAAATCGAATGCAGTGTAATAATTCTGAAAATGAAAATGCATGTTTTTGGAAACATTAAAATACCGTAAAATAAAAGATTGAGACACTAATTTAAATACTAATTTAGAGATCTAAATAGAGAAACTTATATTGAAGATTTGTGGCTTGGTTTTCTGTATTCATGAATGACGAAATCACAGATATGGAATGAAATATTTTGGTTTCATGTCAGAAGAGGGGAGGATCCACACACAGTAATCTCTCCATCCACGGTCGCCAACCCGAATATTAGTCTTTAAATATGAGGGTAGAAACGCCTAAGCCTTCAAGGCGTGTAAAATTCATACATTTAGGGTAGACGGGTCCAATTTCTTTCCCCGTGGTACTGTTCGGTTTCCCATAAATATGTGATAACCAGGAAAACTCTTCGCTTGGGTTTTTTAGACAGAGTTGCCCAAGGGCCCGGTAGGATTTTAAACCTGGACCTACCAGTCAGAATCCAAATCCTTAGGCTACCCATAGGTCCATTACATGACTCATACGTGTACCTTTTTAACTAGCAGTAGCAGTTAGTGGTGATCAAATTAATAAACTATATTTGTGCTATATACTTATAGAATGTGCAGAAGTGTAGCCCAGTATCACAAACATCTGAAGCTTTAGGCGTGAATCTTATATTCAACAACATATTGATTGAAATGCTGAACTTACATTGATTATGTTAGAAATACAGAACTAACCTGTATCTATAATTATTAATAATACTCTGAAAATATTCAAACTCCAAAAGATAATTAACTGTTATTCTACTCTCACAGAAGACAGTATTATTCTAGTGAAATCATAGCGAACAAATATTTAAAATTCCACCGTGTGGCGCATAAAATGGAAATATGTCTTTACCTATTCTCAGAAACGATTCTCCTGAAATCTTACCATTATTTTTTACAATGATCGAAAAAAGTCTTAATTAACCAGAACGGTAGGGTAATCCACTCCAATAAATATCTATCGTCGTGGATGTACAGCGACGTAAAGTCAGCAAATTTAGTATAAATGTGATGGTTCCCTCCGCAGTAGAAAATACATACTTAAATTAGCCCAGTCTAAACAGCTTCAAATGGAAGTGTTTATAGAATATAGTCTATCTACTATACTATCCGCAGTAATCAACCCGAACGCCGGTTTGGTAAGTGATGGTAGGGTTCGCCCTTGCCCTATACGGCGTGTGCAATTCACACATAGTAGGGGGTAGTTCCAGAGGGGGCAGTTCCTTTCCGCTGTCGGTTATGGTTTCCCAGTAAGATTTGGTACCCGAAAAATCACATAGCTTGGGTAGAGCTGCAGCTGCTCAGAGTGGCTTGCCCGGGAATCGAACCCGGGCCCTCCGGGCAGTTCCAACGCTCTACCCTACCGTAACTACGTCTACTAACATACGACTACCGTGACCCATTTTTATATATTTATTTATTTATAAAAATATATATAAATATACATATATATATATATATATAACACTTTTGTCACTTTTTTGAAAATCCCACGGACGTTCTCTTCCTAACTCCTCTTGAGAAAGGTGGTTGCACCACAGAAAATTCGAGACCCAATGAGTCCCTCTTTTATGTGTTCCTGTGTCTGTGTTTGTGTCGACTTGTCCATTTACATTATATACATTATTATTATTAGGTAATCTACCGGTTAAGGTAGGTTTTTGGATGGACACAACTATCAAATAAACATTTTGTAACTCCCCACCTAGCAACCTAATCTATATCAGATCCCTCTTCATCTCTGTGTACTTCTTTCCTTCCTTCATCCCGTCCAACATCCCTATCCTGTTCCTGCCCTTACCTCGCTTGCCCAACATTCTCCCCTCTATTACCTTCTTCAACATTCCACTACCGCTCAACATGCCTTTCATCCATTTTTTCTGCTTCCATATTATATATATTTTTATATATACGATAATATACCCGTATATTATATTTCTATATGTATGTGTGTGTGTGTGTGTGCGAGTGTGTATGTATATGTGTATAGTAAAAGTCATACCAGAAATATATACTAAGATAACATAAAGCAATAGATGAATTTTGTATTGCTAATCGGCAAATGACTATATTTTCAGGATATTTTTGAAAGCGCGGTTCAAATTCCCAATACACTAGCAAACAAAATGTACTATTGTTTCATTTCTGGATATTCTTCCACGTGCATCTGAAGAATAAATTTGCCTCTTTTATGTGCTTTGTTTTAACCTTATCATGTTAATAAGAATAGAGCAGCTCATATTTCAATCTCTCCATCCTTGCCCTTACTTGTCCCTTTGATATGAGATGTTTCAGAGTAAAGCAATTCTAATTTCATGCTCTGTCCTGTTGAATATTTTAAATTTGTCCATGGTCTGTGGCGTGAAGATATTCATAGACAAAGACGTCGCAACGCCCTTTCATTAATTTTTTTTCAAGTGAGGAACGCGTGGTGAAACAGGTTCCTCACAAATGGTACAGGTACATGCCAAACGGGATTCACTCAAAAGAACACACCACACAAAAAAAATTCAGTGATTTCCTCAGATTTCCGTTGCACTTCACGACGTGTGAATAGATCCAAAACTCATCTCTTTCATTTTACCGTTGGCGGATTTACCTGCCTTGAATTGGAAAAACAAAGGAAGTGGGGTGCATGGTGGGGGGTTCAAGGGATGAGTCTCTTTAGGATCATTATACAAAGCCCTTCACAGAAATTCCCTTATCTAGACATCACTTGTATTACAATCGAAGATCCTTATCACCTGGCGCCGGAAATGCCGTAAAAGAAACACTAAATCTTACGAATGGAGGAGTTTTATGTAACGGTATCCGATCACGAATCATGGTCATCGAGGGCGAAGTCTTTTAAAAATCTTTTTATACTTCCGAACACTTGCTAATGATAAATCCTTTAAACACGTCGCGGAAAGACGAGACCCTTTTGAGCAATTATGGCGACCACCTGCCGAGACCTCGCCACGCAAAGTACGTAATGGGTATTAAAAAGTGTAAGTATGATACTGATGATCATACATAATTGATAAGGTAAGCGTCCGGCGTAAGGTAAGGAACGGCGAATATCAGCAGCCAATTATGGCAATGAAGCACGAAAGAAGGAGCATTGAAGCGAGCGGAATTCTGTAAAGTAATAACCGCTCCTTTAGGAATGATCGCCCACGGTTCCTTACTCATCGAACGTGTCATCTTCGATCGGACAGTCGCTTAGCCCAGTTTTGAAAGTTACCGCCGCCAAGCATCCAACAGCTAAGAAAAGGATTTGTGAGTTAGGAACTGGACCTGGAATATGGAATTGTCCCACTTTGAAACCGGATATTTGTGATTCCCCACGTACCTATTTACCTTTAAACATTAACAGAATCGTTCACTTTTAACATATTCACTATTTCATCATCATACTCTATTTTAATGCAACTTTTCCATCATGCTACAAAAAATAATGAACAGACCCCGTAGACATAGAAAGCCTTATTTTACCATAACTGTATTCACATATCGTTCAACAATAAAAGGTTTTCTTGTTTGATAAATAATCAATTTTCCTTTGGACTTTTTTGAAGATGAAAACAACTTAAAATGCAAATAGTATCATAATTTGCGCGAAAATGGTGAAAGTAAAAATGTTACCCTTCCTTGCTTCAAAATGGGCTGGCTAATTAAATCACTAATCTGTGACTTGCCGGGTTAATTCACAGGTCACCATAGCAACAGAGCTTTAAATTCCTCGACAACAAGGACCTTCGAGGATCTGTTAGCGGTTCGAATAAATACCTGTATAATATTCTGTACCTTTGAAGAAGTTACGCACCGAGGTATTATAATAGAGGCCACACTCCTTGACGATCGTCTCATCCGGTTTAAACCGTGAATAATAATTTACGTTAAAATTCACAAATATAAGAAATAATAATCACTTTCCGCGAAGATGGTGGTGATGAAAATCCACAGAAGTATGCCAAGGAGTAAGAAATCCCAAGTGTCCTGGCGGTGCACGCATTGGTCCGAAGGTCAGAAGTTCACGCCCTATCTCAAGAAAACTTCTTCCTGTGGCATCCTCTCTTGTCTTCTAGGGATTTTTTTTCATAAAAACCAATTCATATTTCCAATTGCTGACCCATTCTTTCTTGAAAACATCTCAGTTGGTAATATACCTTTTACTTGCGATCGTAATCTAAGGTTCATTATTTGGAGTGTGAAATGCACTTCCGTTTCGTAGGCGTTTTAAAGTTACATTAAGAAAATATTTACTCCAAACCAAGGGGAAATGAGTAAGGAAATTTTCCACACATTCCATCACCTACCTTTTCGAAAACTGTGGGGGACAATATTCGGATTGTTCGGAGAAACGGGAACTCGGATCATTCATCCCAGGATCTTAGGCGTTTTTCACCCTAACCTTAACAACACACCACTTCAGCAGAAAACCACAGAATCACCGTCACCGTAGAATTTTAGGCCGCAGGAGGGGTACGGATAGGTTGGAGGCGAAGATTGGCAAAAGAAACTAGGGTTCACCAAAACATGAAAAGAAATCCTTCCCTTTGGGATCTCCAAGGACGAGAGTGCGGAAGAAGGTGGTGAGGTTGTTGGGAGAGAGGTCGCCGGGCCCAGAGGGGCGAATCCGAGCACCAAACTCACCGCTATCACGACGCAGAGGAGGATTCCCCACTCGGAAGAAGTAGACATCCTGCTGGAGCGCCTGGCAGGCGAGGAGTGCGCCCGGGAGAGACCTCGAGGAAGGGGCAAAGGCGGAGAGACAAGGAAGCGTGGTGCTGCTACGGAACAACCAAGCGACACCACCACCAGCGCTACCACCGCCGAAGCCTCCTCCCTCCCTCCCTGTCCTCATCCCCCTCGGCCACTCGGAATGGAGCCACCGAATCCATTGTTCGGCCCCTCCCCTCGCAACCTGCGCCTCCTTCCCTCTCCCCCCACCCATCCCCCCGACACACACACGCCCGCGATCCCCCCGCCCATAGGAGACGAAGAAGGATCCGCTCCACTTCATGCGGGATACACCCATCCCTCTCCCCCGGGCGGACGCCCTCTCACTTCCAGGCAACATCCGAGGAATCCTCATTCCGCCGAGCAGATTTCATTTAAAGCGGTTTTTACGCGCCTCCGGCCACAATGTCTCGCCTCCCACCCTCTCTTCACCTACCCCTCCCACAAACCACAACCCACCCCCGTCCACCATCACCACGCTCCTCATAGGCGACTGCTCCTTCCCACATCCTCTCCTTCTTTTACTTCCTCACGTATCGTTCTTGTTGCTCTCTCCCTCTCTATATCTCCTTCTCAAAAATTCCCTTACTAATTTCAATTAACGAAAGCGGTTATATTTTCCGGTGGTTTTCTAATTTATAATGGCGGCTTTGTTTATTGGAAAGGATAACTTAAAATATGCGCGGGTAATGGCTAGATTATGGGATGCGTTGGGAAAAATGCTAAGTTTGGAACTGTCCCCTCTTCTGCTCGAATGCTCTTCTCCATCTCTCCCCCTCCATTTCATTCTATCTCTATCTCTGTATTTATGCCTTTACGTGTGTTCATGAATAGAAAAATCTCAACGAGAACAGAAGCAAAAAAGATGGAAAATTACATGTTTCGCGTTGGAGCAGGGAAATTAAATTAAGTTGAAAAGTATTACATGCCAAAGCATGGTAACTTAAATCAAAACGAGGCAGGACATTTTCTTGAACGACGGAAGATAAGATAATATTGACCTAATGCTGTGATGTTGGGGTTGAAAATCAGATATTTATTTAAGCGTTCCTATTCCAATAATCGTTTACTGAATTTTAGAACTAAATATGTTAGAATGCAATTATTGACGGCTTCTATAATTATTCAAGCACCATAGTTGCAATGTACAACAGTGGCTATAAAACATTAAATAAACTATTTATCGGCATTTAAAAGGTGACCAAGTAAACAATTATGGATTTATTTATGTAAATATGTAGTTTTATGACTTCTTATTCCTTATTTTTCGTATTTACATAGTGTACGAGACCGAGAATGACAATGACATCTCTTATTCTTTTAGAAACAGATTTCCCAAATGTGAATATTCCCTTTGCGCTTGATAAATACAAATAACATTAATCGGTAAAGTTGAAAGGTAATGATTAAAGTTCTTGACGGCTACAACTCATCATATGATATTTTCATAACACTGTAGGTCATACTACAACAACCCAGAAATTGTGGAAATTCCAAAAATGTATCCGAGTTTGACTGCCGAGATGACCAACTTGTGACATTTCAAAGTACGGAAATCTTCGTGAGTATAAGTATTTACCCATTAAAATATCAAATAACCAATGCAAAGGCGCAAAGTGCAGTTGTTAAAATTAGCCAATCGGTGACGCAAATGATAACATACATACATACATACATATACATATATATATATATATATTTATATTTATATACACACATATATGTAATGAAAATTAGCAATAGAAGAAAAAAGCTTTAAAAGCTGAAATTACTTTTTACAATGTATTCGAAATTACTCATCGATTGAAAACACTCTCAGAATGAATTTTGCGGTCCAACGCTCTACCCGCTAGACCACCGCGACCCACACACACACACACACACACACATATATATATATATATATATATATATATATTTATTTATTTATTTATTTATTTATTTATTTATTTATTTATAGTTCAGTTATATAAATATAAAATATATGTATATATATATATATATACACACACATAGTGTAGTTGTTAAAATTAGCCATTTGGTGACGCAAATGATGACTTGAGAACAGAACACGTAGCAGGAACTCACAGGAATAAACACGAAACACACTCATTTGTAAATTTTTCCGGCTTCAAATCCTTCAAAAAAAATATATACATATTTATACATACATATACATTTATACATAAGTATATATGGAAATTTATTTATATAACTGACAAGAACAGAATGATCTAAAAAATTTTTGTCATTTTGTATTATACTTGTATATGTTTGATGAGGTTTCATATATGCACTAAATACGTGCATAGATGCGTGTAAAAATATACATGTCTATAACAGATTTTTCCATGTTTTTTTATCTCGCTTTATCTAAATCTCAAATATCTTCCTGTATCCATCCCTACAACATATCTGCTTCCTCTCACTTAACCGGGCTTCGAGCGTCACGCCTTCCCAACGGTTGAGCACACACTACGTGGCCCGAAGGGAAATAAGCGGTAAGTCGAGGGAAAGGGGGGCGATGGATGGGTGGGGGAAGATGAGGGGAAAAGGAGATGTATTGAGGCAGTGTCTCAAAGGAAAAGGGTCGTGAATGGGGAGGGCGGGCGGTTAGGAGAGAGAGAGAGGTATATAAACGTAATAAAGCAAAGGAATTTCCGCGAAGTGGGATTGGGGGAGGGGTCGTGGATCCGCTCCCTCGATCTCTCAGTCACTACACCCCGGAGGCGGCGGAGGGCGAATTTCCGGAGAAAATCGTAAATTAATCTTTACGACTCGAATCCACGATGGAGGACGGTGATGGGTAGGGTAGGTTGAATGCCTGCTACTCTGTTTTAAGCCAACATCAAATTAGCTAAAAAGTATTTTAGCATACCAATAACTGAACGTGAAAGCTGCAAAAGACAGAATTGATGGGTCTTAGGAATTTTAATAGTGTGCTAAAATATGTTTGTAAGCCTTAGAAGTGTTCTATAAAGTCTTAGAAGGCAAGGATTCGTCGAGTTTCATTTGCAATCATGAACTTATCACAGTCTTACCGATTTTTAAGTACAACTTGGGCAAGTTTTTCGTCGGAATAGTTCAATGAGAGTAACTTCTGAAAAAATATATTTTAGTAGGCAATTTTTAACATACTCCAAATCGCATTTCGGTCGGCAGTTTGAATGCGATCTTTTCCGTCAAGTGTTGATCTGAATTTTGCGGTGGCTAGTGTCCTGCCGTCCCGTCCAGATGACCTGGGCTCGAAAGCGGGAGCTGGCTGGATTTTATAGAAGCATTCCCTTAGGGTGCAATTCGGAGAGCACTTCAATTGGAGTAAGCCATCCGCTGTATTGGGCGTTAAATTTCTAAACCCTTTAGCACCCATTGTAAAGAGTAGACTATTGTCGACTCGGAGTACCCTTCCTTCATTCCCTGAACATCCTACCAAAATTGCCAACCTATCCCTAATAGCGCAAACGGCCTCAGCTGCCAATCGCCTCCCCTAATAGCTACTGACTGTCATTATTTATCTGGAGGATATGACCACATGCGATGACTGTCGACGGTTAATAAAATGTGATGGTTCAAAAAACTGAGCCTTTCACTACTGTTGACAATATTTTTACCTATGAATCCCTTCTTTGTTAAGCTGGCAGTGCTTAGAAGTGAAAAATTTCTTGAAGACAGCGTTGTGTAAACGTCTTTAAGTTTTACGTACAATATTTGCCTAGCTGGTTGACCACTACTACTAATAATGTACTTGATCTGCGGCGTTAGTCCTCGTACCCTTTTATAACCCGAGTTCTAGTTTCCGCCGTACACTTCTTCGGGAAACATTATGGAGTTGGTACCTAAACACATTTTCCTAAGCCTGAACGCAAATCTCCAATAATCGGACTAGAATGTGAGCGCGTTGTCTACCAGACCAACCCGATCGCCGTCCCCTGTCAATGTTTGAAAGACGATTTTAAATTTCACGATGCTGATACTTCCCTTCATTCGTGGAAAGTCACAATGAATTAAGATACAGAATAGAGGAAAATAAATACGTTTTATATAAATAATTCGTCACTGAGATGAATATCTTGTTGCACTCCCTTCCGCGATTGGAGTTCACTCTGACTTTAAGAAATAAATAGATACACGATATTAATCGATACTCTATTTACTGTCGGTAAAATTGTGCATAACTGAGAGATCTCAAAAAAAGGATTTTCACTTCACTTTATTCTGAATCATACTCGTATACGACAAGTAATTTTGGATATGGAAGTAATCACAGGAGTGTACCAAAATTAACGAAATGAATAAATGTGACAGGAATTATAACTCTCGAAAAATAGCAAGAAAAAATATCTAAAAGGTTTTATGGTCATCAGCACAATGCCTAACGACTTAAATTTAATATTTCTATGAGCAAAATCAAGCCATAGACTTTGGATATATCGTTGCAGACTGGGATTTTGAGTCGCATTAAGATCAAAGTCCAAAATTTTGCATTTCGCATTTGAAAAATATTTCCTCACGGTGTCATTCAATAAATCATTCAATTGGAACATTTTCATCACAAACTCATTGCATCACGATGAATTGAGGCACACATTTGACTTAATAGGAATTAATGGCATCATTTTCAACTCCATAGGGAGTAATGCTTTGGCGATTTTATAAATTCACTTGAACCAATCAACTTTATGGGAATTCATAAATAAGTTGTCTCATTTTTGAAGTTTTAATTATATTAAAATATTTTATATTAAACCTTAAGTTATGTATCAGGCACGTAATTGTTTTCAATATATCAAAAAGGTTTAATAATGATGATCAGGCCATATTTCTACAATACCCCATACAATCCGAAATACCACAGCATCAGCCGGATGAAACGTTATTTAATCGAATTATCAGGATTCTGTTGCATTCAAATGGATCTGTCATAACATTAAAGTTTATAAATACCCTGAAAGGGATTAAGGTTTGCTCTCCGCACAATTCTCCTTCTTGCTGTGAACTCATATCACTCAATGAATAATGCAAGTTACTCTTAGTGTCGAGTATTCAATTCTTGGTTCAATGTTTAAACCAGTTTCTTTCAGCCAGGTTTTTATGACTTTTCACGAATCGTATAAAATAACCAGGTTATTTTGAATTCGAATGACCAATGCTCTCTTTTCTAAGCTAAATTGTAGTGAAGTGTTCCCAGCATGAATACAGACTCCCGCACTAAGTTATTCAAAAAACTTCACGTCCATAAATGTGTAAATTGAAAACCATAAACACAATAAGACATGTTTCCAAAGAATAGGCAATACTTAACCGAATGAATTGTGGAGTCTCTTGGCACATTGTTTCTTTCAGGATGTGTTATGACACCTGCCGGTATCCAAATTCTTTAACACTTTCCTTGGAGTGACCATTCAGCTTTCTACTAATGCAGCTATTCACGGCAAAATGCCCGAGGCGAGTCATCCAGTTTCCAGAGCGGAAGGGCCAAAACCCGTTGGCCTCCGCCCAAAACAACTCTTACAGCTCGTAAATCTATTCTACCAAAAAATCCGGTAAATAAATAACCCTAAGGATGGACTTTTTATCGGGTTGAAGCATGCTTAGACGCGTGCTTCGATCTGATAAACCTCTTTTTTAACAATCGTGTTTTTTTTAAGCACCGGCCGAGATTCAGACTCGATTCTTGCGGAATAAATATTTTATGGGACATAGGTGGACAACATAAATTTGTGCCAGTTGCAAAACGGAAAATAGGAAAATCTTCTCACTAAAATTTACTCAAAATTTATGGCTTCTTTTTACTTTCGGGTTATGCTATTTACTGTCGGAAATGTGAATGAAACAGGAATAGTCGGTACTAGGTCGGCTCTCTCCGTATATGACAGGGCTGGGTCAATGAAGTCAGTTAATAATACACTTATCTACTAGTTTGTTCTAGGGTAAATCCAAATTTTTCTTAACCATAAAGCTTTAGGATTTAAACATTTTAGTTTGGCACTGATCGAAAATAAATGGACAAATAATTTTAAGTATTAACCAATTATCTTTCATAATTAGGTAATTTACTGTGTTTAATTATTTTGGATTTATTACAGGTCATATGAGGGACCCCTATTACCTCTATGTAAAGCGATCAACTCAAAATCATTATATAAACAATAGGACTGCCTTAAAGATGAACCTTAAATCAACTATTGGCTCTGTTATTTCAAACGCAGTTTCCTGATTCAAGCACCTTTACCGAATATCAAGCATCTTCATAACCTAAATAAGCACTTAGACCTTCGAGGAATTGAAATCGACTGCGGTGATCTTTCAGTAAACGCCTCGTTAAATGTTGCGATCATGCCATCAGCATGTTATTTATAGGTATCAGTCGTGCCAGTGCAAGAAAACTGGAGAAGTGGAAAGTGCAAACATTTTTGAATCCGTTCCACTCTGATTACGGAGATTTCCTGAAAAGCCCATCCTTTCCCTATAATCACGTCATAACATGAACCTTTCTGCATGCTCCCGCACCTTAAAATCCAAGAGGGATTAGCGTATGCAACATTCCGTATTTTCCAGTAGATAAGGGTTCATATTATTTTTAATTCACTTTAAACATTTAACCATATGTTTCGTTACCATAGTTTGCGATTTTCGACTTTCAGTGTCATCAGCAGTAGCGTACAAACGTAGAGCGTTTCGCAGCTTTTGAAGTTCGGAGGTCAAGATTATCAACCTCTACCCATATACCTCTTTCACGGAGAAATCATTCGACGTTTCTGGGTTTGATGGTGTTGCGATAAACCGTACCGCAGAGTTCCTTTCTTAAGGGAAAGATGTTCTACATACATGAATTACCATGAAAAATGGCATAGAGTTGAATGTCAGTGGGGCACCGTTAGGACACCTATCATTGAAATCAAAGTGGAAATCATCATCATAAAAGTAAGAATAATAACTTAATTTCAATGAACAGTCAGTTTGGATGGGTATTTTTGATATATTTTTACAGTTGTTTCAATGAAGTGTGCGCAGGTTGGGATATTTCTCATGGAGTTTCGACTAGCATCATTTCTAAGGGTTAGAATATGTTTTCGGCCTCGGCAGAAAAATTCAAGCAAATGGAGAGATCCGGTGTTCAAGTTCCGGTCGAGGAAAATACTATATTTTTACATTTGTCATCTGCTCACATCCGCCTTCCCCACCTCTCTTGTGTTTGTCCTTTGTGTGTGTTCATTTCCCACTTCCTTATCTCTATTTCTATGTTGATGAATATTTGTTCACCGTTTGACGGGATTTCGTGTTTGAATGTATATATATATATATATATATATATATACATATATATATATATATATATATATATATATATATATATATATATATATACATATAAATTCAAACACGAAATCCCGCCATACGGCGAACAAATATTCATTCACATAGAAATATATATAAGGAAAGGGGAAAGGAACACACTTAAAGGACGAACACAAGAGAGGTGGGGAAGGCGGACCCGAGCAGACCACAAATGTAACAATATTTTCCTCGACCGGGACTTGAACACCATATGACTTCTTCGAAGTAACACGGAAGTGTTCTATAAAAAATTTTGAAAGCAACACACAATATGATTTCTATGGGATTATCTAAATGAAGTGTTAAGAGCAAGTGAGCTAATTAGGCTCGCCTATAACCCTTGAGGTCCTTCCTTTAGCTTTGACCTCGCTTACTCCTGGCATTACTGTCGCGTTAGCTGGACAAAACAAAAGAGCGAATATTTGGGCTTTATTATTGCGTCCAATTTCCAGAAATAATTTATGGTAAATAATTCATTCGGATTTTTTATTTCCTCTCATTTGTTCTTTCGAGCGTCTTCAAAAAAGGGGGGCAGGGCACGAATGGTTATTCCCGCATTTAATTCGGGCTCAAATATTACAACTTTCATTCGTTTGAGACGGCCCTAGACTATGATATACATTTTTGTTATAAATGTAAGCAACAAATTAATAATCCCGAACATCGCTTCGAGTGTACCTCTATGGTGTGCCAATTATACGGAACAGAAATTGATCTACTCGTCATCAATTAGGCTCCATGTTAGCGATTTGAGCAACGCTCATTAGCGCATATCTAAGGCCCAATTCTCTAAGGCCATCGTCAAGATGGTGTGAATGAGTTTCATCGCGACACTACCAAGGGAAAGCGACGCCCGATGTATAATTAATAATCTACAAGTCACTCACTTCTTTTTGCGCCACCGCCCGTCAATATTTCCCCTTCCACTCGCACGCGTGCGAAATGGAGTGTGCTGTTGTGACAGTGATTGAGGCCCCGTTATGACTTTTTCTAAACCCTCGCCGAGTTATGAGGTTCATCCGCTTTCCCAGTGAAGGTCAATGCCGAGGAGAATGGTGATCCAGTCACAGTGTGGGCACTCTCTCCGCCGATCCGTAATTTGTTATACCAGAACCTTCTCAGAGTTCAGCAATGTGAAAAAATGACGGAATTAGACCACTGAAACGGTCCATGAATTGAGTCCTTGGTTCATTAATTGATCATATAAACAAAGGCGTGTCTTCGTGTACCGGAGATACTGGAAATCCATGGAAACGAAGGTGTATTCTCAGAAAACAAGTGCCCCGATTGAAATAATGGAAATTTTAATTGAAATTAAATCAAAAACATTGGCCAGGGAATTTATTGGTACTTGAATACACCAAAGAGGTGGAATGAACGACATGGTAGTGATATATAATCGATCTAATGCGTCTCATATAATTGACATGGACCTCGTGAATTGATTATTTTTTCCTGCGTAGGAGTTATAACGGATAGTATATCTGCTAAATCTTTTTTACTTAAGGGATATTTAATAAATGGATGTTTTTTTATATCTGGGATATTTGGCCGAATGTTAATGCGAAAGGTAGTTGGATAAAAAGAGGTTTGAAAATGATCGACGGTCGGCACAAAAGTTTGTTGGTAGTAAGTATACTAGGTAAAAAAACCACAAACATTGTTAAATAAAAAAAATATTTTAGTATAATACAGCAAAAAGTGAACTCCTCCCCAAATTTTTCTTTACACATTTTCTCGACTCAGTAAAACTTGTGTATTCCAGGATAAGTATAAATGAGAACTAAACGTGGTGGATCTCCGATGTGTTTTGGTGGTAAAAATAGGAGATATGATGGAGAAGGATTGCTTCATGAAATTATATGGAATGGGTGCACCGTTTTTCGACAAGAAAGAATTTGTTTCGTTGGTGTGGTTATTTTGAAAGAATGGATAAGAGCAGAGAGATTAAAATACTTACGAGAGAAGATTTGCGAGGAATGGGTAGGCCGAGAAACGAATGGGTCCATGTGGCCGAAGAGACTCTCAAGATGAGTGTAATTAGTTTCAGGAAAATTGATGTATGTACGAAATAATGAATGGCTGTGAATGTGGATACATTAGGAGACTAAAGAAGCCTGCGATAATGGGTCAGGATAGAAGAAATTAGTGAAAGGATAATACTCCAGGAGTAATTGGAGTAGTACTCAAGGACAAATAAAAACGGACCATAACTAAAAATGAGGCTTTTTCTCGCTATGCTTCCTTCGAATGGGTCTTGCACGAAGGGTGGATATGCATATACGCACTTATTTGCAATGAACTATGTGATGTTCGATGTGTGATAAGATTGATCAGGTGCTTTCCCGGCGAGTAATCTGGGTGAAGGTTTCTCGGATTCTTCACTGGTTCTTCCATGGCTGAAGTTTCTTCAACGCGTGAGAATATTTCATAATGCAAACAACATGGAGAAATCACTTTCTTTCCTCTGTATCCATTTTCTCCTCGATGATTTATTTAATGATAGAGTTAGCGTGTCGCTTAATACCCGAACATAATTTGACAATGATATTTTAAATACTTATAAAAAATAGTCAACAGTAGCATGTAATTCATGGAGGAGCGATGGCATAATCGTAGGAGAAGAGTAATTGAAGCGCGGAATCTGGTGCAGTCCTTAAGATTTTACGTTTCTCCAGCCAATGAAGCGCAATGCGGAAGTAAATTGCGTCGATTCGCTCAACTGTGAAAAGAAAATTCAATTACTGAAACGTCATTTGTTCTGAGTAGCAAATAAATCGTGACTGCAATTTTAAATTTCAATTCAAAGTCGTTGAAACGCTGCTTTTTAAGTGAAGAGACACAAACTTGCATTTTCTTGGCTGTTTAATAGGTCCTGGTGCTCATTTATTTCTCTCGTTAGCAACTGTGGAAAAGTGACAAATTATCCTACGTAATTAGGTGTGTCATAAAAAAATCTCGCATTAGCATATTTTGAGTTTCTTCGCATGTGCTGCAATTTCGATTTCAAAGGAAATTTCTCTATTGCATACAAATTACTTTCGAACACTCGCTTCTCTTCACAAGTTAACATTTCACCACTTAAGACCGAAAGTGACTCTCTCAACCTAAAAGGTATGAACATTTACAGTAAATGTTATGAAATGTAACTCGGATAAGACGATGAAAAATAGGCTGACAAAGAGTAATCTTATGTTTCGCGGCATTTTTTTGTTAACTTCATCGCAAATAATAAATTTGCAATAAAAAAATCAGCGTTCACTCTTTTAGATACTCTCTCATTCATCAGACCCAGACTTTTTGCAGATTTTAATGCACGTATTTGGTATGAAATTTTAATTTTTTTAAATTTACATATGCGTCATTTTTCAATTGGTTATAAATTATTCGCACCTATACTATGCTGGGCCCAATAATAGGATAATACTCAATTGACGCCATAAGATTTCCAAATACCTTAGCTACAATATCTGTCCACTATATTTTGACGCGTAACTACCAATAGAAACTTCACAATTGATGTGTTACGATTGATGGTTTGAGTCAAAAAATAAAAGAACAAAAAAAATAAATTCAATTCCAAAAATTTTATCAATAAAGAATAACAATTACATTACGTTCAAATTAAAAACACAAAACAGAACCTTCAATGGTGTTACAACGTCATTGTTTGAAATATGTATAATAATGACTGGAAATGAGCTTATCTCAAAGCAATACGATGTGGAAACAAATCATACGATTATCATAACCTTGAGTTTCAAAAAATGTCATAGAACGCACTCTATAAAATAGGAATATAGATCAAATTTGCTCAAAATACCATATAATTGACTGTCAAATCTAAATAAAAAGCTTGTAGATGGCAGAAGATGAATCAAAAAAAGAAGTCACAAATCATAAAATAGACAAAATTCTGAGGTATATAAGGACCTTAAATTACCATTAATGTCATTGTTAGCATCTGCTTAAGTTGAGAATGTAGGCTTTGCAATATCTAACGTTTATCGGAGTCGCTTGCTCTTTCTGAAATTCCCACTTCAGAAAACATCATCATCAGGCAGAGATGGCACTCAAGAGCCGCGGATGAGAATGGCCTTGGAGAGTGCTGTAGAGCTTACCCAATGTGTTGTTAGAAAAATGATAGTTCCCAGATCTACCGCATTTTTTTAAATAATCAGACTGCAAGGGCTATTTCAACTGATTTTTTCTGTCATTTCCCAATGAATAAGGCTGTAAACTTATTAATACACTAATTGTACAGAATTTATTTTTTGTTTTAATTTTCTTAAATGCTAGTAATTATTTTAGGGACATTGTATCCTAATTTAAATTTGATACAATTTAAAGAAGTGCGTAGAGATGAATTTTGTGAATAGGAGTACTTCCCATCCAAATGTATACTGCATCAGGAATACCAAAATAGAACCGTAGACTCAATTACCTACTTAGGTGTTACTCTCACTCACGACCTCTCATGGGTGAAATATTAACAGGGTTTGAATGGACACCCTAACAAAAAACAAGAATTCATTAGAAGAACTTGTTGGGGGAAATATGCTGAATAGTGTAGAGAGAACTGTTATTTTTCGTTCGCTAGGCCTCATATAGAATATACTGCTAGTACATAGAATCCTCACGAAGTTGAACTGATTGCCGAATTATATTGCGTGAAGCGTAGAGAACATAGATTTTTAATACGCTGTTATGATAACCTCAGTAGCGTATCAAATGTATTAGAGAAGCCAGGTTGAGAATTGCTCATAGAGCGAAGGTTGTATTACAGATTAAATCTTTTACATAAGTTGGAAGGATGCCTCTTTAGCAGTGATGTTGAAAATGTATTATTATCCCCATCGTTATATAGTAGAAGAGATCATTTAAATAAAATTAAAGAGATTAAGTGTAAAACAGATAGATTTTAGATTTTTTCCACGAACGATAAGATATAATAACGTTATCCGACCATGCTAGTGAGAAAAAGTATTTTGTGTCAAAAATAGTCTGGTGTGTAATAACCCCCTGCCACAGAACCTAATTGTGCCTAGCAGAGTACCGTGTATGTAATTTACAAAGTTCACAGTATTTTCAATTCAATTTCGGGTCGCGGTAGTCCAGAGGGTAGAGTGTTGGACTACTAACTGGAGGGGTCGCGTTGGATTTCCGGGCAAGGCACTCTGGGAACCTGCAGCTCCACCTAAGCTATGTGATTTTTAGGGTACCAGATCTTCCTAGGAAACCAAAACCAGCACAGGGAAAGGAACTGGCCCCCCTACCCTGATGTGTGAATATTCACACGCCGTTGGGCTTAGTATTGGGTGAACTCTGTCATCACCTACGAAATCATCCTTTGGGTTGATTATTGTTATGGTTTTTAATGCTATTTGCATATGTTTGTTTACAAATTAGGAATGAAAAAATATTTTAGCTTCCTCGTGCCAGCTCAATAGCCATTTTTTATCAATGAAAATCTCTGAAGCCGTCGGTAAAAATCAGTTTCCAACTAATTCTTTTTCTCGGCTCTTCTATATCTTCAAGGAGATATTAACAGCCATTGAGTAGACTCCACATCAAGAGAGGTACTGAGGTTTGCAAAAGTATTTCAGGTTTCAAGAGGAAGAGTTTCGACGCGTAGAAGAAAGAAATGTAATGCTTCTCTTTCTTACAATAAAGTTTCCTGGTTGCGCGACTCATGACCAAACCCACGCGTAGATCTTTACGACATTGACCCAGTGGTGTATCGAACACTCCCGAACCACAAATGAGAAAGAGTGGGGATGGAATGAGGGCATTCGCATGGACAGAGGAGAACTTACAGGAATTTGCCCTCGGGCCCGAAATTTGGCCACGATAAGGAAGGAGAACATTGCACCGTGCAGTGGGAAAACGACCCGTTTGGACCTGCGACATTTATGTACAGGACCTGTACAGCATTCCACATTCATTCTTTTCACCGAGGTCACCTTCGAAGGGGGAAGGTGAGCGAGTTGAAGCGGCGCCAGCCGAAGAAAATTGCGGGGATCAGTGAGAACACCTCGTTCCGTCACCGCGATCGATTACTTACCTTCAAAGTGATCGAAGAATTAATAAGCCATTTAAGCAGACATAAACCATAACGCCGACGGAAGTAATCACTCACACAGGAGAGGAAAGTGGAACAGCTGTGAGGGGAAATATGTAGGTGGAGGAATACCAGTGCAGTGTATGTAAGACGAGACTACATTTTACGAGACATGACAACCAAGTGAACAAACCAGTTCGTAGTCCCAGAACTCCCGCGACATTTTCGAAGTGTATAGCGCAATCAAAGTTCATTCAAGCCGAAGACATTCAACGTGAAATCCGAATCGAGAGAGATATAATCCGTGCTAAAATAAAAAAGTAAATTCTTGAATCACTTGATTAAGGTGTTGCTGGTATATTATATTAATCCTATTCTATAAGTATGAAAGCGCTTCCAAATTCACAAAATGGAATTCCGACATCTTTAAAAAGAATGAAGTTGTGATTTCCCATCTATAATTTGTTTGGGCAGTGTGCGAAATTATACACGTCTTTTGCAAAGGCTTTTCATGAACTTTTTATCACTGATTCTTATTCCAATGTTCAAACTTCTACTACTGTCAGAAGAATTTTTTACAGTTCACCGAGAAATGTGTTGCATTTCATAAATAATATTTGGCCGAAAACACTAAATTCGTTGAAATTATTAAGAAGATCTAACGCAAGTGAAAGTCGAAGAAAATGACAGCATTCATAAGCTAAGGTTGGCCGGCGCACCGAGTAGAACAGAGATCCGGGAAGTACGAAAAAAGTTAAATATCCAGTCGAGCATTTCGTATAAAAATATTCGTATAAAAACGAGCATAAAAGAGGAGATAAACACTGGAAGGATATTGCGGAACCTCTTTTCTGTGTTCAAGGTAATGGAGTCCATGACCGCGTCATTTAAAAGGATATTTATGACACACATGGTCAAAGCTCATTGGCGAGACCAATTTGTTAAACGCAGGTATGATATCATTGCTTCGGTGAGACTGTCAAGAGAAATCGAGAGATTCCCTCCACGGGGCACGGTCAATTATAATTTGCACTTGATCCTAGTTTCTTCCTCTTCACCATTTCCCCATCACCAATGAGGGAAATAAAATGTTCAGGTTTCTTCTTTGAAAACTGTATCAACTGAGCATTTCCGTGACAGATATATGATATTTAAGTTTTACCATATGTTACCTAATGTTATATTTTTCTGCGATTTTCTCTATCAGCAACAAGAATAAATCTGTGGAAAAAAGATAAAAGGACCTGCTTTGGAAAATATGGACGGTAATGAATTCCATTTGTAATCAGAGTTCTTGTTAAAGAATACCACTGAGCATTGATAGATTTTAACTCTTTTGTGTAGTTATAGCTGTAGCACAAATATACAGTCAGCTGTAATCAATCAATTACGCAATCAAATTTCACACCTGCAGAGACAAAATTTGGTTGTCTCTTGCGTGATAAATGGGAAATTAACCGCACTCTACATAAAAATGAAAATACCACAAGATATGTACAGTATATATTTTGAGTGCGTCAATTTACCAGTAAGTGTAAAGAGTAGTCCAGCCTCAACCTTAATAAACTTATGTAATACGACTATTTTATGAGAGCAGAGCTTTGTCGGTTTGCTGCACTACTTCAGGTCATCAGCAGTGTTCAAAGAATCAATGAGATTGAACAACACTATTATTCAGTTTCCTCCTGGTTTGGGGACAATGTCTCTTTTATTTTCCTGCAATTTATTCAATGAGTTTTTTCCACTACTTTTTTTGACTTGGAAATTCTCACATACACAATAATCATTTATTCATATGAGTTACGATTCATACGAATTACGATTGCGAAAATTCAACATATTAAAAACCCAATTTTAAACCCTAGCACCCCCTTATGAAAGAATTAATCAATTTCTTACTCGACCTATTTGAAATTCTTCCCATCCTCACTAATGGTCAATGAATATTTATTTGTTCTACCATCATAATAAAAATATTGGTGTTTCGTTTGGTGTGTCGTATATGTTCTATGGGGCATTTTTCCAAAATGTTATACCTCAGTATTTTCATACGAAATATAGATGGAATTGCAAAAATAATAATAAAGAAGGTGACCTGGGTATTTCGTCCAGAGGGATTCGGAATGGATCCGTTCGCAACGGCTAGCGTTAGTCAAGGGTAGAGGAGTTCGCCTCGTTCAGACGCGCGCGGCATTTAGCGTAAGCGTTCTCGCGAAGAGCGTCTCGGACGAACGTGTTGAACGTGAGGATGACGGAGCAATCAGAGAGCGAACGGCCGTTAAGAGAGAGGACCTTAGAGACTCTCCCGCCTCATTATAAATCCGATCTTCGCCTTCCACCGTGTTCTCTCTCCACGGAGGCGTGGAAGTCGGGTCCAATCCCGGAGCAGGGCGACGAAGCTCTTCCGCGTGCCTTTAGGCATTAAAGCGAAACCTCCCTTTATGAGTGAAGCAAATTTTTTACTCTACTCAACGCGAACTGGGTCAAGGCTGACGAAACGCATCTCACGGAAGGCGTCTATGCAACAACGAGCGACATGGCAAAATTCTCAGTATGGAGACTTGAACGCCTGCAGAGATTTCAACGCCTGGTTATCACGCGTCTCTCACTGACGAGTTTTTTCATAATTTCGACTACGTCCCTAGGCAACTCGAAACATTCAGAAAAAGTCATAGCTAGGACGTCATCCAAATAATACAGGAAAAAGTCACATGTTAACCAAGCGTTGAAATTCCAGATGATGGTCTCAAGAGCAGCCATGTGAAAAAATGGCATATTGCAATAATAAAAAGAAAACACACCGTATTCCTAAGCGAAATTATTCTCAATATGTATGCTTTTTTCTGGAGGTCAAAAGTTGTACTTATTTCAATTGTTATAAATTACAGTCTAACTTTCAATAGATACGGTTGAGCAATTTGAAAAATTCTCCAAAGTAATTTTTCCCCGTGATAGGGACTTTGACAAATTTAATAATTTTAAAGAAGGTATATTACGAAGCTAGATTGCCGAAACACTCTAGTTTCGCGAAATTCAGACCAAGGCTGAATATGAACTCGCGAGCCTTGAACTTCCAGGTGGATCCATTTATAATAGAGAATGAAAATGAAAGGCACTATGATGTGATAAAAAAATCGATTTCGTTTAGTGATTCTGCCCTGATTGTAACATAGTAATGGCTTAACCCATGAGGAGATGTGTTCTTTCAATATTTTTATGAATGTACATATATGTTTGTATATACTTATGTATATTCATGTGGAAACACTTTTCCATCGCTAAGTCAGCCTCTGTGAATGTATGGTAATGTTGCGACTAACGCCGTTTATATTTCTGTTTAACTTTGGCTGTGGGATGTTGCCAACGTTTTATCATTTTATTTATGAAAAGAGTATTCAAATTGACGCTACATTTGAGAATCAATTAATCAACACTTTTGAACCTATAAGTGTAATTGATGACGCCCATTGCCATTTGTTGAGAAACAAAGAAGTAATCCTTGATGTTCCGTTATTGAGGAACCACCAAGTGTGAAAATCTTGAAAGAGGATACACTGCAGCAATGACATCTTGCTGAGCACATCATTGTCAAGGTTTCATTCGTCTCACAATAAGAAAGGGAAGCAATCAAATGAAGCACAAAAACATTATTACGGTACCCACAGCACGAATCCGTAACACTTTCTCAATTCCCTTTCTTTATTTGGGAGAATTAGAAAGTAAATAGCAATGAGCCTATATTTTAGAGTAAATTGGAGTGTTAGATAGGACTAAAAAAATATTTTTTTAACATACTGAGATTTTCAGAATGAATTTTATAAAAGAAATAACCATCGAGAAAGTTTCACGTCGTGCTCCTTGAAAATCCTTTTCATCCTGAAACTCCTCTCAAGTTACCCGCGTAATTTGCCAAAATATTTTTTCGCAACAGATTTCATTTTCAACAAATTCCCCAACTTGATGGACTCTAATTTGACTCATCTTCCTGCTCTGTCTTCCGTCTCATGAGATCATATTTTGGGACTCACGAACCGTGGGCGTTGGCCTCAAGGAGCTGTGGCCGTTCAGCACAATGGTGCCAAAGAACCGAAGAAGCGTCCTCTCCTCCAAGAAAACTATCGCAAGAACTATCGAATGATTCCCGCTCAACGTATCGGCTATTTTCCCGAGAAAAAACTCCGTTTAAGTTCCTCTTCATCTGCGTGACAGGGAGAATTCCGCAACGGTTCACGATATACTCAACTTCACGCTCCGACGACAAAAGAAGCTAAACAATGAAAACTGGACGGACAGTTAAAGAAGGCGATCGCACGACGTAAACTCAATGTAAATGGCCAAGTTGGAAGGGAGCATGAAGAAGGATCAAACACAAAGAAGGATCTGGAGATTTCTTGCGTTAACAGGGAAGAAACTTGGGCGCGCGGGGTATCCTGGGTTATGTGGGTGATACCCCAGTAAGTCGAACAAATACGAAGACGTTTCAGTACAGTTTCCTTGCGGGAACATTCTATGTATTTGCGAGTCAGTCGTTTCTATGGTAACGATAGAATGGCAGTACAAATAAAAAAATAACAGGTGCCATCAAGCTATTTTTAATACTTTTAAGTTAATTTATTAATTAATTTAAGCTAACTTACATATTCGAAATTCATCAAAGCCAAAGCTAGCACTTGAATCTTGAGTCTCATATTTGAGGAATGTTATGTATAGTGATAGCTCAATAGTGATTGCTTTAATACGTAACACGAATAGAACGTGGCATTAACTATTTTCATGTGGCATTACATATTACCTGAGTTCACTGTTCGGAAAATGAAGCATTACTCTCTCATTGAGTTTTTATGTACAAGTGTATCATCAGAGGCACAACCTAAAGCCCTCCTCTCTTATGAACGGTAACATTGTTTCGCAGCAGAAGGATTTTAGAGATATTTTAAGTAGAAATCTTGTCTTTAAATATTTCTTTATTTTAAGTTTCTTATTAGTGGTGGCAGGTGAATGCTTTGTTTTAGACTTGCATAGGCTGTTTCCATCCAAAACTTATCTTTACTGGTAGACTACTAATAATAACAAAATTCATTAAAAACAATCATTTTAGTCTCTGTATGATAACAGAATGGCTCATTCCAATTTGGTAACCTTTTTTCACAAATGTTACTTAACCACAGACGAAGGGTGTAACACATATTCCAGCTTTCCAAGCGTTTCTAATTCGAGTTTCAATTTCCACACGAAATGTTTTGCCTTGAACACGCTGTTTGGAATTATTTAAAATTCTCCTATTAAATAAAATACCTTAGAATCTCTTTAAAGGGAACTTTACTGAATAATCATAACAGCATATGGGAATTTTATATATGGGACTGATTTTCACACCCTTTTGAAGTTGCTGAGCATACAAATGTCAATGATTACTTCAGTATCCTTTCTACGTAAAAGTGACGTGTCTCGGATATTGGCACACGTGAATTTCTTCACATGTTTACAGAGATAGGTTTGAGGAGGCTGTGGTTGTCAGATATGAAAGCCAGAGCTTGCGGGTTCTAACCTTGCCTCTAGTTTTTCCTTTTGGTCCCTGGGTAAGAGATTTTTGGAATGACAATGTATAATGTTAATAAAATCAAAACTTTTGGGATTTTATTAATACATATAATATTATTTTTTCGCCATATGGCGGGTTTTCGTGTTTGAATTTTATAAAATATAAACATATAAAATATTATATATATATATATATATAATATATAAATATATATACACACACAAAATGGGGAATTTTAAGCCCTTCTTAATGAAGCGTCTCCTAACGATAACATGAATGAAGTGCAACAAACAAAGGGGCGTTTCGAAGTCCTCTAAGACACGAATGGCAAGGTTCGGAAAGGAAAATCAGACTAGCCCAACCTAGGATCACATTAATAGGGGCTTCAGACAGTGAATTAAAATATCAATTTAGATACAAGGTCTTGAAACAAGTATGATCAAGAGATGCTGTACGAAATAATGGCGGAATGAGAACAGAGAGGTTTTGCTGGGGTCGGAGAAAAAGTACTGGGAATATCTTTAGGAAAAAAATCCTCTCATATCAAGGAGACGTGTTGGTGGAATGAAGAGGCATAGAAATCGTGAAGATTAAAAAGGAATCACAATAAGATAGGAAAGAACGAAAGTAGAAAGCGACAGGGGATTATATAGGAGAGTGAATGAATATTCTAAGAATGTAGTTGCAAGAGGAAAGCGCGTGCATTTAGGGAGACGGAAACACCGAAGAACTGATTTTAGAATAGCGAATTCCATAGACATGACCTTGACAGATTTCACATGAATAAAATTGATAAAGAGCGGTCAAAGAGCTGTCCTCAGTGACATCGGAAAATTTAAAACTTAGTATAAGAAGTATTTAAATACATTTCATGTGGAGAAAGCCCCAGCGTATTATTTAGTGAAGGTATAGTAAATGGAGTAATACAATTAATATGAAGATATAAATTAAGAGATTCCCTAATTAAAATGAGAAATGGGAAGACTAATATGCAAGATAGAATACAAGTGGAAGAATTTAGGAGTTTGTGGGATGAATGAGCTTGCTTGGAGGCGGGATGAGGGAGACTCACTTGGAAGTGACAACCACTAGATATTAGAGAGATATAGGATTATATCCATATCGATGAAGAAAGATGACTCCAGGAGTGTATATATTATAAAGGGATTAATTTTAAGCCACAAACGATTAACATTTGGGAAAGAGAAATAGAACGACGGCATATTGAAGAAAAATTGTGAAAGGGGAGAAAGAGTTTTGGTTTATTCTTGGGAGAGTAAAATGGGGGTAATATTCGCACTGAGGTAGATTATAAAAAAGTATGGGGAGATGCGTGTTCTTGGGGAGATACTAATTCTCTATAAATTAAATCAGAAGATGGTATATAATTAGAGTGCACCGCTAGGAGGGTTAGAGGTGCAAGAGGGAGAAATAAATACTGGAATGGTAAGTAGGAAATGTAGCAGACTTGTGTGAGGGAGCTCACTCCCAGGCAGATAGCGGTGTGGAATCAACGGAGTTTTCCTCAGTAAGATTAGAGTGACGCCAAGGATACTCCTTTAGCCCTCACATCGTTCCTTTAGTCATAGGTGTCATCACGAGAAAAGTGACTAAGTAAATCCCGTTGCGTGTGTTATTAAAAGATAACATTGTGTCATTCAGTACCATTAGTAGATAATGAAATAAAGTTGGAAGGGTTGAGAGAAAAGATCAATAGAAAACAGTGCTCTAATGATTAATTGGAAGAACACTGCATGGCTCATGATTAATGAAGAGCACGATGATGAATTGCACAAATACCTACAGACGGAGGAATGAAAAAACGTGGGAGAATTTAAATTACTGGTACAAATAAATTATGGCTGCTGTTAGAACATTGGACAAAAACTAAATCAATCGGTTTGGAGGACTTGGAGGTAGGTCTCAAGCAGAGTCATGGTAGATTAATAAAACCTATGAGAAGAAATTGGATGCGATAGAAAAAGGATGTTAAGATAGATTTCCAGAGTAACTAGGTACGGCAGAATGAGAAACCATATAATCAGAAGCATAAAACGTAAAGGCAAAGTGAAAAAGAAGACGCTGGAATGAAGTACGTAATGAGGACAAACTAGGTAGGGAGAAGAATAATGAAGATGAAAGTACAGGGTGAAAGGAAAATAGGAAGAGACCGAGGAAAAGGTGGCTGTCCTGCATGAGGGAAGACCTAGATGAAAGTAGAACGGTGTCGGTAGTTGGAGAAGATAAGAGAGGTGAACATGTGAGGTCAGTGAGCATTCACTGACCTCACATGATGCTAAGAAAAGTTGCACGAGAAGAAGAGACCGATGAGAATAACAAGTTCAAAAATTGCCGAATTCCACCACACTTAAGATATTTATAAAAAATAGAAACTATATGACGATCTAGTACAATATTTAGTAATACTTCTTCCGGTAGGGAATAAATGGAGTGTAGATTCCCATTCACTGTTAATAAAAATAAGCAGAAAATATTTTTATAACAGTCCCTTTGGATATAAAGAGATATTCCAAAACTGAAAAATATTCATTCATCAAACAAGATACAAACATCGGCCAACTATTTTTTATTTAAATTAAAAATACGGAAAATAAGCTTATTTGCAAGCAAATTAAAGAGTACTTTCTGAAAGCGACAAGTAAGAATTTTAGCCATGTATTTGATGAAATAAAAAGAAAGATATCATCAAAAGAGTTAATACATTATTACTTATTGCATTAAATAGGAATTTAAAGGGTTCATAAATTATATTTTCTATTGAGATTGTTTAAAAACAATAGCATACATAATTTTAAAACATTTAAATGAAGCAAATGCCTTATAATTTCCATAAACGTGCTTCCGTATTCTAAGAGTCACAAAATTATCGTCCTAAGGTCAACATTAGTCAAGTTATTCAGTTAAACTAGGGATTGTCCTGCGATCATTAGTTCTAGATTTTTTCACTTACATATAAAAAAGGCATATAAAGCATATTTGAAAGGCATATAAAAAATTAGACCCGGGATCCTGATTGCTAACCTTTTAATTTTTTCAACATCTCACCAGCCAATCCTGCATCGCTTTCTTCACATAATGAAAAAATTGCAAGGCACACAAAAATTTCATCCGGGAATTTTCTAGATTTGATGTCATATTAGAAAGATACGAAAGGTCCTTTCTCTGTACCCAGTCAAAGTGGTGAAAGGAACTCTCGCGCGCTCTCGGGGCCTCGTTAATCGGATGGAAGAAGAAGGGATGGGGTGATCCGAGGGTTCCCAGTGCACTTCATTGCAGCGGAGAGAGGTAGAGGAGAAAGGAGATCTAGGTGACTAAATTGGTATCCCGCGAGGAGTAATGAGTCAGCGGCGATTCGATGAAACCTTTTGAATTTAGAGAAAAGAATACCTCGACGTCTCCATTTTCTTTCCACAAATATTTAATTTCGTGAGTTACACTGCAAAAATGTCATAGTCTATTCATTTATGTGTGTTTATTGCTAAATGAACACCTAGTGAGCATGAAACATTGCTGAAGTGAGCTTCAGAAAGAAACATTCACTGACTATTCACGTGCAAGTGAAGTCACTCTAGCCCGTCCTTTACGCAATAGTAAAAATAGTTATTTAGTCTGAAATGGCTTCCAACTTTATATTTATGTAGCTAGAATGTCAATAATAATTTATGAAAGATAAAAAATGCATATAATCTTCAGGTTCATGTAAATCAATATTGTAATTCACTCCTAACAACTTCGTATCAGTAATCCCAGAAGGTATGCCTATCTCATGTCGTTCATTCAATGCACTAATGTTAATCAGACCGGATGAAATGTGTGTGTGCAATTTACTCAGATGTCACATTATTACAAATAATTTTATAACATTTTCAAATAAAAGTCTTCGCACCTGCTTAACAAACTGTAATTCCGAACGAGTGAAGCAATTACGTTGACGATAAGAATTTCAGTCTAACATATTTGTTTGCACATGTGTCGTTGGGTACTAAATGTTAAATAATCATTTGAATATTTATTAACTCAACATTTTTATGTAAATTTGATACATAACGTTCTCTCAATAGCTGTTAATGTTCACTGAACATAGAGATATATCAAAACACACCGTAAATATTACCAAGGCGAATTATGATAATCGCCAAAATTCAGCACTAGTTAGCAATAAGAGTAATGAATGTAGACAATTACTTGAAATTATCTGGCTTCTGAGGTCATGTAATACTATGAATCCAGAGGAATACAGTTTCAGTAATCCATGACGACTAAAATGAGGAGCATTCCTTCGCCACCAATTCGGTAACGTTGGCCCTCAAGAGCTTTTTTGTAACGTTTCGTTCAGAAATGTATCTCTTTTTAATCAATTCAGATCATAAGCGTGAAAATTGACCGCTATGCTCAGACCATAAACTGCTAAACTTTTCCTCGTGCTGCAATCCCTATCTCAATTATGCAAAACGGGAGCCGGAGTAACCCCCCCCCCCCCAGTTTCAACTCTTCTTTATCCATTCTCATTAAAAATCCGAGATAAGATACCAAAAGTTGACAGCGCATGAATTTGTGAAAACCGTGCGGTGTAACACGAAAAATCGACTACTGTGGTGGTGCGACTACAGCATGAAGGAAAATTAATGAAGAGCTCAGGTGATCCACTTATTTATATATTTTAACTTATTCCAAGAAACTGAGGGAGATACCATGACAGTAACTTTTAACGGAGTCATCCACCAAATGTGCATTACAATGCAACAATTTCAGAGTGTAAAAATCATCAACTTGACCGGCATCTCTGATATTGTTGTATTGTAGTATTTTAACTAATTAATATAATCGAAATTATCCGCTTATTAACTACTTAATTTTACAGCACACTTGCTAACGTCTCAGCGTCAACAATCAAGTGCACAGGTGAAACTTCAGCGTACCTAAATGTTGACTGATATATGTTTTACAATTAAAACAATATGTATGGGAAATGATGCCACCTGAACTTTAAAAGGCGCGTTTTATTTTAAAGGAATAAATGATCGAACACTGCAATCTGTACTCTTCATTAACTTCACGTTGTACTATGACAATGAATCACGAATTCAGCAAGAGTAAGTGAAATTTTAGGTTTCCCTTCATGACTACTATCCGTGGTAACGAAGAAAAGGGGACCGCCAAACATTATAAATTAAAACACCGGCGGTGATGTGATTATATCGACAATCAAACGACATCCTGTCTTCCAGCGTGGCAAAGAAGCTGAACTGTCGAAATATACTCGGCCCAAAACATTGTTAAAGAGGAAGGAATTCGTCCGCGTGATATACGAGTATATATTTATGTAAAATATTTCAAATAATGAAAATAATGTTACTGCAGGAACGTGAACTACAGTATCTTAGAGTGAAATATTTTTCTAGCCATGCGAGACGAGCTGCCCGTATCAAGAAGGACAATATGATAAATATGTGTAGATAAAATAATGACGAAATACTAGGCTAATTAGAATTTAAAAATACTTTTTCACCTATCGTGGTTATTTGGCAGCTTTTATATCTTTCTTATTTTCCAGGCTCACTTAGTCTTACACTCATATCTTCAGCAAATGACTCTGCCTTAAAGTATGCAATGAGTTCATACCTTCGTATTTGCAATGTATTCATCAAAATTTCTCTTCTCATAATTATTTCAAAAAGTGCCTCATTATTTCGTTATTTCATCTTTACGTTTGACCTCCACCATTCCTGTTTGATTTATATCCTCGGTAATCATCTCAAAGTCTTGATTTTACATCTAAGGATAAAATACTAAGCCTTACGACATTTGGAATGCACACATGCAGGAGAAGAGAATAAGTTCCTAAACAGAAAATAGAACCACTTAGATTTTAATCTGGTGAAGTCCTGGTGTCACCATCAGTTACTAAAATTCACATTCAGCACGGTAATAGCATCTCCATAATCCAAAAAAATAATAATATTACACTTTGATGAATCAATAATAAGCTCCTTTTAAAATTTCGCATAAGGAGTTTATTAAAATATATCTCCACAACAGCGGTTTTAGAAATTTTACTTCTTGAATAAAGACAGTTATGTGTTATATTTAGTAGTGGTCCATCTATTTTGTTACATTTGTAGCTATTTTTACTTCGATTATAACTGTACTATTGCTTTTAGTCGGACAAAATTAAACTTCTCATGTAAAGAGAATGGTGGCCTTAATCCTGAATATGCTAGAATATTTTTTTTGTTTCCACTGCCTCTATGATGCCGAAACTTGTAAATAGGCTTCAAGCTACGCTTCGAAACTGGCCCGGAAGCGGGTAATGGAAGGTCCATTAATCATTGAGATTCTCTTTGGGATGAGCAGGCGTCCATCCTAGAGCTCGGTGAATCGCGTAAAAAGGAGGTTCAGACAAGAGTCCACTTGACTGACGCTTTCCCATTTTATGGACCTATAAAATAAAAATTGCACAAAAACTTATACACCCTAACAAAAAATCGTCATAGAATGGTTGATTAAACAAGAGGTTGTATTACTCATATTTTTTCGTATGCATCACAAATAATGTTTTTCTAGGGGCCTAAAATAAGGATGGAAATTCGCATTCTTTTACAAATCCTTCGACACGTCGAAGATCGATTCAGTGTTTTTTCGTCATATATTAATATGAATCATGATGACCTGAAGACGTTAAAGGTTTTAAAAACGTCACCACTTCCGCCAATAAATCGGTTTAACCAGCAATAAAAATAATTAACGGTCATACCATTCTTCCGTCGAATGAATTGCCTCAGCTATGTAATGAGACTATTCTGTTCATAATCCGTGCAGGAGTATAAAAATACGTGTGTACCGTGTGCACCAAAAAATATGGCACCGTGTGCAGTGTCCTAGCGAACATTCGATCGAAATGGCTGAAGAATCGCTAAACACTGTGGGATAAAAATTGGGCGCGTTAGGAGAACACCGCAGGTCATCACGCGTAGCTGGAGGAAGATCGAAACGTACTAGGCATACGGGTGAGCCCAGTTGAGTGGCCCATGCGAAGAGTGCCACCCAACAGCGCGCCGGACCGGTGGGCGCAGTAGTTTCCGCCGCGTCGAATTCCACGTCGTTACGCACGGATCACGGAGTGGTGGTTGGCTCCCTCAGTGGAAACTGGTAATTCCCGGTCTACGGCGGGTCATTGCCTTAAAGTCTTCCGTATTCTGCAGAATTTCGCTTAAGTTATTTCCGGAAAAAAGACCCTCAAATGCAGTTGAGTGTTTTCGTGTTATGGTCAAATAAATGAACCAATTTTTATTCTGGTGCATGAATATCTGGCGTCATGTCTACAATGAAAATAGTAACTTTACGTTTCAGGTGTGTAATTTACTAATACTCGCTTTGTATTTGGCAACTCCCGGCTTTGTAAACACATCATCAAAGAATGTAGAACAACTTCATTCATGCCTTGAAACTCGAAAAAAATTGTTTCTCAGCACCATTTAGATGATAAGTATTACTATAAAAAGTATATTGTACAAATATCTTAACAGATGAATGAGCAGACTAAAATAAAGTTCTCTTGTAATTCCTCAAGTGTTTACTCACGAGTAGCCCCAAAGATGCCGGTGTAGGGATGTCATCGACCACTTAAGGAGTAACTTCCTCACTAATTTCAAATTAAAAAGTTTTTTCCTCGGGCTTCGCTCCAAGTGACCAGTCGAAGGAGGTCGGTGCCATTTAATCGTTTTTCAACCGTGATGCGAGCGGCCCTTTCTATAGGAGCCATTGAAAGCCAGGAGTAAATTCGGTCACTGTTGACTGACATAGGAAGTGGACAAAAACTCTCACGTAGGGTGGCCTGAATCAGTACTGAGAGCAGATTTTCATCTACCCTCCGATATCATTAAGATACTGAAAATCAGCAAGTAATCAGGCTATTGATCGAAATTGCTTGAAGTTAAGAAACGTTTAAGCGAGAAAACAAGCAACAAGGACCACACACAAGCTGTTTTTATTCCATTGTGCTGGGTATGCTACTACTACTCCTCCAGTACTCCAATGTAATATCAACGTGTTTAGCGACTATAATTCATGCAAACAATCACACTGTGACCTGAAATACAATTATGAAATGAAATTCAATTCATCCTTATGAAAATTACCCCATAAAATGTTGTGGATCAACAAGAGTACGTTTTTCTTTCATTCTACAATTCTCAAATGCAAAATAAATTTCGTCAATTATGCGTTTTTGTAATATATGGAATGTAAGGATGTCATACCCTCACCTCCACCGGTGGAATTACGTGAGAAGGGTTTGCATCATAGAAAAGTCGAGTAATTTGGTGCGGAAGAAGGCCCTAGTCTACTGCGTATGTCCACGACAATCCTTGTTTTTTCATAACTTTGCCTTAAGACCTCAAAATTGGTATGGAAGATGGTCATTAGTGAAGTTGAAAGAAGTGAGTGTGGATTTCGTGGTCAATTGAGAGAGGATTCCATGTTTAATGTGGTTTTATGAGTGCAATGCCTATCGCAGGGCAGACGATCGAAGCGCCCCGAAAATAATTAATCATTCAACCCTATTGTCACCCTATTGCAGGTTTCAACGAGGGAATCATGCCATCTCCTTCTTGCCTTGTTATCTGCTTAATTCGACCAGTATTGCGGGACCCTAATGTTAATATGACTTTTGGACATTTGCGAGAATCACGAAATTTACTCAGCTACTTAGTATCCTATCTTCGAATTGACGTTATTCTGTTCCGTAAATTGGACATTTTATGCTGTATTAGAGCCGTAGGGTTGTGATTCAATGGAGTGAATCTACCTTTTTCGGGAGAAAGAATGCTTTTTCATCAGGTCTCGAACTTGGGGAACTTGGGGTTATCAGAATGCATCCAAAGAATAAAAGGTTCTACTCCTATAAGACAAACAAAATGCAATGTATTATTGTTGTTTGGATATCGGTTCTTAATTTGTTTTATCAAAAATCTTGATGATTTAGACTCATTGAAATTGATATCATCTACAAATTACATGGTTAAGTATAACATTTTTATGTAGTTGTCCAATGTAACAGTCAATCCAGGCAAACAAAGACCAGTCGTCCAGGTAGGCTCTGAACTGAAGAAATTGATTATGTAAAATTATAACTATTTAATGAAGTTTCAACACACTTTTAGCTTATAAATTAATATTATTTCTGAAACAATATATCCTGGATTCGGAGAGGGCTTCCCTGTTTGCATGCGTGAGGGCTATTTTAGATGTAGCCACAAACGCCTTCAGGACTTAAGTATAAATAGTTCCCAAGAACCCTCACAACAGTGTGAGAAAATCTTTGCTTAGAATGATCAGCGGCAGTCTTAAGCTTTCAGCATCGTCAAATAGCTGCGGAAGGCCGAAGACCAATGATGCTCAAAATTAAAAATTAATATTTTTTCCAGGATCTCCGCCGAGTTAACCAGAAATAATTTCCCGGACTTTGGTGCCGATTTCTAGTATATTTTTTGCATAAAAGATTACCCAGGGGCAATATTGAGTTTTTATATAGATTATATTAACCAGGAAATTTATCTAGGTAGATTAGTAAGGCATAAGTGGAAAAGAATGGGTAAAGGGAATGGGAGGCCTAGGATTTTTATTCGACAGTGTCGAACAAGGGCATGACTTGGAGACAGCAGTCTCTCTTGAAGTCGAATATGTGTGGATTTTACATTATTTATAGCACTTCTGTGTTGATCACAGGCATGAATGGATCGGCTTTAGTATTTCGCAAAGTCAAGAGTAGGCATTTAGGCCTATTTTGAGATACTGTTTCCCAAGATAACCCTGCCTCTCAGGTACTCCTTATTATGTTGGGCTGCGTAGTGTGGGATTTCAATATTGATGATAATGTGAATTATCCATTGCATTTATAACGATAACCACACTATAATGATGCGTGAGCGAACATAAGATCATCAGCAATACTTGTGAATTAATAATTACAAAAGTAAAAGAAACTACATTTCCCCACGTAATACTCCAGCGGATACTTCCACACCCCTCTTCCTCCCCGCCAGCTGCTTCCCTCCCTCCCAATCACCTACCCCACAAACCCGCTCACCCCTCCCCACCCTATTCCCGATTTGAATACTCACTTGAAGTAGAAACACGGGCCCCGGCACTGACCTCCTGCCCTAGCATACCCACCGTATAAATTTACCTCTCCCCGATGTTGATCACCTGGGTCACCGGATCATCTATTCTAGGGAATATTGCCTTCTTTAATACATTTATTGGCGAATAGTGCCTACTTTCACATGAACCGTCGGGTGGACTTTTTCCAACAGTTCACGAGTAATCCCGTGAACGCCTGTGCTATGTAGCGGTAGAGCTGAGTCCTTAACGATTCCGACAAAACTTTATATTTAGGCCCGTGGGAAAATTTTCCGCATTTTTCATATTTTCGTGGGATGTTTGTTATTTGGTCGGTCACACCCCTGATGCATTGGGAGGAGACTTTTTTATCGGGGGTTGAGATTTCACCCACTGAGATCATTTCTCTGGGTTGAGTTTGCCCGCCGTTTTTTTATAAAATTTCGTGGAAAGTTCGGGATTTGTCCCTGTCGTCGGACCCGTTTCGTCGTGAAATCGTCCATGGCATCATCCTATCGTTTTAGTTTTCTCTGCCACGGTGGGAGGTTTGTTTTTGTCGCTTGAACCGAATGACCGACTAACTCCCCCGTTCACGACTTAGTTTGCCTGCGCCGGTCGCTGTTGTGATCCTGGAATACGGTACCGGTTTATGACGCCCGGATTCCTCTACATACACTGCACATCTCAGGTCCCTATCTTCTTTCGTCTTAACCTAAATATGGCTGCCTAAAAGAAAGAAATGCCTCTCTTTATCAATTATAATTGCGACTCAATGGTTAATTCAATATTATTCAAGTATTGATACAATTTGCCGAATCTCTTGCTGTCATATGTCCATATTATAACCGTGTAGTCTTAAAGTATAGTTACAGTACCTCGCGATGTTTATCGCTCAGTCACGTTTTTCCAGTTACATTGATCCCGAAAGCATCGATACTGATACATCGCATTTTCTTATGTGCCATGGGAACGTTTTCCCGTACCCATTTCGAGCAGCCCCGGCAAGAGTTGCAGCTGTGGGAACCTTCCTCACTGATTGTGTCCACCCTCCTGCCGTACCGCCTCAAGGAAAAGGATCCCTAGGAGTCTTATCCTTGAAGGATAGCATCCAGGAGATATTGAGCCTAGCGCAGTCGAATTTTAGAAATTTGTGAAAGGCCAAGTTTTTCCTCGATCATCTTCAATTTTTCTAATAGTTTTTTCCATACTCTTCGTCAGGAATTCGGATCAAGATCGAGGAGGCGGTGACGAGAAAAAATGAACAGACTCCAATCTCTCTCAGAGTCACTATGTTCCAAGCCCTATTCCAAGGAGTCGACCGTGACTTTCACAGGCCAGGGATTGCACAGCCATGTGTCGCCTCCCCACAGCGTAGACAGCCTCCTCTCCCCGACAGCCTTTCCGAGTTGAGATATTCCTCCGCCGTGACGTCCACGTTGGCGCGAATTCAACTTTCGCTGCTAACACAGTCATCCTGACGCAGTCACACATGCCATAAAATGATATGGAGCAGAATTAATCAGACAGATGATGGACAAGTGGGCTTCTGTAGCTCTGCAAATCAATTGAGTACTTGTAATAGATAAAAAAATAAGAAATGGATTGTATTTGCCAATTAGATTTAATCAGGTACAACTACATGTAATTACAAGCATAAGCATCATCATTAAGCACCTGATGATTATGCTGAATAATGCTGATGAGACTGAAACAATTGAATTCACTTGTAACACAATTATTTTCTTTTGTTTTAACTTCTTGATACATTTAAAATAAATGCTGCATACGTTAATAGAGACTAGAGAATCCACATCCTAAATTTGGCTTTCTTATCTCCTCAAATATGTACTTCTAATCATGAAATTATGAATCTCAGAGTTCAATCAATCTTACGTAGTCAAAAAAGAAGATAATCCAAAACCATAGATTAGAACATTTCACCACATTTTTGGTTTTTTGGGTGGGGAGTATGCCACCAGTTCAGCAACTTTTTCAAGAGGTTTGTGAACTCGGAGAAAGTCAGGGGTATGAAAGAATAAGCAAGGAAGAAAGGAATAATAATAACGATTTGGGCTGTTCAATTTGAATCGGGCAATTAGTTGTTTCCATTTTTGGGTACCTTATTTTTAAACACCCAATACAATTTCGTTAGAGTAATAAATAATTCGAGAAGTAATACGAATGTAAGGAAAGGAGAGTATGGAAGATAACATTAGGCTTTTTTATCTTGGCCACCCCAATAGGGAATGAAATAAAGGTACTCAGCTGTGCTTGTATATAAAACGTTTGCCTCTAATTCCTATATCAAGGTTAAGAATTTGGAAAATACGTATATACCCTCGGGAAAGTGATCTCACTTGTTAGCGGAGCGACAACAGCGATGGATCCATTAGCCCACCAAACAGGGGGAGGAGGGCTCCGTGAGGTGGCGAGGAGACGAAGAAGGGCTTCCGTCCGCTGAACTAGCTAAGGACAACCAAAACACACACTCTATAACACCATTCCATGCCATTTCCGGGCGTCCCAGGTCAGCTGTTGACCGAGGACGGAAGCCCTTCAAAAGTGAAACCAACAATTCGTGGGGACGACGAGATCGGAAGGGAACCGTCCTTGAACGCAGATCAAGCGTCGGCGTCTCAAGAACCGACCCACGGGCTCCTCGAGCGGCACTCTTGAGAATCCTTCCCCAATGTAAACCAAGACACACCCCTTCACTCGCGGAAAATTTGAAGACTGTTGACACGTGCGGTCGGAAGAATTTTCTTCATTTGCCGAGCGAGAATAATTCTGACCACCACGATCCTCTTCCCGTTAACAACCATTTCACTTCAGACAGAACACATTATGGATATTCCGTATCAAGTTCCCGAGGGTTCATTGTATTCGTAATTAAAAAATTTACAACTCAAGTAGTGTAAAAATAACATTGAGAGATCAAGCCTCCTTTGTATGTGCTTCCTCGCCACACTCTAGTTCAATGCATTGATTGAGCTCAGAGTGTTCTGACGGCGGTCAAGCAGTGCAGGCAGTGATTATATCGTAAACTCGACGCCACGTGCCCGATTGCCAGTGTCGCGAAGTGGACGCCCGCCGATGGTACTGCGTCTTCAAAACTTGGTTCTTATGGCCCTCGGTTGTGGAAGGGTGATTGGGCGGAAATCGGAACCCTTGATTGAAACTTGATTCACATCATGCTTGCAAGTAAAGTTATTTAAAATATTAATCTCGTAATTGTTTTTGCCTAAAAATATCTTGAGAGTGCCGCTGGTACCTCCTCGCAGTTCGGCGCCGCTAGTGGTCGCTTGTGGTTCGTGAACCTCGGACCGCCCCAACCATAGAGACTTGAGCAGAGGAAAGAGGATGGGTGTGGTTGAAGCGAGGGCAATAAAGGGTGACGAGAGTTGAATCATGACCGATAACCAGATGCGAATGAACCATCCAAGGAAGACCTATTCAGCAAGAGAAGAGGGACCTCGACCACTACACGGAAGACTTCCACTAACCATTATTCCACTTGAAAAAACTTGTCCTGATTTACCATCTGTATTTATTATTGTGTTGTCCCAGCCATCTGTATTTATTATTGCTTATTTCGCTTGTATCTTTATGTAACAAATACAATCTGCCGCTTCACGGATAACCGAGGGAAAGCCAATTGCCAAATCACCCCTTTTTGTTTCCAATGACGCTTCACGTTTTGGCTCCCTCTTGCACCGCCTCACGGTAAACATTGTCAACCAATGCGGCTTCCACTTATGGCGGCCTGAGTGAGGTTTTTCCCGTTTCCCTCACTCCCCCGGGCGAATGCCGGGCCATGTGCCACTCCGGAGTAGTATCCATGCAATAGTATAAACTTTCATGCAACCGCAATTTGTTTGTCCAATCCATAGTAGACTTTCTTTTACACCCGAAGAGGCGAAAGCCTATAACGGGATTTGCTAAGCATCAACATATTGTAAATATTTATGTATTATATTGTACTGTAAATAAGTTTAGCAAATAAAACTCTTGAAATTGAATTGAAAAAATTGAATTGAAATTGAGCCATGACCGAGATAGGTTGGCGGGAGTTAGCGTGCTGGAGGACCTCTCGTACTGCCAACTCGTATATCATATTTATGCTTTCAGTAGTCAAATAATTACAAATTTTATATGAAAAAACTTCCAAAGCAGAGAAAAATGTCCAGCATCTTTTCCTGAAGGTACTCTCGGGATTAAGAAACAACGGAATGACCTCTAGTTTTCTCGCCTTCCGACCTCTCACTGACCCACTCCCCTTTCATTCTAGCCTCCGGTGGTCCACCTGCTGAAGAAGGATTGGCACAGAGCTCACTCAAACCAACCCCCTAAGTCTTTTTTTTTAATTCACTATTAGAATGTCCAAGGGAGCCGACGTCATCTCCTCTATGCCCTGGCTCACGGCCAATGATCATTCACTTCAGTAAACGTAATATGAAAAACTATTTAATTTATTTAATTTACTTTCTTAGTTGACCTAAGCATGAATAAAGTCTAATAGATGTATCTATTAGTTTTTCAATTATCAGCTTTTCCATGTGTCTAGAAAAAGACAGCTTTCAGCCATAATTTATGATAAGGTTTCAAATGAATTAGCATCACTTAGTGCGAATTTGGTTGCAGCAGAGGAATTTGAAAAAATATGCAAAGAAATGAAGCCCAACAATTTTAAAGTACGTTAAAAGGATTGCGAATATAACTGTCAAAAATTATCGCGATTGATGCTTCACCTGGTATGCAATAAATTGATGATTTTTTCATGCACATAGTGAAAATAAACGATATCTCGTAGAAGTAGGTTAACCGAAAATGAAATGAGACACCCTAAGGAAGGGTCTACAAATATTTAAAAAATTGGAAAACGTTCATCAAAAGCAATTCTTTCGATCCTAATTAAAAAGTCATTACAATGTAATTAAAAAATCATATTTGAAAAACGAAACAAATAAATTATAGAAACATCATAAAAAATTAATCATAGAAAAAGTTATTTGAAAGCCTTCCAAAAAGTCCGACTCAGGCCGAATTTATGTCTTTTTGAACCTGAAAATGTGATATTGTTTTAGTAAAAGTCTTAAAACCTATGGTCATAGAAGGAAACTCATCGAGAAACATTGAAAATATTGGTCAAACCATTCCTTATGAACGGCCTGAAATACTAGGTCTCCACGGCAACCTGTTGCAAGGTAAAAACACTTGCTAATGAAAACTGATAACAAAATCTCGCCGCGGGCTGCTTGAGTTAAAAGCAGAAGGATATCACCTCATGCGTTCCGAACCCGGACGTATGAGGGACCCTTCGTCCTCGACACCCTTCCATTTTACTAAGAAACTATGAATAGTGACTAAATGATCCGAAAAGGATTTTTATGGACAAGGTTTATCAATAACGAATCATTAAGTCCGAATCTGGTGTATTTCAACTGTGATTCACGAACAATTGTTATGACTAAATACTTTGTAATTTCTCCTATCCTCTCTGACGTCACAAAAGGAACCGCAAACAGTTTCATGCCTATCAAGCCACTTACAAATGAGAGCGTCGCTCAGCAGCAGTATCCCTAGCCATGGGATCCTCGAAGCTTTGGAAGAGGGCTACAAGAAGAAAAAGTAGTCAACCCTTCGAAGGTTAGGGAAAGTCTCTATGCCGCCCCGCAAGGTCGTTCATTGACATTATGTAGACGGTGGCCCCATGACTCAGAACTCAGTCGTCCAGAACAGTGTCATCCATAAATTGCACAGTGCGATAAAATATGTGCACATTTCCTCTCTCCGAACCGTTCTCCCTCCTCCATGAATGACGTAACATAACGAGACGGCGTATCCCTCCTCCCTCATCTATTAGGGATAAGGTACGTGTGACTTCCAGGTGACAAACAGCCCGAGATGATGTAGATAGAAAGTATTTGGCATGATTATGAAAACAGTCATAAGTTATTTAGCTAGGAGGACTCACATAGGTTTGCTTATATTTTCTGCCTCTTATTAATTTTCCACCTTTCTCAAGAGTAAGGCAATGTGAACGAAACAAAGAATGTACGATTACCCAACAACCAAAGTTAAAATGAGTCGGATGAAACAACAAAACCTCCCAAACCCGTGTGAAACTGTTTCTCATTTTAGATAGTAAGAGTGACTTATGATCCACATTGATCTGAATCTCTTCCTTAAAAGCATTCTGTAATGCCTCATGTCTTAAACATGGGGTCTTGACAGCCAATCCATCGTCCTTACTTTCCTTTAGTTTCCAAGTACGCGCCAAACGTGCCTACGATTATTTTCGACTATATATCGAGGTATTAAATCGTATGAAATTCGATTTCTACTATTCGATTGATCGCACGTGCCGGTTGTTTTGTTGATGGCGTTCATGGCTAATGTTGATGAAATGTAAAGTGCTATTATTCAGTGATATTTGGTTTTAAAAGCTACGAAGAGACACAGCATTAACCATGGTTAAAGAAAGTGTGAGTGACAGAGAAGTTAGAGAGGTGACGATAAAGAAACGCCGAAAAACGACCACGGCTCCCGCCACCTCAACGTTAGCAATAGCCAAAATCCCGGAAGGGGATGTTTATAAGGTGTGATTATGCTTTGTAGTGGCTCCTGGCATTAAGTTTGCCCTAAGTCACGTGAAAATTGTTATTACGACTACATTATTAACCTTTCAAAATCTTACTGTTGTTTGGTTTTTTTTTATATTTCATTTTGTTGCAGAATGTTATGGAATTTGAGGAAGACGAGGCATGCCTTAGGGACCCAGAAAATGATGTCCTCCTATTTAAAAATACCTGCGACGAAATTAGGAAGGCCATGCATGAAGTAGCTGAACTCAAAAAGAAAAATACTGAACAGGTTAGTGCGGGAATCAGCCATCAGTAAGTTAATCCTATTCATAAATTGTATATTCTGTGGTTTATGGAATAATCCAGGGAACCCATGGCACGCAGAGCAAAAACCGCGTACCCTAAAGTTGCCGTTGACATTTGTGTATAGTAACTAACAAGCGAATGCAGATGAAATGTTGTGATTGTTAGGAAAACATATTTAATATTAGAATACGTGATATGTATATAAGGTTTTAATGTTTTTGTACCATTTTGTCGTCAGGCCCAGGCGGAGATTGCTGAAAAGAGAACGGCAACGTCCCTACTGTTTGTATTTTTAAAGAAACTGAATCGCTTAGAGAAATTCCGCACGAAGAAGTCGAGAGATATACTTAACAAAGAAAAACAACAAGTAGATAGCTATCATTTGCAACTGCAAAATCTTCTGTATGAAAAGTTGCATCTGAAGAAAGAAGTGACAAAGTGTTTGGAGTTTAAGTAAGTTTAGTTATTGTTTCCATCCCTCTAGTATTGATCATTTCCTTTTACCATATAAGAAGAAAATAACAATTGTAAGCTTTTTGATAATGTTGTTCACATCTTTCACTCCTTATTGCTATAAAAAGCAAGTTATTGCTTGCAGGCGTCTTGAGTTTACTCCTTCCTATTACCCCATTATCATCATGCATTTAAGTTTTAAAACTTAGTAGCTTCTATATTCACAATATTCTTATGTAATAAACATGTTGAATAATAAGTATTAACCATTTTTCACTTAAAGTCATACAATGGGATGTATGCGACATAATACTGATAGTGAAGTTCTGTGAAATGATATATCCTGTTAAGTTACCTTTAATGCTGATTGTCACAACTTTTTTATGTTACTTACCTCTTAAGTGGTTTTTTGTTGACTATCTAATTCATAGATCCAAGGATGAAGAAATTGACCTTGTTCCTGTGGAAGAGTTTTTCAAGGAGGCCCCAGAGCACATATCGAGACCAGTTAGTATAATCGCCTTATGGTTTAACTTTTTTTTTACTTCTCCATCACCGGCCTGATTTACTTTTATTTAATTTAGGAGATTTCAAAGTCTGATCCACATCAGTTAAAGTTAGCACGTTTGGAATGGGAGCTGCTGCAAAGAAAGCAGCTTGCTGACCAATGTCAACAACTGCAGGAAGCAAAGGAAAAGGTTGCTGCAGAAATTCAGAGTAAAAGAGAGAGGATGGAGAATATAACTCCTCGCCTTAACAATATTCTTGAGGTAAGCAATTTAGAATAAAATAGTATATCATAGTTGAAACATATCAATTCCCACATTTGCATTCAGAGATTTATCCAAGCAATTGAGTGTAAACTGTGTGAATAACTTTGATCACAACTGGTGGTATTCTGCAATACTACTGAGTGTCTGTGGTAATTTTAAGGAAACGATAAAATGTATTAATTAACTTGCTTGTGAACATGGTAGTCTTGTGGGTAGAGCATGGAAGTATTGACCAGAACACCCGGTTTTGATTACTGGGAATGGCTCTGAGCAGTGTCAGTTTCACTCAATCTCTGCATGATTTTTTGGGTACTAGAACTTAATGGGAAACCATAGGCAAGACAGGGAAAGGAACTGGTCCATCCCCCTCTACCCAGATGCACTAGGCCTGGGATGGTGACCCTTTTGACAATTGAGTATCAAAGTTTATGATATAAGAGTATACTCTTGACTAACATGCCAACTCATGGTGTGAGGCAGAGGTGTCTATTTTTTTTGTCTTTAAGAAGTATATATGATATTTTCATAATAAAAAAACATGAAAGTTTAAATGGATTCCTCAGTCATTAGAAATTCTTTTTGGGGTATAAAATTGCCTTTGTTGGAGGAATAAGGTAATATTTGGAATGAATGTTGTTGATTCTCCCCGAGTTAAGAGAAAAATAGCTCAATTATTTCCGAAGAAAACTTGCATGTTAAAAGTAAATAAAATGAACTTGAATCAAAGAAAGAGAGCACTCCAGCGGTTCTATTAAAGTGATGGACATACTCTGAAAAATTCAGACAATCTACTAGTCTTGCTCTGTCACATGTGTGGCATATGAGAAAAATGTTCAGCATGCATGTGAATGAAAGTAAAGTGCATGTTGCAGGAGATATTTGATGACTCGAATCCAAGGGGATTGTTCTGATGGCAGAGGCCATTATTGTGCATGGTACTCTTCCTAGTCTCCCATCTGCAGTTGGTTCTATTTTACGTTTTTGCTGTTTTAACCCTTTAATCTAAACTCTCTATGGAACTTCCCCTATCACTCTCCCAGCTCTGATGTGCCAGTATAAAAGTTCAGCATACTATTTTGGGCACTGCCATACGTTTGCCATTATTGCATTGGGGCTTAGTACTAGGTGAGCTGTACCCTCACATATCAAACCAACCTTTTCGTTGATTACTGTGGTCACTGGTTTATATACTTATCAGAGGTAGGTGCAAAGAAGCTTTGCAGTATGGTGAATTTATTTATTTTAGCATGGTCAACAAGGAATGGCTTATTGGTAAAAAATATTTTTATTTTTGATATTGAACAACCAAGGGTTTGATTTGATGTTGTGGTTACCTTCATAAGGGTTAATATGATATAACTCAGCATGCCAATATATGATCCACTGTTATGAACGCAGCTAAATATAAGGAAGGTAAAAATGTTACCCTTAATTGGTGGTGTTTGCTTTAGGTGGCCATATGAGCAGTAGTATGGCTCATAATTGGCATCTCCATCATATTCAATATTTGTACTCCAAGTAATCTCAAAGGTGCTTCTATGAGCTGTGTACAACTCAGAGTCTAGTAGAAAGAAGCTGGGATGGTTGTCATGCAAAACCTTCCTCTCTTTTGCCAATTCAGGAGAATCCACATTCATGTCATATCAATGGCAAATCAACATAAATACCTTCATTTTGAGTGTTTTTGTCCTTTGTCAATATTGTACTAGTAAATAGGAATGGTTCTTTCTGGAATGCAACTGATTTTATCTTGCTCATCCTACTTCATGCTGTGCACAGATTCACAAAATTAATAGAAGTAGCCATGACTTATTTTAAATGTACACTTATGAAAATAAGATTTCTTTTCATATACATTTTGAAAATACTACCTTGAACAAAAAGTTCCCGGAATAACCACCGTGTGGCGCTCCCATCGTTCCGATTTGGGTTCTGTTTTTTTGTTAAATTGGTACATCTGTTGTTGATATTCCCTTTAAATCTTAGTGTCATAACTTGACATTTGCAAAAGTTACGTAGCCAAGAGTACATCTATCTCTGTGTGTGTTGGCGATTTTTTACAATTGCAGAAATGGATTTAAATTTGCAACAACGAACTTGTATTAAATTTTGCGTAAAAAACGGATTTAGTGGCGCACGGACGTTGGAAATGTTGGAAAAGTGTTTTGGCAACGATTCTCTAAAAAAAACGGTCGTTTACCAGTGGCACGAGCGGTTCAGAAGTGGTCGTGAGTCAATTGAAGATGATGAACGCAGTGGCAGACCATCGACATCGAAAGTCGGTGAAAAAATTGATAAAGTAAAAGAAATGTTGGTCAATAACCGCAAATTAACCATCAGAGAAATAGCGGAGGACTTGAACATTGCCTATGGATCCGCCCAAGACATTGTGGTTAATGATTTGGGTTTCCGTCGTGTAGCAGCAAAGTTGGTGCCAAAAGACCTCAATTTCATGCAAAAAAGAGACCGTGTTGACGTCGCAAAAGACATAATTTGCGAGGCTGAATCCGATCCCACATTCATCAAAAGGATCATTACTGGAGACGAGACGTGGGTTTATGAGTACGACACGCAATCCAGACATCAGGCAAGTGAATGGCGTTCACCAAATGAGCCGAGACCAAAAAAACCACGTCGTTTTCAGTCAAAAAAGAAGGCAATGCTGACGGTTTTCATGGATTACAACGGTGTAGTGCATCATGAATTTTTGCCAGAAGGCCAGACAGTAAACAAAGAGTATTATTTGGGCGTTATGAGACGTTTGCGTGAAGCAATTCGCCGAAAGAGACCAGAAATCGTTGCACAGTGCGTCGAGACCGTCGCACAGTGCTATCATTATTCGTAATTTTTTGACGAAAAATGCAACAAATACCATCCAACAGCCACCGAATTCACCTGATTTGGCTCCCTGTGACTTCTTTCTGTTCAATCGAGTTAAAAAACCATTATGGGGAACGCGTTTTAGCAGCCGAGAGGAAGTAATGGAAAAATCGCAGGAAGCACTGATGGACATACCGAAAACCGAATATAAAAAATGTTTCGAGGATTGGATCAAGCGCTGGCATAAGTGTGTTGCAGTCGATGGGGATTACTTTGAAGGGGACAATATAGATTTAGATGAATAAACTTGTATTTTTAATTTTCTGAATAAATTCCGGGAACATTTTGATCAAGGTAGTATATGTTATGCCTACAGGCATGTAGCTGCTCATCTCTGTGTAATGTGCAACTTGATCTATTTGTCAGTGCCAGTGATGGTTACAATAACTATTCAAAGTATCTATATGAATAAGAAGAATTAATTTACTCCTCCACATAATCATAGGTTACCCAACCCCTTCAAGATTATCTTGGACTACCATTAGATAAAGTCCGGAAACAACATCAAGTGGCATATCTATTACCCAGGCCACTCTACATATTGTATGTACAAGCAGATGCTTACAGAGAAGCATGCGGTAAGTTAATTTTTTCAATGACATTAGTTTTTTTTTTAATTTAGATATTGTTTAGAAGAAGTTCTCTAACATTTCTGTAAAAATCTTCCTCTGTCCAGATAAGTTGATGACCGTAATTGTTGGTGGGGATGAGGAAGAAGCTGTTAGGCTGCAGCATTCTATGGCCACTGGGTCTAATGACTTTGAAAATAATGATGATTCAGATTCTGATCCAGAATTGGAAGCTCCTGAGGTGGGTGAAAATTCTTAAGTTTTGCTAAGTGGCAGTGCATATAATTAAAAGAATAATTCCAGTTGTTATCTGGAAAGGTTTAACTAAATTTTATTGTAACCATTTCTGTCTCTTTAATGAATTAATATATGTCATTCTTAGTATTTGACGTCTATGGCTTTCCAATTAAGAAGGAAATGTAATGTTTGCTCTTATATCTAAATAGGATATTGGAGATAGACAGAAAAGACACAATCGCAAAATGTCGAGGCAAGATAGGTTAGAAGAACGAAAGAAAAGACTGCTGCTGAGTCATCCTCTGTATGTTGAGATACAAATAAAATTGCCTGGTATGATGATTATGGTTTGGTTTTGCTTCTCACTGAAGCCAGTTGATGGTACAATTCTTTAGAAATTTTCAATTAAAAATTTTTTTTGTGACTTCCTTTTTCATTTTCCAGATAATAATCATATTGTAATTACCTTCCACTATTTGATTAATCTTCGAGTGGTCACAGTGAAGCCAGTAGTTGGATTCTTACAGGGCTTTCATGGAATTTCTGCCAAGTTAGTAGTCATGTATTTATTATTTTACAAAACTGTGTCATCCTTATGATAAATCATGGTGCTCTGTGTTTTGATGGCCTAGTTGTAGTTAATGTGGGTATAAAATAAACATCAATTTGATAAGTCAATTGCATTAATTAATTTTGTATAATAACTTACTTTGTGTCTAATTCATTTTTCAGTGATCTCATTGCATCTCAGAACATCTTGTCAGAACTGTTTCATGGAGATGATGGCAGTGAAAGCCCAAATGTAGCCAACCACTACCAGCTTTCAAATGTTGGTTTAGATCATTTTAAGGCATATATTCCCCTGCTTGGCATTCCTTATATATGGGCTCAGAGGTTGGCAGGACTTGATTTCATGGCCTCTCGTCCAGATGTAGGAGGTGATTCTCGGGTATGTGGAACATTAAACGAATGTCAGCACACATTGCATTCCCTGCTCTTCCTAGTTTTCAGTTTTCATTTATTGAGTTATTTACCTGCAAGTGGACAAAGAAAATGGATACATAAAATCCCCTAAACGACCCAAAGTTTGGTTTTTCGAAGGTGAGGTTGTTGCTCTCTTCAAGCTAAGCACATGCAGTGTGATAAATTCATTGGTCAGAATAGTGGGCCTAGTGGGTTTACACATGTCAATTGCAATTTCATGCAGATCTAGGACTCATTTCCTGAAAGCTGGCAAATCAAGTCCCTGTACTTCTTTCATACTTAGTCTCCCACAAATAAAATATACTGGCAATGAACGATACAGCTCTCAGAATATTAGGGGAGGAGAGGGAGTTTTGGGGGAAAATTCAAAGAAAGGAGGGAAAGTTGATGCAGAGCATAATGAGGGGCAATGGAAAGTTAAATGTTTTTCCTTAACCGTAACTTATATGCAAATTTTAATCTTTAGGAATTGTAGATAAATCATATCCAGTGGCCTGAGTTATTAGTTTCAATTCATTACTCAAACCAAATGGTGTGAAAACACCTCTTCATCATGCTATTATTTGGTATTATTTATTGAATTTAATATACCTGTCCATCTGCTCATTCTTAGGGAGCAGTTGGAAATGAAGAAGTGGCATGTCCAGAAGTCAGCCAAGCCAGTATGGAAAGTGTGGTGAAAGCAATCCGCCACCGTCTGAAAGCACGTTTGGCCTTGTGCCGTCAGGTTCAAGCATTTGGTGAGCAGCGTGATCAGTAAAGATAAAAAAATGAATAGTAATATTGTATTTCTTCCATTTTGTTTTTTAAATGTAAATAATGCCATAAACTTGAAACATTTTCGTTCTTAGCTTTATTAGTACACACAAAATCGGCATACTAATGTTGATGAATAGCACATAAAAAAAGACTGTTGGCCATTCTAAAATACAAGGGATCTTAAGCCACTTTTAGCAAGTTGTGCTATCTTATTTTCATTAAATATTTTACCTGTAACTTTTATGTTCTTAAACACATCATTCAGTTCTTATTTGTGGCTGCCTAGCCAATCATTTTATTTACCTTTTGTATAATTTGATTTGTTTGAATAAACTTTTTTTCTTGAGATGTGGACATTTTTTTGTTGTATGGGGATGGAGACCATCGATTGGTATCAAAAAGATGGGAAAAACTTGCAGGGGCAAATATTTAATGTTTTCCATTGCGGAGATTCCTTTGACGTTACATGAGAATTTGTCTGATTTTTTATTTATTGTGTTGTATAATTTCTCCTTTCACTTTTCACACTAACTCATGTAAAAATAACATTAGTAAAACTCTGACAATGATAGTAAACTGCATGATTGTTCTTGAAAAAAGTGCATTAGCTGTTTTTAATTGAATTAGAACAGAATTTCCTCCTTATCTCTTGAGCAGTGGAACTAACAAAAACTAATAGAAATTGAATGAGGGCATATGGCATCTTTACGTTACCATTTGGTTAAGAGAAGGGAAAAAAGTCTTTGAAAAGAGAGAGAGATTTATATTTTTTAATGTTTTCTTTATTCTGTATTTTTCTTGTGAATTTTGTAAAGGAAATGAATCTGAATTCATCTCTTCACCAGTCTTTTATTTTGTTTCTTTTTCTAACCTGCCAGCTTGAATTTTCTCAAAATTTTCCTCAATATTAAAATTGAAAGCAAATAATGTTAATGCTTGTTTATCTCTTTTCTGCAAATATTTATGGATAAAAACGAACTGTAGTTCATGTATTTTGCCCTGAAGCTGGTAATGAACATATGTTGTGGCTGTCAAAAAATATTATAGTTATGCCAAGACTGTTTGGGGTTTATCGGGTTTGGTAGGTTACTAAGTTTTCTATTCCTAGGAATGTGTAATTTTTAAAATCAACTTACTATGTATTAGAATCTTTGGAACTTGGTGATGTGCTTAGTTTTTGTCATAATGCTAATTCCTTTTAAAATGCCAACCACTAGTATATTCTTTATATCTCAGATGCAATATATTTTGAAACTAGTGGTACTTTTTGTTGCATATAGATGCCAATTCCAGATTGCATGGTAATTTTGAAGAGATTTAGTTTTAAGAATTAAACTTGTCAGTTGCATTTATGTTTTCACCAATCATTTGCCACTAGTGGCTCAAAGAAAATAGAAAAAGTCAGCTGCCTAAAGTTATGATTATATCCAGGAACCATTTTATTTTGGAGATTATATGAGATACAGAGTGAATCTCCAATTCATTCTAAAATGACTAAATATTGTATTTGCTCTCTCATTCTTTTATTAAGGGCTACAATATGTTTTGATATTCAAGACATTTTCAGGATATCATGGATATTGAAATATGTTGTACTTAAGTCATAAAAAGAATGGCAGAAAATACAGTATATATTTTAATTTATTTACGAAGACAAATTCAACAGTAGTATATATTTTTGTATTAAAAGAGCATCTGATGCAAAAATAAATTTCTATGTATTTTTTCCTTGGCCTTTAGATATTGAATATCAGGGTAAATTCCATTCCCAATGCATGAAAGAAAATGTTGTAAATCCTATTGGGGCTGTGTATTTTAAAGTATTCAGAGAAAGTTGGAATATTTTCCATTTGTTAAATCAAACAAATTACTTCGCATGCAACTAGAGTAATTGTTCAGTTTTTTTATAGATTTGGCATTGCGTTGTATTGACTTGACTATTGAAACTTTTTTACTATCATTTTGTCCTTGAATAATTCACTAAAATGCCTATCACTGAATAAAATAAAGTTATTTGGCGATTCTTAGGTGCAATAGTCATGGAAAATAGATTGTCAGGATTGAAACTATTCTTAAACAGAGCACTTCAATTTACAGAAGCAGGAGGTATACCAGTGCTCCCTGCACTGCGTAATATGTTTGCCACTAAATTTGGAGCTGAGCTGGCTTCATGGCACATAGCTACATGGGATGACTACAAAGTAGCAAGCACAACGCAAAGATTGGTTCAAGCGGGAGCAGTTACGAGAGCAGACAATTTGTACAGGGCTGTCATTAACCGTGGGACAGGTAAGATGAAAGACTATATAGCAGATGGGTGAATAGCTTTTTCTATTACACTGATTGCATGTCTTAAATGAGGTTTGATAACCTAACATTTTCATGGAAATATGAGTACACTAACAATTTTTTTAGTCTCTGATTACTCTTATGTGACACTTCAAGGCCAGCAATATTTAAAGGATGGTGTAGGAGGAGGAAAGAGAGTTTGGTCAGTCAGTCTGGTGGTTGAGATTTAAAAATAGGATAGAATCCATTTTGAAGTGGGTCCCAGCATCCCAGCATATGCCCTGAATGTATGAGGGTCCTTTGTGTCCCTTCTTATATGGTACGAAAGGAATGAAACAAACTCCTTTATCTTCCAAAGCTTTACAAACCAATGGTCACCATATTTTACTTGTCACTCATTAAATTAGAAACAGTTATCTAATCTTACATATTTCCAAGTCAATTTTAGCTGTAAATACCTCAGATTTATTTTATGGCTATAACAATCTTAGATATTATGTAGGTCCTTCAATAAGTCCTTAGAAAGTCCAAGAGAAGGTCTTTGTAGTATCTAAAAAGATTTGCTTTTATTATATAAACCTCATCTCACAATAGACTGCTGTTAAAGTTCCAGCTATATCCATCACGTGGTTTCACTTTCATAGTTGGTTGATGCAACAAACCTTTTAATTAGAAAAATGGGGGAAAAAAATGAAGTTCATGGCAAATCACTTTGTGTCGGCGACTGTTTACAATTGGTTAAATGAGCTTAAATGTGACAATATATCCATAAATGATGGACATCATTCAGGATATCCAGTGAAGGTGACTTCCTCTGCAATGATTGACAAACTCCACACTATGGTTCTGAGTGTTCGACAAATCAAAGTTTGCAAAATAGTTGAGGCCACTGGTGTATCTCAAATTACAGTAATTTTTCAATTTTGCTTGAAAAATTGGGTGTGAAAAAAATCTGATGGATGGGTGCCGCGTTTGCTGTAGGTGAAGAATAAACACAATTATATGATCAGTTCAGAAGCTGATTTGGTGCTTTTCCGTCACAATCCTGAAAGTTTCTGTGTTGATACAAAACTATTGACGAAACGTGGATACACTGGTACACTCCAGAGACAAAGGAACAGTCAAAACAGTAGGCTTCTCAAGACGATCCAGTCCCAAAGACAGTGAAGATTGTGAAATCGGCTAACATGTTGATGGCCATTGTTTCTAGGAATGCATGTGGAATTATCTACGTCAATTACTCTCAAAAAGGACAAATGATTAATGCATTGTTATTCCACCAGTTGAGCAAATAAATCAAGAAAAAGTCCTCAAACAACATTCACCAAATTTGGCCCACAGTATTGTTTTTTATTTACATACTTAAAAAAATGGCTGGGTGGAAAGCAAATCATGTTGAACGAGGAGGTATCGCCAACACATGCCTGTTTTGAGAACCCTCTGATTTCCTAATTTTTGGACTGCTTAAAAAGTTGGTGAAATGCTGGGAAAAGTGTCATGAAAAATGTCTAAAAATAAAAAAAATTACCCATAATTGTTTGTTTTCCTATTTTTTCCTATGGACTTATTGAATGACCTACATAGAATGTAATGGTAGCATTGTCATTTTAGATTGACTTACCTATCTAATACTTCTTGCTCCATCAAAATGATGCAAAATTATTTTGCTTGAGACAGAATAGCAACAAAGAAATTGGAGCAGGGCAATAAAGCAGCATCAAGTAAAAATTTCCTAATTGCAATCCTAGAGTATGCATCACGGTAGATAAGTTTAAGTTGATACATATTGTTAATTCAATGGTTCTACAGAATATATCTTAACAAGCTATATAGTTTAACTGGTAGGTCATAGTCCACACCTTATAGTCATATCACGAAAAGTGAAGAATCAGGCGTGATATTGTGGAATCGAGACATAATGAAAACTTTGTTGCAATTTTCCACAGTTAAAACTTTATTGCCGACCATGGTTTCGATACACTGTATCATCTTCAGGTGACACCTGAAGATGATACAGTGTATCGAAACCATGGTCGGCAATAAAGTTTTAACTGTGGAAAATTGCAACAAAGTTTTCATTATAGTCATATCATTTATATGTAAGTTATGTTCTTTGGCAATGAATTAACTATGCATGACCAGTGTTGTGTATGAAACATTCATGTTAGATAGGAGAATCCCAAAAATAATAAAATAATTTACTCATTATCTGGTATGCTTATCATCAGCTCTGAATAAAATTTAAAGATTTGAGTTCACTTAGAATAACATATACAATTCATGGTTTAATTTGACACATTTCAATTGGCTCCATATGGAAATATTTTTGTGCTTGTAAATAACACACCCTAACTGGTTTTATTTAAGCATGATTTAAGCTTTTTTCTTAACCCTTTCACTCTCATGCCATTTTTGGTTTTCAACCCCAGGATGTTCATGCCTTCTTTTTGAATATTTCAAGCTTTTTTCTGATAATTTTTGTTAGTCTGTTGTTAGGTCAGGGATATTGAAATTTGAACTGAAAATTGAAAACTTATTGAAATTTCTTTTTAAAAATTTATTGGATGTAAAAATAAAAAGTAATTTTATAAAATATGTTCAGTACAAAAAAAATGTTTGGTGGAGCTCCCAATTTTTATAACAAATAATGTAACTATTACAACCTGTACATTTATCAAACAATGGATCATATATTATAAAATGTTTACATATGTAACTCTGTCATATCCAAATTTAATGCTAACATTCCTATTTGTTCATGAGATATAATGCATAATATGAAAAAGTACTTTTCACACCATCAGCATTTGTGTAGGAAGTGGTTCTTTTGGGTTTTCTTCCGCGTGTATCCATTTTCCAGACAATATTTCGCTAACGTTCCAGTTGGCGTCCTCAGGTCCACTGAAGTGCCAATGCAGGTTTTGGTCCAATATATATATACCCTCCGTTTGGCGACTATTTTGGCACCTATGAGGGTATATATAGTATATTGGACCAAAACCTGCATCGGCACTTCAGTGGACCTGAGGAAGCCAACTGGAACGTTGGCGAAATATTGTCCGGAAAATGGATACACGCGGAAGAAAACCCGAAAGAACCACTTCCTACATCAAAAATCTCCGCGGAAGCCTACATGGAAACGTCAGCATTTGTGTTTGCCCAACACTCTCCATGCCTTTATTACATCTAAATGCAGACAGTTCTGGGTCTTTTTCTTTTATTGAAGAGCTGCATTCACAACAATTAACCCATTTTTTATTTTCTACTTTTGATGAAATACCCCTCATTGAAACCCTCTCATCATCCAAATACTCAATGATACTGATTACGAACGTTTAGCCTGCACTAAGATTTCCCAGATCCTTTGCACTTTTTCATTGTATAGAACATACCTATTCAGACATGCCAACTCTCCCGATTTAAGCGGGAGACTCCCGATTTTTCCTTCTTACGTTCTTGATGAACTGTTCAAATTGTGTACTTAGCTTAACATGTTAATAAAGTGTGACATTCATTAAAAATTGGCAAAGTGTCATAAAGGGATTAAGGTGCCATGCAAATATTGTGGTAATTAAAAGTGATTACTTCGTGATACACTTCTAAAAATCTCCCGATTTTTCATTTTTGAAATTGGCATGTCCTCCCGATTTTTCATTTTTGAAAGTTGGCATGTCTGCCTATTCAAAATTATCCTAGGTATCATATTGAATTCGACTTTTATCCAATATTTTATGCTCTTACTGTCATATATGTAAACATATAACATCATATCTGAAGTGTCAATCTCCCCATAAATTTATTATAATGGCAAATTATTCCTGGTTTCAGCTTAATTTTATCATCCCCAGGTACATTAGACTTTATTTCCTCATCTATTTCAGTTGCTCGACTTGATAGAAGAAAAAAGGCCCTTTTTAAGATCATTTTTAATGGAATCTACAGGCAAGAACAGCTCCCAATAGACAGTATGGATTATTTCCTACTATAAAATTTCTTTTTGAAATTTCCTGGAAGAAATTTCCTATTTTTTCTAACAGTGGCAGTTGTATGGGTTCCAAGAGATAAGAAGTTTTCCAGCAAGTGGAACAGACATGAAGAAATTGTCAACAAAGACATGATAACCCTTCTGAAAATAATTCCCTCCTTATAAAAGTTTCATTGCCACAGTATATCCCAATTCATGCTCTTGTATTTCAGTTTAGTCTGTTTTACACTTGGCTCATCTGTATGTGAAGAACGGTAGGCAATAACTTGACACAGAATTGCACAGCTTCCAGAATTTGAACATCGATGATGTTTCTTGTTAGGTTAATATTGCAATAAGGTTGTTTTATTTTTCATCCTAACAAGATTTTCATAATCACTTATTTGTTCATGTGGTATGTAATGATGTCGAATGGAAAATTTCAATTAGCATTTCATCTCGCGTGAAAGATGAGGCCACAAATGATGATAGTATGGTAGAAGTGTTTGGCAGGTAGGTCATGCAAAATGACGGAAGAAGAATGAAAAAGATTGCGTATCCTATGTACGAAAACCTACAGGCATAAAGAGAACAAACATTTTGGATGGCGACTCATGGCCAATTAGCTGCGTCCGATGGATGGGGAAAGATACTTGCAAATACTTATGTTAATTTAAAATGAATAATTTCAAAAAACACTCTCATTTTGAAAGAATAAATGAACAAACAAAACATAATCAGTTTAACATAGATTGATGCTTAATTTTCATTAAATGACAATTTTTAAACTAGTTTTAAACCAGAGTAGATATATTGGCACCTTGAGCTTTTTATGGCAAATATGGGAAGCTGATATCAGCACCTTTGAGCGTCTAAGGGTTAAATGGAATGAAATAATAAGTGCTTGTTTTTGTCCGTATTTCAGCTCGGTTAATAGCCTTAGTTGCTGTTAAGCCAGATTATCCTCGCTCTCCAGCTGTATTTTCTTTGAACCTGCATTGGAATGGCGAACATAATAGCAGCAATGATGATGCTATTCGAGTGAGTTAACCAGAACTGTGGGGATATAGTATTAATATTTTCCCTGTGGTAATCCCTTATGGGCCATCAGATATGGTATGAAAATTTCAACCAATATTTCTAACACAAGTCTCAGTCATCCATATTTGAATTGCCTATTTGGGACTTATTGTCGCACTCTGCGGAATGATGAACCGCGAGTATAAATTAATGACTCCCAAGAATGAATATCATATTTCCCAATCTATAAGATCCACTTTTTTATTCCAAAATGTGTTCTCAAATCAGACTGCATCTTATGGTATGGCATCAGTACTGAGTCAGTAGTAAGCAAGGGAGTTTTAATATTGCATTGAAAGTACTTCCAAAAATATTCCCCATTAAATCTTCAATTTATAACATGTGGCACAATCAGTTTCATTTCACATATGGTGCTGCTGTGAAACTTGATACACCTGGGACTGATGGGGATTTTGCCCTTATGCTGATACATGCATGCATTGTACATGTATTTCTCCTGATAAACTCTGAGTCTAGAAGCATTCAACCTTAAGTAGTAGATAATGGTTACTTTTAATACAAATTTCAATAATATCAAAATAATTACAGAAACTAAGCATCCTGTAATAAAAATAATAATAACCTCATGGGATCTTAAGAGAGAAGATTGTAAGTATTAGCATTGAGAATAGTGTATTTAAATGTGAATGTGTGACTTACACTTTAGAACACAGATACAAGGCAGCTTAAAGGCATTTTGACCCAGTGATGTCGTATTTCTAAGATTCTAAAATGTATAATCATTGACATATGTGTAGTTGCTCTTTTTTTTGTGTAACAATTCAATTTTCTTAGTATTAAGCATTAACATCAAAATATTCTGATCCCTTTCTTTATACTCTTAAGTATTTTTTGTTAATTCTAGCGTGAAAAATCACGGGTGCTTCTTATGGGTCAGAAAATGTGGCAATTTTCTATTATTTAATTTTATGTATTATTATATATTTAGGACATGGAGGCAGAAGTAAATGTGCATTGGAGAGAGCTGGCTAAAGGGCGTGGATGGGGTTGGGGGCTTCTTGCTGCTCAGTTCCTGCGGCTCATCTCTTGTCTTGACATTCACTTAGAGGCATCTGCTCCTAATGAATTCCCTCGTGATAAAGTCTTTTTCAAACCTGTGAGGTAAGTTTCAGTCAGCATTTGCATTGAGGATATAAATAAGAAAACATTTTATACACTCTTCATCATTTGTTCATCATGAAGTTTTGAGATCATTTTGACTCCTGTATAATGTTGATGTAATGTTATCTTCCAGAGGGCGGAATCGAGCGCGTCCTTACAAGTATCTTCCCATTGGAGGAGGAATCTTTTCACAGCGTTAAAATGGTGACTCATTGGGATGTTTCTTTTGTAATCCTATTGGTAGATTAATAAATCACATTTCTTTTGTAAATATGGATTTAATATTTTCATTCTGCCACTCAAATGATCTTTATGTTTTCTGCTGATTACGGTACTACTCGGTAAAAAATCCATGAGTTTTTCTATGATGACATTATGCAAATGATTTTTAGACTGAAATTATTGCATTGTAATGCACACTTAGTGGATGACTTGTTAAAAGTTATTGTCATGGCATCACCTGCAGTTTCTTGGAATGCATAAGATATAGTGGAAGGGTGTCAAACCAAATGCCAGGGACCAACTCAGTGAGGAAAGCACCAATCCACACACCATTAAATGCACAATTTACACAAAGGACCGGCTGTGACCTATTGTCCTATTAAATGAAAATGAGATGAAATCACAAGTGGTAAGGTTCGAATGTTTGTATTTCAGCCATGAGGAATTTGTGAGGAACACCTTTTTTGGTTATTTGTAGTAATGAATTTATGCAAGTATGCACTAATGTAAAAATGATTGAAAAACGTAATCAAAACATTATTTCACTAATTGTGTAAATTAGCAACAATGGAAAAACCATGCTGGAGCAAATTCAAAATGTTACAACTTGAAAACAATATGGATCGCTGTAATAATTTGCCTGTGTTAGTACCAAAGATAGTAATTATTATTATGCCACAAGTAGTTGATATTAAAGTAAAATTCAAATCTGACATGTTCAATGAGTTCAGAATAACAAATTCACAGTCAACAGCATAAAAATAGGGAAAAATTAGCAGTTGTCTTTGAGAAAAGCAAGTTTGTGAAGTGGAATAGAAGTATCTTATGGCAAACATAAACTAATGAACAAACTAGGCATGCATAAAAATGTGGATATAGAGCTGATCATTGAAAAGACAAAGAGTCCAGCATCTTCCAACTTCTGGTGCTGTTTAAAAGTAAATGCTGAGAAAACTGTGAGTGAGGATAAAATTTCATCTGCACCCGGAAATAGGACTCGACATATAAAAATGTATGCACCTGATCATAAATAATGTAACTTTCAGAATAATACCTCTTTAGTTGTAAATGCCCAATTAATTTTTATACCCATTTTTATGTGTTACAGGCACCGAAATGAAGTTTCCCGCCTCCAATGGGCTCAGCCAAATTTCGAATGCTATAAGAAGCCATGAAAGGCAAGAGATGACGAATATGTAGGTCAGGAAAAGCAGAGTTTATTGACTGCTTCGTGAACGGCAAGGAGGTACTCAGTCTCCCTCTGAAAATCACGTGCCTCGTCATCTTTACTTATCAGACGGTTTCGTCAGATTACAAATTGTGTAATGCTTAGGCTATCTTCTCTCATTGGAGGAACAGCTCCGTTTACCATATCATAACGCATTTTGCACTCCAGCGCCACCAAAGAAGCATATAAAAGTGAGTACCAATTGGTCCTACGGTGTACTGTAGCCCGTTCAATGATTTCGACACTGCCATTCTTGTTGATCTATCCTGAAATATTGACCGCATGCATGTCATTTGAATTCACTGTCTAGTGTCGAATTAGCTCTATCCCCCAATTTGATCATATCGGGTGATGGGAGAGAGAGCACCGAGGAAAATATTTTACACTTTCCGTTCGATTCACGAGATTGCACCCGTTTTCATTTTACGGAATGTCCGCTAGTCTTATTCGCATTACTTATGCTCGCTTTCAATCCAGAAAAATATTAATTCTACGAGTTCCTTTAGATTTATATTTTAAATTGATTTGTAAAAATTGTTTTGAAACATGGATGACTAATGATGATTTCTTTACGTGCGTATTGAAATCAAAGTTGTGGATTGTGCGTGCCACCCAGCCAATGAAAGGAAGTACGGATCATGTTACGGGATCCCGCGCGTCTTACAAGCATAGGACCTGGAATTTATCAGTCTCCTTTCACATCCCTATCCGTTAATCTCACGCTATGTTCACATCCATGTACAAATTGATGTTGTATGGATAAATTTCAGGAAATCTTTCGTCGGGTAAAGTTCAATATACTGACCCACATGATGTCTTCAATACGAATATAATCAATAAGATTCAATCCAGTGAAATTTATTTGAACTACTGAGTGCTTCTTCCAAAAATGATAAAACAGCTTAAGGTAGACATTTCACAAATTATGAAAATTATTTATGTTACTTGCGAGACTAATTAAGTATATGTATCTACATTATCAGTCCAAATATCGGTGATCATGCCTCGCTTTGGAACCCCAACTGGTGTCAAAAGTTTTCAAACAACCAATGAGGAGGAAGAAAGTTGTTGCCGATAACACAGGCCTACAAAAAATTTTTTTTTTGTGCCGGGAATCTTTGTGATGATTTTAACTATATTTGTAGAGCTGAATCCAAATATGAAATCCGTTTTTATTTAACAGCTCTACTTTTTTAGATATGGCACATCTTGCGATTAGTTGTTTTAATATTTGATATATTCCGGAAAATAATTTTCAAAGTTAAATAAATCTATAAGTATACTAATTTATAACCACTCTGCGGTGTTCCTTTTATTTTCAATAAACTGTCAATAAGTTTTATGTATATTTCTATATTGTAGGCCAATGAGATTAAAAAACAAAAATCGTTTGTATCGACTTCGGTAAAAGATTTATTGATAGCTCCAAGCGCAGTTTAAAATGTGTACTTCTTCACAATGGTAACAGGTTTGGCGCAATACCAATCGCTCATTCAACTAAAATGAAAGAAGAATACGATACAATAGCATTGGTCTTACAGAAGATAAAATTCCAGGAACATCGCTGGGTAATATGATATGGGAATATTACATTAATAATTATTAATATAATATTCCCATATCATCATGTAGAAGATTTTTTTAAGTAAGTAACAACATATCTATATCTTGAAAACTATAGCTGATAGGAAAAAACTAGTGTCATAATTGGATTCAGCACCCCAATTCTTCTTTAAATCAACATTAAAAGCTCCGGCACCAAAACCACTGTTGGCCTGTGTAATTAGCGCGGAATTCATTGACTCACCACCATAGGGTCTACGACAATCCAAGTAGGGCTCTTTAAGAACCCAGTTTTGTATTAGCAGCAGGACGGCTCATTTGCTATGGCCTTAAGGAATGGCCTATGGCATTAAGACCCACCAACCCTAGCTTACACAAAGAAGGGGACGCGCGACTGATGTCTTTCAAGTGTCTACCAAAACGTACAAGGTATCTGAGCAGTATTATAAATATTACAATAGTTATCTTCGTTATTACGCAGGCGAATCATTACAGCTATTCCTATTGTTTTCAAAGTGCAAAATTTTGGATACGTTTCCACATGGTTTTTCGTTGTTGCGAAAGAAGCCTCTTCGTGAACATTCGTTCATGCTAAAAGGTTTTGACCAGGTGCGATAGTTATTTTAAATGCTAGCAAATTTAGTCTCATAAATCCTTAGGATGAAGGAAAAATGGATGAAGGGCAGGTCGGCAGTGGGATGTTGAAGACTATAATAGAAGGGAGAACGTTAGGCAAACGAGGAAAGGGCAGGAACAGGATAGAGATGTTGGACGGGATGAAAGGAGGAAGGAAGTACACAGAGATGAAGAGGGACTTGTGAGTAGGTTGCTCGATTGTGTTTTCTTAGGAGTTACAAAATATTTATTTGGTTGTGTCCATCAAAAACCTACCTTAACTGGTAGATTACTTAATAATAATATGCTCGAAGGTTCCTGAGCACCTGCCTACTGCCAGGGAGAAATTCCCCTTATCGCGTACGTGTAAACACTGTCGCTCTCTGCTTGAAATGACGCCAATAAATATAATTTTATTCAAGAGTACTTTCAAGGAAAGATGGATAATTGTGTTCTCCTTAAGCGTTCTTGGCCTATTTCAGAAACGCAAAATATTGGGATTTTGTGATTTGATTAATCGTAAATATTAGCAGGCCTATCCAGAGAAATGTTTCGGTTTAGAATAATTTATAAAACCTAAGGATTTTGATAGGTGGATTTGTGAGACTTTGTTTCTCTAACTGAAATTTTCAAAACATCTGAAGGAAGCAAGAGAAAAATATGTCGAAGGATAGACCAGCATATAGAAAGCCATAATATCATTGCCGTACTTCTTTGGCTGCCATGGAAATTGTCTTGAAATGATTTCACATAAATAGATTTACCCATTCTGATCGGAATGAAAAAAAACATGATGCTGATTCCTAAATTTTCAGTCAAAAACTAGAAAAATTAATGTAGAAGTTAGTCTAGTGACTGGCAAAAATAAACCATTATCATACTGCAGTGTCTTTTTGTAGTGCATCGCAGTGCTGACTATTATGGTGAAGTCGGTACACGATAGAACGTTAATTTTCACGAATATTAAAAGTAGGAAAAATTGAATGAACTTGATCTCTAAGATATGTTGTGCCATTATTTGGATACATTCCTGCTTTTCCTGTGTCAAATCCATGTTATTCCTAACTATTTAGACGAGTTCTTTTTCTTCCCAACAACTAACTTCATCGGGCTTTCGCATCTCAAGATACGATTTTATCCGATCCTATTTTCAATATTGGACCCTCGTATTCGACGCACCAGCGGCGTGAGAAAAGACGCATAGGGGATTTGAGACGATATCTGAAATTGGAGATAAAAACGATTACGCAGGCATGTGAAGTGGTTACGACGTGCTAGTGATAAGGATACTCCCAATCTCACAGACTTAGTACTTACATCGTGATTTCCGTATGCGAGACTGACCATTTCGGACTGCAAATTTTCTACCATCAAAGACTCTTGCTCCGGCTAATTTTGTAAATATTCGACAAAGTAGTTTTCAGTCGTAATGCAAACCAGCGCAGCGAAATCGGAATCCCCGCGTCCAAAAATCAAAGATGTATGCATTAATCTAGGAGAGTGAATTTTTGGCAAATAAGGACTCTGAAGGAGATTTTCTAGATACTTAAGCCTCCCAAAAAAATATTAAGCTTCACGGCGTAATGCCATCTTTCTGAAATGCATGGAGATAAACCTCTTGAAGGAGTCTTATCAAATATCCATTTTATTAACAGGTTTTGGATTTTCGGATCTCCTGCGTCGTTTCAATACTCAGGTGATTTAAGTTAGTTCTCAAAGCATGAGCCATCTTGTATTGGATCAAAGATCTGCTGTTTCCAGCAATTGAGACGAAATATAATCTTCTGAACATTGGGACGACGCAGAGTAGAACCCGAAATTTCAAAACCTGTAATCTAAATTATTAAGGTGTCAATCCTATAGCTAATATTGATTAACACCTTACTAATTAGCAGCCAATAGATCCCACCCTCCTCGTTTCAGCAATCTAAAGGCTCCGAAAGCCTTCAGAAAGTTTAACCATTCCTTTATTTTTCAGAGCCTTCAATAAAACGCAAATATTAAAAATGGGTACATGAGCAATGGATACATTCATAGATTTCAAACTCCTAGTGTCATATTTCGCACTAATATAAATTTTGAAAAACAAATCCATTGTGTGTTTCTCAGATTTCGCCACTTTCGTAGTATTAAACATTTTCTCTGTTAAATACCGAATGCACTGAATCATTGTTCCACCTAATCCGTTTTCTATACACATGTTCGACTTCCAGATGGATTTCCCGTATGAAATAAAAGATGCGGACGAAGAAGTTGGAAAATACGTTTCTAGCATTTTTCAAAAACGGAAAAAATGTTTTTTGCAAGTGGGCCCAAAAAATTATTTTCTATTTTCCAAATATCGAGATGAAGCTGCTGGTTACTACAACATGGAACTGCGGCCTGATGACGTTTGGGTGGTCACATTTCCAAGATCAGGTGAGTTACTTAAATGGATTAAGAGAAGCACAATTCATGAGAATTTGATACACATGTTTTATTTGGATATGCATCGCCGCAATGTTTAGATATGCATGCTTTTTTCAGTAATATGTAAATGATAAGATTACGTGAAATATTTGGGGAATATCACCAACGATTTAGGGCTCGTTTATTAACGCCAACAGTGTAGTTATTATTTATTTTTCATTAGGAAGTGTTTTATAATTTTTTCATCTGACGTTATGGTATTATCAGATATCAACCGAGTTTTGGTTATCTGTAGCTTTTCTGCACCTTAAATTTTTTATCACACCTTTTAAAAGTCTTTTACCCATTTTAAAATAAATGCATTCAAACAAAAATCTTTTAAAAGTATCGCATTATTCACATATAAATGCAGAGTTTAAGGGCATCATTGCATTCTAGCGCCTTTAAGGCGTAGTCTTACAATCTTACAATGAATTCACACACATTCTTGATTAGTACTTTCGATTATTGTCTACTCATTAGTGAAAACTCTCCTTGTTATCCTAATTAGGTAGCGTTTTTAGGAAATAAGAAACAGAACTGAATACATGAGAATGGTGTATTATCAGTACACCTCTGTTTAGACATATTATTCGATGAACATATGAATTTCAGTGATGATTCGATTTGGTCAATTAAATATTCATGATTTTTATGTCACTCACATCCAATGCTTTATAATTCTGGCGATCAGAAAAAAGTGATGCCAATAATAGACGTTGCATAAAAAACAGATATTTTACAGACAAAAAAATGTTTTCCAATATTTAATAATAATGTAGCCAATGGGCTTCCCGAAGTTGCCGAAATACTTGGACCTAAGTGTCGGGAAGGGCAAAAAATACTCAAGATACTCCTAAAATTATCTTAAGAACTCATGCTCATCAACGCATGGACCCTAAAGTCGGAAAATTTGAATCAGTTGAAACATCTCTGAAGAAAGATGACAATATACAAGCACGCAACATTATTAGATATTTAATTTTTTGCGCAAGAAATGAAGTAATTTATCCCCCAATCTCTCAACCAAAATTGATAGCGAGTTCTTTGCTTTCTATAGGTACAACCTGGACACAGGAATTAGTGTGGCTAGTGAACAATAATCTTGACTACGAAAGAGCTCTGAATGAGAAACTGATAGACCGCTTCCCTCTTCTCGAGTGAGTAACCGAGATAAAAGAATGTGGTAATTTTATAGGAAAGTTGATCTCGGCAATGAGCTAATCTTGGTGATCACCATATAGATAAGCCTCATTTCCTGCTAAAAAATACTCTGGGTACTGATTTTTTAAACACTTCTACTCTTTGTTTTAAACCTAGGTTAAGTGTGTTGGCGCGAAATGAAATTTTCGATTCCCTAATGGAGGAGAACAAGGATGATTCTACGAGACAAAAGGATATCAAGGAACTATTTTCTCCGGGATATGAGATGGCGAAGAAAATGAATTCCCCAAGACACTTCAAGACTCATCTGCCCTTGAGTCTGCTGCCACCAAAACTGTTGGATTCTTGCAAGGTAAGAGTCATCCATCACCCACCAATAGAAAATAAAATAACGGAAGAGAACTCACGAATTTGATGAATATGATGAACCGTAAAGAGAATCATCTAAAATTCACAAGTCGGTTATTATTTTTGTAATATATAGTAATTTTCTCAAGCCTCATTTGACCCACATATACGGTGAACACCAAAGGTGAAAACGAGCAAGTCAGTCTCAACTATCTTCCTGACAATGCCATTCGAGACTCCCCATCCACCACCTGCACCCGAGTAGCCGGCGACGCATAGGTTGCGGATAAGTCGCTTATCCCTCCAATCTACGTCTACCTTCTGAAATCCATAAAATCAACTCAATTCACTCAAGCCCTTTCTATCTCATCATCGAGTAAGCCTGGGCCTAAACCCAGGGCCATCTACATTATTTTCTCTTTCTATGTTTAACCTTGCTGGCTTAATAACTTTACCATTAAATTCTTCTTTTTTTTCCTTTCATCTCGCTTGAATATTCTCTGGTTGAACTAATATTTTTCCTGACTTTTCATTGATTATTTGCATCGATTTTCCTTTCTTACTTCCTGACATTGTTTTTGCCTTTCTGTAAAATGCGACGATTTCACCCCTCCTTTGTAAACATTGCATTTCCTCGCATTGCGTCTTACAATTCCTTTAATTACGTTTGCAGCTAACTGTCTCGTCTGTTTTATTATCTGACTTCATAAGCACTAGATTATGATCTGAAGGCACATCAACTCCCGGGAAACTGTGCGCATTAATCACGCTGATCCTTAATTAATATCTAACCATAACGCAGTCTGACTGATATATTTCTGAATCCCCGGGCATTTTCTATGTACACCTACGCCAATTTTGGTATTTACACATACGTATAACCAGTGATCGTTATGATTTAAATTTGCCTCCTTCTGTACTGAATTGCTTTCTCCCCGTGGGCATTCCTCGTTCCTAAACCGTAATTAACGAACTCATTCACATCTCTTCCTTAGCATCCTGTGGCATTTCAACCCCTCATCACTATAAAATGCTTCCTACCAGGAAAATCTATAATTATTTCCTTAATTTGATCGAAAACCGTGTCGAATTCTTCCTCCTATGATTCTTGGTGGTATGGCGGCGGATTGGATGTTATCCCGAAAAGGCGCATCTCGCCGAAGTTCGTAGAGCCCCGGTCTACATACACGTACATGCATTCTAAAACCCTGAACTCTTAGCACTTCAAATCTTCATCTCCTCAATTGAAGCTGAATGTCCAATAATTCCTATATTGCTTTATATCACTTTTTATCTCAGCTTAATATCAATATATCATGCGTATAACAAGTGTTTTTTTCATTTTAGGTCGTTTACGTCGCGAGAAATCCAAAGGATGTCGCTGTTTCTTATTATCACTTTAATAAACTACAAAGAGATTTTGGCGAAGAAGTGAGTTTCGAGGAATATTGGAACCTTTTCCAGAGAGGATTACGTAAGCTCATATAAAGCACAAAGCTTTGACTACTTCGTGATTGTTTCAAATCGACTCGTTTCTTCTCTTTCTAGTTCATTGGTCTCCTTATTGGAGTCACGTTGGAGAGGCGTGGAATGTCAGAAGTCACAAAAATATGCTACTAATTTTCTATGAAGATATGAAAAAGGTATTAAAACGGCCGTCAGTCCATTCCACCTAAAGCGATAATGTCATTTTTAATGGAGTTATCTTTCTGGTCAATGAATATTACTCTTATTAATGATTTATTGAAGCAACCATGGCCAACGCAGAACAGTCAGTTTTCTGGAATTTGTGAGACGTTACCTTGGGATGATACTCGACAATGGTCACTTTTCTCTTACCGAGATTGCATGTTTTTTAGGCATTTAAATGCTCGGTTAATGGTATAGGGGGTTTTATTTATTACTTGACTGGTACTAGGCGCTTGAATAAGTCTAAATTTATTCATCTACATCTACATCTACATAAGTACCCTGCGAGCCACCAAAAAGGTGTGTGGCAGGGGGTGTAGCACCATGAGGGAAGGGTAAGGGTTGAGGGGGTTGGGAGTTAGGTGAGGAAAGGTGGGGGGAACCTGTAGGAAAAAAAATATATATATACATATATATATGTATATATACACACATACATATACATACATACATACACACATGTATACACATCCTCGCGAAGTCCCTAACCTGAACGTTAATACTTATTGTAATGAACTAAGTCCTGGGGAATTTCGACTACGAGCATTCTGTTCCCTTATCGTTCTTGGAAAAAATGACATTTTAAACCTGTCAGTCTTGCAGTCTATCTCTCTAGTCTTATATTCGTGATCCTTTCGACCGTAATACGTTGGGGTTCGTATTATATCCTTGATGTCATCGGAAAAGGGCCCATCTTTAAATGTTTTTAATAAGTTTAATCTATATTGGAAACGCCGCTGTGTAAGAGAATCCCAACCTAAACTGTCTAACAAAGTGGATACGCTGCTGAGTTGGTCATAACAATGTTTGACAAATCTAGCCCCCCTCCGCTGAACTCGATCTAATTCCGAAACCAAATTTATGTTGTGAGGATCCCATATACTGGCAGCATACTCTAGGTGGGGCCTGACCAAGGCAAGGAAACATCGTTCTTTCACCTTTTCGTCGCATTTACCTAGCACTCTTTTCACAAATCCCAATTTTTTATTAGCACGACCGCATATTTCTCGTATGTGTTTTCCCCAGAAATTATTATATGCTTTTCGAAAATATATATGATGATAACTTTAATATTCTTATATATGTTTTACATTCGTTAATCATTCCTTATATACCTATGTGGTGAGACAGGTAGGGGGGAGAGGGTGGGACAGAGGGTGGGAGAAAATTGGGAGAAATAATCAGAGGAAGATTTTTATTTACAGCAGTACTCCAGTGATGTGACTAATTTAGAGGAAAATATCTCTGTTTTAGTTTTGTACAAAATTATTTCAAATATATACTTGTGCCTTAGATGTAGCTGATGCTACATCACTTCGTATAAGAGTTATATATTATTAGAATATTTTGATACCTAACCTGTACATTTTTTCGAAACACACTTTGCTAGAGAAGCAATCGAACCGGAAAAAAACTCACTTTTAAATAGAAACCTCCAAAACACATACACGTGGAGTTGTACTTCAAAGAAAAAATCTCCATCGATAATCCCCTTGGTTCCTTCTGCCTACTTCATCCCACATATATCAAGAATCTAAGCATAGGAATACAAACGTGCAATATCGGCAGTGGATATAATTTTCAATTGGAAAAGAGAACAGCGGTGTTCATGAAATTTTGGGAATCATCACAGTATAAAGGGCCAACAGTCAACGAACTCCCATGTATCAAAGTTCAAAGTGACGATTTGGAAGTATTCCTGCGGTATATATATATATATATATATATATATATATATATATATATATATATATATATATATATAGATGATTTCTTCGAAGTAACACGGAAGTGTTGAATAAAAAACTTAGACTAACACACAGCACGAGAACACATAAAAAGAACACTCACAATATTATCTTGATAATTTCGACGGACTTGAGCTCCGTCTTCTTCGGAAGTTCTTCTTCGGTCATATCTTATCTTCCGAAGAAGACGGAGCTCAAGTCCGTCGAAATTATCAAGATAATATTGTGAGTGTTCTTTTTATGTGTTCTCGTGCTGTGTGTTACTGTCTAAGTTTTATATATATATATATATATATATATATATATATATTCATATAATTTTTATTTATAATGTTTAATTTTTTTACCATTGGCATAAAAGGATCTGTCTGCAGTCATTAGCAATGTGGTGGGCTTCTTCGGCAAGAGCATTACGAATGATCAAGTGGAAAAATTGATGAATCACTTGGATATAAATAATTTTAGAACTAATCCATCGTTGAAAAAACTTGTGCACCAAGACCCAAATGAAGGAAAGGATGGCACCCCATCTGGCTTCTACAGGAAAGGTACTGAACATGGTGATTCAATATTAACCAGTAAATATTCTACTTTCCTTACCTAGTCCAAGCAGTCTAGTACATATGTAAATATAATAAATTTAACGCAGTACACGAATAGTTCTAATTACTTCCTTGGTGTTAGAAGTAGGTTCTAGTGCTTAGTGCAATTCTAAAATAAAATGGCCCATTCTATGTCTTCAAAAATAGATTCAGTGTGAGCTATCCGAATTGCGATTTAATGAATTTTGATGATCTACGTCAGTAAACTAATCGTTTCGTCTAACTTACTTGATGAGTTTTATGTTCCTTCTAATAACTGTGTCAATAACGGGAGATGCGAAATGATTGTAGTTTCACGAAAGCTCTCAATCCATGTGCTCAAGAATCAATCACATTAGCACTCAATGTTGCTCCTGTGATTGACGTAGGATATTTTCATGCTTATCTATTTAAGAAAAGCAAACGCTATATATATATATATATATATATATATATATATATATATATATATACATACATATATATACATATATATATTTATTTATTTACAGATAACGTAAATGAACTAACTAGTCGACACAAACACATAAAAGAGGGACTCACTGGTTCTCGAATTTTCGGTGGTGCAACCACCTTTCTCAAGAGGAATTAGGAACAGAATGTTCTCTTCCTAATTCCCCTTGAGAAAGGTGGTTGCACCACCGAAAAGAACCAGTGAATCCCTCTTTTATGTGTTTCAGTTTCTGTGTTTGTGTCGACTAGTTAGTCCATTTACATTATTGTGCACGTTCTAGGGATTTTCAAGAAAGTGACTTTATATATATATATATATATATATATATATATATATATATATATATACATTTAAACACGTACTGCCGCCCTTAGTAACTAATGTCTTCCTTTAACTTTTTTAAAGTAATTCTACTTACAAGATAGTGTTTCCTCAAGTGATTCTTGTTCTATTCATAACTTTCAGGGGAAATCGGAGGGTGGAAGTCAGAGTTCTCAGAAGAATTGAACAGAAAAGCTGATCAATGGATTCGAGAACAAGAGACGAAAATCGGGATAAATTTTCAGTACTGACTATACTAGTAGATTGGTAGTGAGCATCTCAAGCATTCATATATTTGTGAGACCTGATTTATAGGGAAACCATGTGTACAACTTCTCTCGTCCGATGTTTTTGAAGAATGTATTTTTTTAATATTGCAACCAAAAATCAAAAATGTTGTTTTCATTACCTGGTCGAAATAACCACTTTACAAATTATACCAAACAGATCCATTGACGGCTACTTAATTTAATTGATATCATTCCCTCCTAATGACTTCAACCATGAAGTGATGAAATGTCTTGTGGGTCCTGATGACAACTACGTCTACTCAGGTGATGACAATAGCTCCTGGTAGGACAACCTTGTCAGTTAAGTCGAAGGGTAGGAGCCACGAATTCTGACTACTACGAATCCCACCAAGCCTTATGTCGAGCCTGAAGAAGGGAAAGGCAAAGCTTCCCCAGATGCCATCACGCAAACCCTTGTAAATTGGCGATAAAAACCGAAAAGAAGACACAGAAAATGACCGAAGTATTCAGAATACGGACTTGGAATTTTAGGACAATGCTGAGGCCAGGTAAATTAGAAAATTCAAAGAAAGAGATGAAGAGAGGAAATATAGATAATTTAGGTCCAGATATTATACAACAATATCCAGTGGAGGGTAAAAGAACCAGCGAGAAGTAGCAATAGTATCGAACGAGTAGTTTGGAAGAAGAATGGTAAACACGAATCAAATAAGCGATTGAATATTATTAGTAGAATGTAAAACTGAACCAACGAACTTGGTTATTGTTCAGGTATACTATATATGCCACCTAAGAATGATAGAGAGTAGAAATTAATACGATATACGATCAGTTAGAAGACATTTGGGTTTCTAAAGTGAGACATTCGATAGTGATGGGGGATTGGAACGGGACGATATGCGAATGAAGAGATTGTACACACGAAGGGAACCACGGTTTAAGAACACAGGATGACCACAGGGAGAAAGTTATGGAATTCTGCAGAGTACAGAGTTTAATCATCATGAATATCTTGTTTAAACACAACAATAGGCGTAGATATGCGTGGAAAATGAGAACATACCAAAAATAGGATATCAAATACTTCAAGCTAAACTATAGGAGCAGTACATAGGAATAGAACAAAAAACAAGGAGTTTCAAAGGAAATGATAAGGAAGACAGGCAAGAGAATTAAATAGAAAAGTGAAAAGACAGAGTTCATTAAAATAAGAATGTAGAGTTGAATTATAAACTGAAATAAAGAAAGTTTGGTGTGCTATACAGCAAGGTGAAAGCAGTGGCAGGAAGTAAGAATGAAAAGTACATTCAAAGTATTAAAGATAGATCAGGAAAATTATTTATTGAACGGGAGAAGATTCCAAGAAGATGTAAAGAATATATTGAGAACCTATATGGCCAAGAGCTTTGTAAGCTTAGACATAGAAAGGGAATATGGTGTAGATGAGGACAGGTATAGGCATACTTTATGCAATAGAAAGAGCATATAGGGAAATTATATCAAATACGTCCAAGACATACGGACATACCTGTATGTCCGTATGGATAATTAACATCCCCGCAGGACTGATTGTCTAGGAAATTGTGGAAGGAATAGGTTTTAAAAGAACATAATCACAATGTCTTTGTTTGTTTCGTAGGTTGTGAGAAGGCGAACGATATATTGGAGGAAGTTTTGACTAGATTACGGAAAATAGTAGAAAATTGAAAGGTTAGACGGCTAATAAGCAAGCTGTATATGTCTGAGGCAACTTATATGCGAATGGTGGAAGGAAAGTCGGGATGGGCAGTGTTAGGAAGAGGGGTAAGACTAGAGTTCTTTACCACCCTTGTTTATCAATGTTCATGTGGAGGAAATGGTTAAATGGCGACGGGAAGAAATGGAGATGCGTGTGAAACGCAGAACACATTGGGAATTCATAAATAAAATTCGCAGATATAAACTAGAGCAGGTGGAACATTTCGAGTTAGAATAGTTTGGAGAAATAAAAAAAAGTCAAAAGCGGTAGATTCGGAGCATTTTGATTGGCGATAGGATGTTTAAAGCACTGTGGAATAGCGGGTAATGTTAGGGAAGCGAGGAAGAAGTAAAAATAGCATAGATGTTGGATGAAAAGAAGGGAGGCAGGAAGGAAGTACGAGGAATCGAAGAAAGGTTTATTGTAGTATAGGTTTTCCGGTTTTGACTTGTCAGACCATGCATTCAGTCAGTGCCCATCTAATACCCACCTTAAACGTAGAGTACCCTATGAAACCATTAAGGAAATGAACTTCACTTGATTGGACGTTTTTTGTTTTATTAATACACACTGATTGTTTGTAACCTCTTCGAAAAATCTTTTCAAAATATCAATTTTGGCGGAAAGGAGACAAACTATGCAAATTTCACTTGAATAGAGATTTATTCACGACCCGGGTTTCAAACACTTAATGTGAAGATGACATTAAGTGTTTGAAACCCGGGTCGTGAATAAATCTCTATTCAAGTGAAATTTGCATAGTTTGTCTCCTTTCCTTCATGGATAAATTTCACAAGGTTAACCCTATTACCGTTCGGTTTGATCAATTTTGGCATTCCGTGCGATTATCCATTCCTACGTATTCACATATAATGATGTTTCAAACGACAAAATAAGATAGCAATATCGATTCTTAGTTATTTAAGAGAGCCCACGTCTATTGGTAACGTATAGACCAGACTGTGGGAAAAGAGAATAAGAATATCTTGGAGAAATCCGAGATGAGGCCTTGAAGAAAAGTAGTTGGGCAGAGACGAAATTGAAAATTATATGAGTTATGAAAGGCAAAGGGAGGATGTGGTCGAAGTAAAGGAGAGAGCCAGAAATAGCTGATTGAGATGTTTTAAAAAGTATTGGCATAGAGAAATATATGATTTAATGGGGAATAATAGGAAAAAAGGATGACTCTAATGCAACAGGTAGAAGATGAGAAATGAAGAGCTGCAGAGGGAAAGGGGTTTTGGTAGGTATTCAATGAGACTGGGCAGCACATACTCTTGTATTCCCAGACCCCACCAACAGAGTACGAAACGCCCCCGAATCTCATGCAAAAATATAGATTACAATAACTCGCTATTTTACAGTGTATATTTTTTAGCTCCCTTAAATCTATCCAAAATGCTTATTCCTTCCCTCACTCGATCTCTCTTTCCCAGAATTTTCCCCTCTATTCCCAACTCCCCGCCTTTCCAAGCGTATTAAGAATCAACTTCTTTCTGAAAACCTTTATGCCGGTACTCCGACATTTTACCATCTCTGACTGAGAATGAGAAAACAGATTACCTCTACAAGGTAACCTCGAAGCCTACCCTAGGGTGTGTGGCAGGGCGTGATTTGACATCAGGCATGAATATTAAGTGCTACTTAAATTTCAGTTCCCAAGACAGATTTTATATTTGAAATTATTGAATATTTCTTTCAACGTACAAATTCAACATACATATTCAACAACATACTGCGGTTATAAGTGTAAAATATTTCTCTGTGCATGTGAGAAGATCAGCTAGCAATAAGAACACATAAATGCACTGCAAATGGACTGCATAAAATAACGAGGAATTTTTCATTTAAAAAATAAAATTGGTTTCATTAGCACCCTTTTCCGTTGACATTCTAATCCCTTATCGCTCGAGGGTAAATATACTTTATAAATTTACACATGATCCTTCTCCCGCCGCAATGCGACGGGGCTAGCAATACGTTTTTTATATGAGCGCAAAAGAGATCAGCTTCCTGTAATTTCTGCACGAGATCTGCATCACTACGCTAAACTTCGCTATCTGAATTAGATCATGACCTAGTTCATCTAATAACGTGGATTCGTTTATCATGCCAACATAGTACAAATCTAGTTCCTGCTTGATGCACAAGATGCAATTCAGCAATCATACCGCGTTCGTGAGGAACTCGCATGTTAGTAGCACAAGCCGCTAGGAATAAAGACAGACAATAATGGGTCCTCGTGTTCTTCAAATGCCCTTTAAAAAACTCAATGAGAAGCAGAACACGGACCAATTTAATAATTCTGCCTACCCACGCGTACCGTTGAGTGCAGTGACATTCGCTGCGTTGCATCGGCGAGTGCGGAGTTGAGAGTGGGGAGAGATAATTTCGAAGCACGTGACAACTGCCCTGAGAGCGCACGCGGCATTCTAAGTCGAATCGAACAGTGTCGTCACGGTCGCCAGGCAAGAAGCACACACGGGCTAGCATTTGGGCGGCGGAGTGTCGTTGAGATAAGGAAGGATTCAACGTCTACTTCAACTCGCGGTCTGCCGGTCCAAGTCAAATTTTCGTCCAAGTAAGTGTATCAGTTCAAGTCCTCTTACAAATAGACGGGGCAACGTTCAAGCAGAAACGATATAGCATCATCAAAAGTAAAGAGAAAGGGAACGTACTACGGCCGAATGAATGGAATAAATAAAAATTACCCAAAGCCGTACTCTTCCTAAGAGTACGGCTTTGGGTAATTTTTATTTATTCCTTATCATCAAAAGTGTTTTGAATGTTATTCATTAAAGATTGTGGGTCCTTTAACTCTCCTATGGAGCACGGCTACTGGTTGGTTCCACATTACATATCATTAGCGCCAATGTAAAGCAGGTTGCTGAATGATCTTAGACAATGCATTAAAACGGAAGCACTTCCAGCCATTTCGACAGATTCATTTCTTGTGCATGCAAATTCCAAGCCACAGATACTTTTCTTGCGTACATTTGGTTGCGTACGTTTTGTTCTTTCTCGGCTGGCATCGATCACCTCAATGTAAATAAAAAAGATGAAAGTATTGTGAATTACTTAACATAACATTAACGTGATAAATACATTTATGGTTATTTCCTTATCACGTTTTCAGACCCACTTAACAGATGGGCGCTCTTGTACTTCAGCGAGTTAACGAACCTTAAGTGAGTTCCTTGCCTCGGGCGGTCGCTCGTTCATAACCTCCTGCCTGGGATTCTCCGGCATACTTCCGTAGGGAGGGCGACGTAAACAGTTACATAGTTCGTCGGCAGCCGACTGGCCCCCAATCGGAGACTGGCGTATCGATCGAAAAGAATTCCTCGCGCTCAGGGCTACGAATGGATGCATTTATATAATTGGGTAGTGTTTATGAAAGATTCAAGATAGGAGTTTATAAATATTTGGTTTTTCGTGATGGAGAGCATTTCTCAGATTGCGATAGCGACAAGATGCCGAGGGCTCACTGCTGTTCGGAAACAGAAAACATTTTCATGTTTTATGTATAACCTTAGTATTGAGGAAAATTTCTTGAATTAATCCTCAGTTAAATGTTAAAATAGAACTCGCTAATTTTGGTTCATCTAGGTTCACAACCCTACACTAATTAGCAAAATGCTAAAATGTCTAACTAGGCAATCAAGCTATTAACAATGCTGGTATTATATTATTTATGGCTATTTTGAAGAAGTCGAAAATTGACGAGTCATTATTGAGTCCTAAATCAATGAAGTTAAAGTGATTAAGGTGTTTATTAATGAATTGTACTGAAACATTTTCCAAATCATGTTATACAGACCGAGTACGGACGTTCGATGGTTCGAAGATTATTTCAATAACTCTTTAATGAATAAATATAAACCACTGTTGTGAGGTTGTCCAAAAGAGTTTTATTTTTACTTTAAAATTCCATTCATTTCTCTTCTCGGTCATTCCTTTCTCCTAAACCGGACTCGTTTACCTCTGCATTCTAATTCCCTATCAGTATAGAGAGTTTTCTTCCAGGAACATTCGCAATTATTTCGTCTAACGCTTATGTATACCCTACTCCCTACGACTGCTTGTGGGCATTTTAACCTAGATTAACACATGATTTACTGGGTCCTCTATCATTTCTACCTAAAATATGCTGTCATTCTTCTGTTCCACGTACATCTCATTACATTCAGTGGTACCCCACATTGAATCCCCGACCCTCCATTACTTATTACTTTATAACTATCACTGCAATAATCCCCAATTCCCTCCATCTAATCAAGGACAGGTCTAGTGTGTCTTTTCTTCCTCCGTCCATCTCTACTTACGTTTTCCAACTTCCCTGTCGTGAGCTTCGTTCTAAGATTCCAATACCATATTTTGTCGGTGGCATTTTATGATTATTTTTTTCCGCTCCACTGTCCTAGGATTTCGTTGTGCATTTTTCATTTTCTTCCCATTAACAGATGTCCGTGCCATTTGAAATACAGGATGCGGATCCAGAGTTGAATGCGGAAGTACTGACACTTTTCCCGAAAAGAAGAGATGGTTTCGTCCACGCAGGCTCCAAAAAATATCTCTTGTATTCAAAATATCGCAAGGAAGCTGTTCATTACTATAACTTGGAGCTAAGACCAGATGATGTATGGATTATCTCATTTCCCCGTTCAGGTAAGTTTCGAAACTTTGAAATTGAATTATGCACGGAACCGCTTTATCAATCTCTATGTAAGAGGCACACTATAAATGGGCGAGACCTACTACATAAAGAGGGAGCGAGCATTTTTTTATATTCGCACAATTCATTCTGAAAAAGAATAATTTTATTTGTTATAGTTTTGGCTTAATAAGTGATCTGTTTGTAGTACAAGTTCAATGATATGACTCCAGTATTTCGTCTGTGCAGCCGCTGTACTTTGAAATATCTTCCGTTTGCTTACGGAAACGATGGAAATAATACTAGGTGTCGCATTAGAATGCTATTTTGGGCTAAAAATCGTAAGCCGGGGCATTTTAAACGCGGCGCATGACATGCAATGAGTACTCTCTCCCTTATGTCACACCTATTGATTGTTTTATTACGTTAAATAGGGAAATAATTTCATAGTGTACCTGGACATTTAGTAACTTCTCTTAACGTAAAAATGACGAGAATGATGCTCAAAAGTTGATAGCAAAATAATTGCACGTTAGACGTGTTTGTGCTTGGCACGGTTTCCGAGAAACGCCACGAAATAGCGAAGATCCTGCAATAATCAAGGTTAAGTGTGCTTCTTATCCTAGCTATGGTCCAGATCACATCGCATTTGACTTTTTTTCTTCCCAAATGAGAAGAGACACCTTCGTGGAAATCGATTTTCACCTTCAGAAACGCGTGGGCGGACCGAACATGTTTTACATTGCAATGGCTGTTCCTGGCGCAGTAATGAAGACAAATCAATAAAAATTAAATAAATATGTACATTAAACATTTATATAACAATTTAACCTGGCACTACAACCAACAGCACGGGTAAATATGCATCCAGGGTTGAGAGAAGAATTGCATGTCTCTGCCCCTTGCCTCTTCTTATATAAATCTGACTGTCATGAAACACAGAACATCGAAGGTAGATACATATAAAAAATAATATATCCTTAACTGAAAATCAACACACTGATTTTATAATACTATATTTCCTCTAGTTGACATCAGAAGCAAATACGCGGTGACTGGAAATCAGAACACAATGATTAAATCAAATATTACCGCCGATTCCTTACAATACTTGGTCCTTGCATAACCCATGAAACGTTAACTTTGCAAGGAAATCAAAAATGATTATTCAACTTAGGATCATAAATAAAAGATAAAAATTTAAAATACTCTTCCCCATCAAAAATAAAAACGTAACTAATTTTGGTATATAATCCTGGAAAAATAAATTTTGTATCTGATCGACACGGCTGAGAATAAAAACTAGGCAGTGAGGGGTTTTGGATGCTAGTAGTTTGGAATAAGCGAGGAAGCCCAAGTTACCACGATCAAAAGAATAATCGAAGAGTAGGTAATAATATTTGGAGATAAGTGAGGGTGTAGAGGGACTCTGGTGTTGAGGGAAATAGTTGCGGTGAAGTAAATAAAATCCGAGGAAAGGCGATCATCATGCGCGTATATATCACATTACTAAGTAAAAGCAAGACAAAGAAAGCTTATTAAACTTAAACCAAACATAATTTTTGCATTCATCAGGAGCTACGCTTCCATTGCGAGTAGGTATATCCAGAAATTGTATTTTTTTAAATTTACTGATCATTTTTCATTTTATTTCTTAGTTTCTACAGAAAGATAAAAAATATTTGGGATTTTTTCCAAATTATAAGCCCTTATTTGCACTTTCGATCGGGAAAAAGCTCTTCTGGGGTTTACTTAAGCCACCTTAGTAATGATATGGCATCTGAAACGCATATGTCTTAGGTTGGAAGAACCGCCTGCAGTTTCTTAAGAAATACAGGAAGTCCTGGAGATAACTTGATTAGATTTGTCGAAAACAAAAACTTTGGCCCCCCACTCCAACCATTCGATATTTCTCAACCATCCCAGCATTCTTGGCATCCTTTCAGGAGTGATTTTCTACCACATGAAAGGTCGACATATGGTATCGCAAACTTAGCAGGATCTTCGAAACGACTGTCTTTGTGGTAATTTAAAATGAAAAATGTACCGTTAAATTGTGGCTTAATTGTCTATGCATAATACATATCCTCTGTCTTATCTAGGCAGTACTTGGACGCAAGAACTGGTGTGGCTTATCAACAACGATCTCGACTATGAAACAGCGTTGAGTAAGAAGTTAATCACCCGCTCCCCTTTCCTCGAGTAAGTCTTCAACATTTAGAATTATCTAATTTGTAAATGACCATACCATGGCTTTATCTAAGTTATTACGTCATTGATATAGTCATATATCCGTGACTAGTCACGGTTGATACAGTCACGGTTACATGACCATATCAATGACATCATAATACTAGCTGTCTTGTAATTGCATCGATCTAAAAACTTAAAATCATGATGAATCATCTCTACATGCCTTCTGAGGACCTGCGGGGTAGTGCTCGTATTTCGGCAGGTAGTCCAGTCATAATATATTAATATACATTCATAAGCATGGGGGTTACATTTCTCAGTTCACCTATAATATTTCCTTCGTTTTGAATGCACAAAAATATTTTCGAAAAAAACGAAAGAGATATTTGGAAAATATTTCAGCTCAATTTTTTTTTATATTTTGCGAAAAATATGATCGCACAATTCTAGATAGGTGTTCAAAATCATCATAACCATTCATTCCTAAGATTAGTTTGCCAATGCTATATACTCAATTCATCTTTCACCGAAACCAATACGTCCACGAATTGCTTCGCTTTAACGTCTACCTTTTTTCAATTTTTCCACCCGGGATCTTCCTCCGTAGTAATTCCAATTCAAATTTCTCAGGGTAACTACTTTCTTTAGAGCCATCCAGTCTCAAAATGCTTCCGACAACAATTACAAGTAGGCTAAGTATACTATTAATTTAATAAAAATAAAAAAAATGTCTATACGTAAAGAAAAAATACATGTAAAAAGAATACACAGAAGGTAAGTTCGAAGTAGTCATGAAGATTATTCATAAGTTCGACAAGAATTCATACACTAATGGGACGTTTAAGTTTGTCATTGAAGTTATTCATAAGTTCGCTTAGCTTCCATATTGCTAAATGTAACTCCGTAATGTTACAATTTCAACATCTCAGAGCTATCACATGACTTCTTCTACTCTTATAATGTCATCGTATCTTGGTCTTCATCATCCTTCTGCCACAGCGCACATCCGTAGGCTACAATGCTCCCTTTTTTATTGTTATTCATTGATCACACTCATTGAAATGCACGCTAGAGATATGTATTTTAAGGAAGCGCATCCTTACTTTCAGAATTATATTTCCAACCGACAATAAAATTTCCCCTGGCAGAATGCCTAACTCAGTCCGGTCACTCCAGCATATTCTCTTGAAGTAGGAAAACATAGATTTATAACTCCGATGATCATATTGTGAAGTCCCTGTTGATTTAAAAAGGGTATTATTCAATCTTCACATTTATCTGCGATATTTATTCTGTGAAAATGGATCTAATTGCAACGGGGTGCCTACCGGGATGATAACCCACCCCATCAGTAAAATCAGAAGGCACCAAACAATTTATTCAGCATAGCATAACAAGTAATTGAGTATAATGGGGCTGCAGAAGAAGAAATCCAATTGATTAATAGTAGCTATTTCTGTTCTTCAGGTATTCTTTCGTTTTACCAGACGATTTCATAGCAGAAGTATTGGAGAAACATAAGAACGATCCGTCGAAGTTGGAATTGCTGAGGGAGAATTTCAGACCGGCTTATGAGACACTACCGAAAATGAAATCTCCGCGACACATCAAGACGCATTTCCCACTGAGCCTGCTTCCGCCGAAACTGCTCGACACTTGTAAGGTTGGTATCTCTCGTCGTATGCTCGAATACCCTTGGCTTGTCCCAACAACTTAATCACCTTGATATTTTTTAAGTATGATGGGGTAGACCAACTCGTATAGTTCTATCATGAGAATGGCAGGGCTACTCATTTCTCACTTCTTAAATAGTGTACATGCCCATCTCAGTGATACAGACGAAGATATCAATTAAAAATCAGTGGAATTAATGAAAATAGGAGATAAGAATAAAATGTAATGATAAAATGAGGTCGGAATACCATCTTCGGATGACAGCAATATGCCGAGGCGTGTATTAATTAAATGGAATAAAATACGGGCGAGTGTAACGGAGTTCTTCAAGGGAAAGGGCTTTGAAAGCCACTCCCGGACAAGATGGAGGAGGAATATGCCAGGATGCAGAGAAAGAATTGCTGTTGACTTAATTCTATCAGAAGAGGACACGAAGTAACGAAAATATTAAATAACTGTGCTTGTGGTCAATTAGTTAAGACCAGCCTTCAGGTTTTGACAAGGGCCATAATTCAACAATAAATAAGAGCCAACCTGAAGTCAAGAAACTGAGCAAACCATTAGGAATAAACTGAGGCTGAACTCCTAATGAAGAACCTGGACTACCTTGAAAATAGAGACGTGCTTGGAATACTTCAAGCCCTCATGCGCTCATATGAAATATAGTATGCCGAGAAATTTAAAGTTATACTATATATCGACAAGTGTTTTTTTTATTCTTATCTATTTAAATATTAAAAAGTAACGAAAATGGATCACATAGTTATGTCTAATAATCCAGGAGGATTACATGCACCTTATAATTTTCACTAACATTTTGTCAAAAGTTAAAGTTTAAATTACGTCATTATTTTCAGAATCAATCACATCTTTCCTATCAAAACCATTCATCAGTGCAATTATATTCTCGACTCTCGCGTCAAAGTCCTCCTTGCGCTTTTCAAAGAGAAGCCATTCATAGCCCAACTGAATAGCTGACCTTCACTTCGATATCCTTGATTGCAACGTTCATGTTTTAATCACTAATGAAAACTTAAATTTATGGTGAGATGCTAATAATGTCTGAAAACTCCATAACTATGAAGAACACTGCAGCGACTTTTTTCGGCAAGATTAATGATCAAAACCGAAAATTAAAGGATTTTAACTATTCGTCTTTCTTCTTGAAAATTAAATTTAAGTTTTCATGAAAACCCGGGCAAAAACTACATTTAACCAACTTCCACCCGATTTATTATCTTTAGTCGCTGGATTTCACTTATGTTATTTCTCTCTCCATTACTTATTCAAAAGAATATTGGTAAATGTTCAGTCATGGTGGCCATAAAACAACCGGACTCATGCTGTGTCAAATCCAGTGTGCTGCGGCAGGCACAAGTGTGGACCCAGTCGCTAAAAATATACGTGAGGTTTTGCAATTGGTTCTAGCTTATTTTATTGTATTCTTAAAGGTTATCTACGTTGCAAGAAACCCTAAGGACGTTGCTGTGTCCTATTTTCATTTGCATCGTCTCAAGGAAGATATCGATATGGAGGCAGATTTCTCACAGTATTGGGACTTTTTCCAGCAAGATTTACGTAAGGATATGCTACCTATATTTTATTTCTACCATGCCTTTATAGATTTTCTATAATAACAGATTATAATTGTTCCGTCTAAGTAGAATAGGAAGTCCTTTCCAGGCCCTGAAAATTAAACACTGCTTAACACATCTAACCACAGTATAGATCTAACTTGAAGCATTAGATTCACCGTTTAAATATGTACCCTCTTTGTCTTTCTGCTAACATTTCTCGTTTCCTCCATAACGTTTACTCTAAAGTAATATTCCTTCCAGTGCACTCACATCCATGCATTTTCTCTCAAATTCATCTAAATAAGTCCTCTCTTCGACATTCCCAAACGAAATATTTACTTTCTACTGTATTTAGTCTCTATATTCATCTCCATATAATCTCATAACATCTATTATTTAACGCTTACACCCAATAATATTGTCGTTCACCATGTTTATTGTCCTTCCAAATTATTCACCTTATGGGAAAGTATATTTTCTTAACACACTTGAAAGGCTTGCCAAAAGATACGAATTGTGTTTAAATCAGAGTACTGACTATTTTCCAAAGTAATAATTTATTGATGGATTTTTTTCTTCCCAAGTCACCTGGGCGCCCTTCTGGAGTCACGTCGAAGAATCCTGGCGCCTTAAGGAACACAAAAACATGCTTTTCCTGTTCTACGAGGACATGAAAAAGGTATTAGCACCAAACCATGGCAATCTTATGCTCCCCATCTGATTGCAACTTGGAAGAGTAACCAACTAAATTATCTAGCGAATAGCAACAACTCATTATTATACCTTCTACGCCGCTCACTTAAAATAGGACCTTCCGGCAGCAATTCGGAAGACCGCGGGTTTCCTGGGGAAGAGTTACACGGATGAGCAAGTAAGCAAACTTGTCGACCACCTCCACATCGATAACTTCCGCAAACAGCCGGCGTTGCAGCAATTAATGGACAAAGTGAAGGGTATGAAGAAAGATGATGTACCGGGATTTTATCGCAAAGGTTCGTTATACGATGCATGTCTGATATTTGAGTTATACGAACTATAAATCATTCAAATTAATGTGTTGCATTTATGCATAAAATTATTCTTATCTCTTCATCATGAAGATTTTCCGGAAGTAATTTTAGTCGCAGGCCACATAAAGCCGCCCAAGTGCCAGTGAACTCTGAATGCGTCCTCAAATCCATAAATCTTTCTACATCACTCCATCACACCATTTCTCATCGAAAAATTCTTATCTCAGAGGTTCACTTTTGGTCCATTTAGATAGGTCTAATGTGAAATATCAAATCAATTGACGAAACGGAAGGATATTCATGAAAAATATGAGGTGTTCATAGATTAAAGTCGTCATTTTAAATTTACAGTAGACAGGAGCTACACAGTTCAAATAAATATCAACTGAAGCAGGTGTAATATACAAGAGAATCAGAGAATATTTCTCACCATTGTAGTAAATTAGAATTGAATTTTAATCGAAAAAATACACATCAATGGACAAATTCATCGATGTTGGCTCAAAAATAAATTCGAGGGACAAACTGATGGATGATAATTAATGGGAAAAAGTAAATGACCTTGAAAAAGGGACTCCCACCTCCAAAACCTTCCTGGGGATCACATACTCTTTTGGACCCTACTTAAAAAACGTTTTTCAGTTAACTGGTTTCAGAAAATTCAGTGGTAAGATAAATGCGAGGCGTTATTTAGATTTTGTTAGATTACATCTAAGGGGTACTCCAGCGAACAATCAAAATATTCTTATCTAATACATAGTATTCCACTTACTCCAAATACTTGTACTCCCTTTGCTCCCTTTCACTTAATACATGGGGTTAATTGGAAAAAATCGATAGTTTAGTAATTAGACAAAGTTCAAGGAATAGCTCCAAATTATTTAAAAATTAATGCCGGAGAAAACTGTTAAGATATCAACAGTTCATAATCGTATCCCTCCTTTTAGTTGAGAGAGGGAGTATGTCTTTAAAAATGGAAGAGGACGCAAGATTAATTTGCACACCAAAAAGTAATTGTTAAGAATCTCATTTCTAATATATCTAGTCTGACTTTATGGAAGGATAACATTGGAATAAAATTAATGTACTTTCTCACTGGGGTATGCCGTCCATGACAGCGGTTTCGACGTACGAACTCCATTTTTGAGGAAAATCAGTTCGCTCGAAATGGGAAAGTTCTTCATCTTCTTCTATATGTCACATAGCGGGTGACTCCGTTAAAGTTACTATTACAGTTTCTTGAAATTTGTCTAAGGTATGAACAGCCTAAGTGTTTGAAATTGGCTTTATTAACATCGTGGACTGTGGCGCGTCGCGCACGACTACGAATGCCTCTGACATTGTATGTACGGTATTTCGTCATAACATCTTGTTCCTTTAAAGCCCCCAAAATTTCAGAGTGTAAGAGGACGTCTCGGTAGCTTAAGTGGTTAAAGCACTCGGCCGGATATCGAGGGATCCGGGTTCGAATCCCGGTCAAGGCGAATGATTTTTACTCTCTGAAATTGTTGCATTATAACGCCCCTCTATAATTTTTCCTCGATCATGGTCTTCCGAAAGACATCGGGCATCAAGACGTGTCCATATATTTTTCCTCTTCTTCTTGTACGTGTCTTCCATCTCTCTCAACTTTCTCGCAACACTCTCTTCAACCACTCTTCGTAGTACATCTTCATTCGTTAATCTGTCAATTCATTTTATTTTCATCATTTTTTGAAACACTACTTTCCCATCGCTTCCAATTTTCTTTTCCTTATCGTCCACGTCTATCATCCATTGATAAGTATACTCCGTTACATACAGGTATTCAGTATTCACGATAATTATAAACTATTCGTTGTGTTCATTGAAATGAAGAAAACTTTAAAATTTATTTCCTTTATCTCGTGATGTGTTTATCAAAGGAGCCCTTTGGTTCATTTTAATTGCTTAACCCGCAAGCAAGACATAGATTCAGGTCAGAGGGAGTCGATTCCCGTCCCAGTGATACAATTCGGTTCTCCGGGATGCGACGTTGTAGTAATCAGGAAATCAACCTGCCTAATTTTTCTGAATCGGGTTTACCAAAGGCGTCACCCGGGATATAAACCCAGGGCGCTTCGATCAGGTAACCAAACGCACGACCTAAAGTACAATTTTAAACAAAAGACTGTAGGCGTATGGTCTTCCTTACCCGGAGGTCGTTTGCACAGGAAAGTGAAGAGGTCACCTGAATTTAGCAATAAAACCTTTGGTTCGTCGTTATATTTTGTATTCATTTCAGTAAAATGAAGTAAGAAGATTTGCGATGCAATTCTCATTTCACTGCTTTCTTTCAACCAAGATGACGTCAAGGTTTAAACGTGCACTTGAAATCGGAATAGTTTCATAAAGATACGATTCTTTAAATGACCTTTCTCAAATCTGAGCAATGTTTCTCAACTAAACCTTGTCCTCTTTCAGGCGAAAGTGGAGCTTGGAGGTCGATGTTCCCGCCTGAGTTAAATGCTAAAGCTAATGAATGGATCCGAGAGCATGAAATACACACAGATTTAAGGTTTCAGTTTTAATTTTGAAATCTAAAACATCACAAGAAAATCTAAGGAATGAAGAATCACGCTGGAAGAAAGAAATTCCATTGCATTTCATGAAACTCATTTAAAATATCGTAATCGTCTCCTATGGCTATTTTTTTTAAATATGTGTCAATTCCAAGACTGATGACTATATTAACATTGTTAAAATAATGGGAGTCGCTAGGAATACATTTTTTACATTTAATTCACCCGAATATGAACTTGAGTTTATACCAGGTTGTAAATAAAGTTGTAGCAGAAACTGAACGACACATTCTCTTTATTTAAATCTTAAATGGCGGAAACGGCAATTTCATGAAAACCAAAACATGTGATTAATCAGAACTTTTATGAAAATCGTGATTCAATGAAATATAAATACGAGGTGAAAAGTAGTGACCCCGAGGTGTTGCAGCCTTCATATCCAAAAGAATTGTTATTTCTACAATAGGCACACTAAAGGTGATAGCTCTGCATTACAAAAGCAAACTATTGAATTACATTTTCATACTTTCATACTTATTATTTAAAATAAAAACCTCGAAAAGACTAGGGCTTCTGGTTCAATGCCTTTTTCTAACTTAATTCACACATTTCTGTTTAGAGCTGCAGAAGAAAGTATTGTCACGAAAAATGGTTGCGAGAAAATCATTTTTAAGCTTCAGACGAATAATGCTAATTCCTCTCTATACGCACCGAACAAATTCTACTTTGAATCGATTAATACGATGGGATCGTACCAGCACGCTTGTAAGTACATGTGTGCTTCCTTATGATGATGACGGTTTAGCTATCGCAAGGCAACGAAAAGACGAATAGAATGTTTTGAGGCGTCACTTTGTGGAAGCGATTCATATCGGAAAAGAAATTCTTAGTCATTCCACATATATTTTACCAAACCCGACCAAGGTTTCGACTTACAAAATCATCAAAAGGTACCTGGTGATGACTTTGTAAGTCGAAAACTTGGTCGTGTATAATAAAATATATGTGGAATCTGGAAAAGACATGCTCATCACCAAACGCTTCCGTACATGTACCAACATCGATTGAACTCCCAGTTTGCTAAATAATAATGCCTTAAATGCTGTTATTAACTATAAAACAGTGTAGTAATGTCTTAGAAAGAAAGGATGTTCCCTGGCAATACAAGCCATACATACTTGTTATCTTTGGTCCCAGCTGAAAAGCATTAGACCACTAAAAATGAGGAACGGAATTATTTCTACTTTAAATTCAGAAATGGAGAAAATTTGAAATTATTAGACTTTTAAAGTAGTTTTTGAGGCACATGTGACGAATCGTTCACTTAGGAGGCAGGATAATCTTTTGAATGGTTATGTTGAGTATTATCGATCTTTTATTTAAACAATTGGTGGGACTTGATCCATGTGGAATAACGAATCTTTTCAAGTCTCTCTTTCCCAAATGTCCCATATCCTCGCAGCAGATTCTTAATGAAGCCGAAACGAGTAATGAACAAAAATGGACCCTCATGCTCCATATGCTCAAAATTAAAAAGAACTCAATCCAGAACATAGAAAAGGTAAAATTGAGTAGTTCTGCTTCCCCTTGGAAACCGTCGAGTCACTGCGATGCCCGGACAACTGCGGAGTTGAGGGAGGGGAGGGAGATTGTGAGGCATGCGACAGCTACCCTGAGGGCTCACGAGTCACACCGAATTGGCGCGATCAGTCCCACCATCGGCGGCCATTAGACGAGAAGCATCTTCTGGTCAGGATTTGGGTTGCTGCGAAGTTTCATCGAGCAAAGGAGGAATTTTACGCCTACTTCAACGCGCGTTCTGCAGGTGGAGTACGCTCAAAGTTACATTTTCTTCCAAGTAAGTGCATCAGTTAAGGTCTTCTCAAAAATAAACGGGGCAACGTTCAATTAGAAGCAATATAGCATCACCAAAAATGTTTTCAATATTATTTATTAGCGATTGTGGGTTCTTTAACTCTCCTTTGGAGAATGGCTACCGGTTGGTCCCTCATGACATCAATCGCGCCAATGTAAAGAAGATTTCTGAATGATCTTAGACAATGCATTGAAACGGAAGCACTTACAGCCATTTCGACAGTTTTATTTCTTGTGCATGGAAGTTCCAAGGCTTGAATACTTTTCTTGCGCATATCTGATTGTGTACGTTTTGTTCGTTCTTGGCTGGGATCGATCACCTTAATGTAAAGCTAAATAAAAATTAAAGTGTTATGAATAACTTAAAAATGGAGAAAACTCAAGTGATAGCATATTTCTGATTGTTTTCTTATCAAGTTTTCAGACCCAGTGAACAGGTGGGAATTTTTTTAATATTTCGAGTTCACCTTGAGCGAGTTTCTTGCCTCGGTCGGTCGCCCGTTAGATGAATTCCTGCCTGAGATTCTCCGGGATACTTCCTTAGGGAGAGCGGCGTAAATATTTTAATCTCCGGCAACCGACTGCCTCCCGATCGGAGACATAGCGTATTCATAAAAAATGATCCTCTTTACGCCCAGTTCTATGAAGTTAGAAAGATTTTAGTGTTTCATTCGGTAAAGAAACCTTGTAGTTACTTAATGACATGATGCCAATGTAAAATTTAAAATAATATGCAATAGGGTTGAGTTGAGTTGAGACAGATTCAAGACAGGAATTTATAATATTTGGTTTTTCTTGAAGAAAAATATTTACTAACAATTTCAACAAGATGCCGAGGTTTCATTGCTGATCGAAAATGGAAAAAATTCTCTTCTCTGGGATCAATAGTAGAAGGGATGGAAAGACCTGTCTTTTCGATCAAGTAACAAACCGAAAACTCTTAGGAATGCAAAATTACTCTCTCTCTTTTCAGGTAATATTTACTGAAGTAAGCGCTAAAATAATTATATAAAAATGTATATGTTTGTGTGTGTGTGGGTCACGGTGGTCCAGGGGGTAGAGCGTTGGACTAATGACCGGAGGCCTCGGGTTCGATTCCCGGTCAAATCACCTGCAGCTCAACCCAAGCTATGTGATTTTTCGAGTACCAGATCTCCCTGGGAAACCATAACCGGCACAGGGAAAGGAACTGGTCCCGTGTGAATTTCACACGCCGTTGGGCTTAGTACTGGGTGAACTCTACCATCGCCTACCAAAACAACCTTCGGGTTGATTTCTGTGTTTATGGTATATACAGGGTCGCACCCAAAACTGGTAGGACTGATTTTTTTACAAGAATTTTATTGACGATATACTTACATCGACTTAATAATCTTCAAAGTATGCTCCTTGAGCTGCTACACACTTAGTATAACGTTGCTCCCATTCCCCGTACTCCCGCTGGAAATTTTCTTTGGGGATGCCGTTGATGACCCTCGTCGAAGCCTCTTGAACGGCCTTTATCGAGTCATAACGTCGTCCCTTGAGCTGTCTTTTCATCAAGGGGAAGAAGAAGAACCGGTGTTGCCAGATCGGGAGAATAGGGTGGGTGCGGCAACGTGGCAACGCCGTATTTGGCCAGGAGCTGTCTGACGACGAGCGCGCCATGGCACGAATTTTCGGCACCATCTTGGCGCACACCTTGCGCATGGCCAAATTCTGTGAAATAATGCGTAGGACGTTGGTTGCAGACAGACCCAACTGGTCTGCAATTTCTTCACTGGTTAAGCGTCGGTCTGTGTTCAGCAGTGTCCTCACTCTGTCCACATTCGTGTCGGTTCTTGCCGTCGACGGCCGTCCGGAGCGATGGTCGTTTTCAACGAGCTCCCTACCCTTTTTAAACAACTTGTGCCACTCAAATACTGTGGAACGGCTTAAGGCAGTGTCCCCATAAGCCTGCTTGATCATATCGAGGGTCTCAGTTGCCGTCTTCCCGAGTTTCGCACAAAACTTCACGGAATAACGTTGCTCTAAATTCAGATTCATTTAGTTTTTCGACGCGGACAAAAAACTTGTTTCACTAAAAACGGTGTCCTCACTCAACGACAGCCTGCAGGCGACTGAGGTTGGTGTCGGTCTGTTGCTAAGAGCCCCCTCCACCTTACCCTGCCAGGCAGACCCCCCTCCACCACTACGTTCGCGCCAGAGAAAATCAGTTTTCCACTTTAGGGTGCGACCCTGTTTTTATTTTACATGAATATATTCGGAAATAAGTTTGAGAAAACCACGAAAGAATAATATCTTAGCTTTTTGCCATAACATCCATAATAACACAACCCACCGCATGAAGTGGGGAAAAGAATGGGAAAAATATCTCAAGGTTGGAATTATATGGTGTGGCAACACTCGGTGAGGCAAAATACCTTTCTGAAACATAACACCGGGCGCATCAAATGGTAAAATAAGCCTTTATTACTATCCAGATGGTGAAAGGACCAATTATCAAATATTATATATTTGTTTATTATATAATTTTTCTGTTTACGAAAACTTGTTGTGTAAAGAGGATTGTAAAGGTGAGGTAATAAGTAAAGGGAGAGTTTTAAATTTACGAAAAAAAATTATAGGAATGGAGAGGATCATTGAAGGCATAATATGATTTATGTATTGCCTTAGTATTTATTCAAAATTAGAACGTTGCTTAAACTAGTCTAACAGCAATAGATTAGACAAAACCATGCAAAGAAAAAATGCGTGAATTAATAATCCTTAGTTAAATGTTTAAGTGGGACTCGCTAATTTTGGTTCATCTAGGTCCACAACCCTAAAATAATTAGTAAAATATTAAAATGTCTAACTAGGCAATCAACCTATTAAAAATGCTGCTATTATATTATTTATAGCTGTTCTGATTAACTCGAAAATTGACGGGTCATCATTGAGTCCGAAATCAATGAAGTTAAAGTGACTAAGGTGTTTATTAATGAATTGCACTGAAGCATTTCTCAAAAAATTTTAGATAGACCGAGAACGACCGATAGGCGTTCGATGGTCATGATTGCTATTAACTAATAGCTATAAAGATTCTTACATTAATAACTCTCTTAATGAATAAATATAAACAACTGTTGTGGGGTAGTCCAAAAGCCAAAAGTCGAAAAGTATCTATTGCAGGTAGCTCTCAATTTTTCTTCACAAGTAGTCACGGTAGTGTAGTATTTATAAGAAGATAGTAAAGCGTTATCTAAAAAGCGGTGCCACATAACTTGAATGCAATTAACTACAAAATTGTTGCTTTGGAAAATAATCCATACACAGCAGTCCAGCCCGGTGAACCGTCAATATGTAGACAACTCACTTGTTCCCTAAACCTTGCCCCCGGCCTTCAAGCTATCTCATAATCCGTAAAATTGATTTGAAGACTTCCACACTTGCCTTCATTCCGGTCTCCAGTCCTTCTCATGCCTCCCGTACTGCTTACTCAGCATAAATATTGAAAAGAACAGGTGACAATGGGCATCCCTATCCTATTCCTCTGTCTAGTACAGCCCATCTCGATTCTTCATTCGTTATCCGCAATTGTGCAGACTGAGACAGGTTCTAGTTAAGTCATCTCTAGAGTCAACTCCGACTTTCTATTAAAGTTTCATTGATTCTGTCCTGTTTACTGTCCATCGCATTCTCTAAACTTGCAAAGTAAAAAAATTTATTCTAGTTGTACGATTGGTTCCTTTCAACGAGGGAATTCATTTTTGTCATGACATCACAAGAGTACCGATATACTTTCTACCCTAACTGATCTTCTCCTGAGTACTCACTGGATGTTTCTGCATCCTTTTGCTTATTACACTAAGAGCCACTTTGCCTCTCGCCAAATCAAAATTATTTTTGTGTAGTTGATCACGCATTTCCTAATTCTAACCTAAGCATATTACGATCGAACTCGAATCTTCCTCCATTTCCTGCTATTTTACAACTTTCAAGAAACTGCGGGAGATACCTTTTTAACGGAGTCATCCGCTAACATGCATTTCATTGCAACAACTTCAACCGGGACCCCGGTCAAGGCGAATCATTTTTAGGCTCTGAAATTGTTGCAATGACTGGTATTTTACCCTTGTATCTACATCTACTGCGGTGGATAAACCAGATTTTAATAAATATTAAATTTTTCTCCTTAAAAAAATGTATTGATTTTCTCTCCACGGTCATTCCTCTCTCCTAAACCGAACTCTCATACCTCTTTTCCAACTATTCCTTCGTCTGCCTCCGCATTCCAATCCTCTATCCCTATGAAGTCTTTTTTCCAAGTATATTACACATGCCTACAAAAAAAATTTTTTTTTGGTGCCGGGAATCTTTGTGATGATTTTAACTATATTTGTAGAGCTGAATCCAAATATGAAATCCGTTTTTATTTAACAGCTCTACTTTTTTAGATATGGCACATCTTGAGATTAGTTGTTTTAATATTTGATATATTCCGGAAAATAATTTTCAAAGTTAAATAAATCTATAAGTATACTAATTTATAACCACTCTGCGGTGTTCCTTTTATTTTCAATAAACTGTCAATAAGTTTTATGTATATTTCTATATTGTAGGCCAATGAGATTAAAAAGCAAAAATCGTTTGTATCGACTTCGGTAAAAGATTTATTGATAGCTCCAAGCGTAGTTTAAAATGTGTACTTCTTCACAATGGTAACAGGTTTGGCGCAATACCAATCGCTCATTCAACTAAAATGAAAGAAGAATACGATACAATAGCATTGGTCTTACAGAAGATAAAATACCAGGAACATCGCTGGGTAATATGATATGGGAATATTACATTAATAATTATTAATATAATATTCCCATATCATCATGTAGAAGATTTTTTTAATTAAGTAACAACATATCTATATCTTTAAAACTATAGCTGATAGGAAAAAACTAGTGTCATAATTGGATTCAGCACCCCAATTGTTCTTTAAATCAGCATTAAAAGCTCCGGCACCAAAACCACTGTCGGCCTGTGTTATTAATATAATATTCCCATATCATCATGTAGAAGATTTTTTTACGTAAGTAACAACATATCTACATCTTGAAAACTATAGCTGATAGGAAAAAACTAGTATCATAATTGGATTCAGCACCCCAATTGTTCTTTAAATCAACATTAAAAGCTCCGGCACCAAAAACACTGTTGGTCTGTGTCATCAATCAATACGTCTAACTGATCATATACACCATCAGCTTCCTCCTCTATATGAATAATTTTCGGCTTGAAAACCTGGATTACCACTAAATTGACCGGGTGCTCTATTATTTCTGCCTATATTATTTTGTCATTCTTCCCTTTTAAATATTTTCCCTTCGCCACAGTTTCCCATGGCTACCTCATCTTGACTCTCCCACCATCCGCTTAATACCACTTTATAATAGTTGCAATAAGCCATAGTGTGATGTCATAAACACCTATGCAATGTATATTCTTCCTCTCTCCAACTCTGCACACATTTCCCATTCCCCTGTCGTGAGCTTCGTCCAAAGGTTTCGATACCACATACGAGTATGTATTACTCATACTGTGTATACGTACTCGTATTCATAGCTGCCACCCGCTCCAATGTGCAAGGATTTCGTGAGGTGACACATGCATTCTTGCCTCCTCCGATGCCGGGTAGGATACTCGGCAATGCTGGTCGAGCGCCATAGTTGCCAGGATCCATTTTCATATATGATTCCATCGTACTCGTACTTTCCTTGGTTGTAATAGAGGCGTTTTCTCAATTACATGGTTAATCTAATACTATTGCTGAAATGGCCGCCCCAATGCGATCAGACGACTTTGCTGTTGCCTCACGGGGAACAGAAACTACGCGGGCTACCCTTTGTCTGGATTCTATCCATCGACGTAACTGGCATTGGTGACTCTTCCAAGAGTAATTATAACGTCCTTTTCCACAATAGCTCTATGGGTCAGAGGACGAATGAAGACATTCCATAGCAATTAGACGTAGATTAAATGTTAATATGAAATTAATTCAAGCTTCTATATCCGATATTATCAATTAATATTTAACCTATTCTTCCCATTAACAGATGTCTGTGCCGTTTGAAATACAGGATGCTAATCCAGAGTTGAATGAGGAAGTGCTGACACTCTTCCCGAAAAGAAAAGATGGTTTCGTCCACGCTGGCTCCAAAAAATATTTCTTGCATTCAAAATATCGCAAGGAAGCTGTTCATTACTATAACTTGGAGCTAAGACCAGATGACGTATGGATTATCTCATTCCCACGTTCAGGTAAGTTTCTTATCTTTGAAATTAAATTGTGAATGGAACCGTTTTATCAATCTCGAATGAAGAGGTAGATTGCAAATGCGCGATTCCTTCTCCATGAAGACCAAGTGTACATTTTTTATGTTTGTTCAGTATATTCTGAAAATTTTAATTTTATGTGATATTGTTAGCTAAATATTTATATATATATATATATATATTTCTATATATTTATATATATAAATATATACATATACACTTTTTTGGAAAACCCACAAACGTGTAATGTAAATTCACTGATAGTCATAACAAACACAGAAACCAAAACACACAAAAGAGGGAAAACTCACTGGTTCTCGAATTTTCGGTGGTCCAACCACCTTTCTCAAGAGGAATTAGGAACAGAACTGAGTTCTGTTCCTAATTCCTCTTGAGAAAGGTGGTTGGACCACCGAAAATTCGAGAACCAGTGAGTTTTCCCTCTTTTGTGTGTTTTGGTTTCTGTGTTTGTTATGACTATCAGTGAATATATACATATATATATATATATATATATATATATATATATATATTGCGCTTTACAGCAAGGTTAAGTTATTATCGGGAAGTAAGAAGGGAAGATCTGTGCTAACAGTTAAAGACAAGTGGGGTAAGATAATAGTTGAACCAGAAAAAATCCAAGAGAGATGGAAGGAATATAAAGAAACACTGTACGGTAGAGAACTTAAGCCGACAAGGGTAGACATAGAAAAGGAACATGACGTAGAAGAAGATAGCTTAGGTCCAGGCATACTCGACGATGAAATGGAAAGGGCATTAAAGGAGATGAAAGCAAATAAGGCCGTGGGGGTAGACATCATTCCTGTAGCACTGTTGAAATGTTTAGGAAAATGTGGGAAGAAGGCCCTATATGGACTTATTCGTAGTATCTATGAGGAAGGAATCTGGCCGGAAGATTTTGTGAGATCAGTGTTAGTTCCTATTCCAAAAAAGGCAAAGGCTACATCATGTGAGGATTACAGAACAATGCGTTTGATATCCCACGAAGCTAAAGTTATTCTCAGGATCCTCAACAAAAGGATAGAGAGTAAGGCAAATGATTACGAAGGGGATGATCAGTTTGGGTTTAGGAAATGAAGAGATACGCGTGATGCCATTGCAGTAATGAGATCACTAATCGAGAGGAATATAGAATACAATCAGAACGTATTTGCCTGCTTCGTAGATTTAGAAAGAGGGTTTGATAGAGTGAATTGGGAAAAACTAATGCGTGTATTGCAGAAAATAGGAATGGATTGGAGGGACAGGAGACTGATCCGCAACCTGTACATGTCTCAGGTTGCTCAGGTGCGAGTGGGGAACGGAGAGTCCGGATGGGCAGTTTTAGGAAGAAGTGTAAGGCAGGGTTGCCCATTTTCACCGGTGCTGTTCAACTTATATGTGGAGGAAATGATTAAAGAGGCATGGGAAGAACTGGAGGTAGGAATGAAAGTCGGGAGGGGAATTCGTAAAATCGGTTAGGTTTGCTGATGACCAAGCATTAGTTGCTCAGTCAGCCAAGGGGTTACAAGCATTGCTGAGTGAATTGGAGGTTCAGTGCGCTAAATATGGGATGAGAATCAATATTAATAAAACAAAGGTTATGCGATTTAATGGAGGGATAAAATAGGAGGGAAAAAATAGAGCAGGTGGAACAATTTACGTATCTGTACGTGTTTTGGAAGAATTAGATATAATTTATCCACTAAATGAACCCATTCACTGTCCTAACTTCTTTCCCCTTCCCAAGCATTGCTGAGTGAATTGGAAATTCAGTGCGATAGATATGGGATGAGAATGCAGAGTAGGAAACAATATTAGGATAGAAGTGAGGTCGTACAAAAACTGCTGTGTTCTGAGAAATAGTAATGGAATAATAAATTTAACAAGAGGAAAGGTGACCAAAAGAAAGCAAAGTAACGAACGTTTAGTAAATTTAAACCTAATATAATTTTTGTATTAATAAGTAGTTATGCTCCCATTGCGGGTGGGTATGTCCATAAATTTTGATTTTTTAAATTTAGTGACCATTTTTCATTTTATTTGTTAATTTCTAGATAAATATAAACAAGACTGGAGAATTTTTAAAAATTATTAGTCCATGTTTGTATTTTCGATCGGGGAAAAGCTCCTCTGGCGATTAATTTAGTCGACTTAGCAGTTCTGTAGCATCTAAAATCCACACGTTTTTGGTTGGAAGAACCACTTGCAGTATCCTAGGACACTCAGAAAGTGTTGGAATATATTTTTTGATTTGGCAAAAAATAGATATTTTGACGACCCGCCGATATTTCACTACAATGTCAGATGCCTTAGCATTCTTTTAGGAGCAAATGTATACCATTTTGAAGAGCGCCTTAACTTACCACAAACTTAACAACATCTTTGAATCGGCTTCATTTATGAAAGGTTAATGATTAATTGGACACTTACCGGCTTAATTGGTTATACATCATTTAATATATAATTCCTCTATCTCATTTAGGCAGCACTTGGACGCAAGAACTGGTGTGGCTTATCAACAATGATCTCGACTACGAAAAAGCGTTGAGTAAGAAGTTAATCACCCGCTCCCCTTTCCTCGAGTAAGTCTTCAACATTTAGAATGATTTAATTTATAAATGACCATATCATGGCTCCAAAAAGCCGTGATATGGTCGCCTCTCTTGTAATTGTATCGATCTAAAAACTGAAAACGACGATGATTCACCTCTGGATGCCTTCTGAGGACATGCGGGGTAGTATTTGGCCAAGTAGTCCAATGAGTATATATTATATTATCATACATGTATGTTCACAAGCTTTTACATTTTCTGTTCCACCGAAGCAATGCGTCCAAGAATTGCTTCGCTTTGACGTGTATGTTTCTTCCAATTATTTCATCCATCAGAGTCTTTTTTCTGTTTTTCGTCCGCAGTTTTCCTCGTTCACTTTTTCTCCAGTTACTGATTTCGTGAGGCCATTCTGCCTCAAAATGTGTCCGGTGATAATTAATGCCAAGCCAAGTATAATAATCAGTATTTAATACAAGTAATATGATAATATTCACTACGTAAAGAAAACGTATGAAAATACAATACACTCAAGGGATATTTACGTTTGTCATGACAGTTATTCATAAGTTCGATAAACCTCCATTTTACAAAAACCATCACTTCGTCAGGTTACACTTTCCACTTCTCAAAGCTTTCACTTGACACCTTCCACTCTTAGAAAATCATCAACCCTTGGTCTACATCATTCTTCTGCCATATCGCACATCCATAGGCTACAGTGGTCCCTATATTATTGTTATTCATTGATCACACTCATTGAAATGCACGCTAGAGATATGTATTTTAAGGAAGCGCATCCTTACTTTCAGAATTATATTTCCAACCGACAATAAACTTTCCCCTGGCAGGAGGCCTACTCAGTCTGGACACTCCAGCATATTCTCTTGAAGTAGGAAAACATAGATTTATAACTCCGATGATCATATTGTGAAGTCCCTGTTGATTTCACAAGGGTATTATTCAATCTTCACATTTATCTGCGATATTTATTTTGTGAAAATGGATCTAATTGCAACGGGGTGCCTACCGGGATGATAATCCACCCCATCAACAAAATCAGAAGGCACCAAACAATTTATTCAACATAGCATAACAAGTAATTGAGTATAATGGGGCTGCAGAAGAAGAAATCCAATTGATTAATAGTAGCTATTTCTGTTCTTCAGGTATTCTTTCATTTTGCCAGATGATTTCATAGCAGAAATGATGGAGAAACATAAGAACGATCCGTCGAAGTTGGAATTGCTGAGGGAGAATTTCAGACCAGCTTATGAGACACTACCGAAAATGAAATCTCCGCGACACATCAAGACGCATTTCCCACTGAGCCTGCTTCCGCCGAAACTGCTCGACACTTGTAAGGTTGGTATCTCTCGTCGTATGCTCGAATACCCTTGGCTTGTCCCAACAACTTAATCACCTTGATATTTTTTAAGTATGATGGGGTAGACCAACTCGTATAGTTCTATCATGAGAATGGCAGGGCTACTCATTTCTCACTTCTTAAATAGTGTACATGCCCATCTCAGTGATACAGACGAAGAGATCAATTAAAAATCAGCGGCATTAATGAAAATAGTAGATAAGAATAAAATGTAATGATAAAATGAGGTCGGAATACCATCTTCGGATGACAGCAATATGCTGAGGCGTGTATTAATGAAATGGAATAAAATACGGGCGAGTGTAACGGAGTTCTTCAAGGGAAAGGGCTTTGAAAGCCACTCCCGGACAAGATGGAGGAGGAATATGCCAGGATGCAGAGAAAGAATTGCTGTTGACTTAATTCTATCAGAAGAGGACATGAAGTAACGAAAATATTAAATAACTGTGCTTGTGGTCAATTAGTTAAGACCAGCCCTCAGGTTTTGACAAGGATCATAATTCAACAACAAAGACGTGCCAATCTGAATTCAAGAAACTGAGAAAAACTATGAAGAATAAATGGAAAGTAGATAAATTAAGCGAAACTTAGCCGAGGATGATCTACCTATGGACTTTGGAATATTATGAAGAAAGAAGTTGAATTTGAATGAACAGGCAGAGGACTAATGGTCAAATATGAAATTTACTAAGCTTTGAGTTCAGGAAAACAACTAAAAATTACATATTCATTGAGAAATAGTCGAACTATGTCAATTAATACAGGAGAAACTCGATAAGGAGCAAGAACTTGATAATTGAAGGACAACAGTGCTATAAATGAAATATGCCAGATGAAAATAAAATCCAGGGAAGCATGGACGAAGTATTTGTGCGCAAAAGAGCAAAACTAAGAGATACGATTACAATGCTAATGAAACTCATCAGAGAAAGTAAAACCAAATTAAAAGGCGCATAAAAATTATATAATTCACGAAAAAAAAACAGCAACGCACTTATTGGAGATTAAAATGGAGTTACAAAATGGAATAACGTGATTTGCTGTGGAATTAATTGAACATTGAGAAAAGCTATACTGTTACATAAAATTAATCAAGTGAAAAATAATGACGGATAACAGATTAAATAAACCTGCAATACTAGAGTTGGAATTCGCAAAGCTACAAGACAATTTTGAGGCAAAAGTAATGTAGGACGTTATCGACCGTACTTCCCGTGAAACTTAGACATAATAAGTGTGCAAAGAGAGTTCTGTTATCAAATAACTCTGATTAAATGAAATACAAAGGTGCACGAACATGTAGGTTTAAGAAACAGTCCTCAGACGGCTGTAACAAAATGCTCTCTGCAATGAGGAAAATGTATATAAACTATGTTCGACAAATGCGATTACTGCCAACTGTAACCTTCATGGCATAAGGTCACAAAGAAAGCAATAAACTGAATTTTAAAAAATATTTTTAGAATATTTATCCTCGACGGAAATCGCTATCTTTTTGGAAATAGCCGTAAATGTAGACAGAGTAGAAGATCATTATATGCAACGTATAAAATTATATTGGAATGAAAAAATACTACCAAAATAGAAGATAGAACTGCATTCTTGTTTTTTATTACATAATTTGTCTATTAATTCGGATTAGGAACTGTTAATGTGCAAAAAGATTACAATCTCCTTCTTCATCTCCCAAGTTTATACTATCAGCGATAACCCATTCTCAATCATTGTCATTAGAAAGGCCTCTTCTTCCTAGGAAAGTAAAGAAGGACTGATAGAGCTAGAAAGTACACCATCTGGCAGCATGTTCCTTCTTGGCCATTTTTGCAACCGGTTGCCTTAAGCCTATCACTTGATCTCGCTCAAGGGCTCCAAAATTGTGACATCTTGGCAATTTAAATTCGTTTGCCAGATAATGCAGAACAAAAGAAAGGCATAGCCTCCAAAAATGAACATCAGCATTTATCGAAATCAACTTCATTTCCGAAAACAACATCTTATTTCCCCTCAAGCTTATGGCCATTTTACGTGTCAACATACTAAGGTATTCTAGAGGTAATTTTTTTCTATAAGCCCACCGTAAATCAAAACACCATAGGAATGTTCTAGATTGTTGACTACCTTGAAAAAAAAATTGCACGTGCATTAAATCTGTACAAGGACTTTAAGCTCCCATATACTCCTTTGAAAAATGCAGAGGCTTTTCAAGCTACTTCTATATAAGTGTTTTTTTATCCTTGTCTATTTAAAGTTTAGAAAAGAACGAAATAGGATAGGTATGACATGTCCGTGGATGTATTCCCACTATAAAACTTGAGAGCTCAATTACTTGATTATTTTCAGAGTTTTTTTCTTGCAGAATTCTTCCGTCAGTGCATTCCTGACTCTGGTATGAAAGACCGTCTCGCGCTGGTCAAATATTAGTCATTTTAGAGCCCAACAGCTGATCACTCCCGTTTGATTGCAACTGACAAGTTTTAATAACTAATATACATGTATTTTTGATACTCTAAACGTTGGAACCACAATATATCTGAGGTAAAATACTGTAAAATTGTGTGCAAATACTATTTACAAACAAGGTTTTTGATTGATACCATTATGAAATGTGCGGACAATAAAGGAATTGAACTATTTCATCTTTCTTAGAAAACAAATTTGGGTGGTGATTAAAATCCCTGTCAAAGAGTCATTTCACCAACTTCCACCCGATTTAATATCTTTAGTCGCTGGATTTCACTTATGTTATTTCTCTCTCCATTACTTATTCAAAAGAATATTGGTAAATGTTCAGTCATGGTGGCCATAAAACAACCGGACTCATGCTGTGTCAAATCCAGTGTGCTGCGGCTGGCACAAGTGTGGACCCAGTCGCTAAAAATATACGTGAGGTTTTGCAATTGGTTCTAGCATATTTTATTGTATTCTTAAAGGTTATCTACGTTGCAAGAAACCCTAAGGACGTTGCTGTGTCCTATTTTCATTTGCATCGTCTCAAGGAAGATATCGATATGGAGGCAGATTTCTCACAGTATTGGGACTTTTTCCAGCGAGATTTACGTAAGGATATGCTACCTATATTTTATTTCTACCATGCCTTTATAGATTTTCTATAATAACAGATTATACTTGTTCCGTCTAAGTAGAATAGGAAGTCCTTTCCAGACCCTGAAAATTAAACACTGCTTAACACATCTAACCACAGTATAGATCTAACTTGAAGCATTAGATTCACCGTTTAAATATGTACCCTCTTTGTCTTTCTGCTAACATTTCTCGTTTCCTCCATAACGTTTACTCTAAAGTAATATTCCTTCCAGTGCACTCACATCCATGCATTTTCTCTCAAATTCATCTAAATAAGTCCTCTCTTCGACATTCCCAAACGAAATATTTACTTTCTACTGTATTTAGTCTCTATATTCATCTCCATATAATCTCATAACATCTATTATTTAACGCTTACATCCAATAATATTGTCGTTCACCATGTTTATTGTCCTTCCAAATTATTCACCTTATGGGAAAGTATATTTTCTTAACACACTTGAAAGGCTTGCCAAAAGATACGAATTGTGTTTAAATCAGAGTACTGACTATTTTCCAAAGTAATAATTTATTGATGGATTTTTTTCTTCCCAAGTCACCTGGGCGCCCTTCTGGAGTCACGTCGAAGAATCCTGGCGCCTTAAGGAACACAAAAACATGCTTTTCCTGTTCTACGAGGACATGAAAAAGGTATTAGCACCAAACCATGGCAATCTTATGCTCCCCATCTGATTGCAACTTGGAAGAGTAACCAACTAAATTATCTAGCGAATAGCAACAACTCATTATTATACCTTCTACGCCGCTCACTTAAAATAGGACCTTCCGGCAGCAATTCGGAAGACCGCGGGTTTCCTGGGGAAGAGTTACACGGATGAGCAAGTAAGGAAACTTGTCGACCACCTCCACATCGATAACTTCCGCAAACAGCCGGCGTTGCAGCGACTAATGGACAATGTGAAGGGTATGAAGAAAGATGATGCACCGGGATTTTATCGCAAAGGTTCGTAAGACATTAGATACCGTATATGTTGAATTATATGCACCATAAATCATTCAAGTAAATTCATATCGTTGCATTTAAGTATCAAAATATTCTTATCTATTCATTATGAAGTGTTCTGTATGTAATATTAATCGCAATTCAAATAAAGTCACCAATGTGGCACAGCTGATATTGTGAGTGCGTTCTCCAGCTCTGTCCACTTTTCTTTCTACATCACCCTCACTCTTTCCGCTTGTTCCATCTCGAAAAATTCTATTCACAGAGCAATAGGTCTTTGGCTTATTGTGAAATGAAAAAATATTTTAAGAAAAGTAAGGATATATCATGCCAAAGTCATATAATCATTGATTGACATCGTCAGTTTAAATTTACAGTAGACAGTAGTTACATGGTTCAAAGAAATATCGTTATAAGCAGATGTAATATAACTAGAGAATATTTCGCACCATTGTACTAAATTAAAATTAAATTTAAATCGAAAAAATACACATCATTGTAAATTAGATCGAAGTTATGTAAAAAATAAATGAAAAAAACAAACTGATTGAATAAAAGTAAATGGGTAAACGTGACTGCTTCTGAATAAGTTACTCCCTGCTCCATGACCTTCATGGGGATAACATTCAATTTCGGGCCTGACTAGGTTCATTAAACTGGTTGCAGAACACGAGTATACAGCGAAAATATAAATGCGAAATGTTATTTAGTTTTAGTTAGGTTATAGGTATATTCTGAATACTTGGGTTCCATCGAAGAAATATTTAATTAAGTAATTTTTTTATTAGAAAATTTTCAAATTATTGAAAATTTGTTGCAGGAAAGAAGTGGTAACAGTGCCACATGCTAATTATTGTATCCCCTTGTTAATGAAGAGAGCACGGATGTCTTTTAGATTGGCAGAGGACAGAGGATTAATTTTTACAATAAAAGTTAATTGTTAAGAGTATCATTTTTCATATATCTAGTCTGACTTTTTTGGAAGGATTACATGGGAATGAAATTAATGTACTTTCCCACTGGGGTATGCCGTCCCCATTTTTGTGGCAAATAAGTTTGCTCGAAATGGGAAAGCCGTTCATAAACATCAGTGTAACACACCAATCTGAATTATTGTTTACCTAATTCAGCCCTGCACGTTGTCCTGCTCCCTGGGTAATCTTTTCATTCCCTCATAGCTCTTCCCATCACTATTCACCATTATCTGATTCTCTATTTCGCCATATACCTAGTAGTAATTTTTATGGGAGGCGACCGACAGCTGAGATCATTTGCGCCATTAGGGATGGACAGGAAAGAATGGAAGGTGGAGAAAAACCCGGCGTCGGCATTAGCCTGCTCTTGAACCCATTGACTAATCTTAGTTGTTTAACCCGCAAGCTTGATGACTCGGGTTCAGGTCGGTGGAAGGCGATTACTTTCCCGATGATACAATTCGGTTCCCCAGGGTGTGACGGTGTAGTGATCAGCAGGTTGAACTGTTTGATGTTCTCGGATGGGGTTCCTCAAAGGCGTCCCCCGGGATATGAACCCAAAACCGTAACGTCAAGCAACCAAGCGGTCATCCTATATAGTACAATTTTAAATAAAAGACCATAGGCTCATGGTCTCATTAACCTGGAGGCCGTGTTAACAGGTGAGTGAAAAGTTCGCCTGTATTTAAGAATACAGTAAACATTCCTGTAAATCCTACAATGGGTCGTTACATTTTGTTAATTTTTAAGCAAAACGAAGTCAACAAATTTGCGTTTCAACTCCCATTTTGCTTCGTTCTTTGAACCAAGACGACGTCAAGTATTAGGTGTGCACTTAAAATGGGAATAATTCCAAAGGATAATTCAAATGGCCTCTCTCAAATCTGAACTATGTACAATGTTTCTCAACCGTACCTTGGCTTCTTTCAGGTGAAAGTGGAGCTTGGAGGTCGATGTTCCCACCTGATTTAAATGCCGAAGCTGACGAGTGGATACGAGAGAATGAAAGACACACCGATTTACGATTTCAGTTCTAATGCTGAAATCTAAAACATCAGAAGAGGATGATAAATGGTATGACGAATCACATTGGAAGAAATAAATTCTAACGAGCATCATGAAATATCGAAATCGTTTTCTGGAGCTGATTATTTCAAAGAATAAAGGTCCACTCCTGAACAAATTTATCATTTTTAATGTAGTTGGATAAAATAGGAACCCATTGTTTCCTATTGTTCATCTGAATATGACCTTGTTGAGCTTCAACCAGGTCATACTATATGCTGCAACAAAATCGCCAGAAATTGCATCGGTTACCACGGCAACACCTTCAACAACAACGACTGCAACAGTAGCATGTACGGAATGAGGGCCTTAGCTTTGGCCATCAGAATCTAGTGTTGCATCAATAGGGTCAGTTGCAAAACAACAACAAATATATGAACCACAATTACAAGAATTGACATCCATAACACCGAAAACAACTTGGACATGAGCAATAATAGAGATTTCCAGCAACAAAACGGTTCTTATGATATGCTCTCCTATTAACGCTTCTAGATTTGGTTAATTGTATCCATAGTAACTTTGTGGAATTGCTTCATATCAAAATGAAATACACTATGTTATCCCACATAAGAGCTTTATTGTACGACCCGGGTTTCGTCGAAGATCGACATCATCAGTTGATGATGATGTCGATCTTCGACGAAACCCGGGTCGTACAATAAAGCTCTTATGTGGGATAACATAGTGTATTTCATTTTGAAACGCTTTTAGAGTAAGTTGATTTGTGCTATTGACGTCTTCTTTCAGATTTTCCAGCTCGTATAATCACATTCTTACTTTCTGGCCTTTTTGTGTAATTAGCATTTGACCTGGACGAAAATATTTAAATATCCTTTATACCATATCCCAATTTGTCATTACATATATATGGTACTTTGGCAAAAGTGTCGAATACTAGTTAATCACTCATTCCTGTCATGCAATTAATAAAGCCGATAATTAAATCATGCCCACACTTTAAATTAATGCGGAAGTGAGATTTCATAAAACGTATGCACATTCTGCATCACATAATACTGCAAGGATAAAAACTAGGAGACGTTTTATGATGAAATGAAAAGTAGCTGGGAATATTGGAAAATTACATAATTACAAACTATGAAACCAACCGATGTCATAACGAGCATTACCTGCTTTCCAGTATTTTACTAACATCTCATTAGGATGGTAGTACTGCGAGATTCTCTTCTAAAATTGACCATAATGGGATTTAACCACGATAATTAACCCGAAGATTGATTGGACACATGATGATAGAACTCATTTACGCATTATTTAGCCTAATGGCGTGTAGCTTTCGAACATCAGGGTATAAGGGGTATAGTTCCTTTCCCTGTGTTGCCTATAGTTTCCCTGGTAGAACTGGTACCCGAAAAAATCACATAGTTTGGGTGAAGCTGAGGGTGCTCAGAGGTGTCACCCAGTATCGCACCAGGTGCCAGTCGCCCAAGGCTCTACCCACTGGAATATCTCTCCTCGTTACCCTCTAAACTTAGCTTGAAAAAAGACAATGAACAATTCAACATAAGTGTTATCCTATTATCTAGTCTACTCTCATCGAAATGTTTAAGGGCCCCACAGTTTAACGCCCCATCCAAAGGACGGCGTTCTCCAATTGACGTTTTCTTTAGATATCACCACAATAAGGATCCCCTAAAAATTCCTGCTACACCCGGGAATCGACTGGTGTGATTTGTTCCGATAAATAATAATATCTGATTATTTGATCCAATCAAAATAATCCCAATGCTCTGCATCAGCGGCAGAGGTCTCTTATCTGCCCATCGACAGGGTAAGATACCGCGTGATGGACTAACGGACGGATTGGCCTAACGATATTTTGACCTCAGGTTGCAAACCGGCCTCCCCTATCGACACTGGAGAGATCGACAATGAGTGAACAAGATGAAGGAGTAACTAACTATGGCTAGAATTCCTAAGTCTCCACGTATATGCCTCCCACCCTCCAGGCTAGTTCAAGCACGTGACTGCCACTCACAATCACACGAAGGCCGCAAGCCATCGCTTCCGCCGTCAGTTGAAGGATATTACCCAGCGGCAAAGCAAACTCGGAGAAGGAATTCATCGTTTGAAGCCGGACGCGTGTTCTTCTGTCGTACACCAATTAATAAAGTAAGTGCACAAATGCATTAAAGTTAAAAACATTTAAGAAGACCCGTCAGAGAATGTCATCGTTTTGAATGCATCTCCGTTTGTGATCCGGGTTGTTATATAACCACACTTTCTCTCACGCAAGGGAAGCTTAGACTTCACCGACGGTTGTAATCTTGTCTCGTGTCTCAGTACTGCAGCTGGGTGAATTTTAGAAGGCACAGAATCGAAAAAGGAGAAACATCATGATGGAAGGTCCATTTTTTTAGGTACACTCCAGCCAGATGATGACCTCACTCAATAGGCGTTTCTCAGTGCTCACTATCTCGTCAATGTCTCGTAAATTCCACGCCGAAACATTTCCGATGGTTTTCGATAGACTCCGGAAATAAGTCAATGTTTTCTCTGCTTAAGGAGTAAAACACTCTCAATCGATAATCATATACCTAATTACGGAAAAAGTTTCAATAAGTACTCTTTTCCATTGACAGATATGTTTTTCCCGTCCGAATGCGGTTTTAAACCTCCAAATGTTAAGTCAAACTGCAAAAATTAACCTACGGTATTCAAGAAGAAACCTCGATCCAAATAGACAACTTCATTTCATATGGTTGCCAAGCCGACTGACTCATCCGTCCACCCTTGACGCGTTTTCATTCTCGTAGTTCTGATAATCGTTTTTTATGCGACTGGTAAGACCGAGAGAACAGCCAACTAGGCCATTTGTACCACGTATATAATTCCATATATGCATACGATTTTCCTGATGATGATCAAATCTTATTTAAAATTCGTTCTTAAGCATTAAAGGAGAGAGTTTTACGTAGCACGTTCTTGTGGTGGTGGAATTTTGCCTAGCTACTTACTAAAATCTAGCTTGCACGTTCCTGATAAATTTCTTGCTGCATCCTGGGGTACAATTATTTGTTGTAGTTAAGCGTATGTACTTGCATGCTTGTGGAGGGAAGGTAGGTGGATGTGTGTTTGCATGCGCGTGGAATGATGGGATGTTTCTATGAATGTGTGTACTGCTGTGGATTGGGGTTTGCATGTGCGTGTTGGTTTTGAATGCGGTATTTCTTTTTTTCTTTTTTGGGTGGTGACCTAATACCCCCCGCCACACGCCCTTGCGGCGGCTTGCGGGGTATTATGTAGATATACATGTAATTAAACAAGAACTAGAAAAGTAACTGATATTATACCTGTGCTTGTATATGCTTATTAACAGTAACTCCCGATCGAAACAGGGCGGTTGACCACTTTATTGTAGCTTCCACATTGCTTGTTATCTGTTCAAATAAGCTGACATACATTGAAGAGTAAGAGCTACGATATCTATGAGGTGTTAAGATAGCTTTATGTCGAGAGTGGAGAAATTCGAATGAAAGCTAATTCCAGATGGACGCAGAACGAGACTTCCCGTTTCAGTAAATAAACTTCTGGTCCCGAAACGAGATTGTTTCCATCAGCGCGCAACAGTAACAGCTTAAATACTCGCGAACATGACCGCAAAATGTATGCCTATGCAGGATGAGATATATGTGCTACATGATACCACGTTAATCTGTATAAATAATTGATTAACAATATGCTGAAACTCAAATTTAAATTTCAGCTCAAAATTTTTCTTTTACTGTTTTAAGTGATTATTTCGGCGTTACCTTCTTGGATTCGTGTTTTTTGAGTAACTTTTCCTAGGACTGTGTTCAAAGCTGTTCGCTGTATGTTTTATAATATCACAATCAAATCGCTCATATGCATATTTGTTTATACGACTTCTCTGCTAGGAAACAAAAATGCATGCGTGTACAATTGGACACTGATGTGGAAACTCCAATTACACCATATCTTAGCGATGGCTTCCAGGATATAATCGGAAGATTTTGATGAAAATTTCAAATTTTCCTTTAATTAGTTGACTTTTCATTCGAGTAATACAGTGTAATCCAATCAAAGTTTTTTATTGCATGACGAATTGTAAATATCAAAGTAGCGTTTTTCTTTTCCAAAATGGAATGGTGTATATGTATTTAATTTAGGAATTATGGAGAGGAGGGAGAGTGGATAGTGGCCCAGACTCGAAACTATCTCATACTTTGCTAAGAGCAGCAGTTAAACGTTCCGACCGAACAGACGATATATCGTATTTTGACTTTTTCTCACGGCATCCCAAATAGAAGAAGAACTCCAATAAACAATTCTGGGACTTTAGGCACCTAATTCTGAGCGGGAAGCCAATTGCATCTTATAATATGGGCTAATCATCGTTTTATAAATTTTAACCCTTGCATTTTACGATTTTTGGGGAGATTAGTGTAGTTTTTGCATATTGGTTGTAATAAGTCGCTTTTGCTCCAAATAATTAATTAGAAACAATAGTATTTCGAGTTCACTTAGACATGATGGCAGTCGTGATTTGATATCCACCCGGCTGGACACTTAAGTAACACAATGAGACATAGATTGATATATTTATCCATCAATACGAAGTGATTTGCTTACTCATGACATCTTGGTAAGGCTTTTCATTTTATGGTGAGCGTCTTTGAGAAATTCAGATAGCATGTTAATCAGAGGAAAAGTAAAATGGGTCAAATATTTTCATTGCTCTATATTTTCAACCAGAACACGCCGTGCCGTACAAATGAAAACATTGCTCGCAAGGCTGGACGCATGCTTAAAAAAAACAATAAATGTCAAATAGCGATAGTATTCTCTTTAAAAATTTAGGTCAAACATTATATTTAGCTTCATTTTTCGTAAACCAACGATCTTAACTGTCTATATTTTTTATCAATTTCACTGCGACTCTTAATTAACTTTATACGAGTAACCACGGAATATATCTCGTAATCACGCATTAAACTATTATTGAATCTAATCTGACCTCCCTCTTCTATAACTACTCGCAGATGTCCGTGCCATTTGAAATACTGGATGTGGAAGCGGAAGTGAAGGAGGATGTCATGAAAATATTTCCGAAGAGAAAAGATGGTTTTGTTTACGCTGGTCCCAACAAATACTTCTTATTCTCTAAGTATCGCCAGACGGCGGCGCATTACATCAACTTTGAGCTGAGGCCAGATGACATATGGAGTGTCACATTCCCACGAACAGGTGAGTCCCTCACCGAACTTCTCTGCATCTATTAACCTATTCTATGAAGGAAATGGATGTCTTGAGCCCGAAATTTTGACATTATATTCGTAATAGATATAAACTTAGATTATTTGTGTTGTTATTTCACTAAGATGTGGGTTCCTCGGTGAGCTGAAGTTGCATTTGTGCTCGTAAAGCATAAGAATTATATGTTAAAAATGACCTCTGATTTTGGCCAAATTGGATTATTATTTTTGGAGTTATTTCAATAGCCAAAAGTAATTGGTCTAAATAATATAAATGTTAAAGATAATTTGTGCTCATAAAGCATAGGGTTATTATTTGACAACACAAGGGTTTGTACAAGACGATGAGAGCAAATATTCCTACCACCGCTGACAGCATAGTCAGCAACTAGGAGCTTGGTGTAACATGTACTGGTGTGATTCCCCGCATGATAAGGCCAAAAAATATGAAGTTTTACATTTATGGTGGGTGGATGAATGTTGATTAAATTGATGTTGAAATTTTTTAGCTTAAAGTGTTATGTTAACGATGAAGGATATGTCGTAGATGAAATTTGGGATGTTAGTTCTTTTTTAGGTTGTACTCATGACTATCCAATAGAATACCACATCCAGCAGAAAATGTGATTTCAGCATAAGATGAAAAATAACGAATCGCAAAGAAGAAAAGTGTACTAAACTGGTCAACTAATATATTCCTCCGTTATAAAATATGCATGTCTTCGCTTTAGCTTAAGACACTCTCAGTAAACAACGCCCATCTACATAATTTGAACACTTACCAAAATAGTTGATGCACAATGCACTTATTCCTGTGGAACTATTGAAATGTCTAGGAAAATGTGGGAAGAAAACTCTATATGCACTTATTCGTAGTATCTATGAGGAAGGAATCGGGCCGGAAGATTTTGTGAGATCAGTGTTAGTTCCTATCCCGAAAAAGGTAAAGGCTAAATCATGTGAGGATTACAGAACAATACGTTTGATATCCCACGCAGCTAAAGTTATTCTCAGGATCATCAACAAAAGGATAGAGAGTAAGGCAAATGATTACTTAGGGGATGATCAGTTTGGATTTAGGAAAGGAAGAGTACGCGTGATGCCATTGCAGTAATGAGATTACAAATCGAGAGGAATATAGAATACAATCAGGACGTATTTGCTTGTTTCGTAGATTTTGAAAAGCGTTTGATGAAGTGAATTGGAAAAAATTAATGCGTGTATTGCAGAAAATAGGAATGGATTGGAGGGACAGGAGACTGATCCGCAACCTGTACATGTCTCAGGTTGCTCAGGTGCGAGTGGGGAACGGAGAGTCCGGATGGGCAGTGTTAGGAAGAGGTGTAAGGCAGGGTTGCCCATTTTCACCGGTGCTGTTCAACTTATATGTGGAGGAAATGATTAAAGAGGCATGGGATGAACTGGAGGTAGGAATGAAAGTCGGAGGGGAATGGGTAAAATCGGTTAGGTTTGCTGATGACCAAGCATTAGTTGCTCAGTCAGCCAAGGGGTTGCAAGCATTGCTGAGTGACTCGGAGGTTCACTGCGATAGATATGGGATGAGGATCAATATTAATAAAACAAAGGTTATGCGATTTAATAGAGGGATAAAATAGGAGGTAAAAAATAGAGGAGGTGGAACAATTGACGTATCTCGGAAGTGTTTTGGAAGAATTAGATATAATTTATCCACTAAATGAACCCATTCTCTGTCCTAACTTCTTTCCCCTTCATCCAGCTTACACGTATATTGATTAAAAAAACCGCTATGAAAATTTATAAAAAGTAGCGTACTTTGCGTTTTATTCGAGATGATATTTTAATATGTTTGTCTTTTCTTGACATGTGAATTACAGATATCTACGAACGAAAATATCACATGTGGCATATTTCTCATCTCAGTTGATAGTGATTAATAAATTAAGAGCACTGATACATACCTGTCTAATTATGCATACTCTGATGATTTTTTCCTGTGTTTCATTCAGGTAGTACTTGGTCGCAGGAAATGATATGGCTTATCAACAATGATCTGGACTACGAAGGAGCAATGAAAGAGAGGCTGGCAAATCGCTTCACATTCTTCGAGTAAGAATGAAAACAAGTATTTAACAAATGCCTGCTTACTTAATTCCAAGAAAAAGCTTTGACTACATTAAGAGTTCAAGTATAAAAGGGGCATTAAGAAAAAAAAATTATGCAAATTCTCAAATTAGTTTCACATTTTTTCTCGTTAATTCTTTGAAAAGTGTTTTATGAGCACTTATATATCTAACTTACGATTCTAAATATATTTCCTTCAAAATGACCATACTTGATTATTTTATGGAAATATTTTCATAAAAATGTCAATGACGGTTATTGTGCAGATATTTACTAATATAAATTGGTTTCATATTGGTGTGACTTTCAATAAAATTGCATCTTTCAAGTTTATCGCTTACCTGGGAGGGGTTGAGGGAAATGGAATTAAATAAGCAGTATGAGGGAGGTGCTTCTTATTCTATTCCGTATATCAACTGAGGTACTTCATACTATGACCTTCATCGAACTATTACTGTTATTCACAAATACTGTAGGTTTCGCAAGAATTTTTGCAATAATAACACTTCAATATTATTCCAAAAACTTAGTTTCTTGCATTGGAAATACTAAAGACGATGCCAGTCAGTTTATTACTGTTACGCTAAAACAGTCAGCGGAGAGAAACGTTGAAATATTGATTGTGGACACCGTCATATTCAGGTATGGGGTGATTGAACATACTGCTTCCCACAGTCAATACCTCGCTGTTTTACCATAACAGTAATAGGTATCCTCCCAGAATTGAGGTGAGAATTAACGGTTCACAAATATTACTCTGCAAATGGATTTTTAATTGCCCGGCCTAAACAAAGCATACAAAGGGCTTTAGAATAGCCTGGCCTAAACCAAACACACTGATAACCACTATTACGGCCCCATCACCACCGACATACACCTCCAGCTCCTTCCTTATAAACCTGTCTGCCGTAAACCGATTCACTCTATTCTTCAACCCAAGAATTTTATGGTTCTTCGTTCGAAAAAGGAGTCATGACCGCCGAAACGTTAAAATATATTTGGAGTGCCCTTTTTGTTGGTGTCTATATTTTAAGCGCCTTAACAAGGGTAGAACTGTTCATTTAATCCAAAAAGAATATGCTGGCGGGAGCAATGGTTATTTCTCCTAGTTGGTTCACCCATGGCCGATACGTCAAAGGGCATGACCCAGACAGAAAGTAATCCGCGACATGTCTAACCTCAGTGGGGAAGTCATTTGAGGGATGGTGTCAGGGTAAACACACGATTGAGGAAGGCAAAAGAAAACTATATTAATTGTATATTCCATAAAAATGCGTTGGAGCCTAATATGAAAATGAATCCTCGCAAACAGCGGGATTTGGTCCGCAGGGCCAAAAATCGTACGCATCTGTGAAGGAGACAAGGTCTCCGTGGGTCACGGGAAGTCCTTGCACTGCCGAGCGGATGACGGCATACAAATAAGATACATAAGAGGAATGCCACCGTGATAATAGAGACTTGGAATGCTAGGAGGATGCTGAGGACAGGGAAGCTTCATTTATGAAGCAAGAGATGGGGAGAGGAAATACTGACATTCTAGGCCTCTGCGAGGTGAGATGGAGAGATAGCAGGCATTGCTGGAGCGTTCGTTACAGACGGAGAGATTACACGAAGGGAGAGGCGGGAGTGGGGTAGGCGAATTCGGCAGGCCAGTGAGGCAGTGTGGTTTTGGACGTATAAACTACTGCGGGGAGAAAATAATAGAATTTTTCAAGAGAAATAGTTTTGATTTGCACTAAAAACCGCTTTTCACGGAAGGAAGATTCGCCGTATGTCGGGATTTAGTGTTTGAATATGTGTGTATATGTATATATAATTAACGAATCATTTATTCATTTATATTTTTTAGCTTACTTTACTCTTTTATACCAATGTTTTGGCGCCGGTTCTCAGGTTTAACGAGAGTCCACCCTAGGAAAAATTAAAAAAGAGCATGCTGAAATGACTCCTTATGTGATTCGCAGTGTCATAATGCATTTACTATATGTCAAATGTCAATATATTACAATGCGATGTACATTCATAAAGAATCGCACTGAACAGAATTTTCGATGACAGGCCATGAATTATGCTGATAGACCTTTCCTGAGAAATGATTTATTTTCCTCTTTCCAGATATTCTGTTTTAATGCGCGATGAGTTCATTAAAGAAGTTTTGGAAAAAAATAAGGATGACCCATCAAAATTGGAAGACCTCAAGAAAAGTTTCACGCCAGCCTATGAAACACTTCCGAAAATGAAATCTCCACGACACATTAAGTCCCACTTTCCAGTGAGCTTGCTCCCGCCAAAACTACTCGACACATGTAAGGTCAGTACTTCTTGTTTTTGATCGAATGCTCTTGAATAGTTAGATAAAGTGAAATCTCATTAAGTACCTAAAATCATAAATTACAAATCAAATTTAAATCAATGGAGTAAGCTAAAACTCATTCAAAATTAATAGGACATTATGTAAAGAGATGGAAAGGATTCAAATGAGGAATTGTATTATGCGATAGCTGAAGACTGTAACAATGATGTTATGGATATTACATCGCCAAAAACTGACGTTCGAAATGTAGAAGAGACTATATGGTATACAAATCGGTATCAGATTTGGTGTGATGGAATAGTTCCATAGCTACGAGGATACCTTTGCATTTTGAATAAATTAATTTCATACTTTGCATTCCCTGTCCACTTAGCCTTGGGTGGTACACAATGGTTTAGAGAGATTATGCATAATACATTTGATTGTAGAAGCCTTAACTTTGTGGTATTATTTAAATGAAAACCTTTATTTTTGTCGACATACATGAGTTGTGTATTTTAAAAAAATATTTCAATCAATATTCCTCAAATCTATTTTATAAATATGTTCTCAAACGTCTTATTCCTTCCTTAACCTCACCTTCTATATTTAATTATACTCGAAGGTAATCCAGAGAGTAACCCACAGAGAGTTACTACATCATCATCTGGTGCCTGATGATGATGTAGTAACATTGAAATCGGTCGGTATAACACACTCACTCACATATGGAGAAATTACTTAAATTATGCGATGAACGGAAACATGTTGCAATAAAATTTTGTTGGTGGAGTATTGCAAACTTGGTAAATTATTTTGTGTAAAACGAAATAATTAGTTCTAATTTCAAAAGTTCTGGAACTTGCTATTCTGTTACTGAAGAGCACTGATTTTAGGAAAATATTTGACGTGAGTTAAAGTTTAGACGAAATTGGGTAATGCGAATACAAATACATTCAGAAATCTCATTTCATCTGACGGAAAAATACGTAGGTAGTATACTATACATGCAACAAAGAGACGGGCATCCCATTCAAAAGCAAACCAATAGCAGTTTGTAGTAGAGTAGTAGGAAGCATTCGCACCGTCTTAATTTCGAGTGAGACGTTTTGGAGACAGTGCCGTGTCACAATGGGCACTCAACAATGTAAGCAGTTGAATGTGACAGGAAAATAAAAATTATGAGGGATATGCCTACATTATTTTCCACTATAACTAAAAGGGCAATAGGAACCATTGATTTCACCAAGTAATGGGCACAAATTGTGTTACACGTGCAGCAAGGGCTGTAGGTAAAATTATCACAGAGGTAAATAACAGATTCGGGAAACAATATAATGTACAAAGAAGAGACAAAAGTTAGAACGATAATTTTTTAATGAGGAAAAATCACTCGTGATATCAGGGACACAATTAGTTCTTACTGTTGCGCTATTTAAACCCGCAATTAATTAGATGCTCGTATTGGATATGAAATTTGAATCCATAGATGCAATAACTTCTGAGCCTCCTTCCTTGGATCTCTCCCAGAAACAAATACATAAAATCACATTGCCCATCCAGTTAGCTAACTCCGTATTCGAGTATATGCTCGTAGACCTCGTTTATGCTGACGGCTGGTATTTTTGTTTGATCACCCTAAGTAAAGCGCCGCGCTTAGCGGTGTCCAAATATTTACCAAAGATTATGACTTCCTGGAAAAATTCGATTGACACTATTTTTAAGGTCTTTCAAAAATTATAATTGATTCAGAGGATAGGTAGTGTGTTTTACTTGATGAATTTCATTATTGGTCAAGTAATTTAGCGCATAAAAATAAATAAAGACTATAGAATAAATAATTTTAAAACTAAACAATTGGAACCATTTCAGAGAGTAAAAATCATTCGCCTTGACCGGGATTCGAAACCGGGTCCCTCTATATCCGGGTTCGAATCCCGGTCAAGGCGAATGATTTTTACTCTGAAATGGTTGCACTATAATGCACACATAGCGGGTGACTCCGTTAAAGTTACTGTTACAGTTTCTTGAAATTTAAACAAGTGGAGTTGAAACAATCGCTTGAGTACTTAGTTTGTAAAACAGATACTAATAAAAATTAAATAGGTATATATCACCAGTTCATTTTTTCAGAGACCGTTTAAAAAAATACTATCAGCAGATGAAGAGAGCTAGAGAGACCTGAAAAACAGACATCAGATAAACACCTCTCTCACTTCTAGAAATCTATCTGGCAGCAACTGCCAACCATTCGGACCCAAAAGTTGGCTAAACTCTAATTTTTTTATCCCATGGGTGACTAGCATAAATTTATTTTAAAAGGTACAAATATTAATAAAAAAGAGTCATGAAAATTCCATTTCATAAATGTTATGGCAATTACACTTTTTAATTAGAATCAAATTATTAAAACAAAAATCAAAATAAAATCACTGCATCGTGATATTTGCTGCTGCTAGTTTGGGTCCTCCGATGACCAGTAAAATTTTCCCTAAGACAACGAGAGATCAACGGGTCCTCGATTGCCGCCCTCTGCCCTCATGGGTTCAAAGCATATAGAACAGCTTTTCCGGTGCGAGGGTAGGCCCAATGTATTTGATTATAGCATTAACCAAAAAGTGTCAATCCAGAACTTTTGTTGAAGTTGATTTGCTTAAACGTTAACTAGTTTAACCTGGTTAGGTTAACCTTTTAACGGAGTCATCCGCTAACATGCATGTCATTGCAACAATTTCAGACCGGGATCCCCGTCAAGGCGAATGATTTTTACACTCTGAAATTGTTGCAATGCAGTGTATTGGAAATGCATATTTACAGAAGAAGATTAAAAGATGCGCGCGGTTCAGGCGAGGTCATTCGTGATAAAAGAAATCATAACTCAAGCTCCTGCTCTAAGGATATACGTGTCGTATAAATTTCCCACTTAATAGTTACTGTGGTAAATGTGCTCACGCAATCGGGGTATCTTTAGGGGTTAGGGTGTTCGGATGCTGACCAGAGGGTTAGGGACTAAAATCTTGGGCGACGTCTTGGCCAAACGCACTGGAAATCGGAGCGATGATGCGATTTTCTGCTTAATAGAACTATTTGGGAAACTAAATGGTGGTACAGGAAAGGAAAATGTCACCTCGCCCACCATATCCTGAATTTATAGTTTGCCAACCCCCTAAGGGTTATTTCGGGGATGGCTTCTGCCTACGCCTATGAAAACTACCCTTCGAGTTGATTTCTGTTATGTAATAAAAACACCTACTTGGGAAATTGATATATCTGCAGCATCGTACAACGCATTTGAAAGCACGTATAATAGCCGCTAAAAAGGTATTATTTTATCCAGTGGCAACTTGCACACTAGGTTATTTTGGCACTGGCTAGCCCATTTGGTTTCCAAGGTAACAACAGACGGCATTATTTGGGTCATTCGGCGCTTATTCAAAATATGAAACTGCCAATAATGCATACATATTGCATAAAATACACATAACCACTATCCAACCTGTTAGCTCTCTCAGATATCACGAGGAAATCAAAGCTTACAGTAAGTTCACGTGGGGGACCAAATTCCGCAATTCCCTAAATTCCGTGGGGGGCCACTCTCTGCAAAATATATATTTCTGGATCCTAGTACGAAATCTCAGGATGAAGAACTACTACGTTCTTTAAGAATAAATAATAATCTCGTCTCTTCGCCAGCATCTTTTTCGAGAAATTGTGCGTCACCTTCTCTATCAATTCTGTCTATTAAATTCATGTCACAAAACTTGCTGTCGCAGGTCTTTTAATTCTTTCCCGCTCCTGTACTTGAGTTCGTAGCCATCAACGAGCTCAAAGAGCATGTAAAAGTATGAAAGTGAAAACCTCCTTTGGCCCAGACAACATACTACTTACAGTGATAAAAAATGTATCCCCTAATGCCATTACCTTTGCTTTTGGATTTTTTCACTCGTTCTTCGCCCCCAGTTTTTTGCCCACGGTCTTGAGAATCGCTCAAATAATATTTCTTCCTCCCATTTCCTTCCTCCTACCCTTGGTAGCACCAAAAACTTACTTTCTATTTCTATAACAAGTTTTCTCTTCAAATTATATGAAAAAGTCATTTTAACGCGTCTTAAAACCCAGTTAACCCCCTCAAATACCAGAGCGATTTGGTTTCACTTCTAAAACTTCAACAATTCACCAGCTAGTTCAAATTATAGAATATGTGAAAATCCTTAATGACGCCTCTAACAGTCGTCACACTTTTTTCGTTTGTCGTGAATTTGAGAAATACTCGGATAAAGTGTAGCACGATAACCTCATTTTCAAACTTTCCTCTTTCTACAATTTGCGTTACCTATGTACATTATTTCTTCTTTCCGACATTTTCATAATTTCCAAAATCGACATTTTTTTCAGCGATAGAAAATTATTCTTCCCAAGTATTCCTAATTCGAGCTGGTGTCCCTCAGGGGGCCGAGTCATCACTGCCCTTATACAATATCTACGTATGATATTCCCAAAACCAAGTACATTCAATTATTCCTTTTTGCTGACGATTCAGCTATAAACCCTTCTGGCTCAATTTCACCAGATTGAAACACCTAGTTCTCTTCGCCTAACGTAGAAAATTAAATGTGATCCCACAAATCCTTTACAAGGATCCAATTACCGCAATCCCGTGCGTCAAATATTTGGCCGCCAACTTGGACACCAAACTAAAACTTATCCGTCACTTAAGTATTTTAACTACTAACTTCAAATTGCAAAGATCTTGCTCCCTTGTTAAGTAGAAAGAACCCTATTGATGAACTTTAAAAAATCTTCTTCACTTCATCCATTTAAACATAATTTACATTAGTCCAACTTCATCATCCTACCTTCATGATCTCTCTAATTGATTACGTGGCTTACCACAGTTCACCTTCCGTTCTATTGCAAGTGCCAGATGGTTCCCAGAGTATTTCCATTACTACGCAAGTATCAGTTAAAAGTAATCGCAAATAGAAAAAATGTGATTTCATGGCATACACTGACATTTTTTATGTGCTCTTTTAAGGTTATCTACGTGGCGAGGAATCCTAAGGATGTCGCGGTGTCCTATTTTCATCTAAACAAGCTCTTACAAGACGTTGGAGATGACATAGAATTCTCGCAGTACTGGGATCTTTTTCAACGAGATTTGCGTAAGTGACTTACACCTTCACGTTCGAGGTTGTCCTCTGACCTTCGAAATTGCCTGATTTCGACTGATGCGCATCCTTTTTGACCGAGTAGGAAGGCCAATGACAGAGATTTTTTTGGCTCTGCGGTAAATTTCAGTTATGTTTACAATTACATTTATTTTGTAACTCAGCCAATTAAACCTACCCGGATGGATGTGGTTGAAGAAAATTAAAGCCTTCGTAAAGGTATAGGAGGGTAAATAAAGGCAAAGCTTATTGTAGATTGCTCATATGCCCTTACCCTACTCCTCCCGTTGACTCCAACCTGCCAGCGTCCATATACGTCTTTTCCTCTGCCCACGAATTTTTGACAACGATGAGTCCTCGGCTGGAATGACGCGTTTTCTAATATAAGATTCAATTAATTACATAATAATAATCATAGATTTAAAAATTATTTAATTTATAGAAATTCACAATTATGTTAACTGCATATGATATTTCTATCATTAAGGCTTTTTTTACTCCGCATTCCTATTTTTTAAACTTCTTAAACAAATGCTACACATCTTCATGAAGTTTATGATACATATTTTCTCGTCAATCTAATTCTGTCGTCTGTTGTATGTAACAAATGCCCACCAACCAAATCTTGTCCATTTTGTTCTTTTTCACATTTCATCCGCATTTATTTTTCGACTAAACCCAAAGTGTAACTTTTAATTTCCTCCGTTTTCATCTTTCTCGCAACAAATTACTATCAGCTATCAACTACCGAACTATCAGCCCACCTCGGACCATCTACCTTCGCCGACCATTACTCTTACGAAACCTCACAGTCTAAATAAATGAACCCTTCCATCTAACTTAAGAATTGTCATGATATCACTACGTCATATCCATATCCATCCATCAAATACCATCAAATACGTCCTTTTTTCCGAATCCATTTAATATGTCCTCGTAATTCACCCATTTTATCCCTACATTTGAAACACACACGCATATTAACATTTAAGCGATTTCAGAAATATTTTAGGCATTCTACATAAGTGTAAACTAAAAATGGCCATTTTCATCACAATAAATATAATATTTTATTCCATTTATTTTATGATTATCTCAATTCCCTATAGTTCACTGGGCGCCTTTTTGGAGCCACGTCGAGGAAGCCTGGCGCCTAAAGGACCACAGGAATATGCTTTTCCTCTTCTACGAGGACATGAAAAAGGTATAATTTGGATTACCCCTGATCAGCAGACGCTGCAAATGAGTGTGTTCATTAGCTTAGCTTTGTCACTTGGGAAAAAATCTTACTAAAATGTTTAAAATTTGAATTACTTAACGCGTAGTACTTTTGTAAATAATAATATTGTAATTTACTATTAATAAGCTCTTCACTCGAAACAGGATTTGCCGACAACCATTCGAAAGACCGCGAATTTTCTTGGGAAGAATATTACGGAGGAGCAAGTCAACAAGCTGACAGAGCACCTTCACATAGATAACTTTCGAAAACTGCCGTCGCTGCAACAGAACATGGATAGGATGAAAGGGATGAAGAATGAAAGCGCACCAGGATTTTATCGGAAAGGTACAGTACTCTCACATCCGCATGAGTGAGCCATTTACCTTAACTCAAAATCACAAGAGTCAATTGATACCTGCATATTTCTTTTCTCGCATCTAAAAATTTAGACAAATTACTATTCAGACAAATACTTTTGAATGTACTCAATTGTGTGACTAATTTTATTTATGTCTAATTGAAATTTTAACCATCGAAGATGAAATTATTAATTTCCCGACCCACCACCCATAAATTACCACGCCCCGTTCTTCCCCACTTATATTTTAGACTTCACCCCACCCATTAAATGAATTAAGGACTTATTTTCTGTCAAAGATGAGACGGAAATGGCAATTACGACGCACATTTGCCATATTAATGAAGTAACTTTACATTGACCTACTTATTATTTCTTCAATTCCATTTAAGATAATGCATTCGCTAAACAACGGCTCGTATGTTTATAACTCTAATGATGTCTAAATTATAATTTGGTCATCTCATCCAATAGCACTTAGAATAGCACAATAGAAAGTGAGTGAACTATGGCAATTTCAAATTCGAGTTTTTTGCATTGGTCTTCGCCGTGAGGTGAAGTTATTTGGAAAGTGTCCCCTGATTTTATTTAACTGCGACTATCCACACGGTCATAATATATGAATGGGAAAATAATTAATTCTGATATCCTTCTCATTGGTCAGTTATCAGAAGAAGAACAAAAATACAGGCAAGAGAACTTCAAAGATATTAGTGTGTGTCGTACAACAAAAACAAAACAAATGGATTGACGAAGATGAAGTAATTCAATTGTTGGCAAATCCATTATATATGAATTCATCAGCTACCGAGAATTAAGCTCACCATGAGTTATAATTTCCGTATTTTACATTTCAATATATCTTTTGAGCAATTTGAAAGTAATTTGTTGCTTGTATCTTACCCTAGCTCTTCCTATTTTAATCTGGTAACATTGATCAATACGATTGATTACCAGTGAATTACCTCTGATTATGTCTAGTTCATTGACAAATTACACATTGTATTTTTCACCTTTATAATTTAAAAAAACTATAGAAATAGGAATAGCCATTCTATCGGTGAAATGCTTTTATTGAAATAGCTTTACTTAGAAATTCAATAATTTTTTATTTACGTGTAAAAATTAATTGATTTGGAAATATGCTAAGCTTGGAAACGGAGAACCTTCAGGAGAACAGCGAACTATTTTATTAAAATAGACCACTGTCATCAGCTCATGAGAAACCGCATTGGCAGCAGGCTTATAACATTTGTATTTAATAAATTAAGACCAGAATTTAAAACTCATGCGCGATACTAAACCATGAATAAAATATTTCATGTGAAAAGCATGCTCGAGAAGAGTCTTATTCTAGTAGTTTCTTAGTAAAATGAGTGCAAACAACCCCGAGTGGAATGGAATTCAGTTTTGCCACCGATAATATTTCTAGAAAAGTAATTTTAACTGTTCTTTAATGGACAGAAAACTATATACTTATAACAGCATAATTATGCCTGTTAAAAATATTGGAATTAACGAATAATCGGAGTAGTTTTCTAAAACCATTCAGTCATTCCTTCTTTAAATGTACCACCGTCGCCAAAATGATTGGTTAGATTGAAGGTAGAACTTCCCCATCAAATATTCCTCTCGATCAGATAAGGAATCTCCCTAAGAACCTACATGTGGCTGTAAAATATTTTAGATCAGTTAATTCCTCTTTGCATTCGAGAGGTAAATATTGTTTTCTCACACGAAATTCCTAATTTGCCAATGGTCATTTTTTATTCATCCATGTCCTATGAACCGTAATACCGCATTACAAAGGGAATGATCACGGAGTGACGATGAAAATAGTTACAACGGTATTACTGAAGGAAAAGTTGGCAACATTAGTTATAAAGTTGACGGACAGTAAAAGAACAGGCTAGAATAACTAGCATTTCTGGCAATGATTGAGTTCAACCACAAAGTTGGTCGGAGCCGATGAAATGTTTACCATAAAATGATTTTGATTCTTTTCAGGTGAAAGCGGTTCTTGGAGAGCCTACTTCTCCCCTGAACTGAACGAAAGAGCTGACGAATGGATACGAGAGCATGAGAAACATACGGATTTGAGATTTCAGTACTAAGTTGGGAACATCGGGCTTCAACTTACAGAACGGCTGTGCGACTGAAATGAAACAACTGCGCTCAATTAGATCTTGAGAGGTGCTTTAATATGGTCATGAGGAAACGCAAAAAAAAACCACAAGAGATAGCAGCACATCAGAGAGCAGCGAAGGAAGTGATGTCGTGGAGTTAACAACTCATACAGCATACGAACGTGTGATTCGTGCTGTTACCACCCAATGTGTTTTCTCATTCTTCCCCTTACTATTACTGGTTCACCATTGTTTCACTCGCATTTCATCAACAGTATTAATTCAATTCCAGGCACAAAAACGTGATGTTTCTTTTGTGAGTGCTTGTAGCACAGTTCATCATTTAAAATAATAAAATTAGCTTAAAAAGTGACTTTTTTCCCTTTCCTAAGTCCATATAAACCCACCGTCGATACGATTTGAAAAGTCAATTAATATATATTCCTAGCAAAAGCTAGGATGGAAATGACACCTATTCAACCAAATCCGTTAAAATACTATTTTTCAACTAGTGGTATACCGGACGTGGGTATATTTTTCATGACATTATTATATGTCTCGTAATGGCATAGTAACTAGAAATACTTCCAACTCTATTTATTTAGGCTTACGATATTATTTGCAATGACAATTACCCGAAAATTATTATTATTAATCAAACTGTCACAAGGAAGAAAATCCTATAGCCAATAAAAATAATGAAGAACATCTCCAATACCGGTATTTCGGTCACCAGGTGGTGACCATCTACGGGGGAGAATCGAAAGACTATGCACCAGGCAATGTCCAAAGTCAAGTGACTTTGGACAGTGCCTGGTGCATAGTCTTCTTTCAATTTTCAAGTTCCCTTTCGATTCTCTCCCCGTAGATGGTCACCTGGTGACCGAAATACCGGAATTGGAGTTCTTCTTCATTATTTTTATTGGCTATAGGATTTTCTTCCTTGCGAAAACTTGTTCAATAGCCAATAGCTCCACATCCTCTATATTAATCAAACTTACATGAAGCTAGTTCTGTTTACGAAAACACGAATCACAATCATCTTACCCTGCAGAGACGGGACCTCGTCAGACTTGACCTCCTTGCCTATGTGACTCCCGTCTTCGTAAACAGAATTGATTTAATGTAAATTGGATTTTGGCATTTTTGTAAGCCGTAATAAATAGAGTTTAAAATATTTCTGGTTGCTATGTCACTACGACATAAGTAATGCCATAATTCTAAGCCCACCCGGAAAGGAACTATATACCCTAACACCCTAATTTTCCATCTCAACATTCTTTCTACCTCCCTCCCGTCCTGAATCTCTGTTTCCCATCTTCTGTCTCGATTAACCAAATTTCTCCTCTATATTATAGTATTCAACAATTCGTTTTCTATCAATATCTCTTCCACTCTCTTTTCTAACTTTTTTTTATTTTTTTCTGATCGATATGCTTTCTTTCCACATGAAGTCGACCAATTCCTTATTCGTCTTCCTTTCCATCCATTTCATTCATTCTTTTTCTACGCACTCACACACATTCTACTCTTATCTCAACGACCAAGTTTCGGAATCATACAAAACTACGAGTCTCAAAACTTGTATCCTCCATTTCAAATTTTTAGCTTACCTCTACATTACGTGTTTACTCAAGCTCTCTTTATTTAAGCCATGATCAACTCCCTCATCTTCGAAAATGTTCGTTTACCTTCCCTTGTGTTTATCTTTTCTTAATGTGCTTGCTCCTTGGTCCATCTTCGTCAAAAATACCTCCCAGACGGGTGAAATGTTCCTCCGGATCAAAATTATGCCCTCCAGGTTTAATATTTAACTTGGCCGTTCATTCTTTTGGATAAAAGCCTTGCCTTCGTTTTCTCTTTCGCTAACAACACAGAAGGCATCTTTCTCAAAAATAGGTAGCTAAAATTTAGGAGGATTACACAGATACTGGTTCTGTTATTCCAAAAACTTCATTCCATTCAATATTCTCCTTTGGACTATCCAAACCAAATCTAAACAATGATATATATGAATGTCTACCACTTCAGTTTATTTATGGGTATACTTTTACAGATTACAGAATAAATTAAATATAATATGAATTTTCATTATTTATTACAATTTGCGTTAAATTTTTTATGATATATGTTAAAGATGAACCAATAAATACAAAGGAGTTGTTTTGCGAAATATTCAATTATCTATGCACTAAATACTGCTACATTCTAAATACATACTGCTACATAGCAAATACTTCTTAAAATAAGGGAGTTTTTCTTTAAAATTATCACTGTTACGCAGTTTTCTAATAATTTTAATGAATAACTCAAGCAACAGAAAAGATCCTGATGATCTTTGCTAAGAATTCTACCAACGTATTACGAATACTATTCCAACTTTTGTAGACAATTTTCATCTTTATAACATCCTTCGTCATTTCATGAGCTCGAGGTAGGGGAACATTATCAGAGGGAAGGCAGAAATAATAATTTCATCAATTATTTCTCCATAAAGGAAACTAATAAAGAAAGTGGACATGTTTACGGCATTAACAACATTCTCATATTTGGTGGGAACTTTATGTTGGTACTGTTATTCCAATAGTTATCGTACTACCTAACAGCATCAAAGTTTACTTGCTATTTTCCAAAGCCTGAAGTTAATTGATGTTCAAAATTAATCAGTCCCATGTAAGTTTTTCTGCAGTTACTTCTAATAATTTATATAATTGGCCGCCAGCGTTTAATCCGACCCTTGTTAAATAAGCAAATAATCATTTTCAACTTTAAAAGAATTATTTTCCCATTGTAAATGCCTCCGAATAATTACTAACCCTCTTTTAAGGCGAAATTTGAGAATGAACCGAAGTTTCCAGTTTTTATTTTAATGCCATCGGTCTGAACAGCCGCTACAACCCAAATTCGGAGGGAAGTTAACTTTTTTGCGACGGTATCAAAGGAATATCGACTAGGTAAACATAAATGTCTGCACATATTTTAAGTTCTTCCACAAAATCTCTTGGGATATCGGTTTCAAAAGAATTGATTTGAAAATCACGAAATGTTTCATCTTGATGTCCAAGAAGTTTTAAAAGTGCATTGAATGCACATTTAAAATATCCATAAAATTATGAAAAAAAGAAATTGCAATTGACTGATTTTTTCCAAAAATTAAATAAATTAGCTGTTTTCAGCTGAAACCTCCGAGATCTATATTTTCAGTTAGATAATTGCAAACTGAGACATCCTGGGCGATGCGATATAAGCGTAAGTTCATCAGATCTCACAAAAAATTCGCATCCGATGATATGCAGCTGATATGTCTTGAAAAGCATAACTTCTTATTCCAGGATTATGAGATTTAAATCTTGAATTAATTTTTATGCTCATGAGATTGGCAGAGATTGGCTCTCCACTCATTTTTTTAACCTCTTCATGATTTTGGAAATCTAACATTTTGATTTATTTCTTCATTTGAACAAATGCCTATATTTTATGTATCTGATAGTCATTGACTGGGATTTTCCACAGTTCTTTGAACTTGTTTTTGATGTGATGGAGTCATGTACATAGTTAAGGAGGACATTTTTGCGCCAAGATGACTGAATTCATCAGTTCGGGGGAGATTTCTCCAATCCCAATGAATCGATATTGTGTGAGATTGAATTTAATGGGATTGGCATCCGAAGTAGTGACTCCTAAGAGTCTCCCACTTCTTCCTCAATTACCTTGGAACACAATTTCTGTCCCAGCTAGAAAATTTACATTTAACTTTGTAATTACATAATTCCATAAAATATTAATTACATCCATTTTGTAGTGAATGTCAAACTATTGAACATTATTCCAAATATAGTTCATATGACGTGAAATAAAATCTCTCTCCCTCAAACCCATAACTGATCTCCAATCTGGCTCCAATTAGCCTGTGTCTGATAAGATAAGATAAGTATGTGAATTCTTAATATAAGGTGTGACCAGATTACATATATAAACTCCAGATAATATTTTTATGCAACACTGTTTCCCATCTTTTTTCCTCGAACGTCCATTTCTCTGCAGACATTGATAGAGAACTATTATAATTGAATTTGACGAGCTTTTATTTTGTATTTCTTCTATTTTCGGATGCAGCAAAGGGCATTTTGTATTAATATTATGTTGACACTAATTTAATATGTATTATTTCTTATATTTTCAATTAGTACGTATACATTGTGCCAATTTCATAGTTTTTCCCAGTGTTTGTCTTCCTTTAGGAATGTTGTAATTAGACTCTCATTAAACTAAACTAGGAACAAAAATTTTCAATTTAATTTACCTAACATGTTCCCTCCTTTCTCTCCAAACATTTGCCTATTAAATTCGTACCTTTAACTTACCACCTATATTCACAAAATTCAAAGAACTAACGTTTCATCCTATTTTTAAAAATAGAAGAAAAGTGTAGGCAGAATTTGCAAATACAAGCCTCTCATTCATTATCTCATTCTAGGATTTATGTACATACATACTTCTGTCATTTAAATTACTGTTACTCGGTCAACGTCAAGATCGGCCTTTGCCAGCGGTAAACTTCCTCGTTTCGCACTTTCACATACGAAAACTTCACCAAGAGTCCCTCACCTTGTGCCATCGGGCAACTCATATCGTACAAAGCGGAGGTCATTGGTTGGTGCGAATAACAGCGCCACGCTGATCGCAAGAAACCGTTTCGCATGAGTGCCGAACTTCGTGAGAACGAAAAACAAAAAATAAAACATTTTTATTTTAAGTGCATGTTGGTTTTAAGTTGCATGATACGAAATAAATATTTTAAGCTAGATTTACAAATGTTGAGGCTTTACTTAAATCTGCCACTGCTTTTCTTGTTTTTTTTCCAACACTTGGTTAAATATAAATTAGTTGAGTAACTAAGAACTCAGAAAATTCATCTGCTAGGGACATATTTTTAAAATTCACGGAGAAGGCGCAGTATCTAACATCTACTGTGATATTTTTTTCTTGCGAGTCGCCGCTGTATACTTTTTTTATTGGAGGTTGTTATTTTTTATAAATATAATTTTTCCGAATTGGTATTTCGATTGAATTTTACTTGCAATTGCTTCTTGAGCAACTATGTCATCAGAAAATTTAAGACACTGAGATTCACAAAGTTTTGAATTCGTATCACATAAACATGATTGTTGAACATATTGCATCAAAAATATAATCTAATAGCCCTAACTAATAATTATCATGTTAACTCTGTTTGGAGTAAAAGCTGTTAGGTTTTATTTGAAATTGACGAAAATAGAGGGCTAACAAATCTGCGTGAGAAAGTTTCGACTTGATAAGAAACAGGTGCCTCGCCTAACTCTAAGGCAATTACACAGAGACCACTAGTATACAAGATCTTCCTTTGGCACGACATAGCGTCCTACTTTCATGTGTCGGGGTGATTACGTCGGTCGAGAGCAACGAGCAAACGTAAGTAGTCAAATTAAATAGTCTTACTCAGTGGTTGTCCTCATGAAGATTGAAATTTAGGCATATTCTCCGAAGTGATTCATACGAGCTGGTAGATTAGAGTCTGTTTACACAAGACTTAAATTAACGACGATATCATCTTAGATTCACGCCCGCCCACGGCTACTGATGTAAGCTGACGATGCGCGAGATAAGCGTTAATCGTCCGGGTACTGCTGCCATCTGTGGCCGTAACCTCAACGTGGTGAACCAAGTTAAATAAGGGAGGATGAATTTTCTCTACATCAGAGAAAGCGCGTTAATTTAAACAGGTTTTTCCTCTGCACGCTATGGAGTGTCACTCCGTTTGTGAAATAAATGTATTTAATTGTTACAATATTGTATGGTATTTAATTGTTACAATATAATAATAACTTGACATTAGTGTTGAAGTAATCACGCCCGTATTTTCCGGCGATTTCATGATGGAGATACGCACAGCAGGACTTGAGGGATGGAAACTCAAAGGAACTCGTAGATAGGAGGCTTCCGCAGCTGTTGAGAGATGCAAAGGTGCTCCTCGGGGTAGACTGCGTGAGAGACATTTTTAGCTCAACGGGAGAGAAACGTTGACCTAAAAATGTCAAAGGAAATGTTTTACAACTTTGCTCAAACCAGTGTATTTTTCACTGCCTCTTATGATTCAACAACGTTAGTGATATCACTTAATTACATCCGAGAGTATTAATGCTTTTGCGGAGACGGTAGCTGGGTGGTAATTACCAGAATTTTTCATGAAATTATATAAATATGTGGGTTGCGGTAGTCCAGGGGGTAGAGCGTTGGACTACTGACCAGAGGGTCCCGGGTTCAATTCCCGGGCAAGGTACTCTGGGCACCTGCAGCTCCACCCAAGCTAGTTGATTTTTCGGGTAACAGATCTTCCTGGGAAACCATAAGTGTCCGATCCTACCTCCTCCTAATTAGGTTGCATGGAAGGACTTTTATCTTGCCATATAATGGAATTACATTAAGTTGGTGCATTGAATTTGGAAGGGTCGGGTAACCCATGCTCGTGAGTCGAATCCGACCGATCGTTCTCTCAAGACGTTAGAAGGTAGCACCTCGACGTTTATACCCAAAAACACCTGTGGTTCAACGGGAACTCGGAATCACGAGTATAGCATGTGACTGGCCTAAGATTAGTAACTAACTTAATAGATTAGCACACGACAAAAAATTTTTTTGATTCCAGGTTGTAAAATAAACCAACGGATTCGAGCACTTTCAATGCTTGCTCGAATGTCACTCCGATGACAATAATCACCTCCCAATTTTGAAATCCGAAAATGGGCATCCTTTATCATTTCATTAGCAGATTTTGCATGCTATTTCAAATCTGAAGTAATTTACCATAAAAATGAAAGATATTCTGGTTCTCTTGAGCAACAGTTTTGTCGTTGAATAGCCTGTTTTTTTCAGTGGGTGTTTTTATGTATTTAAATAATGTTTTTTTATTCTTTGAATCTTCCCAAGAATTTTCGATTATTGCATCACGGTGAAAATCCCCTTTCACTAGTTTACATGTATGTCTATTCCATGATTGTTATTAATTAAAGTTAACCTGATGAAAAGTTTTCTAAACGGGTAATAAAATTTTAATGTAAAATATCAATCAGTGAAACGTATTTGGACAACTAATGAGAATTTTAATGAAAATATAATATTAACTCTTTACTATTCCCCTTAATGAGGCAACAATTATGGTTAACCTTTATCAGTAATTCGCATTTATCTTCTTATCAGAGCTAGTCGCCACCGAACTGTAACCATTTCACATTGTATACCCGTAACAAACATTTCTCAATCGTACCCAGCCAATTCACTTATCTACCCCTCTGTTTTATCCCCATGCAGGCGACTACTAGAGCGGCGCTGTGGGTGTTCCTCAGGACGTGATTTCCTCTCCATTCTTCCCGTCATTCGGTTGTTATTGGGTCTACGTGCTATTTGTGATCAGTTATACATTTGCTGGATTCTAATTTGTACCACCTAGGGAAAAAACCGTTCTATAAACTTCATCTCTATTTTCCCATCAGAATTCGAGCAACTTAAAATCCAAGATAACAACTAAAAGAAGATTAAGACTAAGTTTCTCAGCCAAAGGTAAAATTTTAACTCAATTCAACTGCTTTCACCGTATACATGTTAATGCATACATTCTTTGCTATCATTACTTACTGCACTATATTGCCTAATTTCGTTACTTTGCCAAACAAACACCCTCACCGTATGACAGGGGTAATATTTCCGTTTCTCAATTACTAAAGAACCGCAAGAAGACTTTTAAAATTTCTTCTTTCGTTTCTGTGAGTTTGATTTTACTGGGGAAGAAAAATTATATTAATATGCTCATATTGAATCCCGTCTTTAATTAATTCATCGTCCGGTCGGTCTGACCTACCAAAAGAGTGTTTCCTCTATGTTAGAGATTGACTTGAGAGTATGTATTTTCTGTAATTACACTGAAAAAATGCCATTTTTAATGTTCTGTCAGTGAATGTTAGCTTCCCTGATTTCCGCGAGATCAGAAACAAATGCCCAGAGGAAAGGATTACAACCGTCACAGAGCGGGTGAAAATCCTTAAAACTAGACCACAAATTCAAAGTCAGGGTACCAAAGTGATCCAAAACAAGAGCCGTAGAGTATTATTTAACAAATATAATTCTTTTATCAATGGGAGTTAAGGAATCGAAGGAGTGAGTTCCTTCCCAACCCTTATTGCTCTATCGTAGTAATAAATAGACCAGGCACGTCGCTACCATCAAACAGGAGTAGTTTCCACTCCAACTGCGAAACATGAAATAACTCGAAAGAAGAACTCGAATTTCGACGAAAACAGTCTTTTAGGTGGCGCTCTATGTGATTATACCTTTCTCAGATCCCCCTCCTTCAGGTAATAATTTGACTAATTTTAAAGAAGCTTGAGACGCCGGCAAATCCGGGACAACGAATGGACGTTATATGCTGGTATAATTTCAAAAATCGATGTTGAATCTAAAACGCTTTTGTTGGTGAAACAACCATCGGAGATATTGATTAATGGAATAAAAATTGGAAATATTTTGGATTTCTTTTGTGTATAAGTAGGAGTTTTTGTCAATGACCTTTTTTTGCCAGAATTTCCCATAGTTTACTTGAATGTATAAATTATATACTCATTTTCTGTGTCAGTTTGTTTTTTTCTTTCTTGTCGTATTGTTTTAATTTTTCTGGAAGTTCATTGATGAGTTGCACACCATTCGAAAATCTCATCTCTCGTTTCTTGTCGTTTAAGCCCTGAATTATTACCCTACATGAATGTAGATACCCAATCTGCTCGGGAGAGAAGTATATGTTGAAAGAGATTCATATCTACGTAAAAATTCAAACCTTCCATCATAACATCCACCCCAACCCCCAGCCTAAACAAGTTGAAGCCAATAAAACCCAACCCTTCCAACCATAACTCCACCTGCCTCCGTAACCAGGCCCCGACCAGTTTGAAAACCTCCTAAACCAACCCTACCATTCCACATCCTTCCCTCCTATCCCAACCCTCTAACTTACCGAAGCTCAACCTTCACCAATCCGCTGGCAAAATGTATTCGCAAGTATCTGAATAAGTTTGTGTTTTGAGGTTATACTTTCGGTATTGAAATAGGCAATTATGTATTCGTACTTATAAAGTTAAAAGTAACATACCTTTTTGCTATGTTTGGGGTACTATGTCTTCACGTGTCGCGATTAAGCTTTGCCCATTCATCTAAGGTTAGTTACGAAGTGGCTCTCGGAGCAGAGATGATGTCTACCATAGGCCTTGCATAACGATCAAGCTACATCTTACGCCGAAAAAAATTAATAGAGCAGCAAATATGGAATAATAAAGTTGCATGAAACCAACCAAAAAGATTAGGTAAACCTCGTAGCTCTAAATAGACATCATTACGAGCCTTTACTATTTTGATTTCATGATTTTCCCCCACTTTCACGACAGATGTCCCATCCATTTGAATTGAATGATGCGCCAGATCACGTGAACAAAGAATTGTGGGCCAACTTCAAAGCGGAAAAGGACAAGTACGTGCAAGCCGGCCCAGAGAAATATTTGCTCTGCCCAAAGTACCGACACGAAGCCGCCGGGATATACAACATGGAGTTGAGACCGGATGACGTTTGGGTCGTAACTTTCCCGAGATCAGGTGAGTCTTCATGGATAAAGCTATCTACCATCCTCCATCCAGCCGCAGAAATGCATTTCACGACTATGTTGCCGTAAATATATTTTGTTCACCTCACTTAAGTGAGGAATGACAGGAAAAGATGCTTAAATAATCTCGCCGAACTATTATGCTAGCATGGCAACATTCGGATAAAATTTTTATTTTTTAATCTCAATATACGATGATACAAAAAGATTTTACAGGGACGGTGATGCATACAAATGCTTGTTTTACGCGGGAAACCGTCTGGTGTCAATTACCTGACTCATGTAAAACTCTCGAACAGGTTTTTTATTCTCAACGATTATAATTTTATAAGCCAGGATTAAAATATGGTAAATAAGTCATAAATCGATTGAAAAATCATTCATGGTACAATCTGCGCTGAATTAAAATTCTACAGATTTGGAATAATGAAATATATTAAAATACTATAAATATAATACGTATTTTGATTATATATATATAATTTACGATATGTACTAATTTTGCTGGTTAGATTTAAAATTAAAATGATAGGACACACAGTGTAGTATGAGTTTATAAGATTGGAAATGATGAGTAAAACGTTCTTCCCAACACTACTTTGTAATTTCCACAATGCTACGACTGAGTGTTTATTCTTTTTTACTTCAAGCCAATGTTTGTCGAGAATTCCAAATTCTTTCCGACAATTGAAACTCTTTTATTCCTGTATACACCACTCCATCTAATTTTTCTCTCCAGGAACGACCTGGACTCAAGAATTGGTGTGGCTGATTAACAACGATTACGATTTCGAGACGGCCAGAAGCAGAACTCTGTCTCAACGGTTTCCTTTTATTGAGTAAGTTATAAAGTCTGATTTTCATAAATACGGAAAATAATTTCTGAAGTCACACATGCTACACCTTAAGAAATACTATAACGGTCATTAAAATAATGTTAGCAAAGTAAATAAGACTAGTAAAAAATATGAAGTTAATTCGAAGAGCAGGTGGGAAGAAACACGTAATGCTCCAAATTTTATTATAACAAGATGAAATGACCCCATTGGCCTTTAGGTGTCAAGAATAATTTCCTGGGGATGATTCATGGTTTTATATCAATAACACATTGCAAACTTCACTGTCATAAAGATAACTTTATGGAATCGGGAAAATACGAGTATATCAATGAATGTCAATATTGTTTCCAGCGTCGTGTTTATGGAATGGATGTCATTTCTAAAATGTAATTACTATTACGTAGTTTAGTTAATATTACGTGTACATCTGTACGCCCCTGTATATATTTTTTGAAAATGGATATTGAAATTAAAAAATAAAAACATTTAAAAAGTGAGTGGCTTGTTCGTTTCTATCGACGGCTAAATTATGTTCACCGGGATCATGATTGATAATGCGAAAGTACTATTATAATTAATGATTATAGTCATTTTCATGAGATTGAAATCAAGTTTAAAGCCAACTGTAGAGTCAGATTATTTGTCAATGATACGGATATTTGCCGAAATACGAGTAATAAGTGGAAATGTTTGTGATGTCGGACTGTACGAGATCGATCAAGATCTCTTCGCTATTAGTTCTCGCTCTCAGGATTGGCGACTCCGATCCAGTGTGAAAAATAAGCAGTAATAAATTGTTGGGAAAATATATCCGTACACAATTACACCTACCTATGTACGAGGATTGTCCGGAAGCTATCCAGTTATGTAACATGTTGAGAAAAATAACCTACCGAAAACAATGGGGTATTAGTCCCATTCGAAGTATTCCCGTTGGGACCTCACACACTTACAGGTAGGTATTCCAGCGTCTCTTCCAATACTCAAAACAATCGGCAAAGTCATTCTTCGGAATGTTCATCAGCTGCCTCGTCGCATTCTCCTCTATCTCGTCAAAGTCAAGCATTCCGTGCTGCAGTTAAGAGGGGACTTGCTCCAAGCTACAAGCGATATCCCTGGTGTTCTAAAAAATTTCATTAGAGGAGATAAGAATAACCGCCAGTTTAATAAAGGAACGAACGTGAAATGAACATGAAGGAACCGAAATTGACACTTTTGATAGCATGGGTTGCGAGTGTAATTTGTGACGAGGACAGATCCATGAATAATAGACAAATTATAAACAAATAAAAATATTGAGAGTTTAACGCTGACGCAGAGGGAATAATTCTAATAGTTACATTTATTGGAGAAAACACAATGAGTATTAAAGTGAAATTGACCGTTGAAGGGAATCCAAGGAAAAATATTTCCACCGCATTATTCGTGCATCAACACAAACAACATCGCGAGCTTTCCGAAAATAACATTGTACAAAATTCTAGCAAAAGGATATGGGATATGAAATGACAGCACTGGTCTTTGACAATAACTTGACAATCTCTACCCCTAACTAACTCATCGGTCACTCAAAAGCAATATACCTTCAAAGCAGCTCTGTTTTATTGAATAAAGGTTCGTTTTCCTACCTTCTTCGACCTTAATTAAGGACTAATAACTATAATTGGATTCATTTATAATTTTGAAAACCACGCAGTTTCTGGCGTAACAACATGAAAACTCTTCTTCATGAAGGAAGACACTTGGCTTTTCCTGTGCCTTCTTTCATCAGTTTTGGAAAATTTTCCAAATAAAATTGCGTACACTATTTTTAGAATATCTAGCAATTTTAACGAAGTGTCTCTTGAACAGGATATCACATGATCCTGACTAATCTATAGATATAAATCTGTATGTATGTTCCACATTCACCGGAATAAATTAACAGATAGAGTTGGAATTTTGTGCAGACTTCTAAGGGGACTTACTTCAACAAAAAGTCGTATTACATTTAAAATCGTGGAACAAAAAAGTTTTTGAAAGGTTTATAATGGAGAAAACCAAAACTTTTCATATAAAACAATTTTCATTCACTCATAAAAGTATGAAATTAGATAGCTAGAAGTACAGGTCGAGATCACAACTGCAACAATTGGATTAAACTTTCGTATTCCATTATTTCAATGTCGTACCTCGATCAAATGTTTTGCGAATAAATGCTTTCAAACGTTTTTGGTGTGTTTACAAACGTGCTTACAATTTACTGAGTTCATTCCCTTTCTCGAAATTGATCTCTATGAATAAGATTGTTTCCTAGAGCGAGCTAGTCTGTAATGGAACACGATTTTGATCCTAACTCTCCGCCATCAACAGATACGGGAATATGGATTGCAAGCAGGCAGCATGAGCCCGCGTGACTCTAGCACCAATATATGGGGTGGACACTAAGCCTTTTTGGTGGACATACACATAAGAGGGGTAATTCAATTTTAATAATATTTGGTTACTGTACTAACACCCCCTTACACATGCTATCGCAGAGGCTTGCAGAGTAATATGTAGATGCCAATAGCTGTGATATTAATTGAGTTGTGGTCCTGCCGGAAACTTGACATGATTTCTCAACGTTAAGGCAATTCAAGAAAACACATCGACTAAGCATTGCTTAAGTCCATTTGCACATTGCAAATGCCTATCTCTTCATCAACAATCGATCCAATGAATGACTATCAAGCCAGCGCCTCTCATTGGACGACTAATCGAGGCGTCCAGGTCAGGTGAGCTTCGTAAAATAGGGCAGAAAGACCACTATGTCATGCGGTGGACTTGAATTCGCAAACTTATCGGAATATTTAAAAAAAATTGAGTGCATTTCATAGATAGAGAGAAATAGTGGGTCTGCGGAAGCCACGTGACTTCCGACCGCCGCGCGAAGGTGGTTCCTCCCGCGGCGACACCGATCATAATCCGTGAGGTATTCCAAATGTTTTCGAATCCTCCATAAATGTTCACAATAAAAAACAACATGTAAGCTCATGAAAAAGATAATAATTTTGCTTTGCCCCTCTCGCCCTGGACACTGATGGAAATTCGTCACATTCCAGGAGCAGCATGATAATTCCCGATTACTTCAGGGAAGAAGTTATCAAATTGAATCAAATGAGTGAGGAGGCAGCGGAGGCGTTCCGGAAGGAAGCTGTTCCAAGATTCAAGTGGGTCAACGGAATGGTGTCACCAAGGCATTTCAAGTCTCATCTCCCTCTCAGCCTCCTACCGCCGAAGCTCCTGGATACGTGCAAGGTAAAGAAAAGTCCGAGTGAAAGGGAAATCCAAATGAGGGACGAATTCCGACACCTTTGTACAAAAAATAAATACGTACATTTGTTCCTCCCCCGGTTGAATTTCCAAATCTTACCTTAAGCACCGTTCTAAATTCTTTGTTGGTTTCTCAGTTTTCGTAAACGTTTTATGTTCGTCCATTTCCTGTCCCGAAGCGTTCATTCTTTTTCGCTCATGTTCTGCGCGTGCGAAGGCGCGTTTGTTATCTTAAAATTGAATCCAAACAAAGAGTGCTCTGCCCTGAATATCAATGCGGATGACCCGTCAAAGGTGACCATCGCGAGGCATTGTCTGATTTCTTTAGTATTTCTCTCTGAAGGACGAGAATATTCACTCATTTTTTTCTGGGAATAGTTTTGTATCCTGCCGTATGTGAACATCATATAGTAGTCAATTTGTACTATTAATTTCTCTTTCCGTGTCTATTTTCAATAGTTCTGGCAGTATATACCCATATTGCACGATGTATCACATCGGAAATAAATGGAAGTAACCTAATTAGAGATATAGATTCATGAGTACCATGACACCGCTGTCAGAATGATATACGATATACGTATTCTTACAAAATGAGACATGTTCATATTTAAATGCATTGTGATAAGTAATCACTGCCGGTTGAATTATATGCATTTAAATGCTGTGTGTCTAATATATCGGTCTAGTTATGAATTTTCTACTGGGATCGGGTCTTCTCAATAAATATTAACACCATTATTTTAATCTATGTCTCGTTAAATCATGTTCCTCATTTAATTTCGCCCACTTTAATAATTTTTTTGCATTCTTCTGTGGTTTTCCTTAGCACGCATAGACCTCGACTCATTTGCAATGGCATGAGGTTCGAAATGATTAAATGATCACAGAAAGAAAAGTAGGTACCTTTAATTATTAGATGACGTAATTCTTTCATCCCTCTACATTCCACAAAATCAATTGCATAATTATTTATTTCGCTATACTCCCTATTTTCGCAATATTCGCTATTTTCTAACCGCTCACACCCAATTACTAACCTAAATTTAACAACTGAGCTAACCAAAATCGTCAACAGAAAAAGATTTCTTTGATGTGTGTTTGGTTTGCTTCTGTCGACACGCCGAGTGTGAATTCTTACACTTAGCATGTTAACAACGCGAAAGGTGTGTTTAGATACGCATTTAAAATCCAATAGTCTGTAATTGCAAAATTCGTTCATTTTTCTTTACTTATGCAGACCTTGAGAAAAAAAGCTCATGGTCTAAGTCAGGAGATTGGTATCTTGAGGTACCGCCTGTGCTTGTGCCGGCATGACAATTTATTCTTTTTATTCAGACGATTTTGCGTCTAGCTATAGGTATTTAGCCACCTGTCTTCTATCTGCTTCCACGTGCTTCAAAGATGTTCAAAGCATAAGTCAAGTTAAAGCTGAGTGTATTTAAAAGTAGTTAAGTTAGTCACATGTGTGCTTCATAGGCTGCCTACCAATTCAGCACGAACCAGAGGGAAGTTTAATTCGATAGATTTGATGGATAAGGAGTTAGGATTGGGATTGAGTTCCACGGGAGTATCATGAGTTACTCGAACAATATAAAAGCGATATTCCATTTCGCGATGCACGACGTGAATCATTTTGCGTCCATTGACGCTTTGATCCAACTCAGACATCCCTTGTTAGCGAAAATTTCGCGATGCGAACGTGCGAAAACGTTCTTCCGAGTGAACCTTAAACTCGTGATCGTGAAATCACGACTTTAAAGTTGATTCGGAGGAACCTTTTCGCACGTTTGCCGAAATTGTCATTACAATGGACAAAATATTTAGATACACGCTGAAATACTTATTCTCATGAGTTCTTCCCCAGCCAAGTGACTCTTTTACTATCCTGACAAGCGGTAAGATTACAACATTAGCAATCGATCACAAAAATTCAATAAAACCCATTGAATTTATCTTTCGGTTGGCAGGAGTGCATCTCCTTGTAATATTGAATGAAAACAATATCATATTTTGAAGCCTAATTTTGAGGCACTTTGCATGAAAACGGCATATTATGGTAGAATGTGTATGCAGAGGTTTTACAAAATTTGAAAAATAATATCAAACTATACCTCTTTCCGAGGTGATGTTTTCAATCATGGACTATATAAATACCCGTAAATTCTATAATAGATTAAATTGTAATTCGAAAAATGCTATTCCATTTAATAATTACAGATTGCATTCCTCATATAAACGCTGTTTAACTTTGCAATACTTATTCCCACTAATTGTGTATTTTCCCTATGATGAAGAAAGAGTTTCAACTTAGCAACAGCAAATAGTGTATCTTAATGAAAAGCATTATCGAGTCCTACCTCTTCCATTTCCCTTGCATCATTTGGAATTCAGTTCATGCGTTTACTCTCGCTGTCCCTTTGTTTCTTGGAGGTTATTTACGTGGCGAGAAACCCCAAAGATGTTGCCATTTCCTGCTATCACCAGAACTCCAACTTGAAGTTCATCGGATTTGAGGGCGACTTTGAAAAATACTGGGACCTATTCCAAAAAGATTTGGGTGAGTTCGTCCCTAGCCAATTTTTACGAGCAATTAAATGTAAACGCGTCGTGTAAATGCTTACAAATGGCCATTTATGTTTGACTTTTATTTCTTTCCAGTCTTATGGGCACCATACTGGAATCACGTCGAAGAGGGATGGAAGCAAAGAGATCATCCCAACGTGCTCTTTATGTTTTATGAAGACATGAAAAAGGTCTCTGATGACTATTCACTTTGCTAATCTCTATACAGTAATATAATTGTAAATATGATCATAAACAATAATTACAGTTTTCCCGTAAAGCACCACAGTGACCCATCAGGCTATTATATGTCTAATGTACCTAGATGACGGGGTTTAAGACGCGATGTATTTTGCTATCACTGAGGGGCTCACGAAGAAATGACTTAGATAATGTGACAGCGAGAAAATGCATCCCGTTTAAACTTCGGTCAACATCGAACATTTCTCTCAGTTCAAAAAATTCTGAAGTGATTACAATTTTATAGCCTCTAATTTCTTGGCTAGTGGAACCTTATTCAGCACAGATGAAATCATTGTCTTGTTTAATAACATGTAAAAACAATATTTTCATCCAATACTATAGGTAGCAGAAAGTTAAAAAGTAACGCTTTACTGATTACTCCTATCTCTCTCCATCCACCCAAACAGGACTTGTCAGCGATACTTCGCAGGGTCGCTGCTTTTCTTAATAAGAGCATAAACGAAGAACAGATTGAAAAGATGATTGATCATTTGTCAATAGACAATTTTCGCATAAATCCATCCATGAACTCCAAGAATAGCCTGAAAGGAATGTTTGACGACACTAAACCAGGATTCTTCCGACAAGGTATTATTAATATTACGTAATATTCACTGGTATAATTCTTCTCATCCACCACTTCATTCTGGTTTTGGTTTCCTCACTTGATCATCAAGGTGTGGAAAGAGCGTCGAGGAGGAAGACATGTGAAGGTGAATTGAGAAGGGTATTTTGGAGTTTTTAATAACTCAGATAGAACTTAATATTGTATTTTTATATCATATATTCTTAAATAACCAAAACAATATATAGTGTCTTTTTGGTCCATTCGTATAAGATTGCCCATCTCAATCCACCACAGTGTATAATTGTTTCGCCGATACTCAATAATGTAAATGATAATTGAAACGAATGTGATCCGAAGTAACGTAAAGAAAAAGAAAAATGCGTACTTACGTAGACAAGTAGCTGAATAAGAATATCCTCTCGCCGGCCCCGTTGGTCGTATGCCTGCCCTGATACGCCGTAGAACAACTCTGGAATCTCGGTTTGGGCGTGAACTCCTCACATATTATTTCTTCTTTGGCGCGTTGGCGGTGTGGTATAATATCATCTATCGAAACAAATGCTAAATTAGTCAATTCATTGGCGTCCATGGTGACGAAATACTGTCATTCATTGCAATTGAATTATCAAGAAAAATAAGTTTACGACTCAGAACCAAAATTCTTCGGAAAGAGTAAATTTAAGTCTTTTGTTTTTTATGTTTGGGTGAATAGTTTTGAAAAGTAAATCTATATTAGTAGTAACCATATTAGTCATAGCTGAGGTGGCATAAAAATTGTTCACTCAAAAAACTCACTTTTACAATAAATTAACTAATTTCGAGGATCACTTAGGGTAAATTCTTGAAAGTTTGGCAGTCCTAGAACCTCAGTAGAAGCACAGTAAGTTCGCTGCAGGCATGCCAGAATCACTAATAGTACATTTTGTTCTTTTCAGGCAAAAGTGGAACATGGAGGAATGAATTCTCTCCGGAGGTTAATGCCAAAGCCGACGAATGGATTAAATCTCACGAGAAAAACACCGATTTGAAATTCAAGTACTAGATATAAAAAACCTGCTCCCAGTGACCTGTCACCCTGTTTAAGACGAAGAGGGGTGGACAAATTTCTTACGGGTTCGCTTACATCCTTCACCTTAATTTTTTTACTGCAATCAGTGACTAAATTATTTCAACGCCCCCGACCACACAGCAACCTCCCTCACTCTCTCTCTCTCTCTCTCTCTTCCGAGCAAACCCATCATAAAACGCTTTTCTTTCCGATCACCATTCCCTGAATGAAACAAACATCGTTGAGTTTTGCAAAAGGAGCGAAGTGAAGACATTTGGCGACTATTTACGCATTCACGACCGGTAACCAATCCATCCTCCTCGCTTGTGGTGTGGGCCTAAAAGGAGATTTTTTCGCGCGGAGAGTTTTTTAAGCTGGAAATAAACGCCTGGCGAAAGGCTCACAGTGCCTATCTGGCTCCAACTGACACGGACAAGCTAATGGTTTTACAGTGCCATATAATCCGCAAGTTCTCTAACATTGGCCTCAGTCACTTGTTATAGATTTAATGGTCGATACCTATGATGATGGTAGACAACAATAAAGTTGTTTCGATCACCGGCTTATCACGATTTTGTGCCAATCGTGAAATGATCACGCTAAGTGTAAATATATGTGAAGTAAATAAAACAAATTAATGTGAATACGTGTACGCACAGACATGTGAAAAATTCTCAGAAATAAAACAGAAAAACAAAACTTTGTCTTTTGTAAGCGATGAACATTGCAGTTTTTTCTATGAAATGAACACTATGCTGAAACAAATTCCTCGACATTTTATTTTTATTATAGGCTCTGGGTTTTGGTTCATGTACCTATTTATCATTATTCCTTGTCATTCTAATAGAAAAACGTTAACATTATAATCAACTGAGAATCCCAGTTAATTTCAGTTATATATTATAATAAGAAATATTATAATAACTCAAAAATGGCAACATATATATTTAGAGCACTAAGGAAAATGTAGTCGAATTTTAGCAATTAATGCTATGAAAGTTTAACAATATTGTTTGACATAAAACAGGCTTATACCGCATTACACAACACTAAAATTCCTACGTGCGCACGATACTTGAAAGTCGATAAACGAGGTTGATATATACAATGAAAAAATTACTACCACGATATGGTTATGTGGCGGGTCGCGGTGGTCTAGCGGGCAGAGCGTTGGACTGCCGACCGGAGGATCTTGGGTTCGATTCCCGGGCAAGGCACTTTGGGCACCTGCAGCTCCACCCAAGCTAGTTGATTTTTCGGGTACCAGATCTTCCTGGGAAACCATAACCGGCACAGGGAAAGGAACTGGCCCCCCTACCCTGATGTGTGTATGTTCACACGCCGTATAGGGCTTGGTACATGGGTGAGCTCTACCATCACCCACTAAACCGACCTTCGGGTTGATTACTGTGTTTATGGTTTATGGTTATGTGATGGATAAAAAACTCATATTTTTACTCGAAAGTTACAGATTTCCAAAGCTTATCAGTTTATGGGAACTAGATACACCAATGAAAGTCGATTTTAGAAAAATATGTCAGTGATTCCTGGCTGATCCTTTTCTATGTGCCTCATCCGGTAGAGTTCCGTAACAATTTACGATAAGGAAATTAGAAATCTGAGACCATTTGCACCTTATCCAATCCGATAACGAGCAATCGTTGTAAATTTTATTTTGAAAATCAATACAAGGGTTTTGATGAAATGAGATGAATATCGGGTGCGAAATAGTAATTTAGCTAAGTAACGAATTTGCAAAAACTCAATTAAGGGGAGTGTTGGTATTCAGTCGAAAAACCTTTACGTCTTATTTGTGTTAACCAAAGAAATATAGGCGGGCCATTTTGTGTGGGATACTCCGCTGAGCGTCAATACGTAATTCAAAGAAACTGCGGGATACGTCACAGCAGTAACTTCTAACGAAACAATTGCAAAGTGTAAAAATGATTCGAGTAGAATCATTTTTAGAGTGTAGGAATGATGACTGGAATTCGAGTTCAAGCTTAACTGGCTAAAGCACTCGGATGGACATCAAGGGAGCCTTGTTCAAATCCCGGTCAAGGTGAATTATATTCCCCGCTTGAAATTGTTTCATTGTAATCACTACGTAAGTTAGAAGTAATAATGATAATAAATGAGTGACTATGAGTGTACCTCTGGGATTATAAGTATTTTGATGATAAAGTTATCAATATATTTACTCGACGTTGAAACTTAATTTTCCTCTGAGTCGTCTCACATTTTTAGTCTAAAATTGTAATTGTTATTACCCTCTTGATATAGAATAGAAACACATAGAAGTTGTAATGGGTAGTTAAACCCTAAGTTCCCCTTTATCGAACAAAGCCTCAAGGGAGAGAGGGGAAACCCAAACGAAGGCAAAATAGCACACGTCTTTGCGCCCCCTTATCCCAAACGAGAAGCTCCAAGGGATTACGTACTCCAACGTCCCACCACACACCATGAAATCCGTTTACCTCAGATTCCTTACCTGCGTCAAGAGTCCACCTTCATGCTCGATGGACAGGCTTTAGGACTAAACTATAGAACGCTGTGCATCTAGTCTGGTATTTTCCTCATGCAAATTGTTCAAGCGAAAACACCGGAGCGTATGTAACTAATTCACAAAACTATAGAGCACCCCTCAAGATTCCGTCAATCCTCCATTTGATGGACGCGTTTTACTCTTTCTGGATTCGCTAATTCCATGAAGGTGTGGAGCATAGGTCTTCGAGGATTGGACGATAGGGGTCGAAGTTAAGAGAAATGCTGAAGTCGTTTTTTTTGTGGAGTTTCAGGAAAATTATGAAACCAGGGAGGATCGATAACGTTAGCAATGGATAGGTTCTTCAAAGAATCGGAGAAGAAAGAGAGTTTGGAAAGTTATCGTAAAACTAAGAGATATGAACTTTATGGAATAGAATCCTGAAAATCATTTTGCAGAATGAATCTAAAGAATAAATCAGATCGTTTTCACTTAACGTCATTTCAAAGGAATGGCTTCAATTCGGAGCTGTGGTCACCTCATGTCGCCAAATACGACACACGTGCTAGGCTCAAGTGAGCATCCTCATGAGAGAGTAAACATAATAGCTTCAATCTCAATCCGAGTTCATAGGTCGTTTATCTCAGGGGGTCTTGAAAAAAATGAGGACCAATCATTTGGTCGACGCACCGCGACAATGAGAATCGCTCTGAAGATGTAATGGTCACGAGTGGGTGAAATAGGAAGGCCTCTACCCGCTGGGCGATCCATCCAATAGAGGAAGCCACACCGCAGTCCCAGCAATAAACTTTCAAGCGGAACGCCTGGAATGATGTCAGTGTCAGCCTCTGAGTCACGTGGGTATAAAAGAAAGACGTGCCTGAAAGATGACCGTATGTATCTGTACAAAAGTACGCCTGGAAACGAAGCGATTACGTGAACAGATGGCAATCGCTCATATGAAGTAGGAAAACACTGCCAACAGTTCCAGAATTTGATATAATCATTTCATTCACTGTTTCTCTGGTTAACTTCTTGTCAATATGCCATCATTGCAATTCATACAGATGTAGGCTCAGTAAATTTATTTCAGGCATCTCCTTTCGAGCATACTCCACTGACATAGTGAGTGATCAATGTGACAGCGATAGTGAGTACATTTCAGTCAAAAGTAAATCATTTAATAAGTAGCAAAGCGTGTAGTGCACATGACGGTATCGAAATACTAATAAGGTAGTAGATGATTTAATAACGCAGTATTAATTTTTCAAATGTGTTTGCCTCCATTCAATTGAATTAAGTTTTTAAAATAAAATAAATTTATTTCTGTACCACGTACAAAGACAGATGCTTCTAATAGTGAATCGACGTAATGGTAAATAGATTTTTGATGCACCATTCACTCGTTATTTTAAAAAGAATTAAACAAAAAATGCATTCTACGACTATCCACTACGCCATACGAGTCTTCAAAGAATCAGTAGAGTTATACAGGGACGAAATCAAATTTTCAAGTGGTGAAGCCGTAAGTCACTCCACGATTCACCATTACAGCTGTTAATGATACGAGTAGATATTCTTCATTCACGGTCAGTCCGTTAAATGGCGGGCTGGAAAAATATTATAGCCAATTACATCTTCCTGGTAAAAAATTAGTGAAATTACATTACTTCAATTAAAAGCACTAAAAGCAAGTACTTTCATCCTGAATAAACCAGAAGGAACAATAAACTCAATGCAAATGACGAAGTCATGGAACTGGAACGAGACATCTGATAAATTATCCTCGTAGATCACTTTACTATCTCTCAAAATTTAAAAGAAATGGTGAATACGTAGTGATGAATGAAGTCCCTCTACACATCTAAGGCAGTGAATTTCAACTGTTTATCACGTGCTACAGACAACAATGAGGAAATAAAGATGACATTAAGATAATAATTACGTTCGTAAAGAAGCTTTTTGAAATAGGTGTTGGTAGTCGGCGGGAACATGAAGTAAATAAATAGTAAATTAAAAAAGGCAAGTGAATTTTTTTCAACGGACTATTTTGATATGGCTTTGAAACAGCTTTTGAGGTAAGAGTGTAAACGTAGATTGGCGAGTTTTGAGATTTTGATGCGGAGAAGCACGGGGAAAGAAAAATGGACAGAATGGAGAATAAACGAATGAGTGATAACCATGGTAATAAAGAAGGCAGGAAAAATGGCTGCAGGATATATACTGTGGGTTGATGGAATGCTGAATACCACTGTAGGGTAAAGAATGCCGGCAATCAAGATGGAGGAAGAAAATAATGGGGATTTCGACGGAAGGAAGAGGACTTATAATGTATGGATAGTTGAAAAATTATTGATTGTAATATGTGGTTATTTTGTATTTAATGTCGTGTTGGGTGGGGCTCGGAATTGTGGAGCTTGATCCCTTTGTCCATGGAAAGCCTAACTTGACCCGCATACTCTTATTAATAATAAAACTCGTGGAATTCACGAGGCTCCGAAATCGGTCGGAATGTGAGTACACCGAGGTAAAACGTAAAATATACTGGATTAATGTGTGAAGGGAAAATATAAAACACCAATAAATTTTACCATTTTGCGAAATTTTAGAGAAATAAAAATACAGATAACCAAAACAATTTATGAATCTTGTTTTCAATTAACCGGGCTTTGATTCATCGCAAGGCATTGTTCGCCATCAGTTGTGTGTGTTAACTCCTATTTGAAAAAAAAAGAGATTCGAGAAGACGGGAGGGGTTTGAGGTAAGACCTTGTAAGAATCGCCCCCTCATTTTTTTTCAAGTCCCTTATCTCAAACAATAGCGGCTTGCGGACGCTATACAACGTCTACCCTCGAGAATGACACAACAGCCTGTTGACAAACGAGGAAGAATACCTCGAGAGAAATTCTCCGAGCGTTGTCGACGAGGGTATCCTCTGAATTGACCTAACACGCCTTCCAGTGGGCTGAGGGAGATGGCCCACGGCCTGCTGATTCCCCCGGTGATTGCCCACTGTATATACACGGCACGAGGCGTGATCCCGAGGATATGTAGCCACTCCCCACTTAAGGCTCCCTGTACGTCCCAACCGTAAACACAAGCTGGGGTCTGGAAGGGGGAGGGATGTGTGACTGCCTTACGGCCGACCTCCTTGTCATCCTAGACCACATGGTATGGATATCCAATCTTTTTCCTCTTCTGGAGAGAGGCCAAGCAGCATTTGTTTATGACGGTACGCGAGACCCTCGATAACCTTGAGCAGGGCCCCCCCCCACCCAACCACCCCCGACCCAATCCGAAAGGTGAGCGCACAATTCGAGCCCCCGATGGCATAAAAACTGCGCCTCCGTCTGGGATATCAATCTGCACCTCGCGGAATGCATTAGCCTTAATTTACGTCGCAGAAAACTTTTTCTCCACGTGTGACTTCCTTCTCATTTCACAAATTACAAGTGCTCCGTGAGACTGCATCCCATGCGGAAGAGTTATTTTAGTGAAAGTGAGAAAAACTAAGCTCCTCCTTAAGAGAGATAGTTGATAAGCTCCCATTACCCTGCACAAAAAGGTTCCGAAAGTACGGGGGGTCAGGATTAATCAGCCACTTTGAGGTGCATTGGGCGCATTAAATCGACACTAAATGATCAAAAAAAATAAACAGAGAAACAGCCACGTATGAAGAGTGGTATCGGATACGAAGGAAGAGAAGATGGATGAAAATGAGGATAAAATATTTATTTCTAAAGAGATATAATAATTTTTTGAACAAATCAATAGTGATATTGAGATTATTTGAAAAATAGTTGTGATCAGTCCAAATAATCTCATAAAAATGAAATTTTCTACATGAGGAATCATATTATTTTTCAAAATTATAGTCGTATAAAATTAGGAGCATATTATTATCGATGAAATTCTCACCGGCCACAGAATGTTATGTGATTGCAGGTCAGATTTTACGATAGTTGTACATCGAAGATGGAAACAGTACCGAAAAATCATTAACTGGGCTCACAGTTACTCTTCTAAAATGGTATTCGATTATATTTTTAAGTAACTAGTTACCGTTAAACGTAGATTTCAGGTGTTTTGGATATTTTAACATTTCGGAGATGAGTTCAGTGCAACAAGATTTTGTTAAGCTGTTTGCATATTAACTTACTTTAATAATTCAAGTTATTTTAACAAAGGCTGGCGTAAAATTAAACGCGGATTGCCAGAAATATATCGACTCATAAATTAAGCAACATGAAAAGATTAAAAAATAACTATATTATTTATTCATTTTTACGGGTTATTCGCAGTACTCTATAGGTGGCGCAGAGAAAGGTACTCTCTCCTACCACGATGTGTGAATGTCACCCACCTTTGGGTTTAGCATTGGGTGACCTCTACCCTCGCTCACCAAACCAACCCTTGGGTCGATAACTGTGTTGGTAGGTATTTTAAGGTTTTTTATAAGCTGGTTTTAAAACTTTCGACATCGTAAGTTCTAGATTTCTAAGATGAAAGAATTTTAGAAGAAAGAGGAGGAAAATTTATCTTAAAATCATTGTATGTTATAAAAATAAATTAGTAACAATTGTTTAAATTTAACAATCGCTGTCTATAAGCCCTTAAAAGAGAACAAATAACAGTCACACTTTTAGCAATGAAATGGTTACAAGTGCAAAAACCTAAAAAATAACTGTTAGCAACTCGGTTACTTTTTTCAATCGCTCTTCGTCACTGAATGTAATCGGTCGTTTAATTCGATATTTGCACTTTCGCAATATTAAGCCATGACTTTAGTCGTGTACAGGTAGTCATATACCTATATTAATACAATGATTGATAATAAATTATTTCATATTTGAGTTCAAATATCCGTGAATATGGAATGTGCTTACTTACTTACTACTTGCTGCACTTTTTACATCAACTAGCAACCAAAGAAATCAGTTAAATGCTGTTTTAAGAAATTTGATTGCTTCCTTTCATCAATAATAGCATAATATTTTTGATCACATACTTCTAAAATAAATGAAGTAATTTTAATGTGCTGACCAATTATGTCTCATTGTAATTGCATGGATGTCCGAGTCGTCGTAAAACCAAATTACACAAAGTTTGGGGGATTTCCTGAATACATACTCATGCATAATACTCACAGTCAAACAAATGTACGCACAAGTTCCTCAGTTCTAATAACAAATAATATCTGACCTCAGCCGAACTACGTACACATTATATTTCTGACTATTTCTTTCTTTCAATTCGGGTGTTAGAGTCGGGCTCCGGATGTCACGCGACCAAGGTGAAGATGGGAATGTAAATTTTATTATATGAATTTACATACATTTTTATAGATTATTCGTATTAATTGATTTATTATTTTCGTACTTCGTAGCAGAAAACATTACACAAAGAAATGATCCTTGAATAACTGTTATTGGTGATTACTAAATAAGGTAAGTGATTATATTGTACAAAGTAGTCGACATAAAAATTCTTGATGGTGTTCTTTCGATAAGAATGGCCATTGGGTTTGTATTTGTCGAGAACGCGGCAGGCGGACGGAGCCAATAAGTGTACTTCGAGAATAAATTACAATGCAGTTTGCGAAATTGTCCTACCTAAAATATAAATGTCCTTAGTCCTGATAACATTTCCGTTTACTCAGTAGTACATTGGATTTATTTCTCAAATCATTTAATCCATCCACCTTTTTTGGTGAACACCAAGTGGCCAGGCCGAAAATGTATCTTGCATTCCAAACCCATTTTAAGGAGTAAATAATTTCACCGTATTTGCCCTAGTAGTCAGAAACTAGTAATTGATCTCTTACAAGCACTCATTTGCCAATCCTCGGATGCACCCGATTGTTGACCATAGATCTTATCTAAAAGTATCATGGCGCTTGATATTAGCACTTTCATAGTGTGCGTCACTTTCTTTCTCTATGCTTTCCCTGAGGCTTTCAAGATTATTCTTCTAGCCACAAATTTTTGTTTAAGTTTACCTGTGAATCCTATGAGACATCGACCTGATAATGTGGGAAGTAATTTTCTGAACGTTCTACCCTCTTAGGGTATCGACACCGAAACTTTCCGAGGTGACAATGTGAGATAAATAATATGTCGATGTCACTTCGATATTTTGACCATATCGACCTGTATACTTTACGAAGCCGTTACATCGAAGTCCAAGAGGCGTATTCGATGAATGATATGGACGGTGCGCAATTGATATTGTCCAGTTCACCTTGGACGCACGATTTCCGGTCCTTCTACCGCCCACTACCGTCCAGTCGAAACTTTGAAGACGACCACTGAGAAAACTTCTTTTGAATCAACCAATCCAAACGTCGGTGAAATCACTATGAAGAACTTAGATGCAAAAACTACCAAATATAATAATCGAAAATTATAATTACTCGGTTACAGCTAAGATTACACATTTAGTATCAAACAAATTTTTCTACCTCGAATTAAAATATAATAATATAATTATATACATTTTTACTCTTACGAACGATTGAAATAACGATTTTTAGATCGAAAGAATCGAAGGAAGAATCGAAAGAAGGAGCGATTGTTAGGGTACAACGTGATAGAAATTTTTTTGTTATTGGAGTGGTTACTTTCAATGCTGTAAAATCAATAATTATGACTGTTGATTTTAAAGATAAATTAAATATTTATTACAATGTTTTACAATCATTGTTAAGCGCATCGGTGTGATAGGCATGGAATGAGAATTTAAGTAAACAAGTATTCTTTAAGTAACAAGCTAAGAAAAGTAATGCTGTTCAGCCTGTTTTTATCCAAAACCTACCTTAAATGATAGAGCACCAATTAACAAGTTATTTAAAATTAAAGATTCTTCATCGTCAAATCGTGGCTTCCCAGAATTGCAACTTCGCAGTGGAATATCTCCACGCGAGAAAACCTTAGATGAATGCCAATGAAAATAGTGTCACCTTGTAATGGGCATTTCTCAATGCGCCCATATATCTTGAGAAATGAACATAACGTTCAGGCTATCGTTCCTGAACAGCTTTATCTTTTATTACAATTCCGATTACATCAACCAAACGATTTATAGGATACACGATGGTTGAGTGAAGTCATTCAAATCCATACGTTGTGTGAAATTCACACCTTCATGGTCGGGAGGAAAATTCCTTTTCCCGAGACACCGACGGTTTTCCACAAGTTCTAGCGTACAGAAAATCACAACGGATTAGCGTGAACAATGGTCGAAAGGAAACACCCGGGCTTGAATCTGCAGACAAACACACTATCCACCTATTGAGAGTCTACATTGCGAATGGAATATGGTGTGGCCACAGACGTACCAATTAGGATCAAAATTTTTTTGTAAATTTACCCATAAGCAACAGAAACGACACGCACCTATCAGGTGTTAATTCTTGCTTGTTAGGTGGTAATCATTGGTAACACTAAGAATAGTACGTGACACGGGCGAAGATCGGTAAGTGCTCCCGAGATAATATGGAAATCGGCATCAACCGAATGCAGGGAGCGGAGCCAAGCGATGAGGTAGTGTTGGAGCGGGAGGGGGCCGCGGCGGGAGAGAGCGTGGGATGCGGGGCGTGAGGCGAAGGGAGGGAGGGTGACGAAGAAACCGAGGGGCGGGGGGGGGGAGGGAGAGGATTATGACATAGCGGGTGAGAGAGGAGAAAAAAGGGGCGATGAGCAGAAAGAATGACGCGAGATAAAACGACCGGAACGGAAAGTAAAGAAAGCCGAAGACTGGAGGGAAAGGGTGGTGGGCAGCAATGGGGAAAAATATCGCATATGGGGGCGGATCTGGAAGGAAGCAAGGCGGGAAGACGTCTGGGAGGGAATGGGCATAAGGGATCGGAAAGGATTAAAAGGAGATGAGAGGACCAGTGTGGAAGGGAGAGGAGGAGGGGACGAATAGGAATTTTTCCCTCCCACCCCCTCCCTCTAAGGGATGCATCGAGCAGAATTTTCCACGTCGACATTGACGTCAAAACGCATCATCCACCCTCGAACTCGGGGGCTTCGAACCCGCGACCTTCACTTTCACTTGGAAAGTTCGTTCAATTTAATGCATCATGATAACGGCCGTCACATATTCAGAATTGCGCGTGATGGTCTATCACAGACTATTCCCTCGACTTATTTCCAATCATTGCATTGATTGCTTGGCCACAGTTTCATAGCTTTAGGATCTCAACTCATTGAGTCTCATGGCCAACAAATGTTTGCTATGCGTTCATCATAAAAGACAGCTCGTTATTGAAGTGATTGGTGAAGTGGTATAATTTTTTTTATGCAGAACTCACCACACGCTCTTTAATAAACAGGAGAGTCAAGCCTGTTTTTTTAAGTCTCCATAGTATTTACTAACGGGAATAGAGGCATAACAAAACATACATTGGTCGAATTCCGATGGGAACAATTGATGTCGTGTCTAAGTCAATGTAAATGAGATCATCACAACGTACAAGCGTTACCATTATCCTTTATGGAGCGATATGACAGCTAAAACGAACTATATCTCCGTTTTTCTAAGTTTACGACAAGGAACATTACATAACTAGATATTTGGTGTGCCGTTGCAAAATCCGTGATAGCAAGTTTCCCGGCTCTGTAAAATCATCACGCCACAGGAGGGCGTGTGGCAGGGGTGTAAATTGGTGTTTTGACCACCGATAATGATGATGGAGAAAAAGACATCTGCGTTCGCGCCCCGGGTGACTGTTATATCGCTCGAATAACGCGAGCTTCGTCTCGCGAATAACGAATCACAAAACAAACCACGACTCAATCCGATCTGCTCGGAGATTCGGATACTCCACACCCGAATGAGATCCGTCGTAAGATACGCCAACGGGGCGACCAAAATATAACCCTCAAGGTTCCTCGATCCTTATCCACGAATTTCAAAAAGCATGTAACACACTGCTTTTGTAAGCAATCACACCGCAACATCATTGTGACCTGAATTCAAATATATTCCATAACATTAAGCATGAAATTCTAGTCGATCTCAAGAGGAGTTTTGAGAAATCTCAGAGTTAGATAACGTTTTACTTGATATCATATTTTTTAAAGTTGCCCAAAAGTTTATTTTTTTCAATACTCATATTCAAGGATAAATGGTGATACCTGACTTTTAATTTATCGTTTTATCTGAGTAACAATCGATTAGACCAAATTGTCCTATACCACCTTAGACATAAAGTAATACTAATTACCAGCGGTACGTCAATATAAAGGTGCAACATTTGCAAAGAGTTTGCCTTACACTTTTAAAAATAATTCTTATTTCATGAGAGAGTTAAAAAAGCTTATATATCTTTTCTTGAAAAATATTAACTACACTCATATCGCTGATGCCGTACAAAAATCTAAATCTTATATTTACAAATTTCACCAAACAATATTCCCTGTAATTTGATAGAAGAGTAAATTTTAAACCTTAAAATTAATCTAAATTATCAAAAAAGGATTCTTATACTTAGGCAGTGGATTTGATTTATGTTTTAGCTCAGATGTGACGGAGGCATTTCGCTCAGAGTTAGAAAGTGAAAGGACATATAAAGGTACTAGTAGGAACGAGTGAACGCTGCAAGACTCATTGCAAATACTTGTTTATCGTATGATAGGGAAGCATTACGCGCAAAACAAGCTTTTATCACTTGTAACACGTTAAATTGACGTAGTTTTTCAACGGCCATCGTGAATGGCACGTAAATTTTCGAAGCAACTATTTTTTTAGAGGCATACAGTCTTGCAATTCGTTCCGGTGGACGACACCTCTCGGTCTTAGCGAGCAACTTATCGGCGACGATGTGGAAGGGAGCAGCCAGGAGAGCAAGGGACGGGGTAGAGAGAAGTACCGCCGATGTCTACTTAAATTTACGTATGATAGCATTTTGCACTGAAGATTGGAAAAAGGAATCAGGAGCTCTGTCGGGAAGTAAGAGGATTAGCATTGGATAAGGAGGAATGGAAGGCTGCAGCCAACCAGACTTCGGGAAGAAATATTATTGAGATAATACTAGTATATCGCGGATGCCCTCATTCAAACATGACTTTAGAGAGATGATACTCCATGATCGGGGAGGAGAACAATATACTCGCACCCACCTCGATGAGGTAAATATCGTCATTGGTCACACGGGGCGCCAAGAATGCTTCCGGTAGGGATGCCGCACCCGAGAGAGGCCCGAGGGGGAGGAGTGGCAGCGGAGGGTGGGGCGTCCAAGGAGGTGTGTGTTTGTGGACGCGCCAAGGGACGAACGTGCACACGCTGAGAAGGCTGAGGACGCCGAAGGAGTGTTCGGGGGAGTTTGGTTCATGGAGGAGGAAGGAGTGTGCGGGGGGGGGGAGGAAGGGAAGAGGTGTGGGAGGGAGGGGGGGCACCGGTTTTGATGGGGCGAGGGGGGGATAGGAGGGCGGGGAAGGAGGGGAGACGGCGGCGTGCGGGAGGGTGCGGGAGGAGGAGGGAGGGTCGTGCCGGCGAGAGCCCCGTCCGGCTCTCGAGTAGTCCGTCTCAAGATTCAGAGTGCAAAGCCGGTCTCAGCCGAGGACCGCTCCTCACCCGCCCAAGTTCACGCCGTTCACCGCTCGCCGAGAAGGGGTCGCTGGCTCGCATCCCACCGCCGGCAGAGGGCGCTCTCCTTCCCCCAGGCAGAGGCGGCCTCCGCGCCCCTTCCCGCTCTCGCCCACCCTCACGACCGCTCCCTCCTCCGACCCCGCCGCCACCCTCACCTTGAACTATAAAACCGGCGTGTGACTTAATCCTCGCGGCACCGCACGACACGCGCTGGACGAGACTGCGCCGCCGGGTGTCCCTCTCGAAGGCGGAAAAAAAGAGTGACGCGATCTGTTTACCTCCCTCCGATCCTCCGAGCGGCGAAATACTCGCGGTGTTTGAGAAGTGTGAAATATTCCCCCACGTCTTCGTGCTGGCCGAATTTGAAAAAAACACTAACATTTCAATAGTCTCACGGAGAAGGTTTTTCGCGGAGACTATAGCCTTGGAAAAGGCAATTTTGGTGAGTTTATTATTCTTTTACTTATTGCCATTTATTTAATTAAATATCGGGTCGAGTCAAATAAAACAGTCGAACAAAGTATTCCGCACCATTTAAAAATCCGTTCCGGAATGGGTTTTAGATTTTGGAAGAGCGCGCCAAAGGGCACTTGAGAAAAGCTCCGTGCTCTTCGCTTGAAATCATTAATGCTCTGAAATTAAATGTAATTACTTGATCACGACAGTAAATAAATTTATAGTCGACCCACATTACTTGCATCTTAATCAGCGACTTCATCCTAACGCACATATTTTTTTCACTTCCTTACGCTCAGCATCGAATCTTGAAATTTTCGTTAGCGGCTCAATCGATCAACGACACACCGAAAGCAAATAAGGAAATATGTTTATCATTGAGATTCCAAAGCGAAGGTATTATTTGAGTATTAACAATTAGCGTGGTGAGCTCATGGAAAATCAGCCTGCGTTTTGCATCTACGATAAGAACAGCAAAGCAAGTGACTTGCATGATTGAGTTGTTGGGAAATTGCTCGCTCAATCAATTTGCCAAAAAAATATGCGGTGGCGGAAGTGACTCCCCCTACCGCTCCCCCCCCCCGGCATATCCTCCTGCGGGAAACAAGGTTGGTTGGAGGACATGGGGGAGCTTCGGTCCCAAACTGCTGAGCAACGGGGAACAGAGTTGGTGCACCCCAAGGATGAAATTAATTCAACACTCGGTCAATTGCCACATTAAAACTAAGGTCTCCCGCGTGGAAAAGACTGAAAAATTGCGTCCATCAAGCGGTTACAAGCTATTTTGTCGAAAACATTAATCGCCGCTGAGACAGGCACCGGGGGAGAAGTAAATTCAAAAGTATTTTGGTTATGAGTGAGTTGATATTACTGATAAAAGATTTCAGAACGATACTCTTTGGAACCTCCATATCTCATTCCATTCACCGAAAAATTCCAACGTTCGCGCATCCATCAAGGGATACGTGAAGAAATGAACAAAATAAGTTAAAAGGCAGTCGAAATTATTGCGAGTAAAAGTCGGTGCTCTTCGCCGCCGAAAGATTATAGCGTTTAGTTTAAGATAATTCCCTCGGAAATTAAAATGACTTGCTTCACCTCCGCTCCATCGTGTTAGCACACACGCACTTTCACATTATATTCCACGCTCCGTCTTCAATTCTTCCTGTCCGACGAGGAATTTCACGGATGGCTGACACCTTGTTCCTCCCTTCTGTTCCACTCCTGCAGATTGATTTCGCATGCCCGAGCAACAAAAGCTGACAGAGACACGCCTTCCTAGAGATGTTGCTGGCGCGGATCCTGGCGCTCATGGCTCTCGCCCTGATCTCGCCCGGCGCTGCAGAAGACGCCGCCGCCTCGGGCAAGCGGAGGCACCAGCTGCATCGCGGCGGGACCAAGCACCAACGCCGCGGGTGGTCGCCCAAAGGTAGGAATATCATTATCGCCCAGCGTGCTCACTTGGACCAGATTACAATTACGCCTCTATTTTTCGAGCGTTTATAATCGACTCCCATAGGCTATTATGTACACCTTTTTGAGTGCTAAATATAAAAGAATAAAGGAAATGTCGCCCACGTCAAATGTTATCCCCATCGCCATTGACACCGAGAGGAAATGAAGAAGTGGGGGACGAATTTTAATGTTACCATCGAGCCGAGAGGACCTTCAGTATGCCACACCAATGGTAGGACACCTTCAGTGAACATCAGGTAGAGCATATAGTTAAGGTGAGCTATACGATCCGTATAGCTCACCTTAACTATTCAACATAGCGTCGTAATCCCAGTTAAGGGTGCAATCACTCCACAATGACGGGGAAATATTCAAGAGCCATAAGTGGTCGCCCGGAATGGTTTAATCAAATACCGAAATTGAGAACGGAGTCAAAACATTAATGTCGGAATATTGCTAATAACACAGGCCTGCAAAAAAAAATTTTTTTTTGGTGCCGGGAATCTTTGTGATGATTTTAACTATATTTGTAGAGCTGAATCCAAATATGAAATCCGTTTTTATTTAACAGCTCTACTTTTTTAGATATGGCACATCTTACGATTAGTTGTTTTAATATTTGATATATTCCGGAAAATAATTTTCAAAGTTAAATAAATCTATAAGTATACTAATTTATAACCACTCTGCGGTGTTCCTTTTATTTTCAATAAACTGTCAATAAGTTTTATGTATATTTCTATATTGTAGGCAATGAGATTAAAAAGCAAAAATCGTTTGTATCGACTTCGGTAAAAGGTTTATTGATAGCTCCAAGCGTAGTTTAAAATGTGTACTTCTTCACAATGGTAACAGGTTTGGTGCAATACCAATCGCTCATTCAACTAAAATGAAAGAAGAATACGACACAATAGCATTGGTCTTACAGAAGATAAAATACCAGGAACATCGCTGGGGGACTTGTGTAGATTTAAAAATGGTGAACTTTCTTCTTGGGCAGCAAAGTGGCTACACAAAATATCCTTGTTTCTTGTGCCTCTGTGATAGCAGGGACAGACAAAACCACTGGATTAAGAAGGAGTGGCCTAAGAGAGAAAACTTGGTGGTTGGGAAATAAAACATCATTGCTGAATCTTTAGTTGAAAGAGAGAAAATCATCTTACCACCTCTACATATTAAACTAGGCCTAATGAAGCAATTTGTAAAGGCTCTTGACAAGGATGGACCATGCTTCGGCTACTTAAGACTAAAGATGCCCCATATAAGTATTGAAAAACTTAAAGCTGGTATTTTTGAGGGGCCACAAATCAGACAACTTACAAAGGATCCTGCTTTTGTCGAGTCAATGAATGAGATTGAAAAAATTAGTTGGATGTCATTTGTTGAGGTCATAAAAAATTTTCTAGGTAATCACAAAAGTGAAAATTATATTGAGCTGGTAAACATTATGCTCAGTAACTTCAAATCACTTGGATGTAATATGAGCACAAAAGTTCACTACCTACACAGCCACTTAGACAATTTTCTTGGAAATTTAGGAGACACAAGTGAAGAACAAGGTGAAAGATTTCACCAGGATATAAATACAATGGAAGCTCGCTACCAAGGAAGATGGGATAACCACATGATGGCAGATTACTGCTGGTGCTTAAAACGAGACTGTTTGAACAAAGTGCACTCAAGAAAATCGCGCAAAAGAAGCTTCCGATGTGTTGAGTGATGTTTTTATGTATTTTTTTCTTTTCAATTTGCTTTAATACAGTAAAATATTTTAGTATTTGTGTTCAATTGTATTGTAAAATTCTGTTGTGTTTGTGGGTGATTTACCAGCCCTAGAAATAAATCAAGTCTTTATATTTAGTGGGTTTTATTATTAATATAATATTCCCATATCATCATGTAGAAGATTTTTTTACGTAAGTAACAACATATCTATATCTTGAAAACTATAGCTGATAGGAAAAAACTAGTGTCATAATTGGATTCAGCACCCCAGTTGTTCTTTAAATCAGCATTAAAAGCTCCGGCACCAAAACCACTGTTGGCCTGTGTAATCCATTTTCACCCTTGTTTCAAGTTAGGCTATTATTGTTACGTGCCACTTCCAGTGTCGCCAGAACATTTCGTAGAGGGCAGAGAGCATAGAGAAATTGCCATTAAAATGAAGGTATTTCATAAGAGAACAACACCTCCAACGAATGGACGGAATCTCCAAGTTATTTCAAAATGAACTCCTAATTTGAAATTTAAATATTGCGTTTATTTCACAGAGAACCTGATCAGTGAACTCACCGTGATTATCATCCTGGGTGCATGCACCCTGAGATTCAAATGCAGCGAGCGAAGGAAGAAATAAAAATTTCTGTTACAATAAGTCGTTCTCTCTCCCTCTCTCTCGCTCTATCCCTGATCGTGAGACGAAGGACTTAAAACGATCGTAGAACGCAAAGAAGATTCTTCGGGCAAATTTCACCCCGGCAACGCGCTGGGCTAATTCCACTCTTGGCGAAACCGCGATGCCGCAATAAAAACAAAAAAACTTCAAATTTACGAGGGCTTACGAATGGCCCTCTCGCGGAACGGGGAAGAGACGACAGAGATCCCGAAAGAACGGAATGACTCTAGTGCTCCTTCTCTCCCACTTTCTCCGTCTCCCGTCCTCTCTCCCACTTTCTCCGTCCCCCGCCCTCTCTCATTCTCGCCGTCGCGTTTGAGCCGTAACGGCCTGCATGTCCGACTGGCCGCCGCTTTGTCGACAACAAGCACCCCTCCTTTCCCCTCCCCCCCTCAACCCCACCCCTTCCCCGCCCCGCCCGCCCGCCTGAACTTTAAACCTTTTGCCTTTTTGAGACTCCCGGGAATCCTGGTACCACGACATCCTGTGACTTCATCTCGCTCCGACTTGGCGGTGGTGTCATGAACCTCGCTCTTTTCACCCGTCTCGCGAGCCCGCACACAATCCCTGGAAATGATCCAATATAGACGGCTTCGATCCAGCGAGAAAACGAAGCCCGGAAAATATTGTCCATAATTTTTATGCGCGCAATAATTTACGATTGATAATCCGTGTGCCCGTCGTTATGGGGCATCCTGAGATCTCTTTTTAGCACCTCTTAGAGCTATCCTGACCTCCCCCCGTGCCCATGACACACACATGTTCCAAGGGCCCCTCATTCCTCCAGAGCTTCCTAAATTGGCATCTCCTATTTCTTTTAATTCCTCATTGTGCCCTTACTGACATCCATTACTGTCCTCAGTAAAATTACAACCTCCATCACTGGAGAATTCAAAATACTGCAATTTTCTACTTGATTCTGCCAGCATTAGGTACAAGAGCAGTCGTCAGGTTTAATGTCTGAGAAAAACTTATTGTAAAGTGGAAATATGCAATATTTTTAATTCTCCAACATTTATTCCTTTTACAACGTCAAACCTCGAAGTGTAAACCTTATAACCTCTCAGAGAATTTGTCCAGTTAACATTTGGTTAATATATTCTAGTATTTGATTATTTATTTAAGTGGATAAGAACTTTAAATAACTCAAAGAGTATCCTCCCAGTGTGGAAGTTCATTTGGTTCCAAACATAAAAGTATAAAAGAGAAATACTATCTTCAGGAAGATGACCAGGTCTTTATTAGAACTGATTTAAACAGTTTTAATGGGGTGCCCCATAATTCACTCCATTAGTAACAAGAGAATCAATCCCACAACTGTTTGGCCAGTTGTTATTTATAAATAAGCCACTCCCTATATTTTGTTTAACTAGTGTCTTAAAACCACGTATTCTCCACATTAAATGTCACTCAAAATGTCCAATTAGTTTTCTCCTTTTTGTGAGAGCCCTTAAATACGCTTCTCTTGTAAACCACTACTTGGAGGACTTCATTAGGCAAGCTGTCCATTTTATCATCATTGTTCTTTGGAAACCCATTTCCAGAGCTTTTAATCTTTATTTCTCCGTTTTTGATGCCGCCCATGTCTTACAGCGGTACAAAAGATAACTCAATTTAAACGTTTTTATTGACCCTTTCCTGATTACCGCCTAGAGTTATCAGCAATTATTTTCTCTGGAAGGAAGCTTCCCTTTCTTGCCTTATGCCGCTCATTATCTCCCTCCTCCCGCCTCTTCCATCTCTGCGAATTCTGTCTGCTTTCACTCGTTCAAGTGCTCCCTTCCAAAATATCATTTTAACATTGTTTTTACATAAAAAATCTACATACTATTCCATTACACGTACAAATGTTGCAAATCTTAGTTTTATCAGTATCAGACGTCATCATTATTATTAGACGACCCCAAACAGACCTTTTTCAACATTGTATTGATTCCTCCTCCCAGCCTGCTAATTTATCAATATTACCAATCCTCCTTCTCCGCCTCCAACCATGAACTTTTAGCTCTTCCTACCTCAACCAGTCCTTTCCTTCCTCTCTCCTCTTCCCCTCCGCCTGGAGATATATACATAGTGTTCAACCTGTATTTTTACCTGCAGATGTTATAACATAACGAAACCTAGGTCGTAAATAAAAAATTTTCTACGTGGAAAAGCTAAGTTGGTTATTTTTCAACTTCAATTATCAGTATTAGAATAACGTGGGCCAATTTGTGAGCAAAATACACTGATAAGGTTCCCTCTGACATCCGTTGAATATATGGCTGGTTTCAGGACCCTGCAGGAGAGCGGGTGAAAAGGGAGGTAAATTAAATACCGTCGGGTGATCTTTTTTTTTTGAAAAGGCAGACATTCGAGAAAGAAGTTAATAATTTTTATACCCCCCTTTGATATCAAGTAGATTTATATACCCACACATCTGTCATACCAGTTATTCGTCCATTCTTTTGTTAGGAGCACGACCAAAGATTGAAATAATGAGAGGATCCGCTCTTCCAGCTACAACCCGCTTCCGACTGATTTAAGAGAGAAATGTACTAATGTTCCTCGAAATAAAAATTTTTAAATATTAACATTTTATCATGGCAACTCTTTTGTAAAAATCTATTACATTCATATCCCAAAGCAGTTCAATTGTAGACTATTCGTAGACAAATTAGGATTGTTTCCTTCCATTTCTGGGAAGAATCTATTTGATATTACAATTTTTGTCATGCTTTGTAGCTATAAGTATTCTCGAAATTTGTCCGGTAATATTGAGTCAATAGATATCTTTCAATTGCAATAAAATAATATAATAAATTAATTTCATGCTGAATATTAAATGGACAAAAGAGCAGAAGAGGAAAGGACCACACGTAGAACTCCACTAAAAACAAGAACTAGACGGATTGGACACTCTTTGAGTCACAGTGGATCAGTCAAACACATAATGGAAGGGAAAATAGACGGAAAGGTTCCACGAGGAAGATCAGGAGATAAGTATATGGGATTATTTAAAAAATACGTGAAACAAAAAAATATCAGAGGGTGCTGCAGTAAACTACTGTTAGGATTAAAATACTGATTATGAAGTAAATTTCATCGCTTTCCTAATTCATCGCTCCGATGTGCATGTAGCGTAATATCATATCTTAATAGATGACGACCCATGCGACCTCTTCCTAGTGTATACTATTTAAATGTGATGCGATAGGTATAATAAAATATAACCCTTCTTTGGTAACAGCATAATGCATCGAAGTACACGTAGGTTCTAAGATATTTGGCAGCGTTTATCCGTTGACTGCATATTTCGGATTTCCGTCGTATTCGATATCTTGAGTAGACAGATTCGCTTTATCCTGCTAGAGTCTTATCTTGCTGAGGATTGCTAGGAAAAATATTGTCTACTCAAGCCAACGGTCACGTAGTATGCGGAATACTATATTCAGTGCTCAACATAATTTATCAAATTCACCCCGATAAAATAGTTTATGCTAAGACTAAATTTCACATGGTAGTGTGAAAAATATATTTGCACCTCAAAAAATACTTCTTTCATTCTTAATGGATTCATTACGTATTATTAGTTAAAAAAGTAAAATAAACCCGAACAACTATTTAAATACATCTCTAGTGTTATGAAGTAAATCTAAAAATAATCTATGATGGCATTATTACATCGTTTTAGCATTTATTAATATTATTTAGAAAATATACTATATTAATGAGAACACGTAAATGGATGAAATATCTAGAACAAGCGAGGAAAAATATTCAGGGTTCTTAAAACTACGAACGAAAACGAGCCTTTATCAATCGGTGACATGTTTAGGAAAATCAAACTTCAACGGGAATTTTTCAACGACACTTGAGAGATTTTCCCTTGATTCGAGCATCGGAAAGGACACTCCGACGATATTATGCAAACATGAAATTTCCTCGTTCAGCAAAAGGAAGACATTATGAGTCGGTGGAAAACGGAATGACCTTGTCGGCGACTTGAATCGCGAGATTAAACGCTGCCAGATTCGGGGCCTCCAACGGCGCGCCTCCGCCGGACCGTGAAAGACTAACTGCAAATTCTCCCCGGGCCAAGAGGGGGGGAGGGTAAGCCCGCCAACTCTTACGAAGAAAGGGGAAGAAATAAAAACAAAAAACGACTAACGAAAACCTCTCCTTCTCACTCATCTCACCGGCCGCAAAAGTTGCTATTCCGAAAACTCCCATCTCACTCACAGACAATAGAGAGTAAGTCGAAAAAGTGAATCGATATTAACATCACATCAAGAAAATCTACTTCATCGGGAATGGTAAAAATCCTAAAATCGAGTGATTGCAAGTGGATCGATTCGAATCTTTTTTTCGGATCGATTTAAAAATTATTCGCACGAGAAAAATTGAGATCGAATCGGACAAGGGGTAATTCAGATCAGCAATTGCTCCTACTAGGAATGCGGGATTCCTGCAGTGATTTTTTCGAGTGAGAATCGCGATCCTCCACTTTCTGAAAAATCGTCTGTTCTAATCGATGATAAATCGACTCTGAACTCAATCCTAAGAAATCGGATCGAACATAAAACCTAATCCAATCCGAATAGGAACGCAATTCCAACGAAGTGAACCGAAGTGTAGTAGAATCGTGTTCGGATCGAATCTAATCGATCCTAGACCTGAGTCGGGACCGATCCCATGAAATCAGATCTATCGAAAAAAATAAATCAACGATTTTATTCGAAAAGAATCGAACTCCCACCGAACTGAATCGGATGGTAGTTATCAGCTCGAATCTAATCGCTAAAGTTTCCGCTTTAGTAATTCGGGCACTCTGTTTAAATAATTGCTTCCGGAGCGAACCCATCGAAATCGCCCACACCCACGTACGTGGAGGCGACGTGTCCCACCTATGAGGCGAGAATCGCTCGCGGCACACAACTTCCTCCGTTCCAGAATTATCCCCCCGGCACCCACGCAAAAACGAGGCAACAAAAGGAAAGACCATCCCCCGATCGGAGCGACCCTTGGAACCATAAATGTTGAATGGGCAGCAGGGGAGAGCTCGAGCAGACCGCCGCTTCCTTCCGATAAGTGGGATCATTCCGCGGTTCCCCCTGCTCCCCCTCCCAAAAAACCAACCCCGCACCTCCCTACCGCCCCCGCACGACTCACTCCCGATTATTTCGATGGATGGGGAGGATTCCCCCCCACTCTCTCTCTCTCTCGAAGTGAAGATAAAAAATGGCGCCAATGAGAAGAAATACGTACGCCTTCCGTAAATGGAGAAGGGCGTTTTTTTAAACCATCCCTTCGTTCGCAAGAAAAGCCAAGGGCATCGACTTATGAGCACCAAAGGCGTGTTATTGCTTACCGACTCAAGGTCGGCGATAAGGGGCTTTGTTGTCAGAATTATTCCCGACGATTTATAGGCTAGCGTATTTATGCGAGGCTCTTAGTACGAGTTCGTTTAGATTCGGGTATTCGCAAATACTCAGCGGAGTAATGGAGTGGAGGTCAAAGGGGAACATCAAAATGAACCCACCGGGGACCACTTAAAGGATTTCTGGTAACGGCTATGCCACCTAAGAATTATATCTTATTATTTCATCGAGCGATTGAGATGAAATTATAGTAAGCGAAAAAAATCCAGGAAACTGAGTGAAAAGCACCCAAACGTTGTTTTCTTTCGCGGAAATCAGAGTCAAAAGAATTGAGAGAAAATCTACAGTGAAAAAATTATTCGACCAGAGCGCGATTTGAACCTGTGTCCCTCAATTTCCAGCTCATTTTTTGAGGCAGTTTAGCTCTCGCGGCATCCCGTAGTGATTAACGCCTTGGTAGCTACCTTTAAGTAATGGGTCGGACATTAAGGGATCCGTATACGAATCCCGATCTCTGCGAATGATTTTTGCACCGTGGAATTTCTCAAATTCATATAAGCATCAGTGGGTGACTTCACTAAAACCACTTTTTCTTCATTTCCCGCAGTTTCTTCGACAATCAAAAGACGAAGCTGGATTTTAACTTTTACAGGAAAGCTCACAACCTTTTTGGCTCAATTCTTCCACACTCCTTGAATACCTTTTCTTACCTCTGCCACAATCGTGCATCGATTCTTACATGCTCTTTCATTCAGGAGACTTCCACTACTCCTAGTCTTGAGAGTTTCTTCAACCACGTTCACCAATTCAAATCACTCAGTCAACTCCTCCACAAACTATTTCATGATCGGATCCTCGTCAAACAGTTTAGAGTATAATTAGTACAGATTCTGATTTAACGAAAACGTACGACATGTTGAAAGTAGAAAACAATAAAATATTATGTCAAACTTTTGATTCAGAGGTGATTGAGTAGCACAAAGTTCAGCGTTGTTAATAGTTGTTGTCCCTCGGGGTGAAAAAAAAGCCGGTAACCGAATGTTGGTCCAGGACTCGTATATCCAGTCTCAGCCATGAAGACATAAGGTATTTAAAACTACGAAATGTTTGCAGCCGCAAAATTTCAAGGTTTTATGTACCTTATAAAACTACGAATATGAGAATAAGATAATTTAAGAATACAACGGTCGAAAAAACTCCCCATCTGAAACGATGGAGAAACTTCATTACGATTACTTCCTCGTATTTTTAAATGCGTACTTAAAAACTCATATGAAATTGATGTGGATGAACGTAGTTGACCTTCATCAAGACCTAATCCTCTTGGTAAATTCTCTTGGTAAGAAGTAGCGATTTCATGGGTTAGAGCTCTGGAGGTAATACCATTCAGTGTTTCATCAAGTTGAAGGAAAATAACGAGCGGGTGATTTTCATGTACGTGTTAAATTTTTTGAACCCGGAGTTAGCTACTCCAAAAACTCGTTAAGTAGTACAAATGAATGCCGAGGTGAGGTGAAAAGTTTTCCCTTAACAAGAGGATGGATCAAAAGCGACAGCCTTCCAAAGATAAATTACGATCAGTGGCAAAAGAAAGACGGCGGAAAAAAAACTTGGAGCGCCAAAAAACAACATGGCCGAGGAATAAATAAGTGGGAATCGGTTGGAGCGAGTCGGTAAACGGACGAGGAATGGAGGTGGTCGGATCGTTTTACTGTGACATGCGAAAAACCTCGAAGGAATGGGTGAGCGAGCGAGAGAGAGAGAGTGAGCGGGAAAGAATGCGAAGCGGGGGGTGGTGAAGGGGAGGGGGGATAGAAGGGGGTTGAGATAAGACACGAAGGGAAAAATCGGAATAAAAAATGAGACTCGGATGGTTCAACCCGTGGGCCTTGAGGGTGCTCTGGGAGATCCAAAAATAGCACGGAATATACCACTAATATAAATGGAGCAAACGATGACAAACCATTTAACTGACTCATCCCTCCCCCTACACTGAGAATAAGGAAAGAACGATGAAAGTTTTCGCTGTATTTATCGTTAAAAGCTTGGGATCTATTTGAAAAGAGTTTGACGCATATTAAAAGCAGAATCTTATGCAAATGAAGTGGTGAAAGTTTATAGAAATGAATATGCGGACAGGCCACAGCTCATGCCAATTCATCAACATGTCATATTGTCCAAATTCAATCATACTCTATTTACACAAACGACTTTCGTAAAAAAATGAAGGTGAAGTAAATTGTTATACTTCAACTAGTCAACTCATCACTAACTGTAAAATTTAGCCTAATGTTTAATTTACCTTTTTTGAGAAGCACAATGCTTTGAAAAGCGCAATGAGAAGCTAATCGAAACATTTATCGCAGCTGACGTCTGTTTACGTGATTCTTTGCCTTCGATATTCTCATCGTCACAAAAAAGTGGAGCCATGAATAACCCTTCGAGTAAGACTAATTTTGGCAATTCATTTCCCAGCAAACATCTGTTCCCTTTTTTTCAAGTACGATGGTGGCTTCATTGCACATGAAAGTTCTTAAAACTTGAATATTATTATGTCAAGGTTACTTAAGAAGCTTAGATAAATGGCATTACCTCGAAAAATTCATCGATGATGGGAGTAAATTATTCCTCTTTCATGCCATGGTTATTGGATACAATTGAAGGATTATAATTTATTTTCTTTTCCATAACTTATTTGTCAAACGATACACAAAACCATCGAGAAATTCTACGATAAGACCCTTATACAGGGTTCGTCCGGAAAATAAGTTTATGATGCTCATTGTCTTTTTTGACAAAAGGGGAGTCGTCCACTACGAATTAATACCTGAACGACAAACTTTAAATGCTGCATTTTACGTCCAAGTGCTCGACAGGCTTCGAAAACGAGTCGCCCGCGTCCGGCCAGCGATCAAAAACATCTGGCGGCTGCATCACGACAATGCGCCGTCTCACACCGCGCTTGTCGTGTCGGACTTCTTGGCCAAGCACGGCGTGGCAACGCTGCCGCACCCGCCCTACAGCCCAGACTTGGCACCACCGGACTTCTTTCTGTTCCCGAAGATAAAGAGGAGTTTGAAAGGAAAGCGATACGGGACTTTGGACGCCGTCAAAGAGGCCGTGACGACGTGTCTTCGAGAGGTTCCCGATGATGCCTTCGCGGGAGCGTTCCAGGAATGGGAACGCCGCTGGAACAAGTGTATCGACTCACAAGGGTCCTATTTTGAGGAATATTAGCTTAAGATATGTAAAAGTGTAATAATTTTTTTTCCTGAGCTCAGTACACTTATTTTCCGGACGAGCCCTGTACTACCTCTAGCAGTAGTCAGTGATATAATTTGTTCAAATATTTTGGACACGCGCAGAATAAGGAAGAATATTACATCGATGCGCGAACCTAATACAAATGACAATTTGACTGGATGAAGACGTGGGGTGACTGTAAAGGTAAATTTGTATAAATACTTACGCATGTTCAATAAATGACGGAAATTTGAGTAATTTGGAAATAACTTTATTTATTCATCTATGGTAATCAATGTTATCCCCTTCGAAGTACTCCCCATCAGATATTATACACTAACAGAGTGCATTCCGAAAGCAATGCAATTAAATTTTCCACGCCGCTCCTATTGATCAAAGTGGGATCGAACCACTTGCAGTTGGTGGGAGGGGGGGCACTAAGCTTTGCCGCGAAACTGATCTCAGTGCTCTTCAAGATGTGAAAGTGGCAGGAAGTAATTGTGAACCTCTCCGACCCTGTCATGAAAAAAATGGAATCAACGATCGAGCAACGCTACGCGATTACTAAGTTTTGTGCTAAACTGAAAAAAATATCTCTTGAGTAGACTAACAAAATGATTCTTAAGACTTACGGGGACTCTGCTGTGTCCTACTCACAAGTTTCGAGGTGGTTAAAGCCTTAGAGGATGGCCAGGAAGAGGTTCACGACGAACAACGCTCTGGTCGGCCTTCAATCAGCAAAACCGACAGCAATATGGTTCGTGTTCGATAATTTTAGGACTCGGAAACAAGTTACAAAAAGACGCTCTTGAAGTTGTTGAATCCCTAACCATAACATTTTGCTGGAAAACCAAAAATGATATTAACCAACTGCGCTGTCGGGAGTGCCAGGCGTTTGATACTATTTGGCCGTTTCGGGACAAAGTCGTGAATAACCACGACATGCCTCTAAAAGTAAAATGAGTAATATCGGTCCTAGAGACAAGAATAATAATGTCGTACTGAGCGTAATAACCATAAATATTAGTAATCTCCTATTTATTTATCCCCAACATCCATGTTTTCATTGAACTTAGTTGAAATTTAATTAGGATTTAAATATTTGTTTGACTTGATTTTTTTTTGTCTGACTTCCCCCAACTCCAAATAATTCATTATCCATGTACATTTTCTCACCGATTACCGGAGAGAATGAAGGTTTCCTTAATTTTACCCTCCCACAACTCTGGTAACTTGAATAAATTGTTACTTCCGTTGCCAGAATGAATCTATGCATTAATTTTCAAATCGAGTAGTTTTACTATGAAAATTAAAAAAGCGAGAATATGATTAACTCGTAGCATGATTTAAACTAAGTTAACTCTACTTTGAGGAATAATGGTTCTGAATTTGCTACTTTTCAATTGTTACTTTTAACATAATAATTATGTTTTACGGAGTCCTTGTTTCACTGCTAAATCCTTGAAAACCATTATTCTAGGAGTATCTGTAATTCTACCCGCAATAAAAATAATTAATTAAAGACATAAATAAAGATATAATGGCCGCCAAAAAACTCCATTGAGCAAAATATTTCTGATAGCCGATAATAAATCGAAAATTTCTAACAAGGAGATTTGATGTACTAGGACTTATTCGCACTTAGTTTTTCAAATACAGGGAAGAGCAAAAGAGCTACCCAAAAATTGTTTTATTACGCTAATCTTTGCGAGTGTATGAAACAGTTCTTTGTAGGATTGGACCTAAAATATTTTACATTTGATTTATATTTCCTGAAGTAGTCCATTTGTGAAACACTCCCACCATCTCACCGGAATATCCACAGCCCTCGCATCACGAATCTCAGAACCTACACATCGGGATGAAGAGTGAAAGCGAAGGGAATCTAAGAAGAGAGAAAGAGGAATTGAGGGCGTAGGATGAGAAGGAGGCGGGGAGGAGATGGAAGAAGATAACGGTCACTGAATGAAGAGTCAGCTGGTTTCCCTTAACTTATTCATTATGCTTGACAACTCAAGAAAGATGATAGCATTAAAACCTAATTAGAAGTGTTCTAAGGTGCAGATTAGCATATTTACTGGACTCATCTTTATTCATGGATGCGCTACGATGCGAAGGGAAAATATTCGTAGAACTTATTATCCCAATGCAGTCATAAAACTCTTTAACTGCGTGACATAACTCATAATTGGCGCAGACGAGACAGACACTGTGAAGAGCAGTGAGAGGATGCGGGTAACGTTTTATGTGGATCTCGGGACGGAGCTAGGATTCCGATTCGGGGGGAGGTGCGAAGGAAGGCAGGAGGATGGAGATAGGCCCGGCAGCGGAGGGAGGCCAGTCTACATTCGGACGGGAGGGGACGAGGGCCGCCCTCACGGCTACGTGCCATTGACCGTCCAGTTAATACGATCATAAATCATAAACTCTTTCACGGTAACTAGTTCAGAAGCTTGATCATGTTTTATCAAACGGGTCGTGAAAATGTAATCTTGATCTCTTCATCCGGAGATACAAGTTTTAGGGAACGGTGCAGTGAAGTCTCATGCATTCAGAGCTTTTACATATTTTGCTTCCAAAGCGCGGACACGTTTCACTACTTTTAAATTGAAAGTGTACATGTTGTTTGTGCAGAAAAGTCACATTTATTCAGCCCACATAATTCAGAGATAATCACAGTTCTGGATGCGCAAGATGTTATACATTAAAAGTAGAACGGAATAAACAAGATGAGGGAGATCAGTTCAGATATGTTGAAAGTATTTTGGAAGAAATGTTTTCCATGACGAACGTGAGCCGGATCTAGAAAATCTAGATATCTGAACCTGGGTGCCAAATTTTTTTCAAGCATAAATTAATAATTACAACTGTACTTTTAATATTGGCAGTTATATTAACTTTATCGTGCATTCGCAGTAGTACTCGTATTTCGGCAGCTGATGTTTAAAAGTGAAGGATAACTTATAAGTTTAAGTTATTACCTAAACTTTACCAACAGAAAATGTCACCCGATGCCAAAATAATCAACGCGTCAGTGTGTCTGCGTAGGCCCAACAACGAGCCTGGGTGGCATGTTCTCTTTATCATTTCAACTCAACTATTATAATGATCCCCTCTTTGAAAATTTAAACAATTAAATAAATCAAAATTCATTGACAAAGAATCCGCATGAGCCTCATCTCTAATAAGCCTATTTTCCAGCCCACGATCGGGTACCCTTGAATGAATGACGCGAATTATGGCGGGAGTCGGAGATACCAAGGTACCCCAATGAACACAATAATCACATTAACAGCATAACCCAGCTTGTAAGCTTCCCGAAAAAGCGCGGCCGCTTAGCGGATTAGGGGCACCGTTTATGAACCTACACCTTCCCGATGCCTTCCGACTACATACGCGAAAGATTAAAGCTTTGATGATTAGTCTCGCTTGGTTGCGGAGCCGTTTCCGCGCACCCCGCGGGAGGCATCGCTTCAAAGGGAGTCTACACGGGCACCGAAGACCTCGGCGAGTGTACCCGAGAGGGTATAGGACGGCCTCATTTGTCACGTGGGGTGGCGCCCGCTCACCGCTAAAGGAGTGACGGTAGGCCGGAATGACCCCCGTGAAGGGTGCGGGTAGATCTGATAAGAGGGAGGCGGATGGCATTGTGAGGAGGGTGTGGGACGACAGGGGAGTCTTATTAACGAGCGTGGGTGGGCAACCAAGCGGGAAGCGGGTAGCGGCAATGGTGAGGGCAGGGCGGCTCGTGGTGAAGTAAAGATTACTTTTAAGTGTCGACAGCCATTGGGCTTGCAGGTCATACGGTACGTGACCCGAATGGATGTTGTCCCCTTAATCGCGATCGTCTTGGGACCGAGATTTCACGGCTATTGCAAGCGTCCACATGAATGTTGAGTGCGAACGAATGTTGACCTCGCGCCCCGAAACATTGAAGAAGCCGTGAAGATCAGGCTCGCGTTTAATCGGTGATTCGATTGGGTCATGACGGGGAGAAAAGCAGAATCACGATTCCCGTATCCCGATGCCCGCCACGATCTCGCCCGTTTTTAATCTGGACCTCGTTCATTCCTCACGGGGTGATGGGTTTTTTTCTCGAGCGGGACCGTCTTCGGAGGATTTTCACGTGGACGTGTTCCTGGCCTATCCATCGGCTCACATTAATCACCCCTTATCCCCCACGCCCACGTATTACGAGCGGGGGAAGAGAGAGAGAGAGATCCAGGGTCAGAACTACTCCGGTCTAGCCATTACGTCGGTCCTCCCTCCAGCATCCGCCTTCCCTCCCTCCCCAACCCCTTCATGCTCCAAGGATTAATAGTATCACAAATTATAAAGAGTGATCGATTCGTGCGCCAATGTCATCCATGTACAGGAGACTTGTTCCTCTATGCTGCAAGTGAAAACAAGTATGTGCGTAGATATTTGCTCAATGATTAGGGAACTTGATTATTTGTACTCGATTACAAACAAATACGCACATAATTTCATTAATACTCCTTGAAGTGGGAAACGTTGATTTCATTACGAAAGGGACCATCTCCAAGTTATATTGAAAAAGATTTTTGACTTACAAACTTTTCAAATTGCAAAATTGTTGTTTGGTGACATTCCCGTTCGTTCAGTTTTATACCACATTTGGATTCTGATCCCTTCTATCGTAGGAGGTGCATGACACTATTTCCATAACACACTCGCGGGAAACGTGAAATCATGAAACTAAAAATAATATGCACGTAGTTTCTAGTGAGGAAAGAAAAAATTCTAAGTGTAAATTAACTCTCTTTTAATCAAATCTCTTTTAATAACTAAGTTACTGAAAACGAAATTTCTTCCGAATGTTATAGTGCCATTGTGTTGGTTATTCACCATAAAAAACACAGTAATCAACCCGAAGGTCGGTTTAGTAGGTGATGGTAGAGCTCACCCATGTACCAAGCCCGACGGCGTGTGAATATTCACACATCAGGGTAGGGGGGCCAGTTCCTTTCACCGTGCCGGTTATGGTTTCCCAGGAAGATCTGGTACCCGAATAATCAACTAGCTTGGGTGGAGCTGCAGGTGCCCAAAGTGCCTTGCCCGGGAATCGAACCCGGGACCCTCCGGTCAGTAGTCCAACGCTCTACCCGCTAGACCAAACAAAAATAATTTTAAAAACTGGGATCAAAGTTCGTATAGTCACTTTTGTTCCCCAGATGAGGATTTCCCTTTTACGGCGCATTCATAAATTAAAGTGAAATAGAAAATTCGTGTGCATATATATTTGAGGTCGAATGAGGTCAAAGTTTCCACTTCTATTCCCCTAACAAAGGGCATTCATCAAAGGAAACAAACATGCAAAATCCAAACATTAAATATCAATCGTGCAATGTTCGAGAAATTTTTCAAAACGGTGTTATCAAGCGTGTAAATTCCTTCAATTTGTGAATTCAAAGAGATATTTCAGGTGACCTGCCGATGTTATGAAGTTATCATATCAATACTTTACATATTAGTCCATACAGAATGTCTAATAATCACTTCTAGTGGCTACGAGAAAAAATAAAGATTCTACTTGAGTACAGTACACTACACACACATTACTACAAAGCATGACTATAACGCGTACGTAACTATTATTTACCTATATTTGATGCCAGTAGGAATAGTTTGTTACCATGTAATTTTTCCTCTGTGATCATCACATGATTACAAATATCCCACGTAATCACTAATTAGGTTAAAAGGATTTATACAACTCAACGAATAAATGATTGCAGCTCTTAATAGTTTGACAATGTAAAGTGACAATAATAAAAGGTTTTCTCCCTCAGTAAAGGGAATTCCTTTTATTTATTCTGGATTCGTTATTAGAGAGCTCGGGTTCGGATCTCTTGGAAAAAGCCAAACAGTCAATTCCACTGCCACCTTCCTTCAATTTGAGAAATTCAGAAACTTAAGAATGATAGCGTACAACGTGCTGTGGTGACCTTTCTCGTGAGACCAATGGCTATTACGTCATAAATTGTTACACTCACGGTTGCACGACAATGGAAATTACAATTATAAATTATTTAAACTATTAAATGACCAGAATATTTGGACGAATTTTCTTCTCCTTCGCATGGTCAATTTCCTCTATTTCAACTGGTCACTAAAATAAAAGTGTCTACTCAAGCAGATGGCAAAGAATCAGAAAAAGAATCTCAGTGACTACCCAAAATGTCTAAAAATGGAGTGTGCAACGTTTCAATTGAGTAATGAGGGAAAAAGCTATTGATATTACAATTGATGCAACTACACGAAGATGGCAATAGCATAACTGACATTATTTATTACCGTTGCGTCATTATGAGCACAGCTAAACATTATGAAAAGCTAAACTAACCATTATGAAAATTGGAGCGATAAAATTTATACATCGAACCCGAAACAATTTTAACGGGTGAGCCATACCAAAAGAACCAGATGCGATTCCTTATCATAATATGCGCCAAATGGACGGTAATGAGACGGTTGGGATGAAAACGGCGATCATATGAAAGACGCTCAAACATCTGTATTTTGGAATTGGTGAACGGAAACATAGGCCCACCTATTTACTAAAGTCCAATGCGGGTTCCGTCGTACGAAGAATTAGTAGGGTTTCGTCACTAATGATCTCATATTATTGAGAATTTGTAGAACCAGAGACTTGATGGTTGATTATTTAAAAGGAATGGGGAACTTATTGCATGAGCGGAGCCATGATGAATGACTTTCCGACGTAATAATCGTCTAAGCATTTCAACTGCGTGATCCGAAAATTAGTGAGTGCCCGAGGCCCCGCCATGTCTCTCACATCCCCGCGCTCTGATTCCGAGGGATACATTATCTCCCACGCACCGTAGGGTAAGTCCCTCCCGCGAGGGACGCTATCTGAGACGTCGATCGTAAACGGGATCGCACGCTTTCGAGGGTACCTACCACACGAGGGCTCGCGAAGGGGGAATGGGAGTGGGCGGCCGACGGGAAGGAGTGCGAGGCGATGAAGTGCAGGCAGACAAGGGTCGAAACGCCGCGTCGTTTGTAATAGTTCGAATAACATCAAGTTGGTGCGAGCAAAACCCATTTAATGAGGACATTAGGTTGCAAGGTATCGTAATTGGAATGAGTGTGTGCAATTAAGTATGTGGGTAAAAAGAGGCGTTTCAGGCGTGATATGGTGGAATATCATGATTAATTAAAAATTGGCAATTTTCTATCTTGTGGAAAATTGCCCATTTTTAATTAATAAGAATGTGGGTGTGAATGCATTCACAGCCCGCAAAAAATAGGAGTATAATAATATCCTATAAAGTTCGCGGTCACTGAATTCAACATTAAATCTGCATCAATACTGCCAGCTTTTGAAAGTTGAAGAATGAAAACAAGGCGATTTCTAGAACTGATAAAAATTGGTTGTGGAAATTATGGCGCTGTTTCGTCAACTTAAACTTTTCGGGATATAAATATTTCCATCTAGTTACGCCCAAGACTGTTTCCAAACTCACCCCTTATAAAAAGTTTTCTTGTGTGCCACATAAAACTATGCTCTACAATATGCCCCAAATATAGCATCGCGATGGCGAATGAGCGGACATTCTTTCGTAACATAAGATTGTAAATAATTCATTAACTTTGAAAGGTTTTCCTTCCCGTTTCTGCGGAAATGACGATAAAACATTAAATGAAAAACTGATATGCTTTTCTCACGAAATAATAAGTACAAAATTCATGAAATACGTAGGAAATGGGGGATCTGGATGCCTACGAAGGCGGAAGATATTTTTCAGTGGCATCCCGATCCCCACTTGAGGTGCTTTGTGGAGAGAATTTTGAGCGGGTACGCTACCCGTCGGATGGGACGTTAAGCTTGGATTCCTTGTCTCCTTTCTTTTAGAGTAAACTAATGCTGACACCGGGTTTCACTCCACCCTTTTTTCTTTCCTGACCATCCCTAATGGCGCAAATGACCTCAGCTGTCGGTCGTCTCTCCCCTAAAAACTACTACTACGCAGGTAACGCTAGCCGAACCTATTATTTGACTGATTTTCGTAGACACACGAGTAAAATTGTAAACTGCGACGCGGTAATGATCAAAAGAGAATCGTGGAATTTGAATTGAACCTTATCAAAGGCTGCGGATGATCCGCTAATAGTCCTAAAAGTCGAGTTCTACTTCTCAATCGGGGAAAGTGTTCCATCGTCAGAGACAAATGACTACCATCAGTGGAACTCAGTCTTCGTATGGGCTGGTATAGAACGAAGAGAATGCACTGCACGAGACAAAGGAAGATAGTCGGTCATTAGCTGCTAGAATAATAGTGCTGCTCGAATGAGACCTAGCAACTCTTCCCCTCGGCGAAAGAATCCACAAGACCAGTGCTCTCTCTCTCTCTCAAAGTGGCGCTCCACATCGGTCCGCGAGCAATCCGGGCCAAAAACGAGTCGTTTCTGAAGACAGACTTTTTCAAAACCTTTCATTTTTATGAATTCTTTTTATGAAGGGGGTGTAACATCTTGCTGTCATCTCCTCGATAAAAATATGCATTATTTCAACTCAAATTTTCGATTATCCCGAAGATGGCCATCAGACACTGTTCCGTGGTACCTTTAGGAGAAATAGCCTGTCGGACAAGGAAGACGAATCTGAGAAGCAATGATATGTTTCACGAGCCGTGACTTTGAAGACCTATGGGTGCGCTATGAGTACTTGGTAAGCCGCATGGGCGTGACTGCTAGGATACCAGTCGCGAAAAAAGGAAGGGAAAAAATTTCGAAGTACAGAGGCGTTGTTTCGACTTAGTGTTTTCATCTATTTGTGCTGGAGTCGTCGCGAATCATGTGACAGGAAAACAATCACATGAATTTGGCCATTTGGCAGTTTTTCTTATCAGATCACTATTGGATCACATCTCGATATAGCTCAAGATTTGTCTTCTTTCTTCGATGTTGCAAGTAAAGTCGTTCGATAATAATAATAATTTGGGTTTATTCGGGCGGAATTGATACTGTAGCAGTCCCTTCTACCATCGAACTCATCGCCAAATAAAATCAATGAAAACATAATTATTTTTTAATATTAAATAATATGAAAAGAACTAGATAATGACAATTGATTAACAATGAATATAGCATGAGTACAAAGTGTGTAGAAAAATATGTACAACTATGGGATAAACGTAAGGAATACGGTTTTTACCCTTGACGAAAAAACCTACTGCAGGAAAACACCCACACATGAAGAGGAGTGTGAAAAACCTGCGAAAACCTACAGATTTCTAAATTAAAAAATAAACAATGTATGAGAAATAAAAGAAGAAAGAAAAGGAGAACTAATAAACACATATAAATGTGGAGATAATCATGACAAGATAATCGTTTAGTAAGAAATAAAACGATTAATATCTTTGCAATATCTGAATCGCTACTTCATTATCTTGTCTCCAAAGTCTCCCTCCAATATTTATTAGTGATATTGAGACGATTGCTTATAATTCATGAAGTTTTCTGGAGCATTCACATCCTCTGTTAGTAACGCTGAATTCATAGACAAATAATGACGATCCATTTTCAGTAGATTCAATATTTTTATCAATCGAACAGCAAAAATGCTTTAGAACAGAGTCAATGAAAACCACAAGACATTACGGGAAAACATTTGGGGAGGCATATGCATAAATTTAGAGCATAAAAATCAAATAAATTATTTGGTGAAAAGGGCTTAAGTTTCATCATTTGATAATAGCCTGGACTCCAATACTAATTCCCTCAACCGACAATGCACAAATGGTATCCGTCCCAAGCTATTCAATCCCCATAAATATGCCGTTAAGGGCACATGAGATGATGGGGACTGCCATAACGTTTGTTTTCTACGTCTGAATACGCCTTGTCGTCCTTTCTCTCAATGTGTAGATTCGAAAATCATGCACAGAAAAACTCAAGGTCGAATCCATCAGTATCTCGGCGCCCCAGCAGAATTTATTAGGCAGTGTAGTGAAAATAAATATTCAATGTTGTGGTAGCAAAATTTTTTATGACGGCATCGATCCTTTTCTGCTCCAGTCCAGAGACCAAATTTCTCTAGGCTAACAAATTGCCTGTTCTGATAACGATAACTCATGGTCTCTCAAAAATTAATCAGCGTTAGCATACAAATGGCCCATAAAAACTATCCTGTTGTAATAGAAAATAATTAGATTTGATAAATGTAATTACAAGCTTCCAGGCTTCAACATCAAATATGAAGTACAGAAACTCACATTCACGACAATCAAGATCTACCGCGAGGACAATACCCGAAAATCGATTAGGTTGAAACGACCAGTTATGTCTCGAGGGGGAGAAAGTTTATCGCGTCTTGTATTCATTAATTTCAAATTTGACTCTTTAGTCTAGAAATTATATCCTAACCTATTATATTATACTCATGGTGATTTGGTACTCATTTTTTAAATATGTTATTTCATTCTACTGATCTCGTATTTTTTTGCATTTTGGACTTTATAATATCGCTTTTTTCATAATGGAAGAATTTCGGCAGAATAATGCATGCCTATAAACTTTATTCTCATTATTAATCCGCTCTAGGATATATTCATATTTTTCAGAATAAAGTTCCATGTGAAGGATTTATAAATTGAGGATTTTCATGCTCTTATGAAGACGTTCCTTCTCATAAAGCATCCTCTTCTGAAGGACAAATTTTGCAAACTAGGAGTTTACCATTATTGTTTATTGAATGAAATAAATAAGAGGAAACCTGCTAGAAAGCTCTAGATATACGTAACAAAAGCAAATAACATGAAAGCATTAGGAATGTAACGTACGGGGAGTGATAATTATCAAACGGAAAAATTAAGAACGCGACATAAGAAGTTCCGTAAAGATTATACAAACGAGAATTCTGTAGAAAAATTAGATTCCAATGCAATCGATCAAGGAAGATAGATAATTCCAGTCAATTGAGCACCATAAATAAATATGGCACAAGCTTATTAAATACTACGTATTGATGTGGAACAGTCCTTTTTCGAGGCATCAAAGAGGGGATGGAGACAGTATAAGAAAATACAAAGGAACGCGGAAGTTAGCAAAAGAATTTGAGAATGAGTGAACGACTAATGCGAAGATAATATTTTGAGCGAGAATTCCTCATCAAGAGAATGATAACAGCTTCAATTTTCAACAATTGGATGACATTTGTTGGACATATTTGTGTCATCATTTTTATGAAAATGTAATGCTAGGAGCCTAGGATTTTAACGGTACACTTGCATGATGACGAAGAGTTCTTACTTTGCGTCAAGATAAGATATCTAGTCAAAAAATGATGAAATAACTACAGTTAGAAGAAAGAGTTTTTGAGGCAATACTGGGATCTAATAGGGGTCAGATACAAAGCAATTTAATTATTTATCCTGAAAAAATATTATCAATAATAAAAATACAACAGTTATTGTCGGCAAACACATACACACAAACGTGTACCTGCCATTATTTTTCAGCAAACAATCCATGAAATACCTTTTAAATATGCGAATTGGGGCCGGCAAAAATGTATGATAAAATTGACATTCTTGATGTAAATTAATACAACCGTAGCTGTGCATTTTACCGTCGATTCACAAAATATTTTAAGTCCACCATTGTCCAATTGTTAAGTCCAATATTGCAAGTAGCTTAACGTGATTTACATTTTTAAATTGAACTATACTATGCGCTGATTGTCTCACAAAAATTGAAGCATTCGATTTTAATTTTAATTTTTTCGTTGAGATCCCCAGTAATAAATTACGTACCCAATCGTTAGATTTGGCATTCAAAACTTTTTTGTTTGTAAATTTGCCAATTTACCTCCCCAATCTTTTCCCATTTTCACTTTCAGTAACCTTGAAGAAGGCCCAGCATCATTAAAAAAGGCTTGACTTCAATCTGCTGCAAAATAATGCGTGTGAGATCACCAGGCAGAATATCCCATTGTCATGTTGCTTACTGTTAAGAACAAGGGTGAATCGGAAGTCATTCGAAGTTGGCGATTCATCCGGCGGTGCTTCAACTAATCACAAATTTACTCCCAAACGATTTCAACTTCATTAGCTACTAACAAGAACCATTTTTCATTCAATTATTGCTAATTATTTTCTGGTCAAAGATAAATCTTGAGGTTTTGAACAGTTGCTCTTCATTAATTTTTTTTGTATACCAGTACAATTTATCAGTGAAAACTTTCAAAAACTACTATCGTCCACAAACATTGTGGTTTGTGAAAGCTCGGAATGGTATATTTCTTGAGACTAGACCTAAAGCCTCACAACACCTAAAAGCCTATACTAAAAGCCTACTTTATTCAAAACTCTCTTTATCACACTCTTTAAATTTGAACTCTTAACAGGGATGCATAAAAATGGATTGAATGAAACTAGTTTACGTGTTTAGACTGTGCTCTAAACCAGGAATGGCATAGCTGTGAGGAAGTCAGAAGAAGTTTGGCTAGAGAATTACTTTAAAAAATGAATGAGAGGTACCTATGATTCGTATTTTCCTAACTTATGAATAAGTTAGGAAAATACGAATCATAGGCTTTTATAGTGAGCTTAGAGTTGCGTGGTTTCGAGACATGAGCGAAAGAGGATGAGCGTCCATTGGAGACCTCTTAAAAGTGGGTATGGTGAAAATAGGTTGCAAGAAGGATAAGATGAGGACAAACGAAGTAGTCCTCATCTTAGGAGATAGAAGTAAGAATACGATGGGTATCTTGGAAACATGAATAAGTAGTGTGAAATCTAACTGGCGGAGGTAGGAAGCAACGGAGAGTAAGAATAGATTGTTCAAAGAGGAAGTACTTTAAAGTCAATGCGGATCTGTGATAACCTTCAGAGAAGATTTAGAGCGGATTCCGCAAGTACTGACTCATTTTCAGAGGCAAACACGGCGCGACCTGCAATCGCGACCGGCAATCAAAGCGATGTGGTTTTGAAATTTTACCGCATCCGCTCTATTCTCCCGATTTCGCCCCAATCGACTTTTTTATCCCCAAAACTCAAAAAAAAAACCATTGATGGGTTGGAGATTTGACAACTCAAACGACGTCCTTAAGAAAGTGGAACTATGGCTTTGGCGAAATCTGCTGAGTTCCTCAATGGCGGCCTTCGAAATATCAAGAAAGGCTCGGAGAAATGTACAATATAACTCTGGAGGATGACTACGTAGAGGATCTTAAGAATAACAAATAAAAATTAAGTTTCTATTCCGCTTAATTTTTAGTAATAATTAAAAATTTACGATGCCCCATTGTGTATACTCTTTCATCCAACTCCAAAATATCTTCTCTTTTTATTTTTCCCTACGACTCCTTTCTTTTACCTTGCGAGCTCATATAGAAAAAAAATCCCTTTACAATCACTTGCCATAAATTTCTTTCTTATTCCCAGTGCCGTTTATGGGGAAATGGACACGGATGTTGAAACCTACCGCAGTCAGGTTGATGAATACCACCTAGAGAACGAGGCATTCGCTTCTATAAGGGGCTATACTATATTGTATTTGCGTTCGCTCCGATTAAAGAGATAAGATCCTCAGAGGTATAAATTGGTTGCATTTAAGCATGTGACCGCTGGGTCACCAGGCGCGAAATTGTTTCGATTCGTCCTGGACGACAATTTTGAAGGTTAAAATCGGTACTGTTGCAATTACGGCCATTTGATAGCATTAACACTGAATTATGTACATCCACACTTAAATGCAACGTCTTTGTTGCGATAAAACCAATATCCCTTCCTGCTTCCCTTCTCTCATTCAGCCACTGGGCCTCAATATTTTCGAGAGATGAGCTTGGGGTGAATATGTTAAATTAACTTATCGATTACGTGCAGACACCAACAAATTTTTTGTACATTACGCAAAGGAAACAGGTACATCTGTCTTTAAGGTCCTATGTGAAATACCGAAATCCGGAAGACTGATACTAATTCAAATCTCAAATGTTAAACTTTCAAATTCATCAGACCAAGTATTTTATTAAAATAATTAGGAGGTTACAACAAATACTTAATAACGAGTACAAATAAATAATAACTCTTTTCTATGATATGAGACAATTCCAAAACATTAAGCCCGATATGATTAATAAAGACTGAACTGTGATTCTCGGCTGATTCACTGAAATTTGTTTCAAGAAAACGGTATTTCAAAATCATGTTGGTACTTTTACTAGTTATATATATACAGTATATATTCATTTATTTATATGAGTGTAATTATTTATTAATCATTTACAATAATCGATAATAGTGCGAAATATACATTGCCTAATTTCGCCTGAATTTGTCTTGTTTCGGTGCCTACCTTCTGAGCGAAGTAAGATAAATTATTCCAGGTAGGCATACTTAATGTTTTACTGCATGAAAAAAAGCTCTCCCTTTTCACTGTCAGAAAATGTAATTGATAGTATGAACAGCATTTCAAACAATGATCAACGGAAGGTAGCGAGTGAGTATCTGCAGCAAGCAAAAACCTTTTGATGGTCTTATAAAAAAACGGCCTTGGCTTCACTAACCCCCATTCTACCTCCAAATCACGTCAACGCTCCTCCAAGCAACGCCGTCAAGGTGTCCGCACATACTCGTATCGCTCGGATGACGGCCGTATTGGCAGTCAATGAAGAGGCAAAGGGGAGTATTAAGGGCGAATAGACATTTCCTCGGTTAGCAATTCGCTTGATTGAATTTAGTTCTCCTTCATTAAAGGGAATAGATGCGTGAGCATAAAAGCACTTGGGAATGAGAAAAACAAAATATTTATGTTTTACATTAACATTAAACATTCGAAATGATGTACGTATCGCTAGAAAAATTAGATTTCTATTAAGTACACCCCACGTGATTTGATTTTATGCTGCATTTTCTCCTTTTTTATTTCATTTCCAAATTGAGGGTGAAATGTTACAAGGTGCAAATAGACAATATTTGGGAAGTGTCATTGAAGATTGATGGAGCTAGACGCCAGATAGCGTCTAGCGCCATCAATCGTAGCGCGTAGGATCTAACCGCCTGAATTTGATATATATCGTCGGAGGTACTTTACCTAGGTACCGGAGTTAAAGATAATTGCCCTAATGCACCGGTATCTCCAATCATTCAAATAACAAAGTTATTTCTTATATCACACTTTATATACGAGTACATTTAAATTATAATATCTACGTCCGAGTAATTTCAGGAGGAGTGAACACCATATTTTATTCATAAATTATATTTATGTTAAAACGTTGGGGGCGTAATACCTTAGTGACTCCAGAGTGTCCCTACTGATTGTGAGCTCCGTTTCGAATCCCGGGTGATACCTTTAAAGAAAGCCCCGTCTAAAAACTCCCAGCGGTGTGTCATCTAGTTACTGGAAGTTCTTAGAAATAAGCAAATAGTGAGCACAGGAGAAGTCCATCCTTTGCCCTGAACGTGATAAGTTCACTCGCGCTTAAGGGTCGCGGTGATCTCTATCCTCTCTTATGAAAATCAAACTTTGAGTGGAATACTGAGAATGAATATATGGATGGACGCATTCAAGCGTAAGAGAAATTTTAGTCAGTGATATATATAGTATAACTAAATGTTTGATATATATAACTAAATGTTTTAGAACGGCAATATCTGGTCATAAATCCTCAATTAATTGGGAAAATGTGTTATCTGCGTATGATGTTAGATTGTTCGCTCTAATCACATACTTCATAGCAGTGACTAGACCAAAAATGTTGGAAATCGTTTCCATTAGAAGAGAATAAGTAATGGCTATGAACTTCCTCCGCTTTATGGTAATCCAATTTTTCATCTTTAAAAAGATTTGGAAGATAAAATATGACGCTGCAGACACCACTCTTGGAGTGAGTTACATCACTTCAAAACTCAACGAACGGCGAGAGAGATGACCGCTGACTGAATGACTCTTCAAAACTCCGTCGTTAACATGCAAAGTTGCACAACCGCGCGTATCTATCCCGCGCAGGGTAAAAATGACGGTGTTTGATGGACGTTTAAGCGTTGAATGGGGGCAAATCGTAGCGAATTGCGATCTCATTTACCCCTGACAGGCGCCAAAGGTGAAATGACTGGAAATTAGAGTGAGGGACCTGGGGATTTTGGAGTGGATCTCCGATCGACCGATCCCTTAGCGGGGCGGACGCATCCAATGTTCGCGGCCGGCCCCCCTTGCATTCCCGCCACTTTGAATTGAGCTGTCAAGAAGGACGGCCGTATCTTCAATGTTACTTTCATCCATCCGAGTGCCGAGGGGGTTATGTTGTGCCTGGGAAACCATAGCTGCCGCGACCTTTGACCACTTTACCCTCCCCCACTCTCTCTCGCTCCACCTCGATCCATCCTCTCCCATTCTTTCGCACCTCCCCATTCAGCTGTCTGCGCTCAGTTCTCGTCTGTTGTCGCCCCACAAAAAACCTTTTCCACCGTCCGACCTTCATTCACGTTGGCATTCTCCCTCGAACCTTTTGTGCCTTTTCCTCCAGAGTGTGACTTGAGCGAAGCCTCGAGTGTTTTCGGAGAATCTTCAGCGGTGCGTGCCAGGTGAACGGGGAGGATTCCTTTCTCACTCCTTCGCGGCGCTTGTTGTGGCTGCTGTCGAAGGGATCGGCAAATTAAGTGTGATTACTCAGTCGTCGCCAAATGGGTGGTGCTCGGGCGTCCACGATATCATTCGTACTTGCCTTGCGTCAGCAAGATCTCAACTGTGTTCCCCATAACCTCATCCGGGGACTTCGCTCGACGGCCTGCGAACGGTGTTCGAGTGAAGAGGGCGAAAGTCACCATGACGCTCCGTTACAGTCATATAACTGCAACACTTTTCCGGCTTGAATTTCCGTTGAGGATTTCATTTTTTCGGTTTACCATGCGATAACACCATTAGACCTCGAATTGTAAACGTATTTCAAATAAATATTAGCCTTTTACTTTTATAATGCAACAATTTCAGAGAGTAAAAATCATTCGCCTTGACCGGGATTCGAACCCGGATCCCTCGATATCCGGCCGAGTGCTTTAACCAATTAAGCTACCGAGACGTCCTCTTACACTCTGAAATCACACATAGCGGATGACTCCGTTAAACATTATAATGCACACATAGCGGATGACTCCGTTAAAAGTTACTGTTGCGGCATCTCCCGCAGTTTATTGAAACTTTTACTTTTATTCGAATCTGTGCAGTGGGTGGTAGAAATAATTCTAATTTACTCGTATTTACTTAGGAATTTCATAAATTTAACATAATCAATTCGGTAGCTCCATACGAGTGAATCAATCACACTTACGACTTCGCGGCGGTAACATTCATTTGACTTTGAAATTGATTCAAAGCAGAAATTAATCATGCACTTTTTTGCAAATCTGCGAGGTGAAAATTGGATATAATTCTAATCGATTCAAGAAGCAAGAGTTCCAAAAATATAGCACATTACTTTATTAGCTCAATACCCGCATTTGGTCAAAGTTTTATCCACGCTCATATCGATCTACTACCCGCAACGCTACATTCATGGTGTGTACATCTGCCTCTATTTCAGGGTTTTATAAATTAGGCTCCTTTCCCGAGAGAGGTTGATATCTTGCACCAGCGTAGAAAAAACTCCATTAACTGCGGTCGGAAAGTTGCAACGATGGTCGCAGCGAATATTCAAAGCGGAATGAATGAAATTATCAAGTAGATCCTATATTTCTGATGCGACGGTCGATTAAAAAGAAGGGAAAGTAAAATTTTTTGCTCACATCATCCAAGGCCACCATAAGTAAGGTTCCAAAGGCTTGATCAACCCGGTCCACGAATTTTAAGACCAACTTTCCATGCTCGTTCACCTCGGAGCATCATATAATCGCTCTCGGTCCTGCGATATTTTCTCAATAATCTGGAATAACTCATTAAAACAACACATAAATTGAATGCTGGGTCGTTTAAATCAACTGATATGATCTATATTGCTAATCTATATTTGCTGCACTCATATAATTTACACAGCGAATTTATATATGAACACTCATGGATGAAGTACATTCTGTGGCTTTGAACTTGCATGAATAATTTCACTTATCCATCGAATACTTTCATGCAGCTGGAGAAAATTAAATTTATTCAGAGTATAATAGACTTTGAAAGAAAACATTCAGATAAATGTAAAAACTACAGCAAGTTACGTCCACATAAACCTAAATAAATTCTTTAGGAATAAAATGAACAAATACATTTCTTTCGCCTTTAAATCGTCTGAAGTTAAAGTTAAAATATAACTAATACAAAAATAAAAAAGAGACGTTTCAGGCGTGGTATAGTGGAATATCATGATTAATTAAAATTGGCAATTTTCCACAAAATAAAATTTTATTGATACGACCGGTTTCAATGTAACTACATCATCTTCTGGAGATGTAGTTACATTGAAACCAGTCGCATTAATAAAATTTTATTTTGTGGAAAATTGTCAATTTTAATTAATAAATTTACAAAAATGATTAATGAAATGAAAAATACTTCAAAATCCAATGGATTTCAGCAGAAATAAAAAAGAAATGTAACCTGTTGGACGTGAAAACGTTCTTCAATCCATATATAGAATCTCCGGTTACGACTACCTTCGCTTATGATCGGAATAAAAGTCTTGGTTTAACTTGGCCAAAACGCAATGACATAAAAGTAATGGGGTATTCCTCAAAATTCTTCAACACTAACACTATTTATTTAATGTAGATTTTCAGCTAGTGGTGCTAGGAAAGATTTTTAACAGGAAGTAGTACGCGTGAAAACTCTTCGGAAAATGACCGGAAAATTACTAGGAGATTGATTGCTCAGGTCCGAAGATGATCTTGGGACCCCCTTTGGCGTTGCGGCCCGCCCTGTGATCAAAGTCGCCATGAATATCCGCTGTATCACCTCAGAGGCTCACAAAAAGTTTCGTGTCAAAGGGGAGTCTGTTCTCTAGCAACCGCGTCGGTTGGCTGCTCGCCCAAATAAAAACTGTCAAACTTGGTGACTAAAATATTGATGACGATGACTTTCGACGACATATTACCAACTGGAATGGTTTCGGTGTAAATGCAAAACTCTCTGCTCACATCATGTGGAAGAACCATGCAAGATGATGAAAATATAATCGATAAAATGTTTAGTGAAGGTAACAAACTGCGATACATAATTGTTAAAAATAAATGTTGGGTATTTCTCCAAGCAATCGCACATGTAACAGATAAGAGCACTTTTAGGAGAGGTCCATCTCCAAATCTATAATTTCTAAAGAGAATAAGAAAAGAAGTTAAATAAAAATATTTTAAAACATCATACCTGTAGAGTATCTCTACTTATCTAAGACATTCCGAAATAAACAATGATTATCACTGCCATCAATATTATTACTTATTTACCGCAGACTTATCGTACACATTAACATAACCCAATCAGTAAAAAATATACAAATGAATTAATTTATATACACACTGAATCATATAGGCGTAGAGAACCAAAAGACATAAAAATAAGAATTCCAATGTATAAACTGTACGATTTTTCTTTGAATAAGATAATTAGAGGTGCATGAAGGAGCTTCATTTTCCCATGAATTTATTCATGGGAAAACTAGGTCCCATATTCATCCCTATGGCGTGGTAGTACAGCGGTTGGAGGGTTGGAATATTGACCATAGAGCCCGGATTTAATTCCGAGTGACGTCTCTGAGCATCATCAGATTCACCCAAGCTGACTGATTTTTCGGGTACCTGATTTTCCTGGGAAACGATAGGCCGCACAGAGGGAAAGGAAATAACTACCCTTTTTGCTCTGATGTGTGAATTTCGTACTCCCTATAGGGCTTAATACTGATTGGCCTCCCTATCCCCACAAGTCAAACCAGCCTAAGGGTTCATCCCGGCGGTGCTTTTTATTCATCTAATTATTTCTGATGAAAAACGCGAAGGGGAGATCAAAGGATTACCAACCGACATTGACTTACATTCAGGTCGAATTTCAGTCCTACCACTGTTTGCACACACGCACCTATTTGGAGTAAGCACACCGTCTAACCTGACTACGATTAAAAACCAAACAGACCAAGAAATATCACTCAAGCGAAACAGTATCTCCTCTTGCCGCTTAATGCATTTCCCACCGGACGGGCCGCCGGCGTCGGAAGGGAGAGATAGATTAAGATACTGCTCGTATGTGTGTGTGAGAGAGAGAGAGGAAGACAGGAATGGAGATTCGGAATAAAGAAAAAGGAAAGAGTCGCCATAATGAAGGGGTTAAGGGGGGGGGGGTGGAGAAGTGGCGGTGGGTGGCTTCGGTGAGGGGTGGGAGGGCCGGCGCATGCTGCCTGCTCTCTTGCCTTGAGGGCCGCCGGAAAGAAAGAGGAGACCCAATACCCCGGCTCATTAAGCCCCTATGCGTTCAGGCGGACGGACAGACATATATGACAGCGGCGGCGTCTGGTTTTTCGGAGGATAGGGCCATTCGCTTCCTTCGCCCGTTCGCCCCCAGAGCGCTCAATCAGTCTGGTTGGCTTCGGAAATGTTCCGAGTTGTCCCGTAGAGCAGCTTTTCGAGGGACGACCCCATACGTACTAATACCCGAGAGATAACCTATTGGACGCTAATAGCGCCACTGAATATGTAAGATCTGTGAAAGGCATCGTGAGGGCAGACCCACAGTAACAATATAGAATCTGTGCGGCACGAAGCACATGCACCATACCGAAATCATATTTAAATAGTTTATGTCCAATTATATTCCTCAACACCTACTATTCATGCAGAAGCTCACGCAGGGTTCAAATATTAAGAGTGTTACGTAAAACAATGAACTTTGACAGTTCATGAGTGAATTCATTCCAAAAATTGGGCGATAAAGTACAAATGGGCAGCTTTTAGTGTTTTACGTATTCTTTATTCTTTTGGGTGTTTAGGTTATCAGTTTTAACATGTAAGCACCCGAAAAGTATATTTACAAGGGTGGTCTGAAAAGTTTCCGACCTAACAAAGATACAAGCCATTTTTTCTGAAATTTTCTATTTGATTCAACTGTTTAAGCATTGAATCTTCCGCGTTTCTCAATGAGCAAGCTTCTAATCGAAATTTTATTAATCATGTTTAGCATTGCAATCAACTCGAAAGTTTCTAAAGAGTATATTATTATAATTTAAAAATTATGCACATAAAATACTTAGAAAACGGCGTTAGGAAATACTCCCTACACTATCACTCCTCTAAATCTCAGTAACAGTCATAAAATATATTTAAAGCCATATCCATTGCCATTAAAATACCTGTTTCGGACGAAAACGAGTTTCATTAAATATATTTCGAAAATTGTCTCGAATAAATATTTTAAATGGCCCTTGGCCAAAATTAAAGTACGCTCTTTTCTCCCTCTATGAAAGCTACTAAATCGCTCTTATTTTACGGTGGAGGAGGAAGTCATTTTGAAAATATTTTTAAGACAGGGCTTAAACTTAATCATAAAGTGTCTTCTCCGAATACCTTTTTTGATAAAACTGCCAACTATGACTATTTTCAAAAAATGAAAATATAACGATAAATTAGGTGATATAAAAGTCAATTATTCTTTGGGAATAACTCAATGTTATATCAATTATTTTTATTAATGAACGCGAAAATAAAATTTCAAAGAAATCAATTAAGTGGATTATAATGCAACCATTTCAGAGAGTAAAAATCATTCGCCTTGACCGGGATTCGAACCCGGATCCCTCGATATCCGGCCGAGTGCTTTAACCATTTAAGCTACCGAGACGTCCTCTTACACTCTGAAATTTTGGGGGCTTTAAAGGAACAAGATGTTATGACGAAATACCGTACATACAATGTCACAGGCATTCGTAGTCGTGCGCGACGCGTCACAGTCCACGATGTTAATAAAGCCAATTTCAAACAGGCTGTTCATACCTTAGACAAATTTCAAGAAACTGTAATAGTAACTTTAACGGAGTCACCCGTTATGTGTGCATTATAATGCAACCATTTCAGAGAGTAAAAATCATTCGCCTTGACCGGGATTCGAACCCGGATCCCTCGATATCCGGCCGAGTGCTTTAACCATTTAAGCTACCGAGACGTCCTCTTACACTCTGAAATTTTGGGGGCTTTAAAGGAACAAGATGTTATGACGAAATACCGTACATACAATGTCACAGGCATTCGTAGTCGTGCGCGACGCGCCACAGTCCACGATGTTAATAAAGCCAATTTCAAACAGGCTGTTCATACCTTAGACAAATTTCAAGAAACTGTAATAGTAACTTTAACGGAGTCACCCGTTATGTGTGCATTATAATGCAACCATTTCAGATTTTTACTCTCTGAAATGGTTGCATTATAATGCACACATAACGGGTGACTCCGTTAAAGTTACTATTACAGTTTCTTGAAATTTGTCTAAGGTATGAACAGCCTGTTTGAAATTGGCTTTATTAACATCGTGGACTGTGGCGCGTCGCGCACGACTACGAATGCCTGTGACATTGTATGTACGGTATTTCGTCATAACATCTTGTTCCTTTAAAGCCCCCAAAATTTCAGAGTGTAAGAGGACGTCTCGGTAGCTTAAATGGTTAAAGCACTCGGCCGGATATCGAGGGATCCGGGTTCGAATCCCGGTCAAGGCGAATGATTTTTACTCTCTGAAATGGTTGCATTATAATGCACACATAACGGGTGACTCCGTTAAAGTTACTATTACAGTTTCTTTCAATTAAGTGGCTTCAGATTTTATAACGAGATTTTTTGTAAGAGAATGAAACCATTTGTTTACTCTAAATTGAAGATGTAAATATATGGTCACCCACTGCTAATTATTACGCAGTATTTTTGTCAACATTTGACGACTATAAACATGTTTTTAAATTGCGGGCTACGTTTTACGGAGTAAATAATTGTTATTTTCGAATAAAATTGCTTGTGGAGTGCCTTATTAAATAGGACAAACAACCTTTAAAATATTTTGATCAATCTGGTAACGGTAGAAAGAGTAAATTATCTAAACAGGAATACACGCATGAACTGCAGGAAAACCGGTCAGTATACGATCAATAAGAATAAATTGATTTTATAAACCAATTTAAATGGAAAAACTCGATCTAAGATAGCAAATTTCGTACTTCGTTCATAAAACCTTAAAATGTCCCGTAAATGGCCAGATGTTTTCATCCATTATGTTCACATCACTTTTTGCTGCTTAAAAAGTATATATCAAGAAATTCAATTGACATACTTGAACGTATATCTGTGCGTAGGTATTACAGTGATGAGATAAAACTAATCTAAAACACTATCCATCACAATTTAGTTCGAATATTTATTTTTTTATAAGGTAATCTACCGGTTAAGGTAGGTTTTTGGACGGACACAATAATCAAATATTATATTTTGTAACTCCAAACAAAACCAAATCCAGCAACCTAATCTATATCAGGTCCCTCTTCATCTCTGTGTACTTCTTTCCTCTTTCATCCCGTTCAACATCCCTATCCTGCTCCTGCCCTTTCCTCGTTTGCCGAACATTCATCCCTCTACTACAGTCTTCAACATCCCACTGCCGCTCAATGCGCCTTTCATCCATTTTTCCTGTCTCCATAGGATTTCTCTCAACAAACCCCAGTCCTCACCCTTCATCCCTAATACTTCATTTGTTTTCCTTTCTGTCCATTTCACCTTCTCCATTCTTCTCCACACCCACATTTCAAAAGCCTCCAATCTACGTCTATCCTCCTGTTCAGCGACCACGTTTCCGCGCCGTACATAGTTCGAATATAAAAGACTAAAAAATGATTTTGTGCAACTTTTTCGAAGCCACCAAAGAATCCCGTGTCAACTTGTTTCAGAACCTAAGTAAGTATATATTTTATACTCTACTTCTTTCAATGTAAGATGATTCATAAAAAGAGGAGTGCATGAAAACAACTCTTTGAGCCCGTTCTGTGAAGTTTGATTTTAAAATTTGTCAGGAAACTTTTCACTCCTTTTCACTAATTGCTCCGATACTACTTCCCTGTCCTTTCATTATTTGTTCACTGCTGCCTAATTAAACCTGTTTCAGTGCTTGAGACTTCTAACATTCTATTCACGAGTGTCTCTTCGACCACCATTACACCCATGAATTTCTCGGTTATACTTTCCGCCCAAACAATTCACTCTTCTCTTCCGTTTGGGTTCGGCCCTTGTCCATTTCCTCGAGATGGCCAAACTAGCACAGCATTCATTTCATAGACGCACATATCCATTACCGGTGCATCCAACCCGCATTCTTACATTAGCCACTCATTCCTCACACTATCTTTCCTATTATGCCACAATGAATTGGTCTCAGCCATTACATTCAATTTATGAGTTCCTTTTTGAACTCCTATGTTGAATAATAGTTCAGTACAATAGTTTCAGCTGAAGATCCGAATGAGCAATTTGTTTACTTTGATAATATTTTATTCAAACAAATTTTTAGACAGAATAAAATTACAAATATATTTAATTGATTGACAGCTCAAATAACTAAACACATTTCAACACACCTGATTATATTCAAAATTAGAAATCGATTGTTTTTATTAGTGGATAACCAAAGACAAGTGATACATCTACTTGTTCATTGAAACTCGCCTATTCGGCATGTGTATTACATTGATATATAATATACCTGTGTTCAAATTACATCTTCAGCAGATAGAAGACTAATGCTTACTTACGTAGGTTTTCAGTAACATATATTTTCACACTGACACCAACTTAAGCGAAGAATAATATATTTACCTACCATTGTAATTTACTGCACTATATAATATTTCGATACACGAAAAAGATCCTTATACCTGGGAACATTTAACGTTAAATGAGAGCAGGTGACAATATCAAGGAAATAGAATAAATAAAGTCGTTTCAGTCATCCCTTTATTCCCTTGACCACCACGCCACATGCATAATTCCATTTGGTTATTATTAGCTAATCTACCGGTTAAGGTAGGCTTTTGGATGGACACAACTATCAAATAAATATTTTGTAACTACAAACAAAACCCAAACCAGCAACCTTTTCTACATCAGGTCCCTCTTCATTTCTGTGTACTTCTTTCCTCCCTTCATCCCGTCCAACATCCCTATCCTGTTCCTGCCCTTTCCTCGTTTTCCTCTTATGAGACTAGAAAACTAGAATGTTTCTAGTAAATTAGAGTATCCCTCTGCTTTGCGGTCTGCTCAGACCACTTAGATGTTTACTATGACCAAATTTCGAAGTTTCCTTTTAATAGGATTCCAGAATACACCTTTTATCGCTCTCCCAGGAATATGCACATTTATACCCATGCGTCTTCTTCACCCGCAACCTCCGCTCCTTAAGGAAGGACAAACTTACGAGCGGAGGTATTTCATTTTAGCGCCCTCGGACAGACGCACACCGATAGGAGTCCTTCCCACCCCACTCGACGGCCTTCCTTTACACTCGCTGCCGTCCCAAAAAAAAATGGGGGGCCCCCGCACTCAATTAGGCGCAGTGGTGGATAGAAGAAAAGAGGACGAACGAACAAAAAAGGATACGACAAAAAGGAAAAAAGAAACTTCGTCTGTTAAATTTTAAAAAAAAAGCATGAGGAAGAAAGAGGAGGGGGATCGGCCGTGATTCACACGACCTCAGGGAAGGAAAGCCTTGTGTGTGTGTGTGTCTGTGCTCGGAGAGAAACGCGGATTCAGCGCCGTCCCGAGGGGAAGGAGATGCGGGAAACGAAACAAGAGAAAAACGAAGGGCGACGAGGATGGCGCATGGATCCCATTAATCGCGCGGTGCCGGGCCACCGCGATAAAAACCGGTCGATTAATGGAAGAGAGGGCAAAAAAAAGAAGATGGGGATGGAGAAGTGGGTGGATGAGGAGAATAAAATAAGAGAGAGAGAGCGAGAATGGAGGGGGGAAGATGAAGCAGTAAATATTTCAGCGTGCGTCGAAGGAGTGCCCGCTCCACGAATGAGGGATGCCGAAAATGTTACCGATACGTCAACGCGCTTTATCTATTTTTTGAAAGGAATTACTTTTGAGTTCTTTGTATGAAACGGCTCGTTTTGGAAGAGTGTACCGATATTTTAATGCACCTCTCTCCGAAGAGCCGAAAGTAAACTCGAGAACTTATTCAATAAAAGGTTTTCCTGCTATAAAGAGAAGTCAGTTGAGAGGAAGAAAGTTGGTCCAGGACAAATGGTCACCAGCGTCCTCTTGAGTGAGACAAGTGATAGTGGAGGACACAAAGGTGTCGCCTTCGAAGCTAATCGCTCGTTGAGTCTCTTCCCATAGACTAATACGGACAAGCCAAAGCTGAGAGATAAGTAAAATCAAGTTATGCGCCGCTTACTCTTGTGAATGGTGGAGAAAGAAAAATTCAGTCGCCAATTATTGGCAAATAAGTCCATTTTGTGCAAACCGATGGCTAATCCGAATAAGTCTACAAATTCAATGAGGAATGCACCAAGTGTAATGAATATTTTTCTCATACTCCTCCTTCGTTCTTCCGTCAATGTTAGAACTCAACAAAAGAGACAAGCGGTATTATGGGAAAATGAAGTGCTACTGATTTTGGTGCGGCAAAAGTTCCAGCGACAGGAAAACAAGGGCTATTCAGAATATTCCTTTCGCCAACATGCCCTAACATGGATGATATCGTTTGTTTAATGGAATGTAGTATGCGAGATTAGAAGGAATGGAAGTAGAAATTGGAAAGCCGGACGTCATCCTTTTACATCTCGAATCCTTGACCATTACCTCTGCACCCTTTTATTACTTTATACTCCCTTAAGCGACGTGATAAAAATCCAGTTATTTTTCTCGTTCCAAAACAACCGCAGGTGGTGCAGCTTCCTGCGTTAACATAACTAAAGAGTTCAATCATCTGAGGTTTGCAGGAGGACTACTCCCTTCGGATGGAATTGAAATTACAAGGGAACCCTATTCAACGCTGAGTTAACATTTTACCCTCAAAGCAGAAGTTCACGACGTTGTGGTTCATCACTTACGGACTCTTCGATAAACCTTCCCCCTCTTTCTTATTTCCATTTCTCTTATATCCTTCTTCAATATACTTTTGTAGCACTTGTACAACACATATAACCGTTGCCCCATGTTTATTTACGCTCAATGGGACAATTCCACTGTATATCCCATGAAAATTACATGCGAAATAAAGGTCGATAGCAGATTCATTTTGAGATGCTAGAAGAAAAATCAACTTTATTCTCGCTTCCATTTACTCGTCTTTTCAGTCAACCGATATTTTATTAAGGGAGACCATTATTTCGGCTGGATTTATTATCCTTCACGATAGGTAATTATTTTAACGCCATCAGAAATTTAATCGATGATGCTTATGTTATCTTTTACATTTATGCTCATATGTTACTCGGGATTTTAACGCACTTGCATTCCAAAACAAAATACTGGAAGGACTCTGAGTGAAAACCTCTCATAAATAGCAATACTGCGCTCTCTTTTTTTTAACATAACAGTTTCAGGTTTAATTTTGTGGAATTCCTTCATGATGAGGGTAAAAAAAGAAACTTTACACTTCCACAATAAAGATTTAATACTTCACGACCATGGTTTTGAAGTATTAAATCTTTATGTGGAAGAGCAGAGTTTCTTTTTTGTTTCCAGCGTATGCAGGGTCGCCATTCTTCCAGTTTTATGTTTTCCAGACTTTTTCAGATGGTCAATCTAGGTTTAACCAAAAGTAGTTGGGATCAGGATGCTTTTACGCTTAAACATTAAAAAAATAAATATTCATCTTCAAAAGGTTTTTGTAAGAAGTTGGGTTTCAAAACAAGTGATATATGAGTATTGTATGCTTGGAAAACGGGATTTTCAATCACTCCTATTAATAAGAATGGCCTAATACATTTCCCCTACAAAGATTTATTCATATCTAAGCCAGTTGTATGTTAGGTTTAATCTAATCTTATGATAAGTGGTTCTCAAAATATTTTTGTTTCACCTGTGTAATTTGAGTGTTAACAAATGATGTATTCCGAAATTGGAAAATTCAAAAATTCGTATTATAATGGACTTTAATTGGTAAGTAATGAGCTTTAGTGCAATTAGGTGTACAGTAATGTTGTAAGTATTTATTTATTTATTTTATAGTGCCCTGCCAGTCACCACTAGGGTGTGTGGCAGGGGGTGAATACCGGACTAATTTTGACCCGAATATTTTTACCCCTACAGCAGTCAGACAATTTTATTTTGATCATTTATCGTTCGTGAAAAAAATGGCATCTTAATTCAATCTGTTCTACACTTAACCTCTCCAATTTACCGAGGTAAGTAGTAACATGTAATCATTTTATTAGATGTTCAATCATGTAGTGCTAAAGAATAAATCCACGGATTATTTAGACCTTCCATAACTATTACAATTCAAAGGAATTATTGTGGACATCCCCCGAGGGAAGTTACTTGTTATAAACGTTTTTAAACAAGTGGCATATTCATTTTTTCAGTTACTTCTAAGTTTCCCATAATTGCGTTTTATGCATATACAGGTCTGTGGTAACCAAATTGCGGATAAACGCGACTCGATGGAGTTGCGCGGAATTCTGTGAGAAAACTCAAGAAAGACTATTAAAAATTAGGGTCTCATAAAATGATAATTTGTTCACCTTAAAGTTTAATTAATTAAGCTCTGCAAGATTTATTGGTGCTGAGGGAATGATTTTCACTGACTAGCTTTTCAAATCGCCAATTTAAATTCTCACGCTTTGGTTTTTCACTGTTACGCCAAATAATACGATCAGTAGTACTGTTAATGATTCCTTCGGTCGATTTTCTAAAACAGTACTTTTAAGGATCTGGGCAACACTCATTTATTAGGCGTGAATCGAAATCTGCCCAAAGAACTGCGATGAACGTACATAGAGTGCCACAAAACTACATTGTAACGTTGGATGACAGTCCCTGGGAATTTGGAGGCTCAAGTCTAGATTACACTTCCCTCAAAGATGCCTTCATTCGTGAAATAATTCAGGCTTAGAACTAAATCGGCATTTCAGACGAGAGCAATAGACTTGGAGGGTTACAGTAACGAGCATAAATGCATAGAGCATTTTTCTCCCGTAAATTCGCAAGCATATAAAGAGAGATAAAGACTATCAAATTTATCGCTCCATTCAAGTTTTAATAAAAAAATGAATCGTCTTATCGATAATTTTTTTGCTTTGATATTTCAATTCCTTGAATGTAGTTTCTCTAGGTTTCTCTACACAGATTTCTATATCGCGGAACTTGATAAATGTAATTTTACACCAAAAATGAACAAGATCCGTTTTGAATGGTCCCAAACAACTACCATGCTCTTGCATTATATTATTTCCTTCTTCAGTCGTTCGTACTAGCCTTCATGCTATCTAACAAATCCATTTACTTTCTTCCTCTTCCACGCTTACCTAAATTTCTCCTTTCTATCCCGGCTTTTCGCATCCCAGTATCAATCACTTTTTCTGCCTTCTTCGAGTTTGAGTTAGTCACTAACTCCCTCCTTCCACCGTATTCAAAGCTTCACCGTTATTCTCCCTCTCCATCCAAAATACAACCTCTATTCATCTTCATACTCAAATTTAAAAAGCTTCCAATAGACGTACCCTCATCCTCTTACCTCAAGGAACTAGTTCCAAACTCAGGCAGTGCTAAGCTCCACATTACCTTATTTATTAATCTTCCCTTTGCTTCTTTACTCAGCGTGCATGCCATCTATTCCCTTTTTCTTGCAAATTTTTCTTTCGCTAATCCTATTTTTTTCTTAATATCCCTACTAATATTCTCATACTGGTCCAAAATACCTCCCAAATACGGAAACAAATTTTCATTGTACAAATTCTTTCCTTTATATTTTCACGCCTGGTCTCCGAACACCTCCCCCCCCCGTGTAGTGGCTGGCGTGGAATCGTGTAGGTGAACAATGCAAGAGTGGAAAGTATCTAAAGCACAGACTCGAGCTTGAGATCGAAAAAAGACTTCAATCAACGCCGGATGTGGGACATGAGTTGGCAGGAACCATTTATATGCAGAATCCCTCATCAAAGTCCTAGTAGCCAGTCACGTTAGGAGAGAGAGATCGAAAAAGGCATCGGTATAAGAGAGGGGTTTGACCAATAGCGGGTACTTTTGCTCGGCGGATACGCGCACTCCCCCGACACTTGCAGAATGAAGAATTTCCAGGAGTCTTCCCTTCGCTGGCAAAATATTTTGCGGAGAAAGAAACGGTTGACACGTACGAAAACTCTTACATCCGCGCTGGATCGGATTAATCGGAAGTTGTGCCGAGAGTACAACTACGCGGGTGTGGGGTGATTGTTAACATTAGGTATGAGACATCTAAGATTAATTTTTGCTTAGTTATTAATTACCAATGCCTAAGTAAAATATTTATTAGAATGAAAACAATTTTAACAACAGATACATGCACTACGGTATCTAAGAGTTAAATGTTTCTCTAAGCATAACAGACAAGCTGTTCATGATAACATGTACAACAGTTAAACAAAGGTAAGATAACATAACGAAATACTACAAATTCGAAGAAAATTCGTATAAAGAATAAATGCTATCCCATAGCGCGGTTCTTTACAGTGATTCCAAATTCTTACAACACGTGGGAAAAGGAAACCTTAAAGCTGCCGGTTCTAAACTCGATCTATTTAATGTTATTGATATGATTATTGATATTGATATGATAATACGGGTATATTTCCAACATCATCGCTAAAGAGACCTCCTCGCAATTCATAAAAAAGATTTAGCATGTAATTCAACCATCGCTCCGAGAGTGATTCCCTTCCTAGTTCCTCTAATAATTTTGATACACTACTCAGTTTATCATAACAAAATTCTATAAATCTAGCTCCCCTACGCTCTTTTATTTTATACGTTCGTTTTTCCGATTTGCAGGTTATTCTTTTGCCTCTACCGTTTTTAACCGAGTTATTTGTTTACTTATTTCTAGGAATTTTCCTGAAATAGGATTAAAAGGCTTTTGGATTCTTGTTTCAAATATCAGCTAATTTTTTCTCTTTTGAATTCTTCTAATACTCTCCGAAATGCTTAATGCTTTTAAAATGAATATAACTGAATGAATCGCGAATAGGATAACAGATAATCTGAATTTCGATACACGATTTTAGAACAGACTATAATTGCTTTTGTGTTCCTTTCGTGTTATTTTTCAGTATACTATATTTCAAACATTATTTTTCCCATGAACTTCCTATGGTAGTTTTTACATCTTTCATCTCTTATCCTAGAATGACACTTAATATCCTTTCCAGGGTTTTTTTTATCACTGAAATTTTGGGTCTACCTCGATGGCTAGAAGACAAATTCTGTAATAAAGCTTAGTCCCAAGGATGGATACTCAACGCTGCAGAAATAACAGAGAGCTGGCTCACTATAAACATGCTACAGTGACAGCCTCAAAGGAAATTACACGTAATATAGGTCTACACATGAAAATATTTGCTAAGGGAATCAGGTGGTGTGGATAAAAATGTTAACACATGGTCGGCCATCACCTCTTATACTAGAGCAGGAGTGGATCCAGGATCGCCTTTCGGCTGTCCAAGTTGTACGACGGGGGGGAGGGGGGGGGAAGAAGAAATTAAGAAGAAATGCAAAGGTTTTGTGGACATCGAATTCATTCGGTTTGTTGGTGCTTCTTACTTAAACAAGCAAATATTTTTGAAGTTTAAGAATGATAGTTTTCATTCTTGTACTTAAACTTCACAACAACTCCATCTAGGTCCATAGGATGGATTGATAAACGTCTTTATTCGGGCGAAATTGAGACCATAAGGTAGAAGCAGCTGTTTTAGGGGAGGCGATCGACATTTGTGACATTAGGGATGGATGGGAAAGGAAGTGTGCAGAGAAACCCAGCGTCGGCAATAACCTACTCTTGTCGAAAGGTGTCAAGGGGTCAGTTGAACGTCCCCCCCGACGGACATCGTACTCGTACTCACTCAAAGTGCTCTCGACAAAGCACCTTAAGTAGGGATCTCTGAAAAATATCTGTCGTCTCCAAGATTCGAACCCGGGTTCTCTCAATGGGAAGCCAGTACTTTAGCCACCTCATCAATCCCGTTCCCCACCATAAGGCCACTCTTCCATTTAACCCTTCGTCAAGTACATAAAAGTAATAATAGCAACAGGAAATATAAAGAGATAAAGTGAAAAAGAAAAGAATTGTAAAGTGCATACTAAGTATAATAAAAGAAATAAGCACAATATGTAATTTTGGAGATAAGGGGAAGGTCTCGCAGAGTCAATACATTAAACGGGCAAGTGAAATATTAGTAGAAGTTAGAAGAAGTCATAATTCTAGAGAAGTATTATGATTGCAATTTTATTCACAATACGTCATTAAACTAAGTCTCGAAGTGATAAAATTACAACCAGTTTATATTTGGCACTTCAAATTATTATATTACATCAAGTTTGTTCCCTCTCAAATAGAAATATCAACCTCAAATAAGGTAAGGCCCGGATAGATTCCTCATATGCACCGACCGCTTGTCTCATAAACTTGAAGTGACAGAAACCTCGGCTCGTATCAAGACCCCAATGTCTTGCTCCTCTTATTAACAAGATTTCTATTTCCTTATGATGCGGCTTGTATTCTCATTCTTTATCAGGACATGAAAGATGGACGTTAAAATGTTTTCGGGACCCTGACCCTTTCCCACGTTTATCAGCTCTCATGTCCTATCTGACGAGAACACGTCTCCATGAAGAGCAAGGATTATGTCCCGGCCCGGGATTAGCGACATCGTCGAGTAGCGGCATACCTGAATTAATTAATTAGACAGAAAAGAGGTCCGCAGAGATTACGGCGAGGTTTGACGATAATGTTCGGCGAAAGGGACGCCGCCCTTGAAAATTTTATCGGTTAGCGCCACTCTCTCGGAAGCGACTGGACGTGCCTCTGGCATTTCGGACTGCGTACAAGGAGACCACCAGTCCGGGAGCGGTTTGGCCGGAATTCGGCAGCGACATATTACTTCGATACAACGCCAGATACGAGCAATGATCCGTGAACAGATTGTGGCGGTTTTCCCAAAGATCAAAGCATTTTCAAACCGTAGCTCTTCTTTTGACGGCGTGTGGCAGCGATTTATTAATTCTGAGGTTAAATTTTGAAGTTGGGTACCCAAGACGTTTCCCAGGGAGCCGTTACTCCAGATTCCTCCAAGTTCCTCAGAGAACAATATCCGTTCCTCCGAGGTAGACCGCAATGTAAGTTCGTCTCGGGAACTCTCGAAAGAACGAATTTAGTTCTATGATGTGCGTTGCTGGTGCCGAAGATTCCACCGTTGGATTCTCGACCAATTCCATAATGCAACCTCTTATGTCTCATGCGTAAATAATGCCAAGGAGCCTCATCGCGTTCTAGTCGACGATATGTCAAATTACAAACCACACTGGCTCTATTTTATTGCGAATGATGTTTACACCTAGTCGACTCCCTATTTCCGCTACAAAGATTTTGTTCAAGACTGTCACAATATTCAAGAAGCAAGGGTCTACTTACTTTATATCATGCTCAAACCCAAATATTTATTTCTGATTTATTCAGCCTGTCCTCTCCGAGGATAAATTATTTCTGTTTTATATTTATACACAGGAATTAATCCCGGAGGGAAACGGCAGCCTCGAAAGCTGATGTCGAAGTGTTTGTACTAATTCAGAAAAATATCACCGCTGAAATTTAAGAGGAGTTTTTCTAAGGTATCACCCGGTATGTGAACTCATGCTTGAACTCATCAACTTCGGTTAGCATCACAACGCCTTATTCATTCGGATACTACGCCATTACGACCCACGTATGCAATATGTAAATCTTTTTTTAGTAAAGTAATAGTTAAAAAGCTATTTCACAGCTGAAACTCACATTTACAACTAACATTATACATATGATTTCATGCAAGCAGCTTGAAAACTTCTGCTTATGCTTTCGTATTCGTTACGAATGATTTTTGACGAAATCATTGACATCATTCGAATATCAATTCCAATGACTGCCACCACAGTCAAATAATAAACTCGGTCAAAATGTACATGAAACTCATATTGGAGTGACAATGATAAACGCAAGAGTTAGCCTTCACATCCCCGTCGGTGGATGTTGTGTAGAGTGTATCCAGAGAAAAATCATTCCAAATAGGCATCAGATGGTGTTGGAAGGTCGTCAATAAGACTGAGCTAATGGTGTATAAATAAATGACTACAAACCACATTCTAAAAACGAATTGATCTATTTTACTGAAATTTTTTGCTCCTGATATTTAACTTCTCTTTGATTAACATTTTGATAATAACATATTTCTAAAACGACTTTTCCCACGCAGCGCTGTGACGCAGCTCTTGGTTAAAAAATGTGACAAAATGGGAAAACGACGCTTATCACTGAAGTGCTCGATATTCCTATTCTTCCTGAATTTTTTTACGCTCCTCCCTTCCAAACAGCTTAATTAATCTACGGAGAACGGGCTGGAGTAAAAAGAAATGAAAGGTAGCAATTTCCGACGAATTTCTTATTGCTTGATTTTTACCTACACGTAGAAGGAGGCAAGTTAATTATAGTTTGAATGGAGGGCACTTGGAAACATTTTTCGCTCACCACCGCCAATGCATTGGAGGGGCTAAACGCTGATGTCAACCTTAAAAGTCACTGAAAAGTGAGAAGTTTTCAAGTTCAAAGAAAAGGGACAGGAACCCCGTTCATGAGAAGGAGAAAGATAGTACTAGGTGTGAGATGGATACCATGGGAAGGTATGTTGATCAGAAGCAAATCAGAAAATTTCAAAGGCGGAAACATTAATTGTCTCGCTTTTCCTAAAAAAAATATTAAATTTCAGTTAATCTAAATTTAATTGAAATTTTATTTATTATCTTAATTAAATATTAATTTGACTTACTGAAATGAATCTATCATTCATTTGGAGAGAGTTTCTTACCAAGGTTTTTGGCATTGACTGACATCTGCACCTCATCATTACAGTGACACACCACTTTGGTCGTTAATAGATCTCCGTGCGAGGTCTTCGCTTAGTTACGAGCGTAATTCTGAGGAAAATATTTAACAATGGTAAAGCATTTCAACCCCACCGATGCCATAGTTTAGTTTAAAACCGAAAGATATATGTTAGCGTATTTTTTCTTAAGTACACCCCTGTCCCGTTATTAAAACATCTGTTCAGTGTATCTGCGTTCAAGAAGCGGATCACATACCGCAGTTCCAACTGGGCGGAGTTCGAAAACGCGGCGTCCGTTGTGAACACGCACACCGCTTACCAATAACGCTATGTGACTGTCTTTGCTGTCCTTGACGTTAAAATATAGATTGAGGGATGCCTCAATGGCCGCAGAATTGATTTCCCTCCCAGTCTGAGAGATTCCGTATCTTGACTTCCTGACCACCCTCTTCAATGGAACAAGAACTCCTTGGTTTGGTACTCCGGGCTAAACAAATTTTTAAGAGTGCCCCACGGAACACAAAGATTACAAATCAAAAAAGTCGTTACCATTCCCGTAAAACGAATCTCGCCATAATTCCAAGCCTACCATTCACCATTCCGTTCCCTTTAGAAAAACAAAGAGAGGGGGTTTGGTTGAAACGGAAATGAAACAGAAGAAATAGGAAGAGAACAAAAGGATGAACCCGTGGTGTGGAAGGAGAGGGAATTGATTGAACCCGAAATATCCCCATCCACTGGCCTAAATAATGCCACTCCGTGAATGCATTCTACACGAGTCAGGGAAACAAAAGCACCTAATGAATAACGAAAATGTTTTTTGAGTTCTATTCCAAGGGCAGCCGCCCATTCCGAGGCAGCTGTGCCTATATAATGGAAGAAATGTGGTGAGATCCGTTACTGCTCAGAAGCCAGTTAGATGGAAATGATTGGATTTTAGGTCTCGCGGCAGTGACAGGACTCCAGGATATACCGAGCCTAGAGGTGTAATAGATTTATCGAACAGCATTAAAATGATGCATCTTTAGTTTTTACTAATTATTTGCCAAGTTTTATGACGTGTCCGATAACGTATTCATGTCGCAGAAATTTACGATTTTCTGAAACAGAAGCCACTGACCATAAAAATTCTTAAAATATGGTAAATAAACAAAACTATGAACGACGAAATTCGTTCGATCTTTTCGGAAAATATTAAAGAGATTTCGAAGCCCTTGTGCATTTAACCCTCATTGTCTGATCAACCTTGTGCATACCCTCTTATCACAGGGTATTTAAAAAAAAGCGCGTGTTTCAAGCTGCATCTAATTTCCTCATGCACTGACTAAATTAATAAAAATACGCAGGAAACGTAAATTTGGCATTGCTCCGAATAGACGGATATCAATTCTTATCTTTTTACGGCTAGGGAAGGCTTAGGTCCATCCCTCGTTCCTCGTTCTATGCTAGAAGCCACGGCGATCAAAGTCCTTGCGCATAATGAATAAGCTCGTTAGGTGAAACGAATCAATTGACGAGTAAAGTAAATTCTGTCGTATAGCTCGTCCTATAGGCTCGGGGTGCAATTGTCCGAGAAAAGATCTAGCTCGTTCTGGCAGAAGCATCGCCCTTCGTCCCGAACGTCGAAATAAATCGAATCCACAGGGCAGCGAAGGTTGTGTCCCACCGAAGTCGTCGCAAGGGAAGGGAATAATTGTATAACAAGGGCGTGAGGGGTGAGAATTCCCCGAGGCAGCGCCCATTCTTTTTATCTCGTGTCCTCCGGGTTTCTTTCGAGGAAACCATAAATACCAAAACGACAAAAAAAAACAAATGTTTCCGTCCCTCACTTTTATTTATTCCTCCCCTCCTCCTTCCACTCCTTGCCCCACACCCCCACCCCGGGCCACCCTTCGCATTTCCACTTTTTCGTCCGGCCTCAGGGGCGGAGGAGAGCAAACAAATGAAGATAAGGCCGCGCGGATGAGATGGAGGAATTACAAAGCGAGCAGTGCGAAAGGTTTGTGGGAAGGAAGGGTGTGGGAGCGGAGAGATCTCTCTGCCCCGAGTCTGGGCTTCTCCCCGTCCCAAGGCCGAGCCCTCCCCACTCCTCCCCCACAAATAACACCGCCTTCCTCCCACTCCCCTCCCCCCGCCCGCTCCCTCTTCCCAAAAGTCATCCAGTGCCGCGGCAGTCTCCTTAGCCCGCCACACCGCCAGGGATAGGAGCGACGAGAGAGGAAGGGATCGTCAACTGTTTGAATGCCGCGGCTGAAGAAGCGCCAGTCGAAAGGGAGGAAGCCAGCGAAAAGGGGGAAAGGAAAACAAGCGACACCTGCTCGGAGAGCCATCGAAAATGTCCGACGGATCTATGCATGAAGCGGTGTCGCGTGCAATGAGAGTCCAACGTCTCCTTGGCCCGTTTCAGTTTGATCCAGAACGCCTCGGGTCACAGCGCGATTACATCTTGATTTCCGTCAAAAGAATGACCCACGCCAGTTTCATCACTGGGGCAAAAGAGGTGTGTGAGATGCGTGCACGTGAATTTCGAATGGTCTACCAGCATAAACTATACTTACAATACCCTATTCACGCTATTGAACGAAGTGTTAACTCACGCGGTTAATTAATAACAGAGTTAGGCAAAAAAAGTATAAACCTCCTTAGGGATCGAAAGAATTCAGCATCAATCAGAAATTAATGTAATTTAGGTTCACCAAGTGGAACAAATGAGATAGCTGGGAGCTATTCGATGGGCTCATTATGCGGCCGTGTGCTCAATAATACGCTATCGGGCAGCACGGCGTACAACGATAAGTCTTCATTTCCAAGAAATATAATCGATTCACGTTTGTTTTTCACTAAGTAAAGAGCTGTAAATTAGTAATTAGATGGAATGGAGGAGAAAATGCATTTGAGTGATATGTATTCCTAACTCCATTGGCATCATTTATTCGACAGCCTGTTGGTAGTAATAGCTTTTATGGCAGGTGACCGACAGCTAAGGTCATTTGCGCCATTAGGGATAGACAGGAAAGGATGAAGGGTGGAGAGAAACCCGGCGTCGGTACTTACTCTTGTCGAAAGGCGCCAAGGGGTATCGCGCTGAAATCTAGCTTGCACGTTCCTGATAAATTTCTTGTTGCATCCTGGGGTACAATTATTTGTGTAGTTAAGCGTATTGTACTTGCATGCTTGTGGAGTGAAGGGAGGTAGATGTGCGTTTGCATGCACGTGGAATGATGGGATGTGGATTGGGGTTTGCATGTGTGTGTTGGTTTTAAAAGCGGTATTTTATTTATTCCTTTTGGGTGGTGACCTGACACCCCCCGCCACCCGCCCTTGCGGCAGCTTGCGGGGTATTATGTAGATGAAGGGGTCCGCAGTTTAACGTCCCATCCGACGGTCGTCGTGCTCACTCTCTCAAGTGCTCTCCACAAAGCATCTCAAGTAGGAATCAGGATACCAATGAAAAATATTTGTTGTCTCCAGGATTTGAACCCGGGCCCTCTCGGTGGGAAGCCTGTACGTTAGCCACAGCCTGAAGGTTAACAATTCGTGCGTCATTCACCGCTCATCCATAGACACAAGGTATTTTGTATTTACCATTCGTACACTATATATATAATCGGGAAGTTCCTATATTTTGTGCCTAATTGTAAATGAATAATTCTATTTTTTGAAACACCCAACCACGAGGAAAAGAGCTTTTGACAAGTTCTAAGTCTTGCCATTTCACCGAGGTGCTCATATTATGAAAAAATTTTCATAACTCATGGATGAAAATTTCCCAGACGTGAACGATGAAATGGAATTAACTAAACCTCATGAGAAGAGCGGAATGAGTAAAACAAATTTCAGTCAACTTCCGACTTGAACAATGCATTGATTATTTAAGCCACACAGTTTGCCTTTATTGCGTCATGTTTCTCGGTCTTCTATTCCTGAAGCGCTGCGATGTGTAAACAAATCATTTTCTTGACCACGGACAGAGCCACTGTCCGTGCCGAGCTCTCCTCCATACACTTCCTCTCACCGAAGGTGGGCAGCTCGTTGGTCGAAAGTCGATAATTGGGTAATTTTCTCCCGCAATGACACCCTACTGTGTAGATTTCTAGTTCTTTATTTCGAGTTCTTGCTTTCAAAAAAAATACAAAAAACTTTCCGCATTCTTTTGCGGATAACTTGTCGTCCAGGAAAAAAAAAGAGAAGTGATTCTGTGTTAAAATTATTCAGTGTATTTATTTAGCGAAATATTATACCAGACAATCATACACTAAGACAGACTAGATCAGAAATTACTAGTTACTTGATAATACTTTCGGGAAATACTGCTAAGTTTGGTCTTAACAAAATCCATTACAGGACGAATTTTCAACCAGTAATTTTTTATTCTCTTGCGTTCTCCATATCACTGAAGATTAAGTCCATAAAAGTTGGAAGTACTGGAACTGTACGAATAACTAAGAATGAGATTAAATTCTCTAGTGACTACTTTTGAAAGCACACTGCTTTTTCCCGTGTGCATTCAAGAGGTACATCACAGCCTTCAAAATGCACCTGCGTGATTTATTTCCTCAGCAGCTTGGTTTATTGCGGCGTCGTTGAATCATTGTCGCGGATTTAATGAGGGAATGAAGTGCCTTAAGAGTTCTAGTCCAAGTGCTAACGGAACAACGGCATCATGATGGAATGAGGACTGCAAACAAGATTGAAACGGCAATCCTGATAACTAACTCCGTGGGGATATTCAACATTGCGGCGTGTATATAATGCGTATTTGTCCATTCACAAGAGCTCATAATGAGGATATTGGAGGTAGTTTTGAAGTAGTTAGTTTGTGTGAGCATTGGGTTTCCCCACTTCGATACTTCGGGTTTGGTTAATGGGATTCATGACTGATTCCCCAGCGTCGGCACCATTTGGTGATCATTGCACCTTGAGTGGAGCATTCCGCAGCACATTCTTCCTTTCGTTAATAGTAACACTAACACTGAAGACTGTTTCCTTTTGCTCTTTCTTTTCTTCCCAGGCCTTATAATAATTACCTATCACTATTAAGCATAAATTAACTAACCTTTCGTGAGTCTGAAAGTTATTATTGTAGCGTCAGCTGCAATAATAACTCGTTATTTTACTTACGACCACTTATGCGAATACATTAGGACAACTGTTTTATTATACTATTATATCTCCAATCGAATTTCAGTGAAAGTAATAGCCCACTATTTACACAACCCGATTGTTATCCCTTAAATGAAATAACAGGCTCATATAACCAGTGCATATGTTTATAAGAACATAATAACAAGATAATAAATTGGTGTTTCGATGCTCGACGTGCACATAATTGTTTAAAAAAAATAATGTCCCTAATTTGTGAGGAGGCGATTATTTTCACCTCGAAGTCGTACAGCCTTCACCCGGGTGCGTACAAAAAAACCTCGGATCCCAGTCGACTAGTTCATCATTCACAGCTTACTATGAGTGAAAAAATGTGTTCCTGAAGATCCTCGGGCTTAAGACCTTAGCTCTGAATCCCAAAGGACATGCTCCAAAGGGAGGCTGTTAGCCTCACGGCTTGGAGGGTTGGAAAGGGGACGAAGGCGTAGAAGGACGCCGGACGCGAGGAATAAAAGGAGACGAGGTGGATGATTCAAACTTGGGTGGGTAGGGGAAGAAGGAGTAGAAAGGGGCGAGGGGGCCTGGCGGGGGATGACGGGGCTGAGGAGGATAAGTTATGACCCTTGACATAGGTAGAGTGAATCTGAGGAATGGATGGTTTATAGGCGCAGGACCCGGGGTTCCTACGGGGCACTATGGAAGGGATGTGAAGAATGGATGATGGTATGGAGATGGAAATTATAGGCGAGTCGAGCAGGAAGAAAGCGAGATCTTGAGTGGTGGAAGATGATGAAGATAAAAATCTTGGGACTGCGGAAAAGCGATGACCGTGGGGAGATGATAATATGAAACAGGGAAAGGGTATAGTGATAACGGAAGTTGGTAACTGTCTCCTACATCCTAAAGGCCAGATAGCGTCATGAGGAAATATATTAAGCAATGCTATGGAGCTACCTAAAAATTGAAATAACGCTTTACGTTTAGATGGAAATAATTCATCGCGTCTAATTTATAAAACGTTGATAATCTTGCAGTGGTGTCCTGTCGGCATTAATAATGATGCCGCTCTAAATAGCTCCACCTGGGTCAGAAAGAAAAACCGTGCTACCGAGTTACTTCACTGTTTGTGTTTTGGTGGCTCAAAATACCATTCACTCAATCGCGTTTAACGTAAAATAACTCAAAAGCGCAAGTTCATCCCAGGGCATATTACAGGCTGATATTGAACCTACGACCTATGTGTCAGACGATGACCATTTGATAAAGGAGAAAACCTTGTCCAGATTCACCGACTAGTATAAAGAGCTATTATTATTATGAAGTTCATTTTCTTGAGCCACCGGCCCAATTACAATACAAATTTAGCAGCAGACTGAAAAGTTATTAACCATTTACTTGTAAAGGAAGGGTAAAGGCAAGAGTACGAGTAAAAATATTAGACACGGATCTTTGAAAACAATGGTCAAATATATGCACACTTAACGTATAAAATGTCTTGAATCTGAATTCTATTGCATAAAATGAGTTAAAAAAAAACATTTCTGCAAATGTCTATTCATAAAAACAAGAATAAAATTCATCGAAACAAAACGATCACCTGATTACCTAAAAACAAGGAGAGGAATAGATATAGACGGTGATTTTTACCAGGAGATATTGAACTCTTGAGGTATGTTCACTGAATATGCCCCTTGCTAGGAAAGTAGAGGGTTCAGTTCCTTGGTGCATGCATGAAAGCTAAATTTTCTATGGATGTTTTAATTAAAATTCTGCTTATGGTAAAACATGGGCGAAACACCGTTCGCCTATGTAGCAACGTTTCCGGGTGAGGTAATGCCGACAATGCGATGCAACTGCCCCAAATGCTTTCGTGTCGAGAAAAGTTCTGTGTCCCGCCTAATAGTAAAGAGAATACTAGAGGAAGCTCTATGATGCGTCTACGCAGAGTACAAATGCAGATACCAGTGGATATTTCCAACGCAAGGCTTTTCTGTACACTTGCCCTCGTTCATAACAATTAAAAACTTACCATTTAATAAATTCAAAGAAATTCTGGGAGATGCCGCGATAGCAACATTTAACGAAGTCAAACACTAATGCGAATTACAATGCAACAAATTTCAAAGCGTAAAAATCATTCACCTTGACCAGGATCCCCACTATCTAATTAATACCCTACTATCTTTAAATTAAATATGTGATTACCTTTATTATTCACTTGAAATTACATTTAGTGACTTAGAATTTCCATTTCCTTATTTCCTTACCCTCATATACCGGGATCTTGCTTTTGCGGCAATAATGCCTCATCGAATGGATTTTATTTCGTTCCTCATTATCAACTATCTTCCTTATTCTGTAAATCCATCTCTTTTTTTTCCCCCGAAGTATGATTATGTTACCTCGTTCAATGGTATAATTTCGTAGTCAAGTGTCCGGCTGGCCACAGGTATTGAATTAAGCACCCGCGTGATGGCGACGACGGAGCGAGGACACTTCTGAGGATTTAACGGTCGTTTCGTGAAGACCAGTTATTTCTTCTGCTCTTCATCGAGTCAGACGCTGGTCTGCTGTGCATACCATTCTACAGAGGCCCTGAGAACTAACCACGTCAAAACTTTTTAAAAATATCCCCGTGAAGTGTGACGCGGCGCCCATCAAACGGATGAAGGGAGTTCGATCTGATACGCGAGGGATTTTACGCGATCGGAATAACACTCTCCTCCCAAAACTCTTGGACACGCTTCGTTACGACCGAAGTTAACGACTTGTGCATCCCTAAGGGATTAGCCCTGAGTATAGGGAGAGAATAAAAGGAGAAAAAAGATTTAAATGGGCATTTCAGATTAGGAGGAGATATGGAGGCAGTTATAAAAAAGAACCAATTACATAAACGAAAAAACGAGTTGGAAACATTCATACCTACAAATAAGATATTTTACTCTCTTCAAGTTTGGTTTTGAGCACTGTACATATGAAACACTGAATCGATGTCAAACACATTCGTAGTAGGATATTTACACTATTTCTTGTTGCCTAATGATTTTATTTCAACCACCTAAATGTTGTGGATACAGAGATGGGAATTCGTGATAATTTCATCAGGTAAAATATTTTCTCATGGTTTGAGCACTCATATTTTCACAGTCTAAAATGGAAAATGAAAATTCTGGAATAAAGAAAACCCTTAGTACCTAATATTAATTAATTAGTAAACAATACGTAATGTATTAAAATTCTCTATTCAAACCAAAATTATTAATATTTAACCGTTATTTGATCCTACCACTTCGGGAGTAGGAAATATTTCGATAATCATTTCATTTTACTTGATTAACTTCCTTCAGTAGTTATAAAAATTATTTTTTTAATAATTATATTTAAGTTTCTGTTCTACACAGATACGTGCCACTTAAGGATTTCTAATATTTAAGAAAGATTCATCATCCAGAAACATGGAATAAACTGGGAAGTTTTCTGGGAATTTATTCTTCTGCAAAATGATATCTACCTTCTGCTACCAATGTTTATCAAGGGCGTATTTTTAGCCTTCAAAATTATTCGGTGCATTTCTTCAGCAATAGTCCGGACCAGAAGCAGGTAACCTTGCTTTTTATTACTCGTAAATTCACTGTCCATATCGCTTCATCTCCTCCCGAACATTTCAAAGCTAATGATTGCCCATTGGGCCACTCTCAAGCCTACTCGTTAATATTCACAAGTTTATTTCGTGTCCAACACCTGAAAGAGCTTTCCGAAATGAGATAGAAACTATTTCACTATCAGACTCCACTGGAGCTAATTTTACGGCCGTTGACATCCGTCTGAATTACTTTCCTGATTATAATCAAGTGATAAACACTAAATAAGTAGAAAATAAAATCTCGGTACAAATGTGAAGTAGGGATAAATGTAAAATTTGAAAGAAATGGTTGCTGAGGATTCTATACAATTGAATGCTCTTCCATATATTTTGTAGTCTCACGCACAAAACATGGGGGCATTTTTCTTTTGTAAATGCAAGTTTTTTTCTTGGGTTATCAATTTAGAACTTTGAACAAAATCTAAATTATCTCCCCACGATACGAGTATAATTCAATCTCAATGAGTTTTTATCATTTCGCCCATGTCAATTAAATTTGGAGTTAAATTGAGCAATAAACTGTTTTCAAACTGGAACTCAGGATTATTCATGATTTATCCTGTACTCGTAAGGTAAATCAGGTTCTTATTTCTATGGTGTTTTAATAACTAAAATGAGCACAATTACACCTTTTAATCGCATTAGTATTGGCAACAAGCAAATACGTTCGCTGTATCAATATTATCATTTTGTACTCCCAAGTGATATGTATTATTTCGTAATTATTTTAATTCTTCTTTTCAAACTATACAGTTATTGTAACCTCCATCTCAATAGCCGATATATTCCTTTTAACCCTCTTTAGAAGCTAAGAGTATAGTCCTTACCCTAGAGAATATCACCTAAATAACGATAAAACGAGGATAGAGCTCACCTAGTACTGAGGCCAAAGGCATGTGTAAAATTCACACACCAGGACATGGGGTCAATTCCTTTTCCTTTGCCGCCCAAAGTTTCCCAGGAAGAGCTGACACCCAAAAAATCTCACAGCTTGTGTGAAGCTGATGGTGCCCAATAGTTGTGTCCTGGAATCAAACCGGAGCCCTCCGGTCAGTAGTCCGGACGCTGTACCCCCTGCAATACCACTTCGACGGGTAAATAAAAACGTGGATTCTTTCTGTTCTATAAATTTATATAAAATCATCAAAAATCCCTAACAGAATATACTCTCGAAATGTACAAAATATTAGGCCATGTAGAAACGAATATAAATTCCTATATATTCTGAATCTCTAGCGTTATTGTCAGATATTTCAACTGGATCTACTAGATTAAGCATTTTTTATGGTATGTGAAAGAAATTAGGTTTCATTAAGGTTCTCGTATTGAATGCATTTCGTAGTAGGTGGTTAATTGAATATTGGAAATGTGATAACCCCAGATCAATGTTTACAGAGATTCAGTTTGCACCATCAATGTTTTACAAGCCACTGCTTGATTAATACATTCAGGATTATAGAAGGCAGTTTTCTTAAAAAATAAATTTTGCAGGCGGGTTTTCATTGCTAATCACCTATGAAAATTTAAGTACAGAAAATAAATCAAATCAGAAAACTAGCTGGATAGCCCAAAGATTTTCTTTGCGCGTAATAATTTTAACATGTACTCACAGCAAGGTGGACGAAAAAATGGGCAATATTGAAATATCAAAGTTTAAACTCTTTTCCCTATGAAGAATAAGATGCCCCCGTTTGATAATAGGTCCATTAGAAAGTAATTAAAAGTCACGCAGCTATATTTAATTTTTAAACGAGGGCTAAAAGTTTGAACACCATCTACAGGGACCCATAAAGGCTGCAGCACCCTCTATCGTCAGTTCTTAGTTAATCCCACAATAAAGAGAATTAGTAACACTGGATAGAGTTTGAGGGAGGACTGCACACGAACAGATGTGATTAAGAAAAATGCAGCATTATCTCATAATTTCCATAAGTTTGCGCCATCTAACAGAAAGTATCTCATGAAAAAATCCATACCGGTATCATATACCGGGGACGTAGTCTTGGGAAATAGTTATGGTGGTTTCATGTAATTACAACGATGATTAAGGTAATTAAAATTAATTGTAAAAAAGGCAGAGAGCAGGTTAAGAAGATAGTGGAAGAAAAGTATAAACTTAGTGCTCGGTGAGAATATAGCTATTTGGTTGGGCATATTTTCCAAGAGAATTTCTTCAAAATCTACAGATGGAAGAAAATATAAACAAGAGGAGGGGGGAGGAAAGTAAACAAAAGGTTTCAGAGTAGTAGATTATTAGCAAGGTAAGGAGTAGTACAGGAAGAAAGATCACGGAATGGATATATCAGAAGAAATATTTTTGTTTAATCTTGTTCTAGAGTTGTGATGATTTTGAGATCAACGTGGCTTTTGGTACTAGTAATAACATAAACATTCTCAAGTCAATTTTTCTCTTTAGTATACCTCTCGTTCCGTAAAACCGATACAGTAATTTCAGTCTCTACGATTATGAGCTTACAAACTTGATGGTATCGTTTGTACACACGCTCTTCTCAGGTAAAATCCTCCGAATTTGCAGAAATTATCACTCCATTTCTTCGGTTTCCAGAGTGTTTCATACCGTCACACACAATCCAGAAATGATTATCATCCAACAATTAAATATTCATATTGTGATTCTGTGAATTATAATCGATCTCCCAAGCTCTACGCACATTTAAAATACCCAGAGTAGCGGGAAGAGACTAATAATTTGGGACTGGAAGGAGGAGGGATTGGCAAAGGGAGGATATAGGAAGGTGGGTGGGGAGGAGAAGAGGGCGTTTGTGGGAAGTGGAGGAAGGATCAGCCGCGAGGGAGGGAGGAGACCGCGAGTGACAGCGTGTACTCAAGGAGCGTGCTCCTCAAATAAAGCAAAGGGAGAAATGGAACCGGTTTATTTTTGGGGGCGGAAATGATGCTATCGTGAGATTACAAACGGAGACGACGACGCAGCGAAATTTATATTGCCTGACACGGCCTCCCTTTTCATCTCCGCGTGACGCGTGAGGGAAAACTCCGGGCTTGGAGCCGATCACCACCTTAAGACGCCTCCGAGGAGGGCTTTTCCTCTCCACCTACCCCTCCCTTTTTTCGGACGGGGAGGGAATCTGCGGCCGAGTAATCCGACCCTCCAGTTAGCACCTCCGGGGGTGAATAACTACGGGGGGCGGAGGGGCGATAGAGGGAGGCACCTTCCTTATCGCGGGAGGGAAGGGCGGCCGACGAGGCGACGCGACGGACGGGATGGCTGAGAAGTCGGCCGGACGCCATCCCGCCGTGACCGGGCGCCCGGTTCCACCCCTCCCCATTTCCGCGAATGCGGATTTCTCCAAACGTGACGGAGAGACTTCGGCAACACGAAGGGCTCGAAATGCAGGTGTTAATGTGGTTCGCAAAGGTCTTGAAACGGGATATTTTTCTCCGGTCCCAGCCAGTTATCTCGTCCCATTAGTTGTCGAAGGTTTTTCCGAAACTCCAGCATGCATGGACAGGCGCATGGGGCCCATCGAGATGCGGCAAAAAGACGCACTTACACCTTCGAAAAGGCCACCATTTAATTTAGCGTGCTTAAATTTTGAGTTACGCAAAGAAACTATTATTTAATTCAAGGTGCGCACAATATTAAACGTAACAACTGCATTTCGGTTGCGTAATTTTCTAAATTGACGTTAACTAGAGTTGATGGTTTTAAATGAGGTTCATAATGTACCTATTGATTAAACTATTGATGATATTTCGGTTTATTTGTTTATCCTGCCGGCACATCAGCATCTCTAGTTCATGGAATAATGCATCATTATTCTCGAAATGCTCTTGTTGACAATGAAAAAAGATAATATTAAAAAAGGAATCAGATCCATTTTCCTCGCTATTGGCCATCTTCCGAAGTACTGCATAGTAGAATATTGACCTCCCACTCTCAACATCACAAAATTTTACTTTTCTTCGTCAAAAAGAAGGTAAAAAGATGACGAAGAAGCTCGAATGAGGGATTGGATATCTCGCTGAATCTTGTGACTATTCTGAAAGCTTTCGAAATCATGCTGCATTTTTTAACATTTTGCGGGTTGTGTATTTTTTTCATTAGCACAGCACTTGTTTGAAAGTTTGAAGGCCACCATCAACATTAAGTGAACAGTTAATAATGACATTGAAATACTGAACCATGTTTCGTGTCAATGAAAACTTGCGTGAAATTTGACTTAGTTGTAAAATTTTTCCTCACGTAAGATGGAATTTCACCGAGTGAAGGCATCTGCAGTCAAATTTATTTTAGACTGTCAATTATTTGTTACAGTTGAGAGACGAAGGCACATCCATCTGCGAAAATGAAATCAACTAACATTTCTGGAAATTCCAGGGTTGCATAGAGGCATTGAAAGTATTTCGTTACTCCATAAATAGCCTCCAAACTATGCTTCAACAAATTCCGTCGAAGGTATACAGTAAGGTACTCCCTAAGGTATAACCTATGTTTCACCATTGCCTTTGGGCTCACGGTGTACGCTGACGAAATGGCGCCGCGAAGAAACGACCTTTGGCCCAGGGAAGCGAATAAATTGCACCCTATCTCCCAATTTAATCAAACAAGTAAGGCAAACGTGAAAGAGCTATGGAGATTGGTTTAAGGTGTCCATGAAGAGGGAGATGGAGGAATGAAAAGAGGAAACAAAACCTTAAATAGTATGTACAACGTCTCAGAGCCGATGGATTACGAGGAGCAATTACGAAGCGCAAATGTGAGAGGGAAATTAGCCATCGATGGGAAATGAGAAGAGAGATTAAGCGGAGTAGAAAAAAGGTGTACAAATGGTGGTGACCCGTCTCTGTGAAGGTCAAAAAATTGATAAACCCCGGTCGATGTATTTTGAAAATATTGGCTGTTTTTATTTTTAATTCATCTATATTTTATAAATGTCTATAAACATACGATATATTTCATGTATATTGTAAATATAAATAAATAACTTTTATAACTATCATTTGATCAGGTGAAAAACTGCGTGCGACAAACCTAACGTTATTAAGCACATTCAAGCTATATATTTATAGAGGAATAATTTTCTTTATCATTTGAATTCCACGGCAAACCGTCACGTGGATAAGCGCTAATTCAAAAACTTTATAATAAATTTCTGGTTGATTGTGTGAATCTTTGGCACCTAATACAGTTATATGCCCCTGTCGAAGTTTCCCAGTGAGGTTAGTTAGGCACATTGCGTATTATTTACTTATACACTTCAAATATTAAAGCTCAAGACACAAAACTATTCCAAAATAAGCTGGGAATTTCTGCTAGTATTGAAGAAAAAGGTGGTTTTATATTCGCCAAAGTCGAAAGGGTATCTGACTTCATTGCATACAAAATTGTTGGTAATCAGTAGGTTGAGATTTTTTGTTTTGCGGAGTGGAGAAGTATCTTTTATTCGAATGAAGGTCATTTGGCTTTTGCCCAATGTAAGAGGAGTAAACTAAAGCGAAGCGAATCCATAAAAATGAACTCCGTAGTTTAATTTATAATAAATATCGTAACTTTTTCCGTAAACTACAGGTGGAATCGCTATGGATGCCTGCATGTACATTCCAGGAATTTAACTGTCATCTACCGCTGCTCTCAATCGGAAGTGAAGCAGTCTCGGAGTTACACACCGTGGAATTTCAGAAACCGTGTAGGTGGCAGGGCGAAGGGGAGGCGGAGAACCTCGGGAGAGTGCGGTGGGAGAGTGAGTCACTTGCGACGGGATGGGAGGTTCTCTCTACCCCCAATCCGATTAGCTGTTACCTCGAAAATTATTTTCGCTCCTTTTTAAGACGACATAAGGGAAGATATTTCATTCTTTTGGACGTAGATCTACTGAACGCATCCTACAGTGAAGTTTCGTGAAATTAAGCGAAACAAATAGAGGTTTGGGATACATTTTATGAGCTCCTAATGCTTAAGGTTTGGTCTGCATTTACTTGGAAATTTCTACCTTAATCACGTATGCAGCAAAGTAATTCATTTCCATTCAATCTCCGACAGTAATGAGTAGTCCACAGACAAGAAGCATGATGTATGAAAATACCACTACAATTGCTATCCGATTTCCCAAATGTCTGGAGCATCAGGAGAAGGGCATTTTTTTGGAAAAGAATTCAGAAATTTCTCTTGCAAATCCTTGTTCTGCTTTTAATTTCGGGGGAAAGGATATAGCTTCTCAAGGATAACGAGTCCATGGACCCCAGATTACGGTCACAGGGTATCTTCACGATTTTCAACACAAAAGATTCCCAGCAATGAATCCTGTTAGTCTCAGCAGTTAATTCACACATTACAAGCTAGATAAGAAAAATAGAGCCTTAAAGCGTCAGGACGTTATTGATCTTTTTACTCCCGACTTATACTCGAAATTTATTGTCCACAAGATTCTAAATACAAAAAACAAAGGAATATGAAGAGCAATTAAGCAAATTTTGATCATTTATTTGGACTTTCATAAAGTACCTACTTGAGTGTTTTTCTTCAACTCCTCTATATGTCCTAGAATAAGAAAAGAGCAGTCCCTGTCATGACTCCATTTATCTGAATTACCGCTTATATTCTTTAACCTTGAATGATTATTCCACAGAAATACAACTCGCTTGTGAATACGGTCTTCAAATCTTTTTTCTTGAAATTACTTAGCAATCCATGAGATTTTAAATACACGATTACAATCTATTCAAGTAAATTATCCTTAGCTAAGGTAGAGAGATTTTCGACATAATAATACAATGTTTATTAGATGACACTTCGTAGTTTATTATTGGTTAGATTTAAAAATCGGTCAATGGAATGGAGTGAGGTAGTTTATTTTTATTGATATTCCAAGCAACTATCCCGCACGAACCGACAAGTAATTACTATAAGAAAACTCACGACTAAAACCAGTCCCGATACAATCCTTCCTTTGCGAAAAAAATAATATTCAGCCCCAATCCTCATTTGTTAGTGGCGAGAAAAGATTTCGATAGCATTCGTCTACTTCGTCACGACCAGGAAAGGTGTCCGGGAGCCCCAATTAAGGTAACGTAGCAGGAAGGGAAAACCATATACAAATCCGGGGCCAAAGAGTGACATTCGGTCCCTTGAAAGCCAGAAGACGAAATCCATGTCTCGTAATTTTGGCCGACTTCAGGGTAGCATTTTACGGCACTCTAGAGCTTGTTCTCCCCCGATTGATGCCAGGAATAATGTATCCACAACCCTCCTCTCTATTTATATCTCCACCCGATCAATCATATCCATCGCCCAATCATCCGACTACCTTCCCGCCGAACACCGCCCGCTGATCTTGGCTTGTTTTCTCATTCCTTCTTTTTTTTCTCCTTCACTCCCCCAGAGCATGTACGCACCGAAGACAGGGCCGCCGCGCCCACGGCGCCAGGAGGCATTGCATCATCCGAGAGAGGCGCCGACGGAGCGCGTCACTCGACCCTCGGGTCAAGCGCCGGCGCCGCGTCTGAGCTGCGGTGAGTTGCCCCGCGAAAGGATTTTGGACGTGCTAAAGGGTGGAAGGAGAGGAGAGAAGGGACGAGGGGGTGTCAAAGGACTCCCCCTCCCCTGCCCAGCTCCCCAGAGCTCTTTTGAGGGCCGGCGTCCTTAGAGAGAGATCGAGAGGGGGAGACAAAAGGACCAACCGGGAGACTCATGCTGCTTCCCCACATGTGTTTCCATGTTTAACCTCTGACCCCTTCTATTGACAGGAGTCATCCGTCAGATCTTTTCGATTCTCCCCACCCCTACTCTATGCCTTCAACCGCAACACATCTCTCCCAACGCGGGTCTCGACCCAGTTCGTAAACGTTGCTGAATGGGTACGAGATGGAAGGGAATAGAAATTGAATCTTTGGACCCGAAATTTAATCGCGTCGGAATAGCCCTCGACAAAGCATATGTGAGCGATCATTTTTCAAGTCAGCTCCAGGAGAATAATCGTTCAAGAGGAAACGCAAAATGAAAGCATACAGCTGTCAAAGGTAATTAGTCCCGCGGTGGTTGGTTATTCTTCAGCATGAGCGTATCAATTCTTTTCCGGAAACGTTCTACAATTGATCACGAATGTAATAGTTATCTTAAGAGGCCAAAATAAATAAAGAAGCCTTGAACTTGGAATATTGAACTTTGGCCTTCATTCAATTGAACTGATTTGATTTGGTCTCTCATTCACAAAATCCTCTCTCATGTCCTCTCTCATTCACAAAATTTAAACTTAGATTAATCTAAGAACTAATAGCTCCAAGTATGGCATGTTTCCAGATCATTAGAATGCTCACGTCAAAGCGACTACAGGGAGGCAAACCAAGGACAGGAGGCCTGGGGAACGGGATTATTCTTTCATGAGTTGTTTTAAGGAAGGAGGTGGGTTTCGGTAAATAAATAAACGCACGTAGCAATTAGCTATGCAATTAACTAGGGGTTAATGATGATGGGACAAGGGTTTCACCGTTTTTGGAGCCGTGCATTCCAATGCGGAGGAGCGTGGGGAATTTATGGGAGAAGGGACGAAGGGAAACGAAACGGCGTGGGGTCGAAGGTAGAGAGGGCAGCAAATGACTGCGGCAAATTGATTTCCGATGGGACCGGTGTACCGTCCCTAGCAACGACGGAACTCTTAAGTTTTAAATTGGCCGATGAAAGCAAGCATGGTGATGTGATATTTAATGCGCTAAATCAATTTACTTCCATTTCTCAAAAACAATCTATGCAGAAAAAATTATTGAGCATACTGTGAGCGTTATTTGTCAAGCAATTTGTCTTGGACCCACGGCTACCTCTAGTAAATTCTTAAATGAACACCCTGATTTTTTAGGTATAAGGTCTGTTAAAAATATCAATCTCCATAACAGCCAACAACAAAAGCTACATTTCAGTTTGTGAATGCATAAAGAAAACATGATTCCCTTTTTTTTAGAAATAATAAAGCTATTATCTACAGGTTTACAGAAAATTATCCTTACCAATTGGTCCTGCTGATTAAGCCTTTCCAAAGATTGACCGGGATGTTTTTTCACCCAGGATGAAGCGTACTAAGAGTTCTACCGTACCGTTATGAGGACATTTTATTAATAAATATTTCTTCGGCAGTCCAGAGATTTTTCCATGGCTAAATCTTGCATTTGATTGCACATAAAAGCCAAAAAAACATGGACTGATGGAGGATTTAGTCAAGGACCGGAGGGCGCCAGGTCGACTGTCTGTGAACTTTTCTAGTTAAAATTCAAGCAGGGTGACTTTTTTGGGTACCATATCTTGCCCAGTGAAAGGTACTGCCTTCTCTATCTTGATGTGAGAATTTTCGAACGAACGTACTAACTGTATCTACACGAGCATGACCAAAATCCAAGTGCTGAGTTAAATCCACACCTATCAAAACAAACCTGTGATTAGATTATTGCAGTTTTACGAGCCAAAGAGTGCAAGGAATCTTATAAATTAATTTTATTTCATGGTGCAGCTTCCTGTTTCCCATATAAATCTGACACTCAGATTATTAAAACATGACTTTGCCATTAGACATCACCCACATTTGAACTCGGAACCATCCGGGATCTAGAAGAGTCATCATCCTATAGGGCAGCAAACTCCTAAGTCATCAAGATGCTAGATGGCTATTTACTTGGTATTTCAAAGGAAATCCAGCACCAGGAGTTGATGATTCTTATGTAACTAAAAATCGGGGAATGAATAATTTCCACGCTTTACTTTCGCTTGCAGCATTTCTCATAACATTTTAGTCATCCAAAGTCGGAATATGTTAGTATTCGATGAGCAATGCCTTCAGCTGTCCCGATGAATCATCATTGTAGCGGTTAGCACGAAATGTCCCATTATTTTATGACAGTGACTACCTGCTGCCGATGAATGTCATCCAAATGATACATCTCAGCCCGAAGGCCGTGAGTCACCGATTCTCGGCGGGGCGCACCCCCTAATCTCGATCGCTCGGACTGAGGACGCACCAAATGTATCTCAATCTGTTCCCTCGACATGACTTGAGTTCGGCTCCTTGTCACAGCGCATGATCTCTCATTCAACGCAGGGGGGTGTCGGAGGAGGTGCCCTGGAGATCGCGGTCAGAGAGTCCGGACGGTGCCTCTCCGGTGCCCGGTCGGAGGAAGGTGATGAGAAGGCGAGGGGAGTGGACGGGGAAGCGGCGGCGAGGGGGGGGCACCGGGGGTGGGAGGGCAGCAGGGACCGCCACAGCCCGGGCAGATGGGCGGGAGGTCGAATGGATCGACGACGGAGGAGCGGCGGTGAGGGCCCTGGGGGGAGAGGGGAACGGAGGGCGGCGCGACGGCGGCAGTGCAGGTATGGAGACTTCAACGACCGAAATCACGCTGCGCTCGCCAAATCTTAATCCTGATATTTTTAGACTCTCCGACGATTCACGAGTCCATTAACATTCAAGTAGAAAGACTTCCCTAAAACAGCGGAAGGTGTTCGCTCTTCACTAGGTGAACTGACTTGGACGTCACTTAGTGATAACTGCAAATATTGAACCCAATTAACTTTATCCATATTTGTAATCTTCAAGTGTCATTTTGATGCGGTGATGGTATTGTGTTGGAGCAGATTTGTAAAATAAAAGTTTTTTAATGTAAATTGATGCGAAGTCTTGCGACCCAAAATCCACTCAAAAATTTTCAGAATTTAGTTTCTCCTGTTTTTTACAAACAAGTATAAACAACAAAATTCACATATTATTTTACATCTTTCAATGGATCGGAGCTTTGAAAGGACCTCAATTTTTGACGAAATTTCGAATAGATAAGTGCGTCAAAGGACTTCGCTAATCTGCACACCGCTATCTGTTTTTCTGGTCGAACTCATTATGCCTTGCGTTTGCCATATGATTTACTATAGAGAATTACGATTGGTATTGGAACTGTTTCATCAGCGTGCCATATTTCCCTATTAGCCGAAATACACCTGGTTATTCTAATAAGCGAAGCACATAGCTATGAACTCAAATGTTTCGAGTTCCGATTCGGTAATGGGAGGTGTTTTTCGGCCCTATGGAGACATCTTATTATTATTAGGTAATCTACCGTTTAAGGTAGGTTTTTGGATGGACACAACTATCAAATAAACATTTTGTGACTCCCCACCTAACAAACTAATCTATATCAGGTTCCTCTTCATCTCGGTGTACTTCTTTCCTCTCTTCATCCCGTCCAACATCCCTATCCTGTTCCTGCCCTTACCTAGCAAACTAATCTATATCAGGTCCCTCTTCATCTCGGTGTACTTCTTTCCTCCCTTCATCCCGTCCAACATCCCTATCCTGTTCCTGCCCTTACCTCGCTTGCCCAACATTTTCCCCTCTATTACCCACTTCAACATTCCACTACCGCTCAATACGCCTTTCATCCATTTTTCCTGCCTCTATAGGGTTTCTCTCAACAAACCCCTCTCCTCACCCACCATCTCTAGTACTTCCTCATTTGTTTTCCTTTCATCTTATGACAAGCAAACTCATGGGTATACCAGGGCCACATGGACCATCAGAGATGGACAATAAGCAAACCGTTAAACCGCAATCATCAGAGCTTCATGGTTTCCGTATAACATAAGCCTTTATTATAATTTTACCTTAGTCGTAATTTGATGAACCAGATGCAGATGGGAGAAAAAGTTTAATAATCCCATAATGTTTTATAATTAGAAAATGACGCTCGAATACGAATACATCATTGAAAATATCGGTTTTTCGAGGATTCGAGAAGAACAGCCCAATTTTCTATGGGCTCAATTACGCGAAACATTCCAAAAAATGTTTAAGTTTAATTTATATAGGCAGTAAAAAAAATAATTCTCTATTGATGCCATCCATTTGGCACACTCAGGTTGAACAATGGGAAATTATTAGCAAAAAGCGGTTAGCAGTCCGGTTTCTTAAAAATCTTCATTTCATTTAATCCAGCTCCAACTGCACCATTTGTTTCCCCATAACCTAACGTCCACATTTAGATTTATGCTCATTTATGATTTATTTCATTTTTTATCCTTTCATTACTGTACCTCAGATAAACTCTACAGAGTTTTTTTCCATATTTGTTCCAACAATCTCCATTAGAATTTTATTTTGTTTGTGAATATGACCAATAAATGTTATTCTTTTTCAGTTATGTATCTAGATATCACTTTCTCTGCCTTTTGAGGACCTTATTGTTCGAAACAATACCTTATTTTCCAGCTTTGGTAAAATTCTGTAAAATCACAGTTCTTCAATTTCAATTCCCTCTTTTTCTCCATAACTGATTCCAATGTAGTCTGAATATTTCAATGATAGTTTCTCTCTATCTGTATTACTCATATATTAGCCATAGATAAACATTTTTCCCTGTTTACAAAATTTATTCTAATTTATTTGACTAATTTCCACCATTAGAAAGTTAACGCTTTGGTAAATTTGCGTAGTATCCAAAAAAATCAATTGTAAAAAATTTCCGCTCTTTCACTTATTCATTTTCTGTTAGCTATTCGCATTTTTTCTTCTCGGTCAAAATATTTTTAGCGTAAGAGTCTCCCAACAACCTGAATCTCTTTTTTTTGGACGGAGGAGATTAATAAACTAAAAATATGTCCGAAAACACACCTCTCACCACTGACTGGCTCTGTTTTTCACATGGGCTACTAAAGGAAGAAGCAATTATCCCAAATATCGAAACATACAGGTAGACGGTTGCTCGTAAAAGATGAGCCTTCTCTTTCACGAGTAAGGAGATTGATTGATATCCTGAAGTGGTTAGAAGCATTAGGCAACAAGAACCCAATTGGCTTTAGGATTTGTCAACGGCCTGGAAGATATATTAAGTCGGTAATTGGAAGAGACACCCATAAAAGCATTCTCCAATAGGACACTGATAAAAATCTATTTTGAATGCTAACTGGATATTTAAGGATATGGTAGGGCGTGTATGTAAATCTAAGCTGTGGATATTTTCATTCAAAATATGCTACGAATATAAAATAACCGACTAAGAAAATTAATTTAACCACAACAACTTTAGAACAAAAGTTTACAATCACGATAGAATTTTAAATGTAAGAAGGTCAAAAATGTAGCATTTTAACTCAAATTATTTGTTTTAATTTCAGTTATTTGAACTGTTACTGTAGAATTTCCATTAAATCTTGATAATTCATTTTTAGAGCATACATGAATATACTGCATGTTGTTCATCAACGTCAATTGGTAAATAATGTGTAAAAATATAAAGATAAATCAATCTTTAAAACTTACTTGAAATGAAAGTCTTAAAATGAAACTTATTAAACTGAACGAGAAAACATTATTTGCTTTCCTTCATTTTATGACAGAGTATTACAATCGATATAAAGATAAATTCGATATAAAGCGTTAAAACGCATCAAAAACTTCTTCAGCAAGTACAGGTATACTTATTTATATTCTACTCTTATATATTTCTTTAAATCCTTTAGCCTTATACACAAACATTTGTTTTACATTGTGTAATGAAACCTTCAAAGAATATATTTAAGTGAAGAAATAATAAAAATAAATATAGGGCTAATTAAATAAGATATTTTCGGAGAGTCATCTCAAATAACACGTCAATGAAAAAGACTAAATATTTTCTAATTTCCCGACAAATATTGAATAGTTTAAACAATAATCTCTGATGTGTAAAAAAATTAAACTTTCATCTAAATTTTGATGTTTTCTAATGGGAAGATTCCTTTATTTAGATATAAGTAGTTCCTTAATGAAAAAAACCACACACGCAGTAAATTTTTAAAACTAGAGCTTAAAATAGGGCTTCTGCGATGATTATGAAAAGGTATGAATTTTTTACGCACGGAAAAAAGAAATTGAAATATTTTTAAGCGAAATGTTGATATTCCCTGAGTTACGTACTTCAGTTTAGACCTTAATCTAATATTCTTTTATTGCAAGTCAAAACCACAGTTTTCATTTAAATCACGTACGAAATTTAAATTGTAAATTCATATCCTTTATACTTTATTAACTTCATTACGTCATTCTACAATTAGTTTGGGATGGAAACGTCTTTAAATGCACTAATTTAAAGCCTCTTTTAACTCAATATAAAAATTCTATACGTTATTATGTAAATACATACATTGGATATCGTAGTCCGTCGTAAACCTACCTAGCTTTGGCTGCAGCTCGTTCTAAAATTGGTAACTCGAATCACGAATAAATAGGCATGCAGACTTCTCCATGAAGAGCTCGTACCTACTCCCAGTATAGACTGAAATTGTAAATTACTCTCAAAGGTGAAAACTATGGCGGCAGCATGTTATCGTCTTAAAACTAACATTAAGTCTTAAAGCAGGTAAAAGAAGGACTGTACTTTCTGTTTCCGCAGTTCTGGAAGACCACATGCTTCTGTTATAAACTTCCTCATTAATAAGGACATTAATTTACTTGTAATACAAAAGGTTTATCTTCCAACACTCGTCGGGCTGTATTTAAATCTCTTCGCAAGATTTTAATGCATCCGAACGTTTTTGTAAGATAATTCACTTTTTTAGCGCTTAAGTTCTCTCGCTGTATGTGTGCACTGGCATTCCTAAGGGCTAAGTCGCCAGTTATAGGTGAAACATGCACATTTACAGTTTATGCGTGTTGTATAATATTATATTGCGGAGTATATCATTGATCTGGTCTACAACCAAGATTTTCATCGTTAATTCTTATTTTTCTGTTATTTTTACACAGTAGTAAGACAAACTATCACTATAATGTGCCATACCAAAATAATCCAGGCTTTTAAGTCACGTCATTCCAAAAACATACTATAAGTCTAGCTTTACTACAACCTTATATTTCACTTTCGCTTTATTATAATTTATCACAAATAAATTTTACCAATGAAAATTTTGCAACTGCATTTATAGCAAATACATTAATGCAACCTTAAACAGCTCAAATAAGAATAAAGTTTTACCCAACTTTTGGAAATCTAAATGACTAATCTGTAGGTGCACACGAATGAGCGTGATGAGCTTCACCGTTTTAATTCTCTCTCGATTTAAATGGATGATGACTAATTAAATTTTGTTCTACTGTTTCAGGCTTCACTTCGTGGAAGTATTTAATATCCATACCAAAAAAAGGAAAGAAATATTTGTACTTTTCCACAGATTTGTGGAAAAGTACAAATATTTCTTTCCTTTTTTTGGTATGGAAATTAAATTTTGTTATTTTATGAGTACCGTATAGCATTAATGCAATAACTCATAAAATAAATAATATATATAATCAAATTCAATACCACTTCTCCATTAATACATATGTCAACTGTTTTACTCTCAAACAAGCGCCTATAAAATTATTTTACTGCCGGCAAAAATGAATCTCGTTACTATTGTAGGGCCAAAAAAATACCGCTCATGAACTAACTCTGACAAAAAGAATTAAAAGTTTAATAAATAAAAAGTTAACTCTTACTGCTTATCCTTATAAATAATAGTCAAATGATATTGAACCTAAATTTTCATCTGATGTGTCTCTCCAATTTGCTTCAACGCTCGACGCTGGACAAAACTTCACAGGAGCTTGGAATATGACTCGTTTTGAACACTACCCACCGGTGAGATTAGAGGCAATTCAAGTGGAACCTCGGACGGAAAGCGAGCAGAAGCCAGTGAATTTCGCCACGTTGGACTTGACTTGTTTCTTGGGGCGTTCCAGTGGATCCGGAGGATTAGTCGCCGCACCGGCAGTAAAAGGGGGAAGAGTCACAAAATATCTAAGGTTAGCAAAACGACAACATGGCTAAAACTTGTTTACCTAGAAACAGAACATCATCAAAGCATGAACGTGGAAATTTTCGCTGACTTTTAATTGCGCAATGCACAAAATGCGCGCCAAAGAAGAAATTCTGAAATCAATGAGGGTTATCAGTCGGAGATTCGGAAATAAATGGTTATTGACTGCTCTGTGCCCTGAAAATCCCAGGTTCTAAAAAATAATACATTGGTTGCCGAAATATCCTCATCATCGAATAAGCTTCTTATATATTTTGGTGTAGCTACCTCTACGGCGAGTTAAAATATATTCGCTAATACATTACTAATGTAACCCATCCTTTGGTGATATACATGTACATGTAGTACACATGTACGTACATATATACTGCGATACACTAGGCATAAATATACGAGCGATTTTCTCTGGGTACTTGAAGCTACAGAGTTGTGATTTTATGTTATTTAAATCGTGGTTATTCAATAAAGTAAGTTATTTTAATTAAATAAGTTATTTAAATCAAGGCAAGTCATTATTCTAGTCACTGCAGATTCATTTCTGTAAAAAATAGCAAAGACTATAAATAACAGCCCATTATTTCCTACTGGGAAGAGTTGATTTACCCTTTCAAACTAGAAGAATATCATCCAGTGTTGGAGTATGAGCCTGTGAAACTATTGTCACTAGTCAAGTTGGTTTGAATTAGATAATGGATTGCAAATCCGTAGTTAACGATCCTGAAGTCCCAACGTATTGATATAAAAAAATAGAAAGAATTGTAACATTCGCGATTTTGATGAGCTTTCGGCACCAATATTTTTCGTAACTACCTAAAATAAATTCCTTCTCATGTTCATTCATTCATGACTGAGTTTCAATCAAAGCTTATTGGTATTAAGGTGCTCGGGTTCGTCCATCGCTGTCTCACAGCTACTGGCGTATTCAGGTCAACATTGGTAATGCGCGGTTCAACTCAAAGACGTTCATTACTCATAGTCATAGATACAGCAGAAATAGGAAAGAAATGAAAAACAAAAGAGACAAGGAAACGCAACGCTGTAGACAAATACTAAGCTTTAGTGTGTGGCTGCACCAGGATAATATCTAAAGCAAGCGTTAGCAGAACGGGAACACTACGCTGGAGCTCTTTTGGTCGGGAATGGCATCGGTCTGGCATTCACTTGCGGACGGAGAAGAAACCCGCAAACGCCGGAATCGGTGTGTTATAAATAAAAACGTAAATATTACTAGTATAACCTTTACTGGATACAGAGAATCCACAATGGGATAACGAATTTCGCCCAAGGTCTTTCCTCCCTTAAATGTGTCGATCGACTTCTATCCTTTCAGAAGGAATATTCAGGGGACAATAAAGGTAACACTTATTCACCAAGTTATCATTTCTCGAATGATAAAATGTAATTGCTATTATATATATATATATCCACTCAGTCATCTTTCAAACATTTGTGTAAATAAAAATGACTTAAAAATTTTACGATCAATTAGTATTTGAAAGAGAAACTCACGCAATTCCCTTTCCATGAAATAATTAGTCCTAAGGCGCCATTTTTCCACATCAAATTCGGCGCCAAACTGTGCTTAAAACCAGTGCTCGGGAACATGTTTTAGAAAATGTAAATTTCCCGCCGCTGATTTCATTTATTTGACATTTTTTTAAATACAATCAATAACGATAAACCTATAAGCCTTAACTTACAGCTATAGTCACGCATTTTGTATCGATACATGAATAAAGCCGGGTACTCTCCTATTGAGAATTTGTTGGTGGTGAACTCCTAGTAATAAGTGGATCATCACCATATTTTCCTGTAGTTTAAATGGGCACGATAAAAATAAATTGCCAGCGTAAGCATTATAATAAAAGTAATACATTCAAGATAATACGATATTTTTCAATGCTAAAGATGATAAGATGTGTTTCCATTGCTAATGGTAATGTGTTATAATTATTTAGAAAATATTCATAAACAATGAATGTGAATAACACCTAGTAGGTATAAGCAGTTGAATTTGAATACATTTTAACCCATCTTGCTGATAACATTTTCTTAGAATGTGCTAATGGCGCTATTCAGCTTGCATTTACTGCGTCTATTCCCAAATTTGACTCAATGCCTTACTGTTTTATAACAAAAAGTTTATTGAAAACCAATGATTCTTTTCTTTTTCCCCACCTTCGGCATTCGAGTATTACCGTCTGCAATATTCTAACGCTAACATTTAATCAATAATTTGACTGCGCAGGCGTAAAAATCCGAATCCACCCCACCAGCGCTTTCTAGTCGCGCTCTACAAGTGTGAAGATGGATATCAGTTAGCAGACCCGAATGCAGATCGATTGTTCTGCAGTGACAACAATTGGACGGGCAACCTGCCCCGGTGCCTCGGCGCGGGTGAAGTGCAACCCGAGACTCAAGGTAAGTGTGCCACTGAACTGATAACCAATAGTCCTTATGTAAACATTCCCACCCAGTGTATGTACTTGTAAAAGAAGAGAGACCGTTTTATCGTTTTCTCCGTCTAGGACAGATAAGCATTTGTGACAAACTAGGAATGGAGGGAAATCTCCTACTTTTAGAGTAAATTTTTCCACCGAATAATTCTCAAAATATAAGTTTGTAGCACGGTTGAGGACCCTCAGTCAAGTAGACTCGGTTTATATTTCGACTGAATAATTCGGTAGACTAAGAAGTTTCCGCTGGTAAACGATTTCTTGAACATGTACTTCGGTAAGCTTTCATTGTCTATTTCCTAATCAAACGACCGTTAGGTACGTACTGCCTGTACTACGTAGATGGAGATTGGTTAACATATTTCATTTTTTTAAATATTATGACGCATATTTTTTTAGCTTTTAATGCAAAACTACGCGAATTATTTAAAAACTTAGTAACCTAAAACATCTTTTCTTTCAAATTAACATTGGATAATAGAAGGTGTTATCAGAATATACATTTTTTCCATTAAAATTCTCTAAGCACGTTATTTAAAAGTAACAAAAGCAATTTTATATCAAAAACAACTTAAGCATGATCATTTACGCATTAAATACACCCCAGGAGAACGCTTGATGAGTTGGGATTTAGGGATGATAAAGGATTTAAAGCATTTTAATCAAAAGTAGGTCAAGTTCACCCGATCAGCTGGTGTGGCCAAGGACGAGAAAGTCGCGTCTCATCCTGCCCAAGTGAATTTGAATGCAACTTGCATGCTGATTTTCTCAGCTCAATTTACGTTATGAAATAAGACACTCTCGAAATACCGATATTCTTTACTTGTAGATAATTTTTCTTTAAAATCATAATGATTTCCTAAACCGAATTAGTGATTACATAAAAACAACCACTGAAATATTTTCGTACCTTTTCACTTTGAATAATAAGAGCCGATAATCAAAATTCGGCACTGGAAATTTTAGAACATTTTATACGATAAACTCCAATATTGTCTGCTTTGTAGAGAAGCAGTAGGAGCCATGTTCACACCCAAAGGAATCGATAGGTTTTACCGTGGAGAGATTTGAATATGATGCTGATTCTTTGGCACTTGAATTTCAATTACTTTGTAATTCAGAAGTGAAAATCTTGTTTTCGTGGAACAGTGCTCGAATAAAATTAAAGCTTAATAGCTTCAATTATTTCGCCTTATTGATTACAGGCAGATGTTAATTGTTATGTTTTTATTGCGTGGAATTGCGAGATTCAAGTTGGGTAATGTGGTACGAAGGACTCTGTAAGCCTTCTATGTCTCGGAAAGTAGTTGCAGGCTGTTGTTAAAATAAATATTTTTGTATTCTCTTGATACAACAAAATCCCAATTGCAGACGAAATCTCTAGAGTTATTATGGCATTATTTAGCGTAAAGAAAGGGTTTACGAAATAAGTATAGTTGGATATATATTTAATAAACGTGCAAAACATTAATAACTAACTTCTTATGTCTTCATACAGGATTTTGTGCGCGAAATGAATAAATAAAAGTATTCAACTTCAACACACTCAAATTTAACAGTAGCAAAATTGTTTTTTTTTAAATTACCGCGCCACAGTCCACGAGGTTAAAGCCAATTTGAAACACTTAGGCTGTTTATACCTTTCATATATTATTTTTATAAATTTCAGGAAACTGCGGGAGATGCCGCAACAGTAACTTTTAACGGAGGAGTGTTTCAAATTGGCTTTAACCTCGCGGACTGCGGCGCATCGCGCACGATTACGAACGCCGGTGACATTGTATGTACGGTGTTTCGTCACAACATCTTGTTCCTTTAAAAGCCCAAAAATTTCAGAGTTTAAGAGGACCCCGCGACACAAAAAATAGCCTAACTAGCTAAAGCACTCGGCCGGACATCGAGGGATCCGGGTCCGAATCCTGGTCAAGATGAATTATTTTTATCGTCTGAAATTGTTGCAATGAAATGTATGTTAGCGGATGACTCCGTTAAAAGTTACTCTTGCGGCATCTCCCGCAGAGCCTTGAATTTTTTTTTTTAATTACTCCATAAATCAGGCAATCATAAAGTTTCATATTCTTCTTCAATGCACGAAGTACATTTTAGAGATTCAGAGTACACCATTACTTACAAGAAAGGTTACTTAGTCAAATTATTTGTTAAATGTATTCACGGATATACATATTTTTATGTATCGATCATCGAATTGCACTGCGAAAGAGACTGCATTTCTCCAATTACATTTGGGAGAAGTGAACATTAATGCACACTTGTCCTATTATCCTTGTTTCGCTAGAAACAATTAGGTGTGAAAAAACGCTTCAATCCCTCTCTCCCATTCGGTAAGACCTGTGCTCATGATAAATCTCAATTCCACGATCAACATTTGCATTCCCGATCGGAAATCAAATGAATATGCTGAATAAATGCTCGACAATAAAACTCTTTCGTTTTACGACAGGTAAAGCGGGGACATAGTAATATAAAACTAATATCATATAATCAAAATCTCTTTAGTTTCTAAATACTCCTTAAATGCGAAATTTTATCTAAAACGGTTCGTGGCACGCGTCAAAAATAATAAATCTGAAAAGATCAGCAATCGCCGCTAGCAAAGGGAGGATAAAAACCGTGAGTTGGACTTGGCAGCGGGTGGTGCTCGAAATAATAGCCCTGTGCACCATGGCAAGACGCTAAGTCTAGTTGCAAATGAGAGATGAGGGTTTTGGATTCTCCTTGGAGACTCAGCTTCCTTCTTTCTTCAGGAGAAACGAGATAGAGATGGGTTTGGAGACCCCGCTTAAAGCTTCGTGAGACAAGTGAGTTCTTCTATATTCTCGGGATAAGCATGTCAAAGGGATGGACACGAGAGATTAAGGAGAAACAACCGGCCTACCTAAATCCACAGTCCCATTCGAAGGTCATTGTGTCACGCATAAAGCACTCGGCACGCGAAACCAAAGCCAGAATCAAAAAACAATCAAAACTTCACCGCCGGCGGAAAACGAGGAAATGGTTTTTATTTTATTTATTTATTTAATTTGTTTAGTACTCTCCGCCACTAGGGTGTGTGGCAGGGGATGATTACACACCAGGCCACCCTTGGCCCGAAACACCTAGCAGCAATTAGAAGCACAGTAAAGAAAGTGGACTGAAATTCTTTCACCCTGGACCTTCAGTTCCATTAATACCATTTCTTAACTAAAGTCTGGTAGAAGAAGATTTGGAGGAAGGATTTCCATATTTCTTAATGATAGCAAAAGGAATAAAAGGGGTCCAAAGGCATAAGCATATCTTTGAAATACGAGTTGATTTTTATCTATGTTTTAATGGGACTAAGCGAGCCTCGACCGAATCTCGACTACTCTTCGAGAATTTCTTTCATCAGCTGCCAATTATTTGGATTCAAATTCGCCGAAGCGAATTCAATGGATTGCCCTCAAATGACGTCACGCTGCTTCTGGCAGTTTTAAACCTAACCCTAAATGGTCGACACACTCCGTATGGGTAAGGTGAACCACCAAAAAATGATGTCATAGTGGATCCATATCCTCCTCCTCCACTTATTCCAGTTAAGAGTTCGTGCCTTAGGGTGATGATTCCAATTCGCGACGGACGTGGGCGCCGGGAATACAAAGTAAATTTGAATCCTCACCGAACGGAGCGACCGGCGCCCTCTCAACATTAACGAGAAAGCGAGAAAGACAATTACGGAAAATTCTGAGAGAGCAACATCAGCACGACAGAATGGAGAAGAAAACCCTTAACCTCTTACATCATACCGAGCTGTTTCATATGCCTGTCGCGAGGTAAAATCTTCATATTGAGTATGGTTACCATATGTAAGGCAATCTTCTCACCGATATTTCGGTCTGCTGTTACCCGAAGAAATTTGACACCTGGCTACTTTCCATTTTTGCACCGTTTCAGCTGTTACATTATTCAGGCACATAGCCATAAATTAATCAATATGGCAATCAAACCTATGTACGTAGCCATGATAATATAATACAATAATAATAATATTATGAACAGGGTTTTTGGTTAATCTAAAATAATTAAGAAGATGAGCATGTATGTATACTAAGTATCGTATATTCAGTACATACTTCCAATTTTTAGCCTCTTTTTAGCACATTATTAGGCTAATTTCTTCTTACAAAATTCTTTCCCCTGGGAAAGAATTTCAATTAATTTTTCCCACCCGAAAGACTAGACTTTGACGTGTCGGAAGGGCTCACACCTTCTGATGACTTCTAGAACTTTATACTGTCAAGGGCAATGATAATCGCTCTTGGCAGAATCACCCACGTCAGATGGGTTTTAGTCTTGCACGTAGAATTGGCCCGACGAAGTTGATCTTAAACTTTGAACCAAACTTCACTCAGAGTCTCCAGAACGGAATGCCTCTGTTGGCAACCCTAAAACGCATGTTACAGTTCAGAAAACGGGGGAGCATTGCTTTGTTCAGCCGCGCCCAATGCCAATCCCCTCAAGGACAATGAAGTTCCGTCTAGTTACAAAGAAATGTCCATTGGCTGCCCGAACGGGCAATTATAAACTGTCACGATGAGTGAAATCTCACCTTTACCGGTTGTAACATAAGAAACATATGGCATTGAAAAGAAATAAACATGGCTGAAGTGGAAGTGTGGTTTGTGAGAAGGAGAAACTTCAAACTAGGAATAAAATGTGAAATCTTAACCTAACAAGAAAGGAAAGCCGAGAGGGAACGGCTTTTAACAAACTAGTACAATTAAGATTGACATTATCAGTACTAAGTAGCAGAAAATTAAATAAAGGACAGCTAAATTCGACCCTTTTTCTGCCAGGAGCTTAAAAAAGGTTAACCTAAACTATAGCTAACCGAGAGGTTGAAAAAGAAATGGAAAAAAATCCAATGAAAAACTGCCCGCCCAAAGCATTCGATTTAGTATACGGCCGGCGTATACAGGGGGCACTTTGTTAACCAGAATATTGTTTTAGAAACCGTGAAGAGCACTCTTACCTTTTGCAGACACATTCGATGGGAAGGCAGCAGTCGACCCGTGCAAGTCCGTGGAGGCGACTGACGAGGGTCGAAGCGTGAGGAAGCGCTGTGATCACTCCTGCACCGTCGTCGACGGCGAGGCCGTCTGCAGCTGCTACAAAGGGTATCGCGTGGACTCAACGGACGGGAGGACATGCCGAGGTGAGTACCAAGCCCTGAATTCCAAAGTCGATGCCACATGTGAAATTGCGCGTCGTGGTTGTGTCCGCCTCGATGAGGATCATTTTGAGGCCCTGATCGTAGCGCCCGCAAAACTAGGGACGGTGAAGGTAGTCGAAAAGGTTGAGTCACCGAATCTCTCAAATCACTGAAAATGCAAAAAATAAATCTCTAGAATATCTATTTTGAGAGTATATATTATATTTTAAAAGAGTGTATAAAGCCTTTTCCTTTTGGATAGCTATCAGCATCCACGGTACAAAGTGTGTTAATAACTGTCTCCTTGATCTAATACCATATTCTTATGGTGCATGGATGGCGCAAAACCACGATTTCTCATAAAACCTCCTCACAATGGTTACATGATTTCCCATCTTTTGCATAACTGAGTCAAAAACGACCACATCACAAAAGGTATCATTTCACACTATTCATTACATAGCGTTTGGAGATACCTGGGTTGTGTAACTAGTGCATGTTTATATTGTGTGTGTTTATGCTTCTCCGGATTAATTATTAGTTATAATATACTGCAGTAAGGCACCTTCCGTTAATCCTGATACGAGATGCCAGCTATGTAATGAAAAAATGGCATTATATCTCACAAAGTAGGTAGAATATATCAGATAAAACCCTCATAGATATTATGATTAAGGCCATACTTTTTAATCATGTACAACGTAAAAACACTTACTTTTAGTCATCAGTGAAAGTGAAATACTCACATGAAAAGTTTAAACATTCTAAGTATGAAGTTGTATAGATTTCTGCTGCAAATGTATGGCTGTCAATGGTTTCACTCGACAATCATTCCAAGTCACTAACGTATCATGAGTTAGAAAACATTTTAGTGGCATCTCATTGATATGGAAGAAGAAAATGTTTGTCTCATTCAACTGAAGATTGGTAAAATAAAATATTTCCTTCTCTTTCGTTTGACCTGTATATATTCTTGTCTCCTCCCTGGCAAAGATATCGATGAGTGTGAAGAGGGTACGCACAACTGTGAAAGCTTATGCTCCAACCGACCTGGGTCTTTCAAGTGCAGCTGTCCAATTGGATTAAGACTGTCCGGAGACGACAAGACTTGTGTGGGTGAGAAAATTAAATATTTATTTCAGTTAATTAATGTCCTAAAACATTTTTGTTTAGAATGTTTACTCCCGCTATGATTAATTTATGGCTCAATTTAACTCGTAAAACACCCCAGAGATCATCAATGAATTCACATCGTTTACGAGAGAAAGGGTTGCCCAATTCTAGGCTAATTTGACGGGACTGGAGAGAATATCGATGTATATCTAGACAGGAATAATGTCATACGAAAAATCTGGCAGAAATTGACAAATTTAAGTCCTCAATCTAAGCCCCTAGAAGGGCTTTACGAAAGAGATGAAGGTAATAAGGTCAAAAATCGCAACACGAACATCGCATAGATATCGCAAACATCTTCAAGAATGGAAATTTGCTATTTTTGTATTGCTACATGATAAATAATCATCAGTTTGCACCCCTAAAATACGTTTGTTGCATCTCTCCACTTCAAAATCTCCTCAATCGTACATCAGCCTCATGCCTGTCCCGATGTGCCTGAACGTGCCTCAACCTCATTGTTGTTATACATATACACACACACACACACACACATATATATATATATATATATATATATATATATATATATATATATATATATATATATATATATATATATAAATTCACTGATAGTCATAACAAACACAGAAACCAAAACACACAAAAGAGGGACTCACTGGTTCTCGAATTTTCGGTGGTCCAACCACCTTTCTCAAGAGGAATTAGGAACAGAACTCTGTTCCTAATTCCTCTTGAGAAAGGTGGTTGGACCACCGAAAATTCGAGAACCAGTGAGTCCCTCTTTTGTGTGTTTTGGTTTCTGTGTTTGTTATGACTATCAGTGAATTTACATTACACGTTTGTGGGTTTTCCAAAAAAGTGTATATACTATATATATATATATATATATATATATATATATATATATATATATATATATATATATGTATGTATGTATTTATTTCCATGATTCATACGAGTAACTTCATGTGTTTACTCTTGGAGTATCCTTACTATGTTACTATCAGCAAAGGATTTTTATTTTAGGTGTCCCAGCATCGGTTTAGTTTCAAACGCAACATCTAGCTGAGCCAAAAGGGGATTCGAACGCCGGATCTTTCTGCTGATAGCCGACCTAACATCAGCCGTTGAATTAGCATTCTTATCGACTCTACTATCACTGCTCACTTAAAATTCTAACTAACTTTGTCCACGAGATGAGCTGATTGAAAGAGGACCGAATGATCTCAATTTCCCTTTATATATGTTCGTGCATACTACGCGTATATGTATACCTGTCCATGCATCTATCCTTAGTGATTACCCCACAAAGCCTTCGACGATTAATTTGGAATTCGTGGATCTAAATTTTATTTAATACTTATGACATATATGACAAATATTTCGTGCTTTTCTCGACGAATACCTGAAATCCAGATCAACTAGAGCGGGATGAACGAGGTGTGTGATTTATGTATTTAATTGAACGCCGGCAATCCTCTCGCTCGGCCTGAACGATCTCTTGTCGACTCTCCCGCCGCAGACGTGAACGAATGCCTCCTGAGGAACGGCCACGGCCCGTGCCAGGACACCTGCGAGAACACTCACGGGAGCTACGCTTGCGGCTGCGGCGGCATCCCGGGCACGCGCCTCTCGGCCCGGGATTCCCACTCGTGTGAGGACATCGACGAGTGCGAGGGCGGAGCGGCCGGCTGCTCCCACGGCTGCGTCAACACATTCGGCTCGGTCTTCTGCACCTGCCCCGACGGATTCCTGCTCGGCGGCGACTGGAAGACGTGCCAAGGTACGTGCCGAGGGGGAGGGGGGCAATGGCGACAGCGCCCACGGAGGCCCACTAACTCCCCGGGATGCGAGGGGGGCGTGAGGAGACCCGGTCCGACGGCGGCTATTAACTCCTCGGAGTGCGACTCGCGAGGACTGTGTCGCGAACGAGATCCCAGCCATAATAATAATAACGCAAACCAGTTCTCGAGCTCATTCGATTCAATTTTCTCACCCCGACGATTATTAGCGATTTCCGGGTTCCTTCCGTCTCGTTGCTTTAAACGTGCATTAATAGCAAAGAGCAAGTCCGTCATCTTACTCCCCTCCCTTCTCTCGCCTAGAGGGGTGCAATGCTCTTGGTTCACCTAAGGCACTGCCCTGCACCGAGGGGGGATTTCAGGATTTCTTTCAAGTGGCGCAGGCACATAGTGGGGTGTAGCTTACATTAACCTCTGAATAGCCAGGTGGGTTAGTCCAATGGGAATGCTCCCCCCTTGCTAACTCTAAGATCGTGAGTTCGAGTCACCCCTCGTCAGACATGGTGCTATGTAAAACTGGTCTCCTCCTGAGAAGCCTGATGTCAAAACAGAGCTGCTCATCTTGATCCCAGGGGTGGACGGACTATTAGAAACGCGTGAAGGGCAAACATTTGGAATTCAAACTCTACAACCATATCCTGTCTGCGTCACGGTTAGAAGGAAAATCCCTAAAGCAGTTCTGTCCCCAAAATGGAGGAAGCTTGGTTATTGCCAATATGTGACTTCACTCATTCTCGGTAGGAATCGGGGCAAACGAAGAACTAGTTCATGCAAGCTGAAGCTTCATGTGTTCGTGATAATATACCACTGTTTAATTCTTCCTGTTCTAAAAACTTTTTGCCTTCTGCATGATCAAGCATCCCCAAAGCACGTGAAATGCACGTAATCGGCTTACAAGTTTATTTTCCCATTTGGACCCGAAAAATATCAGAAGAATCCACACTGGTACACGTTATGTAATTAATTTGATAGGCCATTATTTCAAGGGGTTAAAAATTCTAGTGCATTAAATCAATTCATGTATTTTTTCCGTGTGATTATAATTTTCTATCGTCATGACTTTTCCATGCATATTTGTGGCCGCGATATTTTTTACTTCTCCAAAACAATACTGCTTCTCAAATAATCCTTGTTATGTTGCGAGAAACTTCACTTAAATCGAAAAAAAATCCAAAATGCATTTCAAAAATCGTGAAATAAATTTGAATGACCTAATCTAACTCGTCGTAACGACTCGGGTCTGACTTATCATTTTCGCGCATTTTTTATTTCAATCCTAACGCGTGAAATTCTTTCGCAGACATTGACGAATGCGCAGAAATGGAGGAGAGCGGATGGGAAAACGCGTGCGAGCACGGCTGTCTGAACACTTTGGGGTCCTTCAAATGCCTGGAAATGACGACGACCACAGAAGGGTCGCGGCGGGCGGACGAGGAGCGGCTTTCCGAGCAACGGGAGCAAGGCGCCGCGTCCAGGGGAGAGGAGCGGGGGAGCGGAGAGGATGGCTCTCTGAATGAGAATTCTGAAGACGAGGTAGGAGTTCACGGGGCGGAAGCGGAAGGGGACGAGGGGGGAGGAAGGGGCGAGGAAGAGTTAGAGCAGGAAAGGGAGGACGGAGCAGAAGAAGAGGAAGGGGAAGAAGGCGAAGAAGAGGACGAAGAAGGCGACGAAGAGGGGGAGGAAGAGGGAGAGGAAGAGGGCGAGGAAGAGGGCGAGGAAGAGGGCGAAGAAGAGGACGAGGAAGAGGGCGAGGAAAGTGACAAAGAGGGCGAGGAAGAGGATGAGGAAGAACCCGAGGAAGGGGAAAAAGAGGACGAAGCAGAGAATCCGAGCATAACAGTAGAGGAAAGAAAGGAGGAAGGAGAAAATTCAAAGACCGAAATGCCACTCGAGTTAAAGGTGGAAAGAGGAGAAAGAACGGATGAGGATGACAAGGAAGAGACACACAGGGAAACGGACCAAGAAGAGAAGAAGGAAGAGGGCCAAACGGAAGGCGAAAAGGTACAAGTACACGCGGAAAAGGCAACCGGGAGAGACAAAGAAGAAACCCACGAGATCGAAGTAACGGAAATCCCGAAGGTGACAACTGAGGAACACACACTCGACCGAAAAATCGACGAAAAAGAAGGAATGAGCACTGAAACTAGCAGTGACCACGGCAGCCGTAAGAGTTTGGAAGCTACGACGGAAAGTCCAGAAACCGCAGAAAGTGCGGAGGGAGCTCGAACGAAATCCAGTCCGGGAGACATGATTAGCGGAGGGAGAGAGTCGGAGGTGGAAAGGGAAAATGGAGGAAATGAAGTGGGCGGTGGACAGGAGGACGGCGAGAACACGGAACATGAATCGGAAGAAGGGAACCGGCGGGAGGGGACGGAGAGACGAAGCGGAGGAGAGGAAGACGAAGTCGACGGGGGAGGAGAAGGGGAGGATGACGAAGAGGAAGAGGACGAAAAGGAGGAGGAGAATGGAGACGAGGATGAGGAGGAAGGCGAGGAGGAAGGCGAAGAGGAAGGCGAAGAGGAAGGCGAAGAGGAGGAAGACGAGGGACGCGGGGGGCCGACCGCGTGGGGCGAGGACAGCCCCGTGGGGGAGAATGATGGGGAAGGGGAAGAGACGAACGAAATCCCGACGGGAGCGATCAGCACGGGAGATGTGCCGGATGCGGGAGGTTTGGCGCCGGTCGAAGGGGGGGAAGCGGTCGACGAGTCGGTGGACAGCGGAGAAGACGATGGCGACACAACCGAGGAATCGAACGAAGTAGAGGGCGACCGGGAGGAGCCAAAGCCCTTCCGGATTCCGCTGCTCTGCCACGCCGGATACCGGAAAGTTAACCGGACTGACGTGGAAGACGGATACACCATCGAAATATGTGAGGGTAAGTCTTGAGGCTTCCACCTTCTTTGCTATAGTTCACCCGAACCAAGGCACTCTTCATCCCGGCAGAGTGGGTGCTGATAATTGAAACGTCTTTTAGGACTAAATTAAAACAACATCCAAACTATCTGCTTCCGAAAATAATGATTGTGTTTTGTCTTGATAATCAGTTGCATTGGCAGCCAACTACTCAAGTCGAATTTTTTTAAAACTTTTCCAGTTATTTCCTATAATGACGAACCGTACCCAGATAAATTCTTTACAAGCAGCCATTAGTATTAACCTTTTAATGAGATCAATTACATTATTTTTTCTTCTGCAAAGCATTCAGCTCGCTGAAAATATCACTCGGTCAATCGCCTCAAATGTTTAAAAATAAAATAAGAGTATTCGCATCCATGGCCTCCATTCACGGTCCTCGCCGCGTTTCCTGAGATACTGCGAAAATTCCTTGTTGTTGTGGTGATTGGATGGCCTAGTTCACAGGATATGCATGGAAATGACAGATCGGGCTTACGAGATGACCCGTCAAATTGTGCCACAAAAAAATCCGGAGAACAAAGTAATAAATTAATTACCATTGATGAAAAATATGTAAATGACAGAAAATTAAGCAAATGGCAATATAATTACTCTTTTTAGCTGTGATCCATACATTAATTTGGTGAGTTCGCTTAATATTTTCCATTCAAGGAATAGTTTACTACGATATTCAAGTTCAAACTCATTTAAGTGAAATTTTTACATCTCCACCAAGTGAAATATTTCAACGTTCACTGTCTGAGTTCCATTATTTCCCATTTTCTACAAATTCTCTATTTCTTCGCGATTTGCAAACTTGTCAAATACCCAACTTATTAATTTTAATGCCTCTTGAAAAGTCTTGAGGAACGAATTAGGCCCAAATTTGAAATATAATCCACATAATTCATTAAAAATACGGTTTAAAAGTGAGTAAAATTATTTTTTGCCCTCTTATATTTTTTCTGGCAATTAGATTTTACAAATTTAGGTGACGTATCTTGAATTATTTTTTTCTCTCCTCACAGATATAAATGAATGCCATGAGGATGAACACGGTTGCTCTGGAATCTGCGTCAATACCCCCGGAAGCTACCACTGCACTTGCGCAGCAGGGTACGTCCTCGAAGAAGAAACAAACGCGTGCGAGGACATAGACGAGTGCTCTGATGGCCATGGGTCTCCCACGAATGTATGCTCTCACCAATGTATCAACGAGATAGGTAGCTACCGATGCGCTTGTCCAGAAGGATACTCTCTCGCCCCGGGGACAGGGAACTGCGAAGACATCAACGAGTGCAATGCAGGGTCCAACTGTTCCCACGTCTGCATCAACATCCCAGGAAGCTACGATTGCGACTGCCCAGAAGGTCTCGAGTTGGCGGAGGACGTGACGAACTGCGAAGACGTTGACGAATGCCAACTCGGAACCACAGTGAATTGTTCTCACTCTTGTGTCAACACTTATGGTAGTTTCAATTGCGAATGTCGAGAAGGCTTCATACTACGTGATGACGGGGCAACGTGCGATGATATTGATGAGTGTAAAGTCGGTAATCCATGCGATCAAGAATGTTCGAATACTTACGGTGGGTTCCACTGTCTTTGCCGCGATGGATACAAGCTATCAAAAGACGGAAGAACATGTGAGGACGTGGACGAATGCAAGGTGTTTCACCCCTGCTCGCATGACTGTTTAAACTTTGAGGGTGGATATTCTTGTGAGTGTCCCGAGGGATATACTTTAAAAAAGGACAACAGGACTTGCCAAGATGTTGACGAATGTCAAGAGACAAATGTAATAGATCACATGGAAAATGTCGTAGTAGCCTCCGGGGATTGCAGCCACATTTGCGAAAACACTCCAGGAAGTTACGTCTGCAAATGTCCCGAGGGATATGACCTCAAGGAAGATGGAAGAACTTGTGAAGATATTAACGAATGTGACCCCAGTGACTACCTGGACAAGTTTAATTCGTCGTGGGAGTATGACGAAGAGGAACGCGGAGAAGCTTCGCTGAACGGTCCGTGTTCCCATATTTGCGTCAACCTACTCGGTCACTTCCGATGCGAATGTCCGACCGGGTACATTCTCTCGGCTAACCAGAGGACTTGCGACGACGTGGACGAGTGCATGAAGGACAACGGCGGGTGCTCCCACCTGTGCGCCAACTACGAAGGCTCGAGAGAGTGCGCCTGTCCACAGGGGTATCATCTGGCGGAGGACGGAAAGACATGCCTCGAATCCGACCTTTGCAAGGACTCCGCGGATAACGGCGGGTGCTCTCACGAGTGCCACAACCTCTTCGACGGAAGAGGCGTGCGGTGCGGCTGCCCCCAGGGCCTCCGACTGGCAAGCGACGACAAGTGGTGCGAGGACGTGGACGAGTGCGCCGCCCAGGGCGAAGGGAACTCCTGCTCCCACGCGTGCGTCAACACGCTGGGCAGTTTCCGGTGTGAGTGCCCGGAGGGGTTCCGACTGAACCAAAACGACGCGAAGACGTGCGAGGACATTGACGAGTGTGCCACGGGCAGCGGAACGATCTGCGAGCACGGATGCATGAACATGCAGGGTTCCTTCGTGTGCACGTGTAAAGCGGGTTATCGTCTGACGGAGGATGGCAAATCTTGCGCCGACGTGAACGAGTGCCTCGAGAACAACGGTGGATGCTCTCATCAATGTATAAACACGGTTGGTGGGCACTACTGCACTTGCCCAAAAGGATTCGTGAGGGAAGGGAAGGGAAAGTGCGCTGACGTCGATGAGTGCGCCGAAGATAATGGCGGATGTTCCATCGTATGCCACAACACACCTGGAAGTTATAGATGCGCGTGTCCGAAAGGCTACAGGTTGAATCGAGACGGAAGGACATGCGAGGATGTCGACGAATGTAGCGAAGAAAATGGAGGTTGCGCTCACATTTGCATTAACACTATTGGGAGTTTTCAGTGTGATTGTCGAGCTGGATTCAGACTTTCAAGAAGACGGTCTTACAGCAGAGACAAATACACTAGGCTCCAAAATCACCGTGGTAGGCACATGCACTCACGGTACTGTGAGGACATTGACGAGTGCCAGAGGAACAATGGGGGTTGCTCTCACATGTGTATTAATACTCATGGTAGTTACAGGTGTTCTTGTCCCAATGGTTTCAAATTGAATATTACTTATGGAGAAAAATTGTGCAGGGATATAGATGAGTGTTCATTTGGTAAGACATTGTGTTCCCAACGTTGTGTCAACACACCAGGAAGTTATGAATGTGCATGCGAAAATGGTTACAGGCTTATTGATGGATGGAGGTGTGAGGATATTGATGAGTGTGACGAAAAAAATCCCTGTGCTCATAGCTGTGTAAACACCCCTGGTAGTTACCGATGCATTTGCCCAACTGGTTTTAAACTAGAATTCAATGAATGCCAAGACATAGATGAATGTAAGACACAAAACCTTTGTTCTCACGGATGTGTCAACACATTAGGAAGTTATCATTGCAGCTGCCCCATTGGTTTTTCAATTAATGGAACAGAGTGCATTGATGTTGACGAATGCACCAGGGACTCCCCTTGTTCTCATGGTTGCACAAACACCCATGGGGGATATCACTGCACTTGCCCAAATGGTTATGTTGTTCGAGGTAATACATGCTATGACATCGATGAATGTAAAGAGGACAGTCCCTGTTCTCATGAATGCATCAATACTCCAGGTAGTTACAAATGCGAATGTTCTCCTGGATATCGTCAGATTGGAAAGATTTGTCAGGATATTGATGAATGTGATGAGTATAATCCATGTGGATACCACTGCAAGAACACACCTGGAAGTTACCAATGCATGTGTCCAAGAGGCCAAAGATTACATGGCAAAGAGTGCAGAGACATCAATGAATGTATGGAAGAGAAACCATGCTCTCATGCTTGTGTCAACACCATTGGCAGCTATCGATGTAGTTGCCCATCTGGATACAGACTCCAGGGTAAGACATGTTTGGAGGCCAGGGAATGCCCTAAAGGAATGCGGTCTAAAGGTGGCCACTGTGTAGCTGAGGGATGCCCCATGATGGCTTCACCTCCATGGGGTGAATTGCATTGTTCTCCAGAGGTTCCACTAGGATCAGTTGGGAATCATTATGGGATCGGAACACAATGTGTTGTGAGGTGCCGCCTAGGATTCAAGTCTGTGACACCCCCTTCTGTGATGCTGTGTACCTCAGAAGGGACATGGACAAGTGAAACAACCACAGGTCTCTCTTCAAATGGGAATGACACATGTATTCGTAAGTACAATATTTAGACACTTAAGACTTCTTTCTTAGAGAAGCAATAACATTTTCTTTCTATTAGAAAAACATTTTATAATGGATGGAGGATTAGAGAAAATCAACCTAACCTTCCCTTTTAACACCTGCCATTGCTCACACCCATAACAATTTAGTATTTTATGCCTTCATATATGCATTTTTTCTCTTGCTGGAATATCATCAAATTTGATTTTCTTCAAAAGCAAGAACAAAATATTTTTTTTGGTGAAGAACAGCTTGAAAAATAACTTTAAATATTTCCCATAGATGCAGTGAATTAATTTCTCACACAAAGTGACTATGCTCTTCATGCACAAGAGAAGTGGGAAATGATGAATCATTTATAGCATAATTAAATTAGAGGGGATATGCTAATCTTTACTGACAAGATGAAAAAATCTATTTCAATTTTCATTTATGTTAATTGTGTACTTTTAATAATTATTATTTAATTACTCATGCAAAAAACAATATGTGACTAGTGCTTCAAAGGTAAGATATATATATATATATATATATATTTATACACCAGCCACACCGAGTTTCTCACCTCATGCCTGTCCTTAGGAATCGTTCCCAACGGTCTAGTCATTTCCCTACCTTTATCTGCTGCCCCTCCTGAAATCCACCCGCAACTTAATGCATTCAATTACCAAAAATCTTTAGAATATGCCCACCTTATCCTTACCCAGTACCAACAAATTCGTGAACAACACATATCAAACCTATTTTCTCTCTTCAAAATAATTTCCATGACTGCTCCTCACCTAATTCCAAAACTAAACGCCATAGCTTCATCTGCCCTACGTTCCCTCCAACAGAAACGGCAACGTCTCCTTACAAAATTGTCAAATCTATGCATTTCTTTCTTCCAAGTGGGTCTCAAACTTCCGCACTCTTACTCTTTCCCACCTCCTCCTCCCAAACCAGCCCCACTCTTTCAATACAAACCCGACCTCCAAAGCATTTACAACCTCCCCCCTCCTCCCAAAGGTCCTCCGGTTTTCCCCAGGCGCCAACCACCACCGAAGGGTTCCAACACTTCCCCCCCCTCCGACAATTCTCATGACATTGTGAACCTTTCCAACACCAGCCTGTCTGAGAACGAAATTTCCGTACTAAGTAAAGGCCTATCCTTCTCTCCCACACCAAAAATTAACCAAATCAATCTACTCACCGACACACTCAATTTCTGCCGAAACCTTCGTTGGTGCGCATTTTGGAAATCGCAAAATAACTCTTCGAGTCAAATTAAAACCAAACCCGCACTCAATAAATTCCGCCCGGCCTCCACTCATGAGCTAAAACCCCTACCTAGTAATCATCCCGTGGAAATATTCATACGCCTCCTTCTCCAAAAAGTTTCGAATAAATCCTTCACACAATCTCTAAAACCAAGAAATAACCTTTCCACAAACAAACGTCATGCCCTTAAAACCCTACAGGCCAATCCCAACATCGTGGTCACTACCGCCGATAAAGGCTCCTCAGTCGTAATTTTAAACACCCAAGACTATATTTCCAAAGCCCTCAGTCACCTCAACGACACATCCACCTATACCACTCTCTCCGACAACCCTACTCCAACCTTCCAAAAGGAAATTCGGTCTTTTCTCCTCCAATTTGGAACAGAAGAAGGCCTCACCTCCCAAGACATATCCCTACTCTCACCCCCAAACCCCAGAACACCCCAGTTTTATCTCCTCCCAAAAATACACAAACCCAACATCCCCTGTCACCCTATAGTTTCTAGTTTCAACTCTCCCACGGAAAGAATCTCCGCATTCCTTGATTACCACCTACAACCTATCGTACTCTCATTGCCCTCCTTCACGAAAGACGCGTATCACTTCCTCCACCATTTAAACTCTGTCTCCATTCCCTCCACCTCCAACCTGCTTATGGCCACCATCGACGTCACCTCCCTCTATACTTCTATTCCCCATGCAGAAGGCCTATCCTCCCTCCGACACTATCTTTCTCTACGCCCCCCACCCCAGTGCCCCTCTACCAAATTTCTCCTCAATCTCGCCACTGTCGTCCTGACCAAAAATGCATTCTCTTTCCAAAACTGTTTTTATCTCCAAACGAAAGGCACAGCGATGGGAACGAGGATGGCGCCATCGTACGCCAATCTCTTCATGGGCCACCTTGAAGAGAATTTCCTTTCACAGCAACCCTTCTAACCTCTTTTCTTGGTCCGCTACATTGACGACATTTTTATGCTCTGGACACATGGCTCTGATTCTCTTGACAATTTCTTATCGGCCTTAAATTCTTCTTTCACTGTTAAATTCACTTCTTCCATTTCAGACTCCACCATCACCTTTCTTGACACAGACATCTCAATTCACAATAACAAATTCACCACTTCAGTACACATCAAAGCCACCAATCATCAACAATATTTACACTATACTAGTAGTCATCCTTCTCATACCAAACGCTCAATTCCCAACTCTCTCTCTATCCGCGGACATCGGATTTGCAATACCACAGCTAGCCTCAACAAATACCTCCACAATCTACACCATGCACTCCACAAACGCAGAGAAGCTCCTACAGGATAAAATCTACCGCTCCACCCGACCACACACACCACAGAATAACAACCCCACATCTGACGCTGGACTCAACCTTTGCACAACCTATTTCCCCGGATCCCACAGACTGAAAACCATTCTTAAAGAACTTTATCCTATATTACATGACAATGACGCGACCACAGCCTTACTGCCCCAATGCCCCTCTGTCGCTTACAGACGACCAGCCAATCTCAGAAACCTTCTGAGATCCACCAACCCTTTGACACCCCGCCCTGACAAATTTCCACATATTTCCCCTACCTGCAATCGCCCCCGATGTAAAACATGTCTCCTAATCAGATCTGCTCCCCTCTCCCCACATCCCCTCATTGTCCCTTCACTCCGTTCCCACACTAATTGCCTCTCAAAAAATATTATCTATCTTTTGTCGTGCAAACAATGCACCTCATTCTACATAGTCGAATGCATTACCCCCTTATCCATCCGAATGAACAATCACCGCTACTCATGTAATTCTGCTTCACTCTCTTCTCTTCCTATCCCTTTACACGCAAGTTCACACAACCTATCATTTGACGAATGCTTTTCCCTAACAGTTCTAGAATCCCTACCCGATTCAGCCACCAACATAGAGGTGAGAACTCGCGAATCCGCATACATCCTATATTTCCGATCCTTTAAAATTCCCACCCTTAACCGCCATCTTTAATTTCTTTCCCAACAGTTCCTAAACCTTCCGCCCCCCCTCCCCTCCCCAGGCACTCTTCCCTCAAAACCTCTCAGTCTGACCTGAAGAAGGCCTCGGAGTAGGCCGAAAGCTTAAATCATCTACAGTATGAGTGTCATTTTACGTGTTATCTGTTTTATTCTGTGTTCTATTGTGCCGTCCAAAAGTTATATTGCTCTCGTGAGTACTTCCGCATCATCTATATATATATATATATATATATATATATATATATATATATATATATTCAAACTTGAAAATCCCGCCATACGGCGTTTATATGCATACACTAAAGTGATGTTTCTAATTTGTAAACTTCAGGTTACTGTCAGTGGTTTTGAGAAGGCGATAACGTAAGTTCCATACTACTCACATATTAGTTTAAATGCATCGTAGCACCACAGTACATATCACTTTGAAATTAATTTTTCTTTGACACTTCATTTTATTGATAATTAAAAATAAATAAATTTTATCAACATAACGTATTCTACCAAATATAAAATTCGAAAGATTTTACATTTAAGTAACATTATTGGAAAGATGATGAAACAGGATTTCATTTTCTCTTATGGCAGTATAGTAGGTCCTTGACTTTGATAATAATGCTCTATGAATTGAAGTATACACATTTTTGGTGATTTTTTTAAATAGCATTTCTTTTTTTATTAAAATGGGAATACATAACTGATAGAAATCGCTACCTACATCATAGTCATGAATGAGAATTTTTGTGACACACCATCGCATGATTATGACAATTTATGAAATACCTTTACTACAATGAGTAGGCTCTTGTAATCACAAGAACCGGAACTACATTACTTGCTTTATATATTGTGTGGAACTTTACTAGAGAGCAAACCTCAGACTTCCTTCTTTATGCCCTTTCAATTCCTGCCCATTGTGGTAGAGTGTTGATATACTGTAAATCACATCGTATAAATTATAGTTTGAAACAGTGTTGGATTGCTGCAAGTGACTATTGATAAGCATGTTCATAAACAGCAGAATGTATAGATTAGTATTCCCTCTCAATCCATTATGACCTACAATCTCAAATCAACTAATCCAACTAATCTTGCAATGAGCATTGAGCACAATGGTTGGATAAGAAGATGTGACCATAGTCGTTAAGGTGATAGCAATTGTGGTTTAGAATATACAGGTAATTCTGGCCCATCAAATATATGATAACACATACATAAAAATTTTCTTATTAATATGGTCACCAATTTCTATTTTCTAACTGTATTTTTACTTCAGTTTTAAATACTAAAACTGTTTAACTGGGATTTGAATTAAATTTTTATCAAATATTAATAATATTAAACAATGTTACCTTAACTAAATTGAGTGGATATCATGTGACATCAGATTATGGAGCATCTGAGATATGGTGCATATTTGAAATAATTTTCAGATATGTTTGTAAGTATAAATTCAAATAACTAACTTTGAGGAATAATGTGCCAATGGCTATCAATTTGGTCCTTTAATTACTGGAAAAAATGTGGATAGTAAATGTAAACTTACCTCAACTCCTCTTATTCTTCTCAAATATTTCCTTTTCTCTAGCAATGGCTTGCCCTCGTTTGAAGCCACCTTTGCATGGGCGCCTTGTTCCCGAGACTTGCTCATCAGGAAAAAGTTTCCAAGGCCAAAGGTGCATGGTCATTTGTCGACAGGGATATCATGTGACAGCAGGAGACCCTGTTTTGACATGCAGCTCCACCAATAACATTAGCACACCATACTGGTCTCCAGCTGCAACCACGCGGTGTGTAAGAGGTGAGATTCTAAAATACAAGAAATGTGTCATGTTGAGAATTATTTGGAATCTAAACCCATGAGTCATAGGGCTTTACCCAGTACATTTAACTTACCATCCTAAATTTCCTTGCAAGATGCAGCTCAGAACATATTTTGTCCATCAAGGGTTTCATCAAGCATTTATGTAAGTGTGATTAACATTAATTATCAGCTATAGACTAGGGAGGTATTGAAATTAGTATTTGAGCCTTAACTTTAAACCATGAACTTTGGTCAAATGTCCTCTATAGGAAATAGTTTTTCATTCATATTCTTTATGATGTTTCTCATGTTCATAAAAAGACCAAATGTGAATGAAAGTTTTAAAGAAAAATATTTCACTATGTGTAAAGAATTATTTTCATGGTTTATCTCCATTTAATGGCTATCAATGTTGGTCCTTTAATTACTGTAAATATAGTAAACTCTTGATTACCTGGGCTAATGGATGCATGATGAAGCATGGATAATTGAAAAGCATGAATAACTGAAATATGTGGAAAATATAGTCTTTATATAAACAGATTATACAAAGACTCTTCTTTTTCATTCCTTGTGACTAATTCATGTATTTTCAGTTTTACTTCCAGTTTTACAGAAATGGAAAGTCTACCCTTTTCTGATTTTCAACCATTTTATAAGGGTGTAAATATAGTTTTACTGGAACATGGAAATATTATCAAGTGAATAGCAGAACAGAAAGTGTGGATAGTACAAAAATATTTAATTTAAAGAAGTAAATACTATTGACAACACTTAAAACTTTTCAGAAAGGTCAGGTGCTTAAAACTCTATTTTGTAAGAAAAGTATATTGAAATTTCAAAGTATTTTAACTATCTCTATGATGGTAATTTAATTAAAATTTGGAGGTCCTGGGAAGAGAATAGTGCAGATAATCTACACAATAAATAAAATATGACTAGGTTAATTTTAGCAATATCTAAATTCATTCATAGCTGCATTGAACCTGCATGTAATTTTCATCATTTCAGATACACTAAGGCCATTCATCCAATGTCCTCCCAATATGAAATTGAATCTTCCTGGGCAGCAACGCACAATGCATGTCAGAATACCACAGCCAAAGTCAAATATGGAATGGTCAAGGTTAATAAGTATATGAATAATTATTATTTCATTTTTTTGCCACAAATTTAATGGCTTAGTATAATGTCCATTTTGAATTTCTTAATTTTAAAAAATCATGTTTTAAGCTTTGAACTTATTAACCACCAAAATGCCACAACTGGAAGATTTTTTTATAATTAAGTAGTTAAATTAGCTATTCAGGAGTTTGACTCATCAAGTTTAGAAAACCCCAATGTCTAGTAAGAGGAGAAATTTTACATTTACCATATATGAACTTAATGTTTTGGAATCAACCTGAGATATTCAATAGAAAACCAATATTCAGTTGCTTGTCTATGTCAACCCCTAATCAATTATTGCCTTTCTAGAGAGTTAAAGATTAACACTTCTGTGTCAGGAAGGCAAATTCAAAGAAAAGTTTATCATTGAAGTTTATGATTGATGACTTGCTTCCTGTGATTAAATTCTGGAAAATATTTATTAATCAATAAATTTCATACAATAATAAATTTAATTCATTACTGTATGTATATGATCATTTTTAATATCCTTAGATTAATGCAGAGTTATTAAACAGCCACTTCCCACTTTATTAGAATGAATGTGATTTTTCAAGAATCTACATAACATATAGAAGAATTGACAGTTCTCTGAAGTCTGTTTGTATGGTTTAGTAATATGTATATGGTCCCCAATATTATGCAAAGACATTATAACCTTAATGCATGAATTTCACAGGGTAAAATTCATTTTCTTTTACTGAGATTCAAACCCAGATCCCTGTGTGTCGAAGATCATTGAATTGAATGAGTATTCAGAAGAGAAATAAAAGTATGGAAACATGCTACCTAATACATTATTAATGAATTTTGGGAACCCATTAAGTATGTCAAGGGTTTGCTGACACCCTTATCTTTAGCTATCTACAGGTCTAAGAATTATTTACTTCAGAATTATTTTAGTCGTTATTTTTTAGAAAGGGAATGCTGTATTCATGAAATTTCTTCCACAACTGCAAAGTTGTTCATAGTTGTTTTAAGACGACTCCAAAGTTTCTGGGTTGCTCATGTGCTGATTCATAACACTGAATGACAGTTTTACCAGCATTACAGTCAGCATCTTCAGGTCTGAAGTGAGATCCTGAATATACTGATTCAAGATACTTGAACTGAGATCCTTAAGGCCTGAGCATTCCAATGGAATGCCAACAAAATGAATAAACACAAAATCCTTGGAGTCAATATCTTCCAATGGCAGATAAATTATTCCATCCTATCCAAATCTATCCATTATTTGTATCATCTGCTTAGGCTAATTAAGCAGTATTTAACAAAAGAATTCATTGACTTAAGAACTAATATAACTTTTAACTTAAAAACTAGGTTCATTTACAAAATTTAATGAGGATTGTATTCCAAATTAATGGTTATTTTAAAAAACATTTCAGGTATATAGATTCTGTACCACCATGGGGTAAACATCTGGAAGCTGAACTACCCCCTGGAACAACTATTGTGACCTTTTATGCCCGTAGTCCAATGAGTAACGTGACAGCCATGTGCAGACTATTTATTGAAATTTTAGGTAAAGTGCAATCAATTAAAATTTTACAAATATTATGAATGATTTAAATTGAGTGAGCTGTATGAGTTAAATTGAGTATTAATCAAGGTGGAACAATGACATACTATTATCATTGTGATCAAGACTACTGAATTTGTAATTAATTTTTGTAAAGTATGTCTATTTATCACAATATATACTGAAGGCTATTTTCAGTCAACATACATTCTCAGATTACAGACTACAACAGTAGCTAGATTTCAGAATTCCTTCATTTTAAGAGAAGTGAATTTCTATGCCACTGTCTCCATAACATGAATACTTTTGTAAAGCTAAATATGAAGAGAAAACAAAGCTATGGTTCACATGGTAATTGGTGATGAATTACAAAAAGGTCCCTGGAATTAAATAAAATCCATTATTTACAGAAAAATTATATACATCAGTTATGGCACAGCCATCTCATAATGCAGGTCTTAATGACCCACCCGTAACCCTACAGTATAGTCAGGGTGCAGGTTAGATTAAATTTTTGACATAAACATTAATTACAATGCACTATAACTCAAAATTTGTTACTAGAAAGCAACAAGATTAAAGTACATATCTATTTGGCATCTGTGGAAACTTTTACTACTGTCAACATTGCAATTACATTTTCTCAAGGAAAACAAATATTTAGGCCTAATAATTTTTTAATTCATTGACAACTCTTCACATTTAGTTCTTTCATTAAAGAAACAGATATTTGGAGAGATCTTTTAGGTTTAGGTTCAGTTTATTTACTGACAAATTCATTTGACCCACATAAACAACTAATGAATTTGCTCCAGTCTTCATAAAATGCCTTTTGTCCAATCAGAAAAGGCCGTTACAAAATAAGCTTTGCAATAATATTGGAAACTTATTTTCATTTGGAACAAATTGTATCTAAAAAAATAAGTTTAGATAGCACTCCATTTTTCATTATTTTCTCTTTGTTGAATTCATTTTTTGGTAGATTTGGCACCATAACTCCTCTCCACTCATCCAAATTTCAAGGGTCATTTTTCTAGATTCCTTGAAGTTTTTTGTTTTAATTTATACGTCATTTCTTCTTTGCATCTCAGATTTAGAAGCACCAACTGTTTCCAACTGTCCTCGATCCTTTGAAATTCAGCTGGAACTTGGTGAAGTATCAAAGGCTATATTCTGGGATGAGCCAATTTTTAAGGACAACATTCAAGTAAAGAGTGTACAACAATCAAAGGTAAACTTTTAAAGGTAGCACATTAAACCACAAATTTAAGCAAAAAAAAGGCGAAGTTTTTTTAACTGGGGTGGAAAGGGGTGACAGGAGCACAGTGGTGGATGCAGTGTGAGGATATGTATAGACTTTGATTGGAATTGATAGACAAGTATTTTCTTCTATCAATATTCAGAAGGTACTGAAAAATATTTCAAGCTCTTTTATAAATTGGTTTAATCAATTCAATATTGAAGTTTTCCAAATGTAAAAATTTTGAAAAGAATTATTTAACATAATATTGGCTGAACTATCAATAAATTATTTATCACATTAAAAAATACTGCCAATATACTCTTGTATCCTTTACCAAACACCTACTACTGGGACCATACAATGGTATACTCCAAAAAGTAGCAAGGTACTGCTAACAATGGCCTGCTAAAGGGAAGAAAAACTCCAATTTCAGCAGTGGAAAATTTTCTTGCAGTTGTTCCAATCAGGTGTTTTGTGACAAGCATTCTTAATTTAGACTTCTTTCCACCTATGAGAATGTCCAACTGTGAACTCCTTTCCTTAGGAATAGACTAATTTTAGGTTTCTCCCAATCCCTCTCCCTCATTAAATTCATTTTACACCAAATAAACACCTACCTAATAATAAAATTGACTTTAGCTTGGTTCTTAGGACTTCTATGCTAAGGGTCTAGGTTTGAATCATAGCAAAACTGATTTATTCAAGGGTATTTTCATCCTTACTTGGCTACAGTGAGGAGGGGACTTCAAATATAGCTCTCCGTCCATCAGTAACAAAAATTAATTAGCTATGAGCTCTTCATGTGTTCTGTTAAAAGTAGGCTAATTCCAATGCTATTTCCCCCAGACCCTTATTTTTCACCTTAAAATCTATCTCTGATAAATATGCATATATCCAGAATGGCTTATATTACCTCAGCCATTCAACAATTATTAGATAAGTGATGGTTTATGTAATCATTAGTAAAGATATATAATCAGTAGAAGGTGTTCTGAGTCTGATAATATTTTTAAGCACTTACAAAACAGACAAACCAATTCTTGAATAGTAAAAACTAGTATTTTATAAATAGGAGAGTGTATTTGGCATGTATACTCAACCAAAACCCTGAATTTAAGGTTGTTCACAAGGGTAAACACTTGATCTTTGTGTCATAGCATCCAGGAGAATTCCTGCCAATTGGAATTCATCGTGTGACATATGCAGCCACAGATGAGAGTGGAAATACAGCTCACTGTCATTTTGTAATCCATGTTAAAGGTAAGATTAGGTTATGTATTTTATTTCTGGCATCCATTTATGGGTCAACTCGGGGTAAAATTTTGAAAATGAATTGCAAATTCCGAATGAATGAAAAAAAATCATATCTTTCATTAAATCATCTATGATATATAAATATTTAAATAAACCATATTTTGGAGACCCAAATTTTATTGGTTGCTATTCATGATATCTCTTTTCCATACTTGGTTTTCTTAAGAATCAAATAATGCGAGGAAAATCATAATCTTCCTATACTCGGAAGCTTGTTCATTTGTGCCAGATATGTGTAAGTGATATTTTTATCTTACATTTCAATGTTAAGAGGTGTAAGGCAGGGTTGCCCATTATCACCGATGCTGCTCAATGTATATGTGGAGGAACTGATTAAGGAGGCTTGGGAAGAGTTGGAGGTGGGAGTGAAAGTCAGAGGGGAGTTTGTAAAATCAATTAGGTTTGCTGATGACCAGGCTTTGGTTTGTCAGTCGGCCAAGGGGTTGCAAGCATTGCTGAGTGAATTGGAAATTCAGTGTGATAGATATGAGAGGAGAATTAATATTAATAAAACAAAGGTTATGCGATTTTCCAGAAAGAAAAAGACTAGCTAAACATTAAAATAGGAGGGGAAAAAATAGAGCAGGTATTACAGTTTATGTATCTCGGAAGTGTTTTGGACCAACTCGGTCAAAGTAGTAGGGACGTAAGGAGAAGAATTCCGCTGGGCAAAGAGGTTTCTCAAGGAAGAGGGAGTTGATGATGGGGACGTTGAGTAGGGAAGTAACGAAAACTCTTAAAAACTTTTTTTCGGAGCGTAGCTATGTACGGAGTAGAAATGTGGTCGCTGAAGCAGGAGAATAGACGTATATTGGAGGCTTTTGAAATGTGGGTGTGGAGAAGAATGGAGAAGGTGAAATGGACAGGAAGGAAAACAAATGAGGAAGTACTACGGATGAAGGTCGAGGACAGGGGTTTGTTGAGAGAAATCCTATGGAGGCAGGAAAAATGGATGAAAGGCATATTGAGTGGCAGTGGTATGTTGAAGATGGTAATAGAGGGGAGAATGTTAGGCAAAAGAGGGAAGGCCAGGAATGGGATAGGGATGTTGGATGGGATGAAGGGAGGAAAGCAGTACACAGAGATGAAGAGGGTCTTGATGTAGAGTAGGTTGCTGGATTGTGTTTTGTTAGGATTCATGAGATATTTATTTGATAGTTGTGTCCATCCAAAAACCTACCTTCACTGGTAGATTACCTAAAATATAATATTTTCAATGTTCTTCCATTCATGATCATATGCCTTTCAAGTCAAGTATATGGTCAACAAGTAGTATTTATTCACAAAATGTACATTGAATATTAAGCATATTAAACCACAGGTAGGATATATCTCTGCAATTTAATAATTATCACATAATTCAGTATGAGTTGTTGAATTACTCAGTGAGTACCTCTTCTAAAAACTTTAGCAGAGAGGAAATTAGTGTAATAAAGGTCTTCATAAGATAAAATCATTAGTTGAATTCCTAACCAAAGTAAATTATGCACTATCATTCTAATATTGCTCGCTTAAATTTAATTAGAAATAATTGAGTTTACACACAATATTTTCAAAGATAACACCATAAGCAATGAAGTTAGCCTAATTCAATTACTCAAAGCAAATGGATCCTATTATAATCATTTACTCCACTCTATTCATAAATTTGCTCATCATTTGTGTTTGACACTCTGTAGACAATGCACCAATGATTGGAGAGTCATATGAGAGGAATAGAATGGATATTCAATGGTCATCATTCCTTAACAGTTGGTTAAGCATTAAATATCACAATTCAACCTAATATGTATGAGTTTATGAATGTTGGACTTTGATACTTTATTAGAAAAGTAAATTCATACCTTAAAAGAAGATATATTTCATGGGGTTCTTTCTTGTGCTTGCCACATCATCCCACGTGCTATTTGTAATTTCCTCCAATTAATCTTCATCAGTCTTCTAACACATTTCATGAATGTCTCTCCCTGTCTTCCCTATTCTGCTGCCATAGCAATTAAAGTTTTATTACTGTGTTAGTGTTAGTTAGTATTACTGTGTTATTATATGAACCTGTTAGTAAACATTTACTCTTTTGCATACTTATTTTTAGATCATATGCCCTTCTTTGGCCAACAAACATTTGGTTTTACTTACTTCATTTTTAGTGGTTCTTTTAGATAATTATTTTTTTATCTACCAAGATGTAACACATTTTGTTTCTTCTCAGGAGCTGACGTTGGGAACCATTACATGGTGAGTAAATGCCAGTTTAAAATGTTCCAATGGCTAAATGTCAGTTGAAACTGATTGATCAACAAGTTTTTATGAACATTTAAATATTTTCATCTCCATTACAGCCATTCAAGTCTCCACAAAAAGTGTTTATCTGCCCACACTTGAAGCAAGGGCAAATAATCCATGTTTATCCAGTAAGTATTATAATTTTCATTCTAATTTACTTAATTTCATTTAACTGATCTAAAAGCAATATAAACAGGACTGATTTTACAGCTATTTTTTTTATGGATAAAAAGATACGTGGCAGAATTTACTCCTCAACTTACTTTCACATTAGCCGTTAAAAGCTGATTATAAAAACATACACATATTCCAGATAAAATTTATTTGAATTTACAAGTATTTAAACCTGGATCTCCAACTTTCTGGAAAAGTATAAAACAGTTTCTCGTAGAAACTGAAATCATCATGCAAGTTATACCTGAGCAGATTAGCATATGCTATTTGCAATACTGGCATTTCAATCGGCAATATTAATAGCAAAATTTTCAATCATTGATTTTGTAACCCAGCTCGAATTATTCATGGTAGCATTAGAAATAATGTTACGCTAGATTTTGTAGTTTTATATATCAAGAACAGTGATAAAATATTTATGATCCCTCTTGTTAATAATAATAGCGACAACAAAAATGTGTTATGAAGGTCAAACACTATACCTGAGGTAACTGTATGGGAAATCCAAGTGGTTTTATAGTAATCATATACTTTAAAATTGCTACAAATGATTCATTCTAATCTACCTTATTAAAAAATGTTTGAAAATCTTAAACTGTCTTAAGAACAAACTCTTTCTCTAGAATTAACAGAGAAGGATGGCTATCATTATTTGAAGCACAGTAGGAGTGGAAGCATCCTACTTGGCTCTTCCCAGAAATCAATTAGTAAATTAGAGAGAGAGAACTAAGGAATATTTCCTTTCCAATGATGTTCTTAGGGCTAGAATAATGTTAATGTTAAGTTTCTTAGAACTATTTGTTGGCACTATTTAGTTAGTTTACGTTAAAAAAAATCAAATACCAATACATTTTTAATACATGGTCATATATGTATAAGCTGAATGTCCATTAAAATATAATTACATTTTCAAATTCAGTGGCAAGTACCCATTGGATGCCATCCTATTCGAAGCAGAAGACCATCTCATGCATCTCCAGATGAAGGTCAGAATAGTCTTTCAAGAAGCACTGGCCACATGGGTCAAGGGGGTAAGCATGTCACCAGAGATGGTCCAAGAATTACTGGAAACTTTGCCAAAATGTGTACCTTGACTTCCCAGAGGTTCCTTTATAGAGGAAAGTAAGAAATTTTGATGTCGATAATTTAAATAATAGGTACAAGATAAGTTGCATGATTTGATTGAGGCTCTGTATTCAAAGAAATAATTTCAACAACAATTTTGAATCAATTATATGTACAGGCATATAATTAATTTTAATGCATAATTTTCATTAATATTGGTTTCATTCAAACCTCATCTAAAGTTCCCCATTTGAAACTATCTTCATATCACCAGGATAACCCTACAAGCCACTATTAGCAAAAATCATGAAATACATTTATTTTTTTTTGTTTCAAATTCATGTAAACTCCCTTGATTCAGTACTTTCAAATTCTTCTTCAAAAGGAGGATCCTTTCTAAATCTATTCATAAATCAAAGTATTCAGATTAGAAATTTTGCATGTCCTTTAGAGTAGCATAAAAAAGTTAAAAGATGTTCATTTAAGATATTAAATATTAATATTTTACTATTAGTCCCAACTATGTATTTTTCAACCATTATTCCACTAAATATAATCAATTAATATTAAATAATAAGTCTAAAATTCTGTCCAGAATTTCCATAAGGGCAGTATATAATTGTAACAATCAGCGATATAGCTTCAGGAAGAATAAACAGGAGAATACATATGTTTTTTCTTGATGAAAATCTTATTAAATGTAAAATAGTTAATGTTTTTCAAAAACTATTTATTGTCACTATGCACATATGCAAGACATTTTGCAGTGTGAAGTTTTCTTCCCATTTGTCTTACACACATCAATTATGATCATCGCATTCCAAAAGACATTTTTATGTAAAACATTTTTTGTGTTGAAAAAATTGTCTTGGTAGCTAAAGTAAAATGTTCTAATTTTAAAAGTGCTTGTCAATACATTACAACCAGCACCTCCCATTTTATGAAACTGCTGGAAAATGAAATCATTCAGCATTATCAAGTTTAAAAAACCAGGGCCTTTCAGAAGATTTCAGACAGCATGGAAAAACCCTCTAGAAATGGCCAACCATCATTGGATAAATTTTGCTTTTAAAGTTGAAAATTCTTTACAAATTATAACAGTAATGTCAGAGGTAGAATTAAACAAAATTATACAGAAATGAACTATCAATCACTGTCAATAATTGAAGCCTGTAAATACAGGAAGATCTTGAAAAAAGAAAGTCAAAATAAGTCCCAATTGGAAGAACAATTATTTGAAAGAAGCAAAATTAAATATAAAAAAACTAGAATCAAGAAATTTTAATATATAATAAGGCAAAAGAGGAAAACAGCCTTGCCAATTTCAACAAATCTCAGTCAACAAAACTTGAAAATTGAGGATTGACATTTCATTTAGAAATATAAAAAATGCATGAAAAAAAGAAATGCTCCAGAAAGATGCTTCTGTTGAGAGTTTTAGTACTACCAGAGAACTGCAATTCATAAAATCATAGAAAGATATGTTGTGTATTACAGAATACTTTTCCCATCACCTACATTCAATGCAGTGACACAATGGGGAAACTGTAAGGTAGTTTCTAGCAGCTGTAAACCTAAATATCAAAATTAATGATGACACTCATTCTCCTTATGTCAGAACACATTGAATACATATTTAGGATAATCTATTGGATTATCCTTAGACTCCACTAGAATTTCAGAAGCCCTTAGAAGAGCAAATATGCGGATGATGTATAAAACGTGGTTACATTTCTAATCACTAAATCTAATATTTAATGAATGATGAAAATCTGTCCTCCAAACCATTTGGTATGAAACCATTAGGGCCATTGCAAAAAAAACAAGACATTAAGTTCGCTTAAAAAGTATCCAAAAGAAGAGCAAGCCATGAGAGAACAAAGAATGTTTAGAATAATGCTCTTCATAAACCTGTAAACATATAAGTATAAATGAAAACGTCATGACCATTAGTTCCAAACATGGAAAAATGTTACTTAAGTCCAATGAGTTCAGTGAATTTCACTTGAATGTTGACCATCTCAAGCACAGAATGAAAGATGATCATTCAGAAGAGGGTAACAATGGATCCACAGCTGTTGGTTTAGATCCAGATAGAAGCCAAAGATCAGGCTGGCTGTTTGGCTCAAGTATTACGTTCACTGGCAATCGTGATCTAATAAATTCTTAGTTGACCATTTCCTAACACAAAAGAGCTTCTGAAGAGGAATAGTTACCTCAGAAATGGTGATAGTTGCAGCGTGGTAGCGTTCTTGGGTAATGAGGACAAAGCCTTGGAGTACATTCTTGTACCATGGAATGGTGTTGACAATGAGGGTTACTCCCTTCCATGACTCTGTATTACACATGCTCTTCAATTCTACATGTTTCAGGCTAGATTCAATTGCACAACCAGAGTTTAGCTCCCATTAGACAAATGACAGCAAGGCCTGCACTGACTGCACAATGGCTTAGACAACATGAACCTCGGGACACTTTCCAGCAGCTTGCCTACATCAAGAAAATAATATTGGATAGTCACAGATGAACAAGTTATTAGGTTGGATGATGGCCACAGCCCATAAACCTTAAGACTGGCTCATAAGATTACACAGCTGAGGAGCTTGTTCATAATAAATTGGTTCAGCAACAAGTATCTTTAATAATAAGAGGCAGTTAACAAACAGAGTCAGTCAGCATCAGCATCATTAAAACAATAGGAATGAAAAAGTAAGAAGTTGCTTTGTGGAAAGAAACAAGGGGATTCCTTCAGGAAAGAATAAAAAATTAATCCGTTAAGTGTATGACGTCTTTTAAATTTAAGTGAACCAGAGGGTGAGTAAAATGAGAATAAAGAAAGAACAGATTAAAAGAGAAGTGCCTAATTTTGTTTTTTCTTGCAAAAGGCATAACATTGGTTCAATACCTAAAGTTCAAAGTGAGAAGACTATTTGTACATCATTGATATCTAATGACACCATCTATGACTAAAGAACCAATCAGGCTGGACAAAATTCAATGCATTACTAAGTATTCTTGAAGAAAATTACAAATTGTAAAAATGAGATGATTTTAAACAGCTTTGGAAAAATAAAAGGAACGTTTTCATTTGTAAAATTAAAAATGTTAAAACCATAATTTGCTCCATCAATTGTATCCAGAATCCATAATGTGGTCTTATCATAGAGAAATGTAACTAAAATCAATGCTTAATTTGTCTCATTACTATTCATTAGGATAGATATAATGATTAATGATACCTCAAAAATTTAATTAACCAGTGTTTACTCATATCAATTGCTAAATAGGCTGCTTAACTCGTGATCCTTTGTCATATTTCATTAGCTGACTCTGGGTTTCTTGCTACTCATGATAGGTAAAGCACCTAAATGGACAGGTACATCCATATCTGATAATTCAATATCGATGGTTTCAATTGTTCAGTTTATAGTGACTCAGAAAAATTCAGAATCTTAAATGCACTCGGTCAACCCACGAGATAGAGAGCATACAGAAAGTACAACATACTAAATATATCATTGTGCATATTTTTATTATTGCATTTTGTTATCTAAATGTGTAGTTCCATTCAAATGTCTCTATGAATGAATGTTACCAGAATAAAACATTATATAGTCAGAATGATCAGCGGTTTTCTGTTACCATGGAAGAGCTTAATATTTCGGGGTTTTATTGTGGAGCATAAACTGAGACCATGTGACGGTATGTTAGGACACATTCAAGAAATACACTGATAAATTAAGGTCATAGTATCTTCCTTGAATACTTCCAAATATGAAGTGCACATTAAATAAGTTTATAGAATAACTATTAAAGATGTGATTAACCTTTTTTCTTATATGCTTCTATTGTGATTGTGAAAAAATATTAAATGGCTGCAAACATCTACATCATTTAAATCCCTAAGTACAGTATCTTAGTCTACCCTTTTCATTCAAATTGCAGGGAAAATGAGGGCCATGGACATACAGGTTTGTATGTTGCTCATTTGCACAATGCTTAAAAATCTCCTAAGATGACCACTTAAAAATTAAATGGGGAAAGTCTATGATGAAATGTAATGATTTAATTAACATTATGTTATTTATTGTGCGCAGTTTGGTAATTGCAGAGTGAGTAATATTTTCTTTAGGGTGGCTATTTATTTCTAGGTGAAATCAATACAAATGAAACTTGTTGGTCATATGATATTATATTTCAAATGAGAGGATTTTCAAGGTTCATTATTCACCTGATGATGTTAATTCATTGAAATCCTGATCAACATTGATTTAATTATGCATTATTCTGGTTTTTTAAGTTTGCAATAACAATAAAATTAAGACTTTTATCCAGATTATTCATGACTATTTGAGTCTCATCTCAAGTTTTACCAAGGACTCAAATAAAAAAGGCAACTGGCCACGACAATATTTTTAGAAATTATTATTTTTTAAAAGAACAATGTATTATGCAACAGCACAATTCCCTTTCTCATAATGATGCCTGCCACTTAAGTAAATTTAGCTCAATATTCCCAATGTGTAAAACCACTAGAATATATTTCCAATATGCAAAACATTTAAAATGTTCCATTTTCATAATTTGAAGGCCAAGGAAGGATGACACTAGAGCAGCTGCACGCACTCAAGTTACAAAGGTCCAAATGGCAGGCTGGACAAGACAGACGAAGCCGCAGACCACAGCATGATCGAGTTTTCATCACTGTGAGGGAGCCAAGTGCGGGCACTAAGGAGAGGCAAAAGCAAGGGATTTTCCTAATGAGACAACGCTGTTGTACTTGAGAAGTGTTCCAACAGAATATTTCAACACTATCATGGAAAAAAAGATACTTTCATCCAAAAAATTCTATGCATATTGTTTGGACTCCATCAATTAACAACACAACTTGAGTTCACAGTATTAGTTCAAGATACAACCAGGAGTGTTCAGCTGTTGAGACTGTTCTACTGACAGCTTGTTCTCTGATGAGGACAAAGCAACTGTACATTTTTTTAAAACATCATTGCAAGGTATTTTGTAAATAAATTTTTTGTTGTTTTTGTAATGAAAGCTTTTTATTACCAAAATGCAGCTCTTGAAGCTGCTTCAGATGACAGTCTTTTGCCACTTGCCTATTTTCCCCCTACGGAATTACCACAGACAAGTGCCACATCAGCAGGACATTGGGGGATGCGAGGGAGGGGATTTCTTGATAGGCAACAGCCATTGACTGAACAACAGAAAAGGACTTGATTACCTATAGCCACAGCCAGTGAGTAATTCACTCAAAATGAATATAGCAGCAAGAATTTGCACTTCAATTTTCTTAGTCATACAAAACTTGTAAAATCAAAAATTCACCTTCCATGCAAAATTCACTCATACAAAATACTTAATAAGATAGTTTCTTTTCCATATAAAGATTAGATTGCACATTTGTCAGCCAGTTTAGCCATAAAAATGGTTTTAGTTCGATGATGGATTATGTTTTCATAACCTAACTACAGTATGGCACAGACTATATACAACAATTGAATTAATTATGACTTAGGCCACTCCTTGCAAGTTACAGTTGATATTTTAACATATATGTTTCTTGCAATTTATCATATGAATATTCGATAATAGTATTGAAATTTTAATACATATCCAATTTCTTTTCTTCTTGAGCATAAAATACATATACCTGACATAACAACTTATCCATATCCTCAGTGGCACTGTCTTTTTACCTTTGGGCAAAAAACCACACCATATGAAAATCTGTTTTGGCTTGAACTGGTATGAAATTTCTATCTCCATTGTATTGAAAACCAAAATCCCGAGGTTTCAAAGCAAAAGAGATAACAGTTTCTAAACACGACTACAATGTATAACTTAGAATTTAGAAGATATTTTAGGAAAGCTATTATTGTCTTATGCCATAGTAAGAGCAATCCCTGATCAAACATGAAAAACTACATATGCATTGTAGTTACTAATAATTAGTAAGCCATTACGAAATCGCACTGACACCTAACATTTCTTTAGACTAACACCTCACATGATTTATAAAAATTGTGTAAAAACTAATTCTTTGACAATAGTCAAGGATATTTGGCTTCCAAGTCCACACAGTTTCACTGACGACAGGATATGATAACTATTCTAACTCAAAGCAATGATATTTTAAATAAGAGTCACTTCAACAAGAAGAGGTATTCCAACCTTAGGAGAGCATCACCAGATTGATAACATTTCTTGGACCACATATGAACTCAACGTTCTTTTAGCACCAAGGTAATTCAATCCTCTTTTATGATTGGCCTGTGTCAAGGACCTGAACTTCCTCGAACTTGTGCAAGTAGAGCTTCATTTCGTCGACATTCTGCAGTCAGCTGGCGAACAGCTGCGACATATTTCCTCTGGGCTTCCACTAAGGTAAGTAAGCGAGCTGCCAAAGCTTCACGCCTCTCAATTTCTTCTGTGCGACGCTTGCCAACCTTAACAAATTAAGCAGGCTATAATTAGTGGGTAACAAAGATTAAATAAGGTAAGACAAGCATCATGTTATTTCACTAATCAAAATATAAACCATAAAAATCATAAACATAGTAATCAATCCAAAGGTCGGTTTGGTAGGTGATGGTAGAGTTCACCCAGTAAGCCTGATGCGATTTGAAATTCACATGAGAGTAGGGCAAGAGGGAAGATAGGAAGTAGAGAAGATAGGAAGTAGGGAAGAGGGGCCAGATTCTTTCCCTGTGCCAGTTATGGTTTCCAAGGAAGAACTAGTACTTGAAAATTCACACCTTGAGTAAAGCTGAGGGTGCATAGAGGCATGCCTGAGAATCAAACCTGGACCCTCTGGTAGGTAGTCCAATGCTACCCTTAGACAACTACGTCCCTGATTAATATATACGTACTATCATAGAATAAGTTAAACAAAACCTCAAAAATAAACAGTCATTATGGAATTTTATTAATTAGAAAATATTAAGCGAGAGATGGAAAGAATTAATAAAGATGTTTTAGGTCTCTGCGAGGTGAGATGGAAGGATAGTGGAGATTACTTGAGTGACAAAGTGATCTACAGAGGCGGGGACGAAAGCCAACGAGGGGTTGCTGTAATATTAAATAAAGGGGTAGGAAGAAGCGTAGTCAACATAGAGCACAACTGATAGAATTTTACTCGTAGAGATTAAAGCAGAGCCGACCAACTTGGTCATTGTTCAGGTATACATGCCACCGAGCAACCACAAGGAGGAAGAAGTCGATAGGACGTACAATGAGTTAGAGGATATAATCACGTGTGTTCCTGCAGGGAAACATTTGATAGTGATGGGGGATTGGAATGCGACGGTAGGCGAAGGAAGAGATGGTGGTGAGGTGGGGGACTATGGGTTAGCCACGAGGAATGAACGTGGGAAGAAAGAAATTTAATTCTGTAGGAGACAGGGGTTAGTCATCACCAACACATGGTTTAGACACCACAAAAGGCATAGGTATACATGGAAAATGCCAGGTGACTCAGAAAGGTATCAGTTAGATCATATTATGGTTAGCCACAGGTTTAGGAACAGTGTGATAAACTCGCAGTTTCCCAGGAGTGGATGCGGGCTCTGACCACAATTTAGTTGTTATGAAATGTAACGTCCGTTTGAAGAAGATAAGGCAAGGGCGGCAGGTTAGGAAATGGAATGTAAAAGCATTAAATGATTAACGAGGAAGGAGTATCAGCAGGCTATAGAGAAAATGATGGATAACGGTAAAGAACTGAGTATTATCGAAGAAACATGGGAATTGATCAAGCAAGGGATATCAGAAGCCGCAAAAGACACTATAGGAACCGTTAAAGGGAAAAAGACAAGGAAACCATGGGTAATGGATGAGATGATTGCAAAGATGGATGAGAGAAGAAGATGTAGGAATGTAAACACAGAGTTAGGCTAAATGAAGTATCAAGAGTTAAACAATCTGTTGAGACGGGCCAGAAATAAAGCAAAAGAAGAATGGTGGAAAATGCAATGCGAGGACATGGAAAGATGGCAGACAAAGGATGAAATTGGTGCTCTATACAGCAAGGTTAAGTTATTATCGGGAAGTAAGAAGGCAAGATCTGTGCTAACAGTTAAAGATAAGTGGGGTAAGATAAAAGTTGACACAGAAAAGATCCAAGAGAGATGGAAGGAATATATAGAAACACTGTATGGTAGAGAACATAGGCCAACAAGGTTAGACATAGAAAAGGAACATATCGTAGAGGAAGATAGCTTAGGTCCAGGCATACTCGACGATGAAATAGAAAGGGCATTAAGGGAGATGAAAGCAAATAAGGCCATGGGGGTGGACAACATCCCTGTAGAACTGTTGAAATGTTTAGGAAAATGTGGGAAGAAGACTCTATATGGACTGATTCGTAGTATCTATGAGGAAGGAATCTGGCTGGAAGATTTTGTGAGATCAGTGTTAGTTCCTATTCCGAAAAATGTAAAGGCTACATCATGTGAGGATTACAGAACAATAAGTTTGATATCCCACACAGCTTAAGTTATTCTCAAGATCATCAGCAAAAGGATAGAGAGTAAGGCAAATGATTACTTAGGGGATGATCAGTTTGGGTTTAGAAAGGGGAGAGGTACACGCGATGCCATTGCAGTAATGAGATCACTAATCGAGAGGAATATAGAATACAATCAGGATGTATTTGTCTGTTTCGTAGATTTGGAAAAAGTGTTTGATAGAGTGAATTGGGAAAAATTTATGCGTGTATTGCAGAAAATAGGAATGGATTGGAGGGACAGGAGACTGATCCGCAATCTGTACATGTCACAGACTGCTCTGGTGCGAGTGGGGAACGGAGAGTCCGGATGGGCAGTGCTATGAAGAGATGTAAGGCAGGGTTGCCCATTGTCACCGGTGTTGTTCAACGTATATGTGGAGGAAATGATTAAAGAGGCATGGGAAGAATTGGAGGTGGGAATGAAAGTTGGAGGGGAATTCGTAAAATCGGTTAGGTTCGCTGATGACCAAGCATTAGTTGTTCAGTCAGCCAAGGGGTTGCAAGCATTGCTGAATGAATTGGACGTTCAGTGCGATAGATATAGAATTTGAATTAACATTAATAAAACAAAGGTAATGCCATTTTCCAGGAAGAAGAAGGCTAAGCTAAACATTAAAATATGAGGGGAAAAAATAGAACAGGTAGAACAGTTTACGTATGTCGGAAGTGTTTTGGACCAACACGGTCAAAGTAGTAGGGACATAAAGAGAAGAATTCCCCTGGGCAAAGAGGTTTCTCAAGGAAGAGGGAGTTGATGATGGGGACGTTGAGTAGGGAGGTTAAGAAAAGACTCGTAAAAACTCTGATATGGAGCGTAGCTATGTAGGGCGCGGAAACGTGGTCGCTGAAGAAGGTGAAATGGACTGAAAGGAAAACAAATGATGTAACAAACACCCACCATCTCCAGTACAAAGTACTGGAGATGGTGGGTGAGGAGAGGGGTTTGTTGAGAGAAATCCTATGGAGGCAGGAAAGATGGATGAAAGGCATATTGAGCAGTAGTGGGATGTTAAAGAAGTTATTAGAGGGGAGAACGTTGGGCAAACGAGGAAAGGGCAGGAACAGGATAGGGATGTTGGACGGGATGAAGGGAGGAAAGAAGTACACAGAGATGAAGAGGGAACTGATGCAGAGTAGGTTGCTGGATTGGGTTTTGTTAGGAGTTACTAAATATTTATTTGATAGTTGTGTCCATCCAAAAAACCTACCTTAACCGGTAGATTACCTAATAATAATAATGGAATTTTATTATATTTTCTCTATCAATTCATTTCCTTCAAACCATTCACTTGTAAACCCCTACTTCAGCACTTTGAAAAATTGAGAACTTCATAGATAAAAAAATTATTAAATTTTCTAATGATGGTAAGAACCAGTGTTTTCATGAGCAAAATGAAAAATGATCTTACCACAATGTATAATATGAACATTTTCAACCTTCTTACCTGCATGACATCTACCTTCCTACTTTCCTGATGTCATGTGGAAGGAGCTACCCATTTTTCCAAGTCCTACATTTATCTGTTCATATTTTTGTTAGCAGAAAATTCGATCATTAAATTTTACATAAAAAGACATTTCACATTTCATCACCTCTTCTATTCTCCTACTTGACCTAAAATATGTGTGCAGGTAATGTTTCAATGACAGATGGCATATTGTCTATTTCATCTAGTGTTCTTCCTTTAATTTCAATGAAATGGATCAAATGGCATTGTAAATGTTTTCATAAAACATTTGGAATGTCATAAGCGATACTTTTAGCCAGGTGTTGCATAATTTACCCATGCGAGTAAAGATCCAGAGATAGCAGAAGACTATATTCAGCATTCCTCATCGACTATCTCTGTGTAGAACGTACATGACAAAATAAATGCAATCTTCAAATTCCTCTGCCCCAGAGGGAGGTCCTCCTTATTTTCTTCCAATATGGCAGCTAATAATTTCAACTCTTCTTTAGACAATTAAATCCATATTGAATGCAATAATCTGCAGGAGCTAACAAATTCTGTCATCATAAAAATTTAGCTTAAAGGGATAAAATCCAATAACAAACATTTTGAAGCATAATGAAAAGAACTATGAAAAACAAAAAATAAAATCAAGCCAGTGAACATACTATGCCAATGTATATGAGTATCATTAAGGAGCCACATGTTGGCTTAGAATTTCATCGCAGACACAATATGACTAATATGTACTAAAATATATGCAATAATCTGTAACCAAGGTTGGAAAGCACACTTGGAGGATGATTGATATTATGAGTTAGTGTTCCACAAATCATATAATTATTATTCAGTACCTTAGTAACTATTTCTAAACAATGTTCATCAAAGTTAAGGTATGAACTTGGGACAAATTTTTATAAATTTGTATACTATTCACCAAAGCAAAAATACCTCATCTTTGGTACCATATGCACCCTAACTTTTGGAAAATTTACTGCAGACAAAAATAAGCATTTTGTAATGAAAACTTCGTTGCAATTTTCCACAGTTAAAACTTCATTGCCGACCATGGTTTCGATACACTGTATCATCTTCAGGTCTACAGTGTATCGAAACCATGGTCGGCAATAAAGTCTTAACTGTGGAAAATTGCAACGAAGTTTTCATTATGTCTCGATTCCACAATATCACGCCTGATTCTTCACTTTTCGTAAGCATTTTGTATTTTATGCACAAAATATTATTATACGAATATGCATTCATATTTCCTGGATAAGCCTCTTACATCACTTAAGAGTTAAAATCCCAACCAGTAGTTTTTTGGAACAGTTATACCTAAGCAAAAATCCATTTCAATTCACCTTATAAAATAATATGCCAATTATTTTAGCAAATCATACCTTCATTTTATTTTGTTTTATCCCCTCTACAATTACATCAAACTGCCTCATAAACTGCTCCTTGCCAGCAGATGATGACATGGCTCTAGAAAAAAAATATTACATTTAATGCTGTTGAATGGTGCAGAGACTCATGAAAAAGAGGCAAGGGACTGAAAACATATTAGGGAGTTAAGAGCACGGAAACAAACAAAATCATAAAAGAGAAAAATTATGTCAGGGTAGTAATTTTACTTTCAGTGTTCAGCTATGCAATTCACATACATGATTATAATGAGTTATAACATATCCATAATATCTGAAAGTTATATGCTGAACTCAAAACACAGTTAATTCAAAGAAAAATTGATGACCTATCAACACAGCAAATTTCAATGTGAATAACAATTATTTAACAAGGCATATGCCTCCATAATTATTGGAAATAGCACAAATAATTATAATTAGGCATACAATTAATTATTCATGGTTAATTAGGCAGCATAAAGAAGATCACAAAAATTAATATAAAACTGTCCACAAGGAACAGTATGTGGGTCGTTCAATAATTTCTTACAAAATCCATGAGATTAAGCTTGTAGTTTTAGAAAATCCTTGCTTTTAGTAAGCCTCATCTCTCACTTGACTGCCGTTAAAGTATAATGAAAAGAGAAACTTTATAATTCCACATAGATTTCTTAGACAGACGACCTAGGTTTCGACGTGGCACGTCATCATCAGGTACATTTTGCAAAGAAGACAGAGAATATATAGTCACACAAAATTTGGGGGGGGGGGGAGAGCAAAAAGTACCTGATGATGACGTGCCACGTCGAATCCTAGGTCGTCCGTCTAATAAATCTATGTGGAATTATAAAGTTTCTCTTTTCATTATGTTAAGTCAATTCCATGAAGTCACGCCCGAGACAACGAATTATGCTGTTAAAGTTTTCAGCTACAATCATTATGTGGTTTCATTTCCATAGTCGATTTAAGTAACAAACTTTTTTTATTTAGAAAATTGGAAAAAATGTATTTACAACTGTTTACGAATGGGTAAATGAGTGTAAACGTGGCCATACATCCACAAATAATGACATTTGTTCAGGATGTCCAGTGAGGTGACTTCCTCTGAAATGGTTGATAAAATCTATTATATGGTTTTGAGTGACCAACAAATCCAAGTTTACAACATAGTTGAGGCCACAGGGATATCTCAAGGTACAGTACGAGGCGTGTTCATAAAGTAAGGCCCGTTTGGTCACAGGAAAAAATATACTCATATGAAACACATTTTATTGGCACTTTTAGTTAGCTACAAACCTACTTCACTTATCTACATAATCGCCGTTCACTTCTAAGCATTTTTCGTACCGCTGCACCAGCTTCTTTAACCCCTCTGCATAGAAACTCGCCGCCTGAGGGTTGAACCAATCGACAACGCCATTCTTGAGTTCCTCTTCGGTTTCGAAACGTTGTCCACCGAACCACTGTTTCAAGTGCAAGAAGAGGAAGTAGTCGCTGGGTGTAAGGTCAGGACTGTACGGTGGATGGTTTAAAGAGTTCCCAACGACCCAAAAACTCTTGTCCACTGGACATTCTTTGCTCTTTGTGGTGGTCGGTGAGCATTCTCGGTACCCACCTTGCACGCAATGTGTGGTATCCGAGGTTTTCCTTAACAATATTGTAGACAGTAGTGCGTCCAAGTTGAGGAAATTGTTCAGCCAAGCCATTAATTGTCAATCGACGATCACATCGCAGTTTTTATTCCACTTGTGAAACAATTTAATCAGTCAGAATACTGGGCCTACCACTTCGCTCTTCATATTGGACATTTGTTCGTCCATTTTTAAAATCACGGCACCATTGTCTAACCTTTCCTTCACTCATAACTGTAGGTTTATAAACTAGGCATAATTCCCGATGAATTTAAGCAGCCGACAATCCTTTTGCATGCAAGAATCGTATGACAGAATGCACTTCACAGCTGGCGGGATCAATGATTGTCGCGGACATTGTTGTTCGCATGCACGGACAAGCAAACGACTTCTGAAACAAAACAAATGCTGCTATAGCTTCTCAATGAATCAGTAGATGGTGCTGCAGGAGCAAAACTGTGTTCTGAAGCGCCAATATTTAAATACAAGCAAACGGTACTTACTTTAAGGATACGCCTCGTATTATCAATTTTGCAAGACAAATCAGGCATTAAAAAAATCTTGGTATGATGGTTGCTGCATTTGCTCTCATTGGAGAATGAATGCAATCATGTGGTTGATTAGGAGCTTTAATGTTTACCTTAATCTTCCTATTTCTCGAGAATCTCGTTCACTTCATGTACTTATGACTTATTTCCATCTCATAACCATCATATTGATTCTGCAATGCATTTATTAAAGACTGCAGCCCTTTGGTTGGTAGCATAATCAACATTGTCATACATCTATAAATCTGATTTGTTGAGCTCCCACCTACTGTCACTCCTGCCTCTGGCCTCTCTTATGCCTCCCTTGTAGCCTCCTCTGCATATACATATGTATATTGAAGAGAAAAGGTGATATTGGACTCCCTGATCTTGGATTCCCTGTCTTACCCCCTGGTTAGCACTGCCTATTATGAATTTACATTAGTTTTCCTTACTTGTGAAGTCCGAAAATTGTACAGGTTCTGAATAATCCATGTTTCCCCCCAGCCTGCACCTGTCTTTTACAAAACGTTAATAAATTGTGCCCAGTTTACTCTGCATGCATCATCAACATTTGGTATTTTTGTTTGATTTTATCAAACAAAAATACCAAATTGAATTGAAAATACCAATTGAATCAAACAAATACAAATCAAAATTGATTTTATCACAAAATGATCATGAGAGGTTTACAACAAATAACCCACAACTAAGGACTTAAGCAACAAAAGGATATACATTAGTCCCTTTGGTTTAAATTTTCAAGAGCTAAACAGAAACTTTAAAATCAGATTTTGAACAATCAATTTCAAATGTATTCAAAACCATGCCCATTAGTAATCAAAGCAGACTGCTATTATAAGACACCATTCCATTACATTTTTACCAGCAATAATTTTCATTACTTGACTTGGCAAATATCATAATACAACTCAATTAGCAACACCAGGAAGTCCAACATAAAAGGGCACACTATATTACATGTATTCCGAATATATCAAAATCATTCATGTTATACTTACTCGCCATAGGTATCCAAGATGGAATTCAATAGATTAAGCTCCTTACTGAGGTATAATTTAGTATCATCCAATGTATTATATAGTGTATAAAATTGTTTTGTTTCCCTGTGTTTTGAGGCAACTGAAAAAGATTTATAAATACATAGCTTTAAAATATAAATGGCAAGAAATATTGTCTTAAAAGTAACTTTACGAAAACACATTCTTTAAAAGTCTGACTCAGAGCCCAATAAAATATTCATCAAAAATATAAATAACATTAAATAAAAGAATCATAATTCATATCTTTAACAATATAATGATAAAATGATGTACAGAAGTTAATTTGATTTCAAATCACTGAAATAAAAACAATGTGGTGTGTAATATTTCAGGCCTGATAAAACCTGCCAACAGATTTCCTTATAAAATAAGATTTAGACCCACACGTTCAAACAGAGGAATACACTTTAAATGAAATTACATACTACAGCTATGCAATTCGTCATTAAAGCCAAGATACATTCACATAATCACATTAAATAATTGAGTAAGACTAAATTATTTAATTTTCTACCCTGGTTCTTTTACTCTACAATTTTGTAACAACTTGTACTATGTAAAATTTCATCTATGCATGTTTAAAGCAATCGTTCTTCTTGATGAAATTATGCATCACAAATAAATGTATATTACTGGGTTTACTCTATAACATTTTTTTACTTTTTATCATTCATCTGAAAACACCCATTAATGGGCCTTTAGATCAGATTCCTGAACCTGAAAATAACAACAAGCACCCAAACCATCTGTGCAGGAAAACCCAACTAGGCAGAAATCGAACTCCCAATCTCTGGGTTGGTGGTACACTGCCGCCACCAAGCCAAGATTTTCTACCTATTTCTATTTCAAGCAAATATTTTAATAGACTACCAGGTGTACAAGTATGAAATGTGGATTAAAAGAAAAAAATTCTATAATAATATATATAAAATGATAAAGAGCTTTATTCAAAGTATGTTCCATTGGTAGTAAGACATTTTTCCCATCTTTTGGGCAAATTGGAGATCCTACGCCAGTAAAAATCTTTCCCTTTATCCTGAACCGTTCACGGAGCAATTTTTTCACATCTTCATTCAAAGCCAAAGCACTGCTCAGAAAGTGTGTCACCCATCACTGCAAACAAGTGGTAATCGGAAGAAGTCTGGTGAGGAAGCTGCATGAGGTAGTACTTCCCAGCTGAGTGCCTCCAATGCATCGCGAACCAGTTTCACTGTATGTGATGGAGTATTGTCATGAAGAAAAAACACTTTTTTTTGCTTCTGTTGGTATTTTGGTCCTTTTTCAAGCAGCGAATGGTTCAAATCAAACAATTTTTGTTAGTACCATTCAGTATTAAACATTTCACCAGGTTGTAACAGCTAATAAAAGACTACACCCTTCTAGTCCCACCAAATACAGAGTATCATCTTTCTGCCAAACAGAGTATCATCTTTCTACAGTTGATATGGATGGTGCACCTGGGTCTACCCATGGTTTTTTGTGCTTGGGATTCTCAAAATAAATCCAATTTTTATCCCCAGTTACAATACGATGCAAAAACAACTTCATTATGTATTGTGCAAGCAAAATTTCACATGCTTTTCAGATGCACCTCTCCATTTGCCTGTCAATGAACTCACATGGTACTAATCTGCTGGTCTTCTAAATCTTTCCTGTCTCTTGTAAGCAATTGGAAACAGCTTGTTGACTAATTCTCAATTGCTCTGCAAGTTGTTTTTGTGTTTGTGAATCATCTTCGTCCAAAAATGCTTGCAATTCCACATTTTTGTACCTCTTTGGCGGTTTTCCATGTTCCTTGTCAACATCCAAGTTACCACTTTTGAAATGCCAAAACCATCATTCACACATATCTTGCAATTAAGAATATTTTCCATTAGCTCCTCGAAGTAATCAGTATGATTCAGCAGCAGTTTTTTTTCAAATGAAAACAAAAAATTAATGCTGTCTGCCAATGGTCTATGTTTGGCATAAATTATTTGTATATACAAGGTCTGTCCAATAAATATGCCGACTGAGGCCATAAAAACTTTATTTTGCAAAACTTAGTCCACCTCAATTTTTTCCCCTTCAAAGTACTTTCCATTCATTGCTATGAACTTATTCCATCTTCTTTTCCACTGCTTAAAGCACCCTTGGAAGTCCTTGGCAGTTATGCTTTTCAGTTTTCTTGTCATCTCTTCCACATCCTCCCAGTGATGTCCCCTCATCACATTTTTGGATTTTGGGAATAGGAAAAAAGTCACAGAGGGCGAGATCTGGCGAACCTGTCGTTTTGAAGTGAATTTTTTCAGTCAGTAACACATTCAACTCCTATCAACTTTTTATCTGGCATCAGCAGCTTGGGCACGATTTTTGCACACTTTATTTTAAACCCAAATGTTCAGTTAAAATAGTGTGCACTGTTGATTTTCCTAAATTCAGTTCATCAGCTATCATGTGGACAGTTTTCTGATGATGGGTAAGAACAAGGGACCACACACAATCAATGTTGTCATCAACACAGGTGATTGAAGGTTGTCTCGGTCTTGCATCATTCGTGGCGTCTTGTGGGCTCTCTTTAAAATGCTTAATCCACTTGAAAACGGATGTTTTCTTCAGAGCATTAGCACCGTAAACAGCTGTCAACATTTCAATAATTTCTTGATAACTTTTACCGCACTTCATCAAAAACTTGATGTTGATTCGTTACTCCGTGATTTTGCCAATATCCATCCTTGACTAACAGTAAAAACTAGGACAACAGAAACTAACATAACTGGCACCATACACAGCTTGATGACCTGCCGAGCACATATGGCTCATTGGGTCTCAGGCAACTAACACGGCTAGTGAGTGGGACTATATTTTGCATCATGGCCGCCAGATTGCACCAGTTTGCGTATTTATCATTCAGACCACGTGTGTGTCTGTGCATTTATATATCTGATGACGACGGCGGGGCCATCGAAACGATAATACATACTGTGAGTGTCCTTCCGTTATTTTTCTGTGCATTGAATATTTTGTATTCGTGTGTTTGTGAGTTTGTGCGTCGCCAGAGAGCATCAATTTCAACAATATACACACACACACACATACTATATATATATATATATACACACATATGTATATATATATATATAGTATATAATATAGTAATATGTATAGTATATATATATATACACATATGTATATATATTATTATTAAGTAATCTACCGGTTAAGGTAGGTTTTGAATGGGTACAACCACCAAATAAAAATTTTGTTTCTCCTAACAAAAGCAACATCCTACTCTACAACAAGCCCTTCTTCATCCCTGGGTACCTCATTCCTCCCTTCATTCAGTCCAGCATCCTATTCTATTCCTGTCCCTTCCTCGTTTGGCTAATATTCTCCCCTCTATAAGTCTTCAAAATCTCACTGCCACTCAACATGCCCTTCATCCATTTTTCCTGTCTCCTTAGGATTTCTCCCAACAAACCCCTCTCTCCACCCACCACACCTCGCACGTCCTCATTTCATTTCTTTAAGGTGCATTTCAACTTCTCCATCCTTTTCCACTCCACAATTCAAAATACTCCAATCTAGATCTATCATTCAGCTTCAACAATCATGTTTCCATGCAGTACAAAACCATGCTCCATATCAATGATTTAACGAGCCTTGTCTTAACACCCTTAGTCAACTTCCCTGTCATCAATTTTCTCCTCCATGTGAAAGCTTCTTTGCCTAGTGCAATTCTTTTCCTTACATTCCCAAATACTTTGAAATCACTCAAAATCTGCACAAAGTCAAAACATAAAAACTGATGCACGCAATGGGTACACAGCAATAGAATCTAGCAGTCTTTATGATGAACAGACCTTGGTTGTAAAGTTCCAAAAACCGGCGCTGATATTGAGCTAGCTCTGCACGACCAGGTACATCATCCACATGCCGTTTCAATGATGCAACAGCCCTTGTATGCTTTGCGAGTACAAGACGTGCCTTTGCCAACCTGGCCCTCTCTTCCTCTATTTGATGCTCCGGTCCAGTTTCACCTCCTTTTTCTTCTCCTTCTTTATCACATGCAGTTGCTGCATCAGTTGCATCTCTATAAGCAAAAAACATATTTTTGACAACTTTGATGACTTTAAACACAATAATGACAACAACTATGGGCTTATTTAATTTATAAAAAGAGTCCAGTTTTGGATCTTTTCCTCAAATCCATTCTAATTTTTTTCCTAAAATATAAGTCCAGCAATTTAAGATGGCTATCTTGGATATGTACAACAAAAACTTGATGGAGCTGTATTAAACATTAGGAGTTGGAAGGAAGGACTTACTTTTGTAAAGGAAATGAAAGGATGGAGGAGAAAAATTCAACTATTTTCCACCAAATATTCATTTATTTTTAATAGCAGAAAATGATAATGAAACTAAAGTATTTGTAATCAGTACTGTGAAACAGTTTAAATAATGAATCAAGATATATCAAGCAAAAGGCGAAACGGGTGAAAACTATTCCTTAACACTAGTCTATTCCAACAAATTTAGTCCTGGATTAGATGGCATCCAGTCATCCTAGTCTAGGCCTAGTCATGAAAAGGTCACTTAATACTTTTAAAGAGCAGCTGTTATTTTTAATTAATGAATCCTTAAAAATTGGAAATTTCCCAAGCCCTCTTAAATCAGCCAAAATAGTGCCAAAAGACAAAGGCAAAGGTTGCAAAATGGCCATGAATTCCTCTAGACCAATATCCCCGTTGAACCAGTTGGGGAAAATATTTGAAATAGTTTTCTATCATTGTCTAGGGTAATATCTTGAAACATTTAACCTATTATCCACATCTCAACATGGGTTTAGAAAAACAAGATCCACTACAACAGCCACATAAACCATAAACACAGTATTCAACCCGAAGGACAGTTTGGTAGGTGATGGTAGAGTTCACCCAGTACTAAGCTCGATGGCATGTGAAATTCACACATCATGGTAGGGGGGCCAGTTCCTTTTTGTGTGCCGGTTATGGTTTCCTTAAATAACATATAGCTTGGGTGGAGCTACAGGTGCCCAGAGTGCCTTGACCGGGAATCGAACCTGGTCGGTAGTCCAACGCTCTACCCCCTGGATTACCGCGACCCACAACAGCCACATATTGTATGGTGAATCAAATACTTTCAGGATTGGGTAATAGAACTGAAACTTTAGGATTATTTTTTGATTTCACTTATGCTTTTGACTGCATCAATCATCAGATTCTCTTGAATAAACTGAAACATTAAGGTACACGAAGCACATCCTACAAATGGATTGAATCAAATCTAAGTAAATAGCGTCAGTATGTGGAGCTCTCAAGAAATGGGTCCAAATATGTTTCTTGTGGTAGAGAAGTAACGCTGGGTGTCCCCCAGGGTTCTGTAGTTGGTATAAAATAGCTTCCATGCCATAAATATTCTATTAATTATTTTCTTGCTTTCTTACTTCCAATTATGTCCTGAACAAATAATTAATTGTGTTCTCATCATATTTCTTTAGGTTGCATGTAATTTTTAAAACACAAAAATCTTGCCTTAAGAATACACCTATGAATATGCTTCTAAGTTTATACTTAGGACCATAATCAATTACTTTTTGGGCAAGATTCTTTACATAAATGAATCTTAATGTAAATATAAACAGAAAACTTGGCAGCAAATTTAAAAGAAAGAGATGGTTTATTAACATTAATATGAGAATGTGATAAGAATTGACCATCATATCTTTCAATACATACATTCATAGTATACAGTTATAGTTTAAAATAAGAATCTTCATATAAAACAAATGTCCCTAACAATGCAAAAAGGCTTCATTAGGTTCATCTTAAATACTCACCTAACTAACTGCTGCAGTCCCACCAATTCTGATCTACACTGCTCCTTAAAGGATTTTTCTTGGTCTTTTAAAGTTTCATTGAGAAGCACCAATGATCGTAGCTTCTTGACCAACCTTAAATGAGTAAAACACATAATGAATAACCATTTTTATTACAGAACTAAGCCATGGGTGGGAATGGCAGCTATATTATTCTGGAAACAGAAGTGCATCTATCAAAAAACATCACAAAATATGCAAGATGACAATTTTTTCTTACCCATCACCACCACCATCGAGCTGAGCTAATGCACCTTCCAGTCTCTTCAATTCTTCATTCCCCATCTCACGCCTCTTCCTAATATCTTTCAGCCGTTGTTGTATTTCCTCTCTGCTTGCAATCTCCTGCTCCTGTTCTTCCTTCAACTTCTCTGCTTCTTGCTCCATTGACATCAATTCCTCTTGTAATGAAGCAAGGGTCTTTATGGAACGAGATTCCAAGCCTACACTGTTCATACTGTTCTCAAGAACACCTTCCTGAAATAAATAAGTAAGCCTTTGGTATGGACACATCAAAGCATGCATTCTTAAAGATATTTCATAAATAGCATCTTTACATTACAATTAATGAACTTTTTAAATGATGATCAAGCTTCCAAGCCTGGATATGAAAACTAACACAAGAATCTTTTAATATTTAGTAATTTCTCACTATTTAATTGAAAAAATCTTTACATTTTTTAAGTTCAGGTTCTTTCTATGATTTAGTTTTGAACATTGCATAGTATTTATCATTTCTTATGATTCCAGTTAACATACATATCATGATTTTTTTCAAAATCATCAATCTAGATATATTCTTGGTAACACACCAATCTTTAATGAATTTCATCAAGATTAGCTGACTTTGTCAAAAGAAAGTATATTAAAATTTGTTCATAACCATGATATTATTTAATTAAATTTGTACTGGCAGGATAACCACACATCAAAAGTTTTGATATTGGCCTGCAATTTCTTTGTCATGAAATCTTCATTTTATCTAAACAATTTCACGGCAATTATAAAATTCAACATCCTCCCTGAACATATACATCTACAGTGCCAATAACTACATCTTTTTACTTCATTACCTTCTTTTCAGTTTCAAAATTTCCATCCACTAAGTTCAATGGCTACAGAACTGGGTGCTATTGAATAGTTCACTTTTAATAGACAAAGTTGTCTTAAAAACTATTTTTATCTTAGAAAGGCCATTTTACAACATTAAGTGCCTTAAGGTACATTAGGCCCAGTGGTAATCCACATTACTGGCCACCAGGAGATGGAGAAGTATAGGTAAAAAACATTAAAACAGACAACTTTTCACAGCCTTTTCAGACATTGTAAGACACCTTCTTTAATAGCATCATCTTTAACAGTGGACTAAATCCCAAGGACTCATTCTCCAATCTATGTCCATCATTGTAGGATGGCCCTTCCACCATGTCAAGGTTGTAGTCCATGAGCAGGTAACAGAGTATTAATGATTAGAATAATGATAGGAGTGAACCAATTTTACCTTCATTTGCATCTTAGCATACTCTTCAGCTGCAAGGGCAATTTCCTCCGCGTGTGTGCTGACAATGCTTCCAACAATCCCAGCAGCAACACGGCTCTAAAATTCCACCAAATTCACAGTTAAAAATGATAATTTAGTCAATACTAAGATATAAGTACATTAATAGCTTCAGCACTATTCCAGGAAAGTGATAACAATGTAAGAATGAAGTTATTAATAATTTCATTAAAAATACATATTTTAAATCTTCGTCATGCTACTAATTTACAAGCATATACTTCATCTTAAAATTTTATCATTTGTGCTGGAATTCACTTCACTCTGAACAGGCAATGATTCAGAACAATGTAGAAATATAATACAAACTTAAAACATTGTAATAGCAAAAATAAATAATAATTACAGTTACAACAGAAATACTCATGAAATGACATGCATTGATTTCAAGCAAAGGTCAACAATACAACAAATAAGATTTTTACAAGAAGGAGATGAAAAAATATACAGAAATGCCAAATCAAACACAAACGTTAAAATATTACCTCAAGTTCTTCAGCTGATGCCATTTTTGCCATCAGAGACTGGATACGAATCTGAGAACATGCAGCAAAATTCATAAAAGCAATGAAAGAATAAACTACATCAAGAATAAACATTTTAAAATATCAAGTTATGGGAATAATTAATTAGTTCAAACAAAAAAGAATAGCAAGAAACAAAATAAAAATGGGAAATATCTGAAAAACAAATATTTACTATGCGTGCAATAATTTGGTAAGTTAAAAGAAATTTTATAATAGTAAAACCTCAAATTAGCAAAATATAAGGAGCATAAATTTGGCTATTTTTTACAAGTTGATGCTCATAATCAAGGTAAAAACTATAATTTTTAACAAAATTAATTTATTCTTAATAATAAACGAAATTCTAAAAATTCTTCTTGAACATAGTCTACAAAAATTAAGCAATCAAATAGAATAGCATAAAACTGATATTTCATATTAGACATGTTTTTATATTCAGAGATCTACCACACAGATTTCACAGCTAGGAAAATAATGCCTACTTAGTTTTCAGGAAGACAAAAAACTTAATTCCCAATTGCCAATATTTTTCAGTTCTTTCACATGGGCTGAATTAAGCCATTACCATGTACTACAATGCAACAAGTTCAGAGAGTAAAAATCATTCGCCTTGACCGGGATTCGAACCCGGATCCCTCGATATCCGGCCGAGTGCTTTAGCCAGTTAAGCTACCGAGACGTTCTCTTACACTCTGAAATTTTGGGGGCTTTAAAGGAACAAGATGTTGTGATGAAATACCGTACATACAATGTCACAGGTAGGCAATGTAGCGGATGACTCCGTTAAAGTTACTGTTGCGGCATCTCCCGCAGTTTCTTTGAAATCCATTACCATGTAGTTTAAAAATCATTTTTGCTGAATGAAATTTTTTCAACTATTAGTTAAAAGGGCTTATTGCATTGAAAATAACCTGGACCAAAACAAGAAAGTGGCCAACAGTGCATACATGTGAGTTTGATATTTGTCCTCAGGGTTAAAGAAAGCTCCTTGGAATTTTCTCAGATGGTAACAAAAGCTATAATTCTTGACTGTTGGCATCATTGCTAATGTCCAAATATTAATTTAAGGAAATGCCAATTGGGGCCAGTTTATTGAACAAGCACCACCACAAGTAAATGTTTAGTGCTTACTCATATTTTGGCCATTGAGTCAACATTTTTCATTGGTATATGACTTATAGGGGTTATTTTGACCCCAAATACCCTATTTTATGGTTCAGTATGGTAAGGTGTTCAACCTAAAGGTTTTCAACAGATTTTGTTCATGCCTCATAATGGGCATTGCTCCTCAGGAAATGTTCATTTTTCTTCATCTTACCAATGCAAAAGTCTCAAATTCCCATTAAATGCAACATAACTTGCTCTTAATGACTCAAGAACTACCTAGTGATCACTTGCTCATCAGTGAAATACCATGCACCCAAGGTAGATTCAAAAAGAATATGTTAAAACAATGTTTTTACTTCCCCTGGTAAATATGGAGTGGTACATGGAGAGTCATTATTTTTATAAATGCTACTTACTCATAATTCAGCCAGAAACAAAATATTTATTGTGATGCAGTCTCAATAAGATGCAAAACAGTAAAACCACTACTATGGGATTAATTTTAGTCCCACAAAAACCACGTAAGTTCTCATGCACGCATAATGCAACTTAACACTATTTATGAGCAAGTATTGCAAACACATGGGTATAATTCAAATTAATTATGAAAACTTTTTTTAGCACTTCGGGTTGTTAAACTTGCAGTACTTTTAGCAAAATGCAACCAATACCAGGAATATTAAGAGGGAAAAAACTGAAACAGTAAAAGTCCAAGGAATATGGGGTAGCAAACCTCATCTGCCCTCTGGATTTCCGCTGAGTTTCCACTTGCAGCTCCTCCTTTAATGACCACTTCCCCTTCCTCTTCACTTGTCCCCTTTGTCTCAACTGATGAGGGAGACACCAACACTGGCATACCCAGATATCCATACTCCAGAAGAGTAGATTCTACCTCCAATGCCTCTGTTTCTTCATTGTCTTCCTCAGCCTTGCGTATTCGACGAAACTGACGCTGGGGGCGATATGCTTCCTGTAGAATGCCACAAATTATCATTAAAAATCAATTACTTAATAAAAATGCACATTGATACTAAAAATTAACTGTAATAGTTAGCAAGAGCATGTATGCATATATATATATATATATATATATATATATATATATATATATATATATATATATATATATATATATATATTTTTTTTTTAGGTAATCTACCGGTCAAGGTAGGTTTTTGGATGGACACAACTATCAAATAAACATTTTGAAACTAAGAATGAATATATATATATATATACACACACACACACATACATATATGTATATACATATGTTCTGTCTGAAAGTAGGTTTCCGTTCAATTATGAACACTGTTGTGACTCCTCTTAAAACTGGAAAAAAATATTAAAGCAACATTTATTAACATTTCCATTATATTTTAATTATTGTACATATGATAAGTCCCATGTTTGATTTCTCAATTCTTATGGCAGAGAATTGGAGAAGAAAACAGATATGTGATGATCAAAACTTCCTAAGTGCTCTAAAATAAAAATTTTTAATATTGAGAACATGACAGTAAACTGTGTGAATGATGTGATTATATTTGAAAACATAGTAATGCAGAAATGTGAAATGAAAATATGAGTGTTTCAATTAGATGAATTGATTTAAACTAAAATTGTAATGTTTTTTTAAAGTAACTGTATACTGATGAAACACTAACCAATGATGTCTATTGTGGGTTTTTCTATTTCAAGATATTATTTTTATTTAATTTTTGACTAACAGATTACATAAAAGAGAGGTTCAACATGAAAAGAAATCTTTCTAGAATTTTCTGTTTTACAGTAATTTTCCTGAAGCAAAAGCCAAGATAGTTTTATCTTCAACAAAACTTCTGTTAAGAAACATATTTCAATTGGAGGTTAAAAGAGAGAAAGGTATCATAAATCATTCACCAAACAAAAAATAGTGCATATAAGTTATTACAGAAAGAATTAAATCTTTAATTTTTAAATTAAATGTCCTTCCTCATTTTTATGTTTAACCGAGAAAACTGACGGCGAATAACTTTGCCAGTTCCTCAGGGTCAATTAATGTAATAATTTATATTTTTTCCAATTTAAATATAATTTCTAAGTACAACAATTCACAGTTTGGATCCACAGTTTCTTATTTATTGTTCAAATAAAATTCCAACAACATACACAAATGGTCAACATACACAACAGGAAAATGTTCACAATATGTCTGTGAGATGTCAGTATGTATTTTCATTGACATCATAAAATTGATATACTGTATAGTATCCGCTGTCACTTTGTGGAAACGATTCATAATGAATAAGAATTACTTAATTTTTCCACACAATCTTTTATTTTTACGACCGGGTTTCGACGAGGATCGTCATCATCAGGTAATTTTTACAGAAATATACACACATACATATACCCTTGCAATGCTTGAAAATATGAGGTGAAGGAGTAAGAGACAGAGTTATTGGTCAGTATGGCTTGGGGGGGGAGGGGTTACGGAGTGTAATTTGGTCGGAGAGTAGGTGGGGACGGTTAGTCCTTTGGGCAGGCAGGTAGAAATAGGAAGGAGAATGGGAGGGGGGTCCCCCTTGTTCTCGGGGCTGTTGGAAGGATACGGTTGATGTGAGAGTGAAAGGTCGAGGAGAGGTGATCTGAAGGTGTATAATACGTCATTAACTACTTTGCACTTGGTCTTTTCACTCTTGATGATCTCCATCTGTTCGAGCGCGTCCATCCGGGGTCCTTTTCTTTCCACATGCATAATTTCCAGCTTAAAATCACTAGAATGTCCGTTGCCCAAAAGATGTTTCGAAAATTGGGATGCACCATTCTTGTTATTGAAGGAGGCTTGGTGTTCCTTGAGCCTTTCCTTGAATTTCCTTCCCGTTTGTCCCACGTAAATGGCTGAGCACTCACAGGAGAGTTTGTATATTCCACTCTTCTCTAGATCTGGGATTTTTTCCTTTCCGTTGGTTATTGAGTTTTTAAAATTCGTTTTATTGTAAAAGGCAGGTATGAACCTATCCCTTGGTATCCTACTGGTGACTTTCAGGGACAGCTTTCCTAGAAAAAGGAATCTCTGCCATTTGGTCGTGTTGTCTCTTTCGGGGGCGGTGCTATAGATTAATTTTACAGCCCCTTTTTCCATTTTCTTTTTGTACAATTTATCTATTAACTGAGTCCGGTAACCGTTATTGTGGGCAATGCATTTAATTATTTGGAGTTCTTTGTTTACATTTTCCTGGGTCATGGGGATGTTTAGCAACCGATGTAGCATCGAATGGAAGGCCGCCAATTTCTGAGGGAAGTGATGTCTGGACTTTGCGTGTATGATTTGATCTGTTTGGGTGTCCTTCCTGAAAATGGAGAAATCCAATTTTCGGTTCCTGCTAGAAATTGTTATATCAAGGAAGTTAAGGACTCCGTGGATTTCTTTCTCCATGGTGAATTTGATTGATTTATTACGGGAGTTTAGAAATTGTAGGAAGCTGTCTAGTTGTCTATGCGAGCCTGTCCACACGCACAAAATGTCAACCACATAGCGATACCAATGTAAGACATTTTTCAGCAGGGAATTCCCTGACGAGAACAGTTCACTTTCAATATAGTCCATGTAAATGTCTGCTAGTAATGGTGAAAGAGGTGACCCCATGGCTAAACCGTCGGGCTGCTCGAAATATTTACCATTGAACTTAAAGTAATTTTGTGAGACACAAATATTTATCATTGCACATACTTCACTGACTATCGGGAAGGGGACAGTCTTTCTCAAAAGCAGTTCTTCTGTTAGAGTCATGGCGTCCTTAGTGGGAACACTAGGGAACAAGTTGCTGACATCGAAGGAGGCTAGAATGCATTTTGGAGGGACGGTCACCTTGGATAATTGCTTAGTTAGGTCTGAGGAGTTCCTCACACCATATTTCGGGGAAAACTGGGAAAGATCCCTGAATATGTTATTGAGTTTCTTAGCCAAAAGGTGGTTAGGGGCCGTTACATTCGACACTACTGGTCTGATTGGAACATTGTGTACTTTTGGGAGTCCAAAAAACCGAAAAAAAAATGGAAAAAAGGGCTGTAAAATTAATCTATAGCACCGCCCCCGAAAGAGACAACACGGCCAAATGGCAGAGATTCCTTTTTCTAGGAAAGCTGTCCCTGAAAGTCACCAGTAGGATACCAAGGGATAGGTTCATACCCGCCTTTTACAATAAAACGAATTTTAAAAACTTAATAACCAACGGAAAGGAAAAAATCCCAGACCTAGAGAAGAGTGGAATATACAAACTCTCCTGTGAGTGCTCAGCCATTTACGTGGGACAAACGGGAAGGAAATTCAAGGAAAGGCTCAAGGAACACCAAGCCTCCTTCAGTAACAAGAATGGTGCATCCCAATTTTCGAAACATCTTTTGGATAACGGACATTCTAGTGATTTTAAGCTGGAAATTATGCATGTGGAAAGAAAAGGACCCCGGATGGATGCGCTCAAACAGATGGAGATCATCAAGAGTGAAAAGACCAAGTGCAAAGTAGTTAATGACGTATTATACACCTTCAGATCACCTCTCCTCGACCTTTCACTCCCACATCAATTGTATCCTTCCAACAGCCCCGAGAACAAGGGGGACCCCCCTCCCGTTCCCCTTCCTATTTCTACCTGCCTGCCCAAAGGACTAACCGTCCCCACCCACTCCCCGACCAAATTACACTCCGTAACCCCTCCCCCCCCAAGCTATACTGACCAATAACTCTGTCTCTTACTCCTTCACCTCATATTTTCAAGCATTGCAAGGGTATATATATGTGTGTATATTTCTGTAAAAATTACCTGATGATGACGATCCTCGTCGAAACCCGGTCGTAAAAATAAAAGATTGTGTGGAAAAATTAAGTAATTCTTTTTCATCATAAAATTGATTAGAATATTTTCATTAAAGAAATACTTTCGAATAACACTTTTGCAAAAATACATAGCAAAATGATGAAAATGTACTAAATATTAATCATGCATGTGTTAATGTACCAAACTGTGGGCAATTCAGGGAAATTTCTTGATAGTCCAACTGGATGAACCAATACAAACTTACTGCAAAAAGGAGTTAATATCAACAATCTATTTAACTCACCTTAACAGCCATTACACTTTCCAAAATGGCACCATGATGTTGACCAATCCCAGGAAATGCCTTTTGGAATTGTGACATGGCAAAAGATCTCGTGAAGCCACCTGTTTCATCTCTTGTCTCCAAAACTCTCTTCACCAACCACTGAAATTTGGAATAATGATCTTGGTTGGAATCATCATATTTTTTGTTAGTCTATAAATGCACCAGCATCACCTGCGTGTATGTTTAGGGGCACACAGATATGAAAATGAGTCACAATCTCAGAGAGATTTTTCACTTTTGCGTTTGCAAGATGGAGAACTTACTTGTACCACTGGAAACACGTGTATAAAATCCAGGCCTTGTATTTGGTGGGGTTCAATGTTGTGGGGACACTTCATCCTTGGTAAAACTCGGACAATTTTCTCAGTTAAAGCACTGAAAATCATCAAATCAATTCATTCACTTTCCATGCCACAAATAATTCAATTAATTTAGGTAAGTATAACCACATTATGTATTCAAAACAAAATTAACAAGAAGTTACATGCACCAATAGTACAGGATAAAGTAAACATATGATGGATTTATATTTAAGGTCTTTAAAAAAATATTACTTTTATTGCTACCTACTATGCATTAAGGAATATAGTAATTAACTACAATTATAGTTAGTATCAGAAAATATTAGTATATCCATTGTGTAGCATTAATAATGTATGCCAGAGGTTCCTTGTTCACTCTTTGCTTCCAATATTGGATTGAAGAGCATTATTATAGGTCCTCAATTGGTAAATTATCCACCACTTTCTAGGGTTATTAATGGTAGATAAGACATTTCAGTGCTGGCATTAATATTATAATCAAGAAAAACAGCTAGAGAAAAGGCCCTTTGATGAAAAAGGTGTGATAATCTTTGAAGATGAGGTGATCAGATGAGCAATACAATTGCTCCTAGTATTTTTAACTCCAACTACATTTCCTCTCCTTCTCACAACAAACATGAGTGCATGTTTTGGCCAAGCTATTGAAGCAATGTACAAAAATTTAACATTTATTCCTTCCCTTTATGTACCTTCAATTCTTTCTGCCAAGTTCACTTCAAAACAAAAACAACAATTAATCACAACTTCCTAGATGAAAATATTAAACCAATGAAGATATATGAGAAGAGTAAGAATACTTTTTTAATGCTAGTTAAAATTAGGCCCCTTAAAATCTATGGAAATAGTGCCAAAACTACTTTAAATTTTTAGTGAAAGAATTGGAAAAGAACAATTTAGATATGATGGACAAGCAGTGAACCAATGGTATGGTTTAGAAATTATGTTCATAAATTCCAATCACCCCTCAACTTACACTAATTACCTTTCAAACTGAATTATCTCTCTCTTCAACAGTTGTTCATCATTCATTAATTACTTATTCACTATACACATTCACTGTGGTTTATGTAATGCATATTATTATGCACTATATAAAAATTGAGCCTCAACCAATGCTCAAAACAGATGGCAAGGGTCTTTGATTAACTCTTAATGTGGCAGGTAGTCATCATCCAATTTGTGAATTGATCTTGTGTTGTTTCATTTCAAGAGTGTGAATGGACAACTTAGCACTCCAACAGGTACTGATATTGGCAAGCTGGCAAAGTCAAGCAATTCTTGGGGTTAACCAAAGTTACACAATGGACATCTCAGTATTTCAATCCTAGGATTGGTTTACTTCAGCCCTCCATTCTACTCTATTCAATGAAAATTCTCGCAATCCTTGATACCTTCTCTGTTTTATGTCGTATGTCCATGTCTCATGGTCTTCCTGGTGGAATCTTTCTTCTATTTTTCCTTCTATTATATTCCTAATCAATCCATTGTGCCTTAATGTGTGTCCAATCCATTTATTTATTCTTTGCCGTAGAGTTCTCCATATCTATCCTCTTCTGCTCTTCTATATACTTCCTCATTTATTACTTTGTCTGTCCATTTAATCCTCCACATTCTCCTCCAGGACCATGTTTCAAAGGCTTCTACTCTTTGCTGGTCCACTTTTCCAATGTTCCAAGTCTCAGAACCATAGAGCGCAATTCTCCAAATGAAAGTCTTGATGAATTACTTCCTTGTTTCCTTTGGTTCTTTGAACATAGTAATTGCCTCTTCTTCATGAATGCATTCTTAGCTTGGGCTATTCTTCACTTGATGACAGTCGAACTTCTTCCATCTCATGTTATGCTGCTGCCCAGGTAGATAACGGATTCCACTTGCTCTAGTTTCACCCCTCGAATTGTGAGGGGATCGAGATGATGCGATAGCTATCGCTGGCTTCCCACCCAGAGGGCCCAGGGTCGAATCCTGGCGGCAACGTATATTTTTCAGTGGTGTCCCGATCCCTACTTGAGGTGTTTTGTGGAAGGCACTTTAAGTTGGTATGCCATCTGTCGGATGGGACATTAAGCCGTGTATCCTTTGGCACCTTTCATTAAGAGTAGGCTAATGCTGATGCCGGGTTACTCTCCACCCTTCCCTGTCCATCCCTAATGGTGCGACTGACCTTAGTTGTCAGTCACCTCCTCTATATACTACTACTACTACTTGAATTGTGATTTCTGCATTCAGTTTCTCTCTTCCACACATAAGGATTTTATGTTTTGTTCTTGTTGATGTTCATATTCTATTCCACCAGTACTTGAGCCATAGCACTAGGAGTTGCTTGCAGATCCTCTCACATTTCCGCCACTACTGTGATGTCATCTGCAAACTGGAGCATGTTGGTTTCTTCTCAATTTACCTTAACTCCTTTGAAACCCAATCCTTGTGTTTCTTTTATTGCCTCTTCCAGGTATACGTTGAATATTACTGGCGAGAGGTTGCATCCTTGTCTTACTCCTTTGTTTATTTTGGCTTCTATTTTTCTTCCAGTTTTTTTGTTTGCATTGTCGTCTGATTATTGTAGAGGTTATGGATACTTCTTCAATCATTCTAGTCCAATCCAAGCACTTCTGGTATCATGAACAACTTGTTCCATATGACGTTGTTGAAGGCTTTCTCCAAGTCCATGAATGCCACATATAATGGCTTATTAATGCATCTCATTTTTTCAGCCAGAACTCTTAAGCTGAGAATTGCCTCTCTTGCTCCTTGGTTTTTCCTGAATCTGAATTGGTTTTCTGGGAGGTTTCCTTCTACTCTTCAGCTGACATTATCCAAGTAAGGATTTTTTATGCTTGAGTCACCAGGCTCAATGTTCTATGTTCACCACATTTATGTTTTCAGTTCTTCGGTATTACTATCATTATACTTTTCTCAAAATCTTCTGGTATCTCTCCGCTGTTGTAGCTATTTTTTATTATTCCACAGAGGGCATCTTTTGCTTTGACCCCAGAGTGCCTTGATTATTTCTCCGTTTATTTTGTCAACTTCTGGTGCCTGTTGTTTCTCAGGTCTGCCACAGCTCTCTCAAATTTGCTTCTTTACAAAGGGATATCCAGTGTTAATAATGTGAAGTATACTCTCTATAAAAAATTTATTTGATAGTTGTGTCCATCAAAAAACCTACCTTAACCGGTAGACTACCAAGTAATAATAATACTCTAAAAGTATTGTTTCAATTTATTAAGACTATATTGAATGAAGAGTAATTCTTGTCTTTCTAGTAGCCAAGGACGAATCTTCAATCCTTAGCAATTTTTACCCAACAATGTGTGTTTCAAACGTAGGTTTTGGTGCAAAAATGTCTTAGGCTATATCACTTTTCACATTATCACAAAAAATCATTTAATCAAACCACTCCATACATTCGTGCTTGAGACCCATGAACATTATATTGACCAGAAAGCATAGTGCAACATATGTTTTTGCCAAATATGGAGATGGAGGATGGAAAAGATAAGGATAAATAATAAAAATAATAGTAGAATGAGTACATAATTGGGATTCGTTTGCTTTTGACAACATACGGTAATTATAAACTAAGGATAACAATAAAAACACAGGTTCGACAATGTAATTTTACAGATAATAAAAAAAACAAATTTAATCAAAAATAATGAATTAAGTTAAAGTGATATCCTTAGATGAAGCAAAATATTTGGGGTCATGAATGAAGACTGGCCCTTCTCATTAAATATAGTAGCAAATTACTTTTGGGGACTCCACTTGCTCAATTAAATGAGAGGGGTAAGAATAAATAATATAGTGTTGACGTCTTTCATATTACAAAGACATCATTGGTGGAAGTGTTAAGGTTAAGTTATCACATAATCATCACATTCAACTTTGTGGGTGAAAAACTGCCACATGATGTTTATATCATCATAATTACGTAACTTCGTAATTTTATTTTGCGTAACGTTATGCAATTGAGTATAAGCCCAGTGTTGATAAAAAAATAACAGAATATAACGTGGTTTTCTGTAATTTATTTCACTTAGGTTGCCATACCCGACTGGTAAAATAAAATTGTTGTGACAAAAAAACAAAATACATACACCCCAAAAGTTGGTCTACTGACACTTACAAAGTAAATTTTAATAAATATTCCTGAAAAACGATACCAATCCGTTTTTCAGTTTTGACTGTTTCAATGGTATACTTACATTCTTTGACCGATGGTAAGATTTTCTTGAAAGAGTAAATCAACATCAACGTCGAAGTTGCATGTCTCTATGCACCAAGTCATACCGCCAACAATCTACGTAAAGATTTCACAGTGGGAATTACAGTAAGGAGTACAGTAAAATAATAATTTTGATCCATTCGCTCTCCCTTGTGGAAGGAAAACTGAGAACTTTACTACCTTATCAAATGCCGAAAGTCCCTTGATTCGAGCTCTGAAGTAGCCGGCAGCGACTAATAAGTCAATAATCTCTTGTAATTTTAGCTTCTGGTCTTCATCCTCCCTGACTTCCACCTGATTCATATGATATAATTCATTTTATTACAGATTTTGAAACATCACACTAAAATAAATATATATACACTCCTTACCTCGACTTCTTTGCCATCGGCGTCAATTCGGGTGGATAATTTGGAACCAAATTTAGCTTTGGACGAAAACATTATATTGCCGGACATATTTATACCCTGACAGATAAAAACATTTAAGCAAAAGCTAAATGAAAAACTTAACTATAACATCTTTTTCCTCTTCATTCCAGTTGTATGAAAAACTTATATTCAAAGCTATGAGAACTACCGCAACCACCGCAACTTTCTCAGGCTAATCACTGTCGATGCAACTTGGGTCGAAGAGTTCGACTACGGCCCCTTTTGGTTCGATGGTTGAAAGATTGAAACTATGGCGGGAATTAATGGATCTACACATAAATGACACTTCCCAAACTATCATAGTATTAGTTTTTAGGGAGAATTTAGGAAGAATTAATCTATCGAAAAAAATACACATTCACCCAGAATAAGCAGCAGAGAGCTTAATAATTAGCCAATTATGACGAATTCCTCATGAAGATCAATGAAGGATATCAAGTATTTTTCAACATGTGAAAAGCACCTAGCACTCCCATCACAATTTTTGAAACACAACAATTTTCACTCCCAAATATTTAAAATTAGTGTATTTGCATGAAAAAATTTTATAGTATTTCAGCATTAAAAAGAGAATCACCTTGCCTTTAAAAATATTTTACTCAAGTTATGTTTTCTGAAACTCAAGGGAATTTGAAGAATATGTCCTTTCATAAACTTGCAAGAGTATAACTAAAGAAGTTTAAACATTTTTATGATGCTATATTAGAAAATTTGGTTGGTCTTAGAAGAATCACACAGTATCTTCATTACAAGAATAATTAGATTATTCAGAAGGTAGGTCATTGATTTCAACAAAAAAAGGTCTCCTAATCTAATGGATAAGAAGTACACCTTGCTTATTATTACCTACTTCTGCTAAACACAAAGAAGTTATCTGAGGATTGAATACAGAACCAGCAAATAAACCCAAGAAATAACTGTCATCAGTAAGTGCAGCTGGCATACTTTCACTGGCGTACAACGAAAGGTAAACGAATTTCACTTTAAAAGAAGTTTAATACCATAAAACATATGTTGTTGAATCCACTGAATTATAAAATGCATAAAGGTAAAAGGAAGCTCTCTGCAAATCAGTCCATATTGTTACAGAGCAAATCCTTAAGTTGAAACAATCTTAAACTATCATATTGATCCCCAAATAATTAATTCATACGCAGGAAATTTTATGTCTACAATATTTCCTGATTTTTAGTCCAATTTTCAAAATATATATTGATTAATAAGGCATATCCTTTACATTTTTGATCCTGGTTCACAACCTGAAAACAAAGGGTTGGCACTAGAGGGAGTTGCATGCACTGAGATCTTCCTCTAAATCTCATGGACTTCACAATCATATAGGCCATGGCATGGGATTTGGGAAACAATACATTCATAAACACAATAACATACCCATGAAACCAGAGATCACTCATTGAGAGTTATTAAGAAAACATTACACCAAATTATCAAGGAAGATGAGGCTACAGATTTGGAATTTATCATCATTATAATAATTAATCTTAATCTCTGCACATAATTTTGAAAAAAATTTATTTAACAGGGAGAAAAATATTTTTATGCAACACAACCACCTCTACTGTTAAGGAATATTTCATTACTAAAGCATATACATTTATTCATCATAAAAAACTCTAGAAGATGTGAGCAATTCACTTTGAACTCTGCATGAAAAGTTAATGCTCAAGTAACTAAATTATTATGCTAAACGAAATTCAGGTTCCGGCCAATATCAAAATGTATTTTCCAGCTAGATTCATATATGCAGATCTCAGGAGAAAAAAGAGAAATGGTGTCATGGAAGATTAATATAAGCTTAATGGGTGGACAACTTGGCCACTCAATCACCATGACTTCCTGAGCTGACAAGTTCCACAAATACGTCTTTAATTCATTTGACATAGGTGATGATTATTTTAGTAAATAAGAACACTGAAAACAGAATTTAAAAGGGCAGTGGAACTTCACTTAATGAGCAACTCTCATACCAAGTAATTTGCATAAGGAGCAAAAATATTGGTCTCGAAAATGACTCACTTAATGAGTGACTTTTCGTATAACAAGTGATGAGGAGAGGGTGATTCTCGGATTCATTGTAAGCCTGCCACTGTAGTTTGTCTCTAGCACTTGTTCCACTAGCATCTTAGTGTCGCTATTGATCACACATTTTTCCAAACTTTTGTTCAAACATATTATTAGTGATTTTTTGTGCATAGTTTAATATTTTGTGAATAGTTTTAAAACTCACCTTAAGAAAAATCTGTAACAAGAAATTCATAAGAGAATTAAAACAAATAACAGTAGAAATGAAAAGTAAAATCAGAGAAAATTGGGAACCAGGTGTGAGCTTGGTGGATCTAGTACGGACATCAATAATTGGTCTTCTTTAAGAACACAGAAAAGACTACGGAAATAGATGCTTCAAATAGAATGACAAGAGTATCTATGCAATGGTTACGTAGTCTCAACAATATTGAAAGCTTTCTTCTCATACGCATAAATGAAAAGCAATTGCATTAAGACAACATTAACGAGAATATAATTTCTGAGAAGAGGAAACTAATTCTTGCCAACCTCCTTTACCTGGTCTATCCAATAAACACGTGAACTGAGGCCATAAAAACTTTATTTTGCAAAATTTAGCCCATATCGATTGTTTACCCTTCAAAGTACTCTCCATTTGCTGCTATGCGCTAATTCCATCTTCTTTTCCACTGTTTAAAGCACCCCTGGAAGTTCTCAGCAGTTAGCCTTTTTAGTTTTCTTGTTGTTTCTTGCTTTGTTGTGTCTGCATCTTCCCAGTGATGTCCCCTCATCACATTTTTGCATTTTGGGAATAGGAAAAAGTCACAGGAGAAGATAAGGAGGATGATCAAGGATGGTGATTAAATTTTTGCCTGAAACTGGCGAACAATCAATGCTGAATGTGCAGGTGCGTTGTCATGGTGAAGGATCCATTCACTGCCTTGAGTCAAATTTGGTCACAACCGACCTCTCAAACGCTTGAGAACTGAAAGGTAGAACTCAGCATTTACTCTTTGTCCTTCATGAAGAAATTCATGATGAGCAACACCTTCGACATCACAGAAAACCAGGAGCATGACTTTGACTTTAGTTCGACGTTTTCTTGATTTTTTGTGCGAGGTCCATCTTTCACTTTCCACTCCTTGCTTTGCAATTTTAGTTCAATGTCATCCTCGTAAAACCACGATTTATCACCAGTGATTACCCTATTGAGAAATCCAGCATCGTTTTCAGGTGAATTTTTCCAGTCAATAACACATTCAACTCTTTTCAACTTAAAAAGCCAAATGTCTGGTTAAAATAGTGTGCACTGCTGATTTTCCTGAATGCAGTTCACCAGCTATCATTCGGACAGTTTTTCGACGATCGGTTAGGACAAGGGACTGCACACGATTAATGTTTTTGTCAACAACAACAATTTTACAATTGTTGATTGGAACAATTTACCTGCAAAAATTTTTAAGCCCTTTCCTAACAGAGTCCAAACTTTTAAGAAAAAAAAGATGTAAACACAGGTGGATGAAGGTCATCCTGGCTTCGCATCATCCATGGTGCCTTGTCAGCCATCTTCAAAATGCTTAATCCACTTGAAAACAGACATTTTCTTCAGAGCATTATCATCATAAGCAGCTGTCAACATTTCAGTAATTTCTTGATAACTTTTACCGGACTTCACCAATAACTTGATGTTGATTCATTGCTCTGTGATTTTGCCAATATCCATCTTTGACAAACAGTAAAAACTAGGACAACAGTAACTAATATAACTGGCACCATACCCACAGCTCGATGTTCGACCAAGCACAGACGGCTCATTGGATCTCAGGCAACTAGTATCACTAGTGGGCAGGGCTATAGTCCGTGTCATGACTGCCAGATTGCACCAGTTCATGCATTTACTGCACAGACCACGTATTAGATGTCAAGATCATCAACGGCCAAGTTAGTATTTAAGAGGAGCCATCTGTGGTTTAAGAAGTTAAAGAGAAGAACTGTCATGTCATGCACGGCATTATGAGGCACCGTGAAACAGCAAGCTCCAAGTCAAAGGCAGCAGAGAAATTCATCAGCGACTTAAAAAAGAATGTAGATCCTGAGGGTTACCTGCCACAACATGTTTTTAATTGTGTTGAGACAGTTCTCTTCGGGAAGATGGCAAAGCGAACCTATATCTGTGCATATAACAGGAGAAGAGAATGCATTGCCCGACCACAAGGCAATGAAAGGCTGTCTAATGGTGCTATTTTACACAGTAATCACCGAAATACTGAGGACATGTGGATCATGCACACAGCAGTCAACAAGTTCATTTGCGGTAAATTTATAAAAGATAACACTGAACTTAGATGGTACAACGCGGATGTTAGAAAGGCATTGCACATCAAAGGCTATTTGATGTCAAAATGAAAAATATTAGGGATGATATCTCTAGCGACAACAGGAATGACATAATTTATAATTACAAGATATCTAGGGTGAATACCAAGAATGAATTTCGGAAAACGTTAAGCAAATTCAAAAGAGAAGATTAGTGGAAAATTTGTAGTAGAATCAAAAAGCATTTTGGTCATACGTAAGAGAAGTTGATGGAAATGTGTAAAGGAGCGGGAGAGTGGAGAAATGTATGTGCGACAGTGAAAGAAGTGGAAAGAACATTTATTGAAAATGAAGTTGTTTTGGACAGTTCCCATAATGATATTATAATTAATGAAGGAGCTGATGAAAGCGATAATGACCAGGGAAATTTCTTAATTGACATACGTAACATATTTCAAAATAAATAAATGTAAAACATGATTTCAAATTATTAATTTCCTACAGTCTTTTAAATATTGAGAGAATAGTTAATATAGCTTGGAAAGTAGTTCAATTTCAAAAATCTATTGGCTGAGAGTAATACTCAAGTGTGTTCTTGGCAATGTCTTCAAAGCTTAATTAAAATTGGGAATTTTAATTAATCATGATATTCCACCAGATCATGCCTGAAGTCTCTTTTTAGTCTTCAACGCTGTTCACAATTCCTTCTGCTACCATTGGCTTCACTGTAAAGCAGCTGCCCGAGGCCTTTCTCCTACCTCTTCACTACCCCTCTAGCCAAATTTCCTTCATCCACACCTCCTGCGCAGGTCAGGACCATCAACTTTCAACTGGACTATATATATATAAATTAGGTAATCCACCGGTTAAGGTAGGTTTTTGGATGGACACACCTATCAAATAAACATTTTGTAACTCCAAACAAAACCCTATCTAGCAACCTAATCTACATCAGGTCCCTCTTCATCTCTGTGTACTTCTTTCCACCCTTCATCCCGTACAACATCCCTATCCTGTTCCCGCCATTTCCTCGTTTGCCCAACATTCTCCCCTCTATTACCTTCTTTAACATCCCACTACTGCTCAATATGCCTTTCATCCATTTTTCCTGCCTCCATAGGATTTCTCTCAACAAACCCCTCTCCTCACCCACCATCCTCAGTACTTCCTCATTTGTTTTCCTTTCGGTCCATTTCACCTTCTCCATTCTTCTCCACACCCACATTTCAAAAGCCTCCAATCTACATCTATCCTCCTGCTTCAACAACCACATTTCTGCGCCGTACATAGCTACACTCCATATCAGAGTTTTTACAAGTATTTTCTTAACCTCCCTACTCAAGGTCCCCATCATCAACTCCCTCCTCCTTGAGAAAGCCTCCTTGCCTAGCGCAATTCTTCTCCTTACGTCCCTACTACTTTGACCGTGTTGGTCCAGAACACTTCCAAGATACGTAAACTGTAATACCTGCTCTATTTTTTCCCCTCCTATTTTAATGTTTAGCTTAGCCTTCTTCTTCCTGGAAAATCGCATTACCTTTGTTTTATTAATATTGATTCTCATCCCATATCTATCGCACTGAACCTCCAATTCACTCAGCAATGCTTGTAACCCCTTGGCTGACTGAACAACTAATGCTTGGTCATCAGCGAACCTAACCGATTTCACGAATTCCCCTCCGACTTTCATTCCCACCTCCAATTCTTCCCATACCTCTTTAATCACTTCCTCCACATTTACGTTGAACAGCACCAGTGACTATGGGCAACCCTGCCTTACCCCTCTTCCTAACACTGCCCATCCGGACTCTCCATTCCCCACTCACACCTGAGCATTCTGCGACATGTACAGGTTGCGGATCAGTCTCCTGTCCCTCCAATCCATTCCTATTTTCTGCAATACACGCATTAATTTTTCCCAATTCACTCTATCAAACGCTTTTTCAAAATCTTCGAAACAGGCAAATACGTCCTGATTGTATTCTATATTCCTCTCGATTAGTGATCTCATTACTGCAATGGCATCACGCCTCTTCCTTTCCTAAACCCAAACTGATCATCCCCTAAGTAACCATTTGCCTTACTCTCTATCCTTTTGTTGATGATCCTGAAAATAACTTAAGCTGCATGGGATATCATACTTACTGTTCTGTAATCCTCACATGATGTAGCCTTTACCTTTTTCGGAATAGGAACCAACACTGATCTCACAAAATCTTCCGGCCAGATTCCTTCCTCATAGATACTATGAATCAGTCCATATAGGGCCTTCTTCCCGCATTTTCCTAAACATTTCAACAGTTCTACAGGGATGTTGTCCACCCCCACGGCCTTATTTGCTTTCATCTCCTTTAATGCCCTTTCTATTTCATCGTTGAGTATGCCTGGACCTATGCTATCTTCTTCTACGTCATGTTCGTTTTCTATGTCTAACCTTGTCAGCCTAAGTTCTCTACCATACAGTGTTTCTATATATTCCTTTCATCTCTCTTGGATCTTTTCTGTGTCAACTTTTATCTTACCCCACTTATCTTTAACTATTAGCACAGATCTTGCCTTCTTACTTCCCGATAATAACTTAACCTTGCTGTATAGCGCACCAATTTCACCCTTCCTCTGTAAACTTTCCATATCCTAGCATTGCGTTTTCCACCATCCTTCTTTTGCTTTATTTGTGGCCTTTCTCAATTTATTGTTTAACTCTTTGTACTTCATTTTGCCTAACTCTGTGCTTACAGTCTTCCATCTTCTTCTCTCTTCCATCTTTGCAATCATCTCATCCGTTACCCATGGTTTCCTTATCCTTTTCCCATAAATGGTTCCTATTGTGTCTTTTGCGTCTTTCGAAATCACTCTCTTGATACACAACTGGACAATACTTAATTTTTTTTGGCATGGAATGCATTATCATATTTTACATTAAATTATATGCAAAATGTTATTTCACGAAATGAGTGCTTCGCTTGATAAGAAATGTCATGGAACAGATTATGCCACAAAAAGTTTGTAGCATAATACATAATAATCTAAAAAAATAAGCAAAAGTCAATACAACCGAAATGTCACATGATAACTAAAGGATGCTGCTCAGAAAAAGGATGAATTTGGAAGTAAAAAAATTATGTTAGCTTACAAATAACCCTCTCCCTTGACCTTTGCTGTCATAAATGAAAAATAAGTATATGTGCATACACATTATGTTTTCTCGGTATATTCACAAAAAAGTTCACAATAGTGAATATAAGCATAGTCACACAAACAGATATAAAGAATGGGCATAGGCATAGGACAAACAGGCATAAAACAAAAAAGGACTCACAATTGTTTTTTTAATATTTTGGTTACACAACCACCTTTTTCAATAGAAGGAAGAAGACAGAGCACAGGTGATGGGCAGGAAAGGAGGGCAGAAGTAAAGGATAGGGAGAATAGAGGTTTTTGGGGGCAAATGGCACGAGTGGGGATCGACGGGAAGATGAAGGGTATCCCCTAATATTGAAAGGTCAGGCCCAGGTCCAAGCATATCCCTAGGAGCCAAATACATACTGCCTTGACAGTTTTGAGGTTTACTGGTGTTTATGGAGGGGCAGGGAAGAAATATTGATAAAGTCTTTAAAGGAAACATTGTGGTACAAGGTATGTTTGTATCAGGTTGAGAGGGTGATATGGAAGAAAGGTTGCAAGAGCTTGTAGTTCAGCTGGTAAAGAATATTAAAGGCTGTGCATGAGGAAATAGTGTGATCTGGGAGAGAATTGGTCAGTTATGAAGGGAGATGAGGAGTAGTAAAGACGGTACATATTTTATTTTTGGGTAAATTGCAAGGCATCTTGGTGGATTTGTGAATACTGGAGGATATAAATAAGGGTTCAGTGGATTTTAATAAGTTGGATAAATTGGTTGGGCATTTTAAAGGGACAGAATGACATTTAGTTAGTATTTTTGCCTTTGCTTGGTGATTAGTCAAAATGGGGAAAATGTCTTTCAAGGATATAATTAAGTGACAACTCTAGGAAGTATGTTGTGCACATACAGAGGGTGTTTGAGTTAATGTCTGAGGAAGGTATGAGCACATGAAAGTTTTGAAGGATTTTTTTATTAAGGACTTATGGTATCCTATGTTAAGGAGAGAGTTGCAAGAATTGGTGAGAAATTTATAAAGGGAGTTCAGATTGTTGCAGATTTGGCAACCGTAGATGAAGAGTGAGTATGGCGTAGATCATTTAATGTGCATTGGTTGACCACTAGTCTAGTGGAGGTACTATTTTGTTAGAGGGTTTTACATGGACAGAGGTATAGAATTTTGTGTAGGAAAGAGATATAATAAGGTTGAGAAAAGTGATTTCTGAGGACGAGATAGTGGAGGTAAAGGAAAATGAAAACTTTGAGGGAACAAATAAATGTTTTAAAGGAATCAATAAAATGTGACCAGAGAAGGATCATATAATGTATTCTGATTTGAGGAGAGAGGTTGCAGGGGATAACAGGAATTTTTTCTTGAGGCCAAGGTGGAGGTTTACACATGGACTGCGTTTGCTTCGTGGAGCAAAGCCTTTGATCTGAAAGCAAAATTTTTTATGGAAAGAGAAAGAATTGTGGGTTGGGATAAGGTGGAAGAAATTCAGAAGAGACTTAAGTTTTGGGATCATGAGGAGAAGGGTGTTTGGATACATAGTGGCGGAGAGATGATAGAGTTAGGGACTAAGGCGTAAAGAGATGTGACATCTATTGTAGCCATGATAACGGCCATTCTGAGTCAGTGAGATTGAGAGGTTGGTTGAAGAAATAGTATCTGTCTTTAACATAGATGGTAGAGGGTGGACCAGTGGTTGGAAATAGTGGCTGACAAAGGTGGAGATTTTTTTCCTTTGGAGAGTTGCAGGAAGAAACAATCGATCAACCTACAATTCTGGTTTAATGAATTTTGGGCAGCATATAAAAGTGAGGAGTATGTGGATGAGAATGGAAATATCTATGGTGGACAGGCCTTCATAGGGGTCATTAAGGAGGCAATTTCTCTCTGGAATTCTATGCCTGGGTATGGGCTTGTGAGAGGTGGTGTCCAAGCCAAAGTCCAAAGGGTTTATTTACCTCTTTCATATAATCTGTAGTATTGAGAAAGACTACCATGAAACACTTACTGACCAATGTGATGACCTGGCCAGGACTGTTGGCCAATTTATTTAACATAAGCATTTATAGTAGCCAAAGTGATCACCACAGGCTAAAGCAAGTATAACCAAAAATAAGCCCATATTTATTTTTACTTTTCCCGAATACTAGAACTTGGCACATTTGTGAATTGTGCTTATGACGTATAAACATTTTTTTTCAATAACCCATGGGGTTTTAAGGTCTGAAAATAAAAATCATAAAACATTAGAAGTAAGTATATAATATCATTCAAAATGTTCCTGCTGCATACCTTATCAAGGTAGATGATTAATGTTATGACAAATGTGGGTGGTTTAGCGCTAGTGAGCATATATATTACTGGCGTACCACCATCATATTCCAAAACAAACATATGCATAATATATATTTGCTACACACCAGTTCACTTTACAGATTCAAATTTGCAATACTGTCAACCTTACATTAATTGAAATTAACTTTGTTATTTTTGTAAACCAATGATCAAGTATTCAAGTATAATTTGATAACAGAAGTTATGGAAAGGCTCAATAAGTCTACTACTTCATAATCTATATTTCTTTGATAAATTTTGAAGAAAAATTCACAGAGAAATTTTGAAGAGAGATAAAACGTAACATAAATACATAGTATGTTCTATGGTTTTAGGCTCAACTATGTGGAAATTCATTTTTAACTAGTTTCAAAATGAAATCAAAACCACTAGGTATCTTTCCACGAGTTTTTATTCAAGGGTACAACTGCAAGGGTGCGTCGAAACTAGTTGTACCCTTGAATAAAAACTCGTGGAAAGATACCTAGTGGTTTTGATTTCATTTTGAAACTTTAGTTATAAATACATAGCTCTTTTGTTCTCACCAGAAAAATTAAAAAAATATTCTTAGGATGTAGCATGAAGTATTGTACCTATAAAAGAAGAAGATATATTCTTTCAAAGTGGTTTGGTATCTGCCTTTGTTCAGGTTAAGACTTAGAAAATTGAGTTATCTATTAAAACACTGAATTTTTACACACATATTGGCTATGGAAAAATCACTGATTTACAATTTGAAAAATAAATTAATAGAGCTAATCATTTATTAGGCTTGCAGTGTGTAATTGAAGAAATTTCTGGAGTGAATTTCATAATTTCCAAAGAATGAAATTTTTAAAATAGAAGTTTTCATCACACACACACACACGCACATTATAAATCACAATAACATGCAGATCATGTTAACAAACAATATAGAATAACAACCTGAAACGAAATGGCTGCAAAAATTAAATTAAATTCTGATTTATAAACAAAATAAAAGCAAGAACCATGTTCTTACTACTCTCATAGAAAAAGAAAATTCATTTCAAGTTCACATATTCACATTGTATTGTACATATAGTTTGTATGTAGAGTATTGTACATTGGTAGTTTGTTGGTTTTGAGTTTGTTCCTTACATCTAATTCTTACCATAATGTCTACCAAATAATTAATAATATTTACACGTGATTATGCAGGAAGGAAGACAAAAGCAAATGTTTAAAATAATCAGTCTTATTTTAGCACCGCCATAAAAATTCAGTCTTGCAATTATCAGTCATGCTCTTTTAGCACAGGTGATGATATGTGGTAGAATCACATCCTTCTTTTGACACATCACGATACCACCTTTATGCTGAAAAGCTCAACCTCATTAACAGTTTTGATGCTTACCTTAAGGCAATATTCACAAACAAAAGTTGTAGTGAATAAGTTACACTTGCTCACTGAACTATGAGTAACAATGTTCCAAGACACACAAGTTCCAGGTTCTGTGATATTTATAAATCATTTCAAAGCACTCATTCCAGAAGAAACACATTAATTTGTTTCAGAAGGGGACTCCAGAAGTGATGCTACTAACTGGTCGAACTCTGACTGACTTGCTTCATATGCTTCCAACTGCTTTGGTAGATCTTTAACCTGTAAGGTATAAAATATCAATGAGGAAAATGAACCATTTTACTGATACCATTTCAGTTGAACTTAGGCATGATGCATTTAGTAATATCGGTAAATGAAGATACTGACACTAAATGCAAAATTAAAATTTGATGAAGAGGATCTACGGAAACCCTGCCATTGATAACTAATTTGATGAGGCCTGTTGGTGATTAACATGAGATTTTATTGGAAAATTGATCAATTATATTGAAGCAGCAAACCCTTACCATACCAAGAGTTCAATAATTGAAAACAACACCACTCACACTAAGAACTCTTATTGTCAATGTTTCACAATAAGGACTATATTAGCTTATTATTTTCAAAAATTTTAAGTAACAACTAACCAAAATCTGTAGTGAATTTGATTAGTAAAATATCGTACACCTATACCAAAAAACATTTTTATAAAATTAAGAAATAACCATTTTAGGGTTATTCCCTGGTTATGACAGCTCAATTTTTCTATCTTCCCCCACAAGAGCCTGAAAATGTATAAAAACCTGAATTATACTCAGGCTGTCATATTTACTGAAAACAACTTAATTTACATTCCCTAACTACAATAGGGAAACGGTAAAGAATACATTTTTCTGAGATAACTTTTCAAGCTACCAAATAGTATGATAGACACTAGTAAACACACAAGGTTGTCTAGGAAAAAGCTGATAAAAACCTGCATTGTTTTGGTAAATAATGCCTTACACTGATTTATGACAAAATAATCATAACTTATTGGCTGAAAAAATCATCTAGAGGTGGTGACTTCTTACGATGAGAAGATATGCTGCATAAAAGCTGCTAGGCATGTTTTAATGGATGTAGGTTCTCAGTTCATAATGGCACACAACTCCATACTTTTGGAACTGCCTTCAAATTCAAATATGAAATTTGATGGTAATCAACCAGCAAAACTCATTCATTAAAGTTTATTTAAGTAGAAAAAATTTAACACAAAGGATTTCTCTCCCAAAAATGTTTGTGTGTATATATCTAAAAAAATTGTCTCAAAAAAATATAGTCAACTGCTGTTCGTACATTTACTTAAATTGGCTTCAGATGACATCAGTATCACAAAAATGTGGAATACTAGCCATTGATTTTAAATCATGGGAAAATCAGGAAAATGCATATGAAATTATTTGATAGTATGAAAATTCTCACAATCAATATGTATAACTTCTAATACAGTGATAATTCTTTTGAAGGTGACCAAGCTTTTAATATTACAACTGCTCAATAGATCAATATCCACCTATTTAATCAAACTGTGGGAACCAAAGCCAAGAATGAACCAGTATTGGAACTGATCCAGCTCCATATAAAATATAAATGAAAACATGTTCAAAAAGGAAACGATCAACAAACAAAATGGAAAATTTAGTAATTCCTTCACTGAGAAGCTCACTTGATTATTTAAAGTATAAGAACGGAAGAGGAGCTATTTGTATGTTCCTGGCTCCAGTGTGATTTTATGGGCCAGAAAATGCCACTTTGTTTTGCGTTCAACTATATAATGACAATACGTTTTCAATATCCCAAATTTACAAGAAATTTCTCAAATTACATTCAAAGATATATAAGCAATTTTCCTGGAGTCTCCTACAACAGGAGTAAAATGAATCCAGTAACATTTTACGCAACAATAATTGCTTAATCTGTAGAGTGAGACATAGAATTCAGTTTTTTCACATGCTCGAATGTTGTCATCCAAATAAGCAACTTGTAATTTAATAAATAACAAAAAATATTCAACCCAGTAATGAATTTCTGGGATATTTCCCAAAAAGATCCCATTATTACTATTTCCTTTACCTGATCTGCTAACGAAGGCTGCTCCTTAAATGTTTCCAATGGTGGGGCAGTTTGACATTCTCTATAAAAGGAACCAAGATCACTACTAGCATTCGGTCCAGCAAAAGGTGTTGTCTGCAAATGAATTGAACATTTGTTCAGTTTAGAAAAATGATAAGAGACAAGAAAACTACGAGGGTCATCCGGAAAGTAGTACCCGTTCGTGCCGCATGAAGTGCTGACGACGCGAGTAGCCGCTGGACGAGGTCAGATAGCTTCAGTGGCTTATCTGCCTTCTCTGAGCCAAGTTGCGTGACGCTAGCATTGCCTGTGTTGTTTCTGTGATTGTTTACAATGTTTAAAAAAATTGAGAACGCCGCCAGTTGTGAAGTGAGGGCAGTGATTAAATTCCTCAATGCAAGAAACGTTCGCCCATGTGATATTCATCGCCAATTAAAGGAGGTGTATGGAGACAATGTAATGGACGAGTCGTCTGTTCGGCGGTGGTGTCGCAACTTCAACATGGGGAGGGGGAACACACACGACGATGAGCGTTCGGGGAGACCGTCTGTCATTACAGACCAACTGGTGAGCTCAGTTGACGAATTCGTGAGGAACGATCGGCGCGTCACAATTGATGACATCTGTGAGCATTTTCCCAATGTTTCTCGAACAATTGTTCATGAAATTGTTAAACACCATCTGCATTATGCAAAAATTTGTGCAAGATGGGTCCCTCGCATGCTTACAGATGAGCACAAAACCAAGCATATGGCTGCAGCACTGACGTTTTTGGGACGTTATTCTGATGAAGGAGACTCTTTCTTGACTCGCATAATTACTGGTGACGAAACATGGGTTTGTTATGCATCACCTGAGAGTAAACGACAGTCAATGGAGTGGCATCATGCTCATTCACCAAACAAACCAAAAAAATTCAAGACAGTTCTGTCCACCAGGAAACTCATGGCAACCATTTTCTGGGATCGACGAGGTGTATTGCTTATTGATTTTATGGCCCGTGGAGACACTATTAATGCCAATGCGTATTGTGAAACATTAAAGAAATTACGGCGGGCAATACAAAATCGGCGGCGAGGTCTATTGTCTACTGGTGTCATTCTCGTTCATCACAATGCCAGGCCTCATGCAGCTGGGATAACACAAAAACTTTTGCAGCAATTCAAATGGGAAACTTTCGACCATCCACCGTATAGCCCGGACTTGGCCCCTTCAGATTTTCATCTCTTTACAAAGCTTAAAGACTTTTTGGCAGGAAAAAGATTTGACAGCGATGAAGAACTTAAAGAAGGAGTGACCCTGTATCTCAATGAGCTGGCGGCGAAGGACTATGCAGCAGGAATACAGAAACTTGTCACACGTTATGACAAATGCCTTAATTTGCTTGGAGATTATGTTGAGAAGTAGTTTAAAGTATCCTCTTTCAAATAAAATTTTTTATGTTTGTTAATATTTACTTTTGTGTCTTTATTTCTCGAACGGGTACTACTTTCCGGATGACCCTCGTAAAATTTTTATTATGCAAGTGGAAATCTTTTAATCCAGCTTCACCCACTAATATACCTTATGTGGTTTTTAAAAAATGGCTTGTTTTTATGATTGATGCAAATTATCCCATTTATCATGAATAATGACCTATTTATGATATAAATAGCATTTTTCATATCTGAAAAGCCAAGCACTATGAGTTGTTTACCATAAAAATATAAAAGATTCACTTCAATAAGCAGGCATGGGAAAAAATTAGGAACCTGTGATTTAGAACCATCCATTATGCTCATTATTACAATGGGTTATGTTAATTTTAATGCTATCAAAAATTCCCATAATACTTCATTTATGCAATGCAATTTTTTACCAGGAACATACCCTTGAAAAAAAAAACTATAATCACAGGCATCAACCCTAAGTTTGGCTTGATAGATGAGGGTAGAGCTCACCCAATACTAAGACTGATGGAATGTGCAATTCACAAATCAGGGTAGGGGGCCAGTTTTTTTCTTTATGCCACCTTGTATGGTTTCCCAGGAAATTCTGGTACTCAAAAAATCACATCGGTTAGATGAAGCTAAGGGTGCCCACAGGCATTCCTGGGAAACAAACCCAGGTCATGCAGTCAATAGTTGAATAAGCTCTACCCCTGAATTACCATTATACCTGTTTGTTGTTATCATCTATCACTTAGGAGAAATGATTTTTAAAAAAGTAAAATACACTTGATTTTTTCACAGAGATTTATTTCACAACCCAGGCTTTTTACTTCAGGTAGTTCACATGAAGATAACTTTGTACAGTAAAAACTTGGATTGTGAAATATATTTCTGCATAAATGATAGGTTTTAAATTCTATATAAATAATAACCCTATTCACAATTAGTCAATGACCCTAAAAACTATGCTAATACTATACATGACTTTCACAACCACCCACTACCTTCATAGATGCCATGTCTGTATTACACCATGTAAAAATTAATTTCAACAGAAATTTATTTTGCAGAACTGATTTGTTATCTTTGCGATGGTGAAATGCAACTCATAAATATACATAAGTTTAAAACACATCAATGCTTTTATTAAAACATACTTGAACATTTGAGAGTCTTGGTTTAATTGAAGTTGGAAAGGTTGAAAATTGAGGAATCTGAACCAATACCTCAAAATTAGAGCCTTAAATTTTTTTAGATGTGGATTTCTAGATTTTGGAGACAAATACCAAATCAGGAACAACCATACTTCTAAACAATGAAATGAACAGCTTTGGTCACAAAAAATGTTGGAGTATAGAAATATCATTCAAGTATGGGTAGTTATTACAGAAAGTAACTTTCCCTGTTAACAGCGAGATGAATATGGCCAGCCATCCATTCAAACAGATTGTACACATATATAAGGTCCTCATTTTTAAACTAACGCATTCCAATAAATGTATCATATGTTGAAAAACATATGCCACAAACAATAGAATGAGATTTTATTTCATTAATAACATATTACATCATGTCAATGTTTACTTATTGCCAGTTGTGTTTCCTGAAATACATTTTTTGAGTTCTCTGTTGTTAATAATATCCAATTTTATTTGAACACACTTCAATAACCCTTTAGCTCTCCCTCAAAAGCTGTTAAAAGTTATCTAATTTATTAAATGTAACAAAAGAGGAAACTGAAAGGTTGTAATTTCATCTTAACAACTTAAGTAATACATTGACGTTTTTTTTAAAAAAAAACAAACCATTTTGCTTTTCCACATAAACTTTTTATTCTCACGACCCAGGTTTTGTTATAGCATCATCAGCTGATGTTATGCTATAACGAAACCTGGGTCATGAGAATAAAAAGTTAATGTGAAAAAGCAAAGTGGTTTGTTTAAAAAAAAACATCAATATGAAGAATTTCCATCAAGTTACGCCAGAAACTGTTTTATTTAAGTAATATAGTTAATTTGATTTTTACCATCATCAGCATTTCAATCGTAAGATTGGTTTCCTGCAGCTTTCTTTTTTATTCAGTGTTTCAGTATTCATTCCCTAACCCCCAAATAGCTTCCTAGTTTTACGACCTTAATTTGTCCAGTGTACTTGTCTCTTGGTTTTCCCAATGGGAAGTCCTCAATGCCTCAATCCTTCACATTTGTGTGTTCTTGGTTTCTTTAATATTGCATTCATCAAAAAAGAGAGGAATGAGTATTGAGGGATAATGGAGAGGGTGTGGGTGATAGGCCTTGAAGATGGCGTGATGGGAGGGAAATGACTATTGCATGGGTAATTCAGCTCAGGAGAGCTTATCGCTTATGTGACTGCTCCAAAATTTTAAGGAACTGTGGAGGGAAGAGATGAAGGACTGAATAGATACATTGGAGACATTATTGCATTGTATTACACCGCATGATATATAATGGGGCAATTACCATAAATAAGAAAGGTATTTCTTTCTACTAATGCTTATGAGCACTTATTGTATAAGAATAAACATATGATATTTGATATGTTTTTAAAATGGAATCCCCCAAGGAAGGCTTTTATACTCACCAAATCCACAAGAATGAAGTCTTCAACTCCCGATGCACCAGATATACTAGATCTTCTTGACCCTAACCCACCTTCTTCCTCTGTTTTCTCGAAAGTCTCACAACACTTATCCTCCTCTACCTCCTGAATCTCTGGAGGCATCCCATTCTTATCTCTTCCACATTCTTCTGCATACTTCTTGCCACCTCCAGTGCCATTTTGCTGGTTTACTGTTGGCACAGGGCGACTAAGGAGACTACTGAATGGCTCTGGGCCAACCTCATTCCCAAGAGTTGGAATGGAATTTGGCTTATTAACAACATCAGCAAATGCACCCATCTTAATCTTGTCACTTCCTTTGGGAGATTTGTTTTCCACACCAAATGTATCCCTGTGAGAAAAAATCAATCTTTGTCAAAAGTTATACTCATCAATATCCACTCAATTTAAACACACAAGTGTTTAAAGAAACATCTTCGCGTTTAAATGATGGCTTTAACCTCATGAACTGAAGTGAAATGTGTATGATTATGATTATTCTGTGACTTTGTTGGTAAAATAATTTGTCAGAATATTCTGTTTATGTAAAGCCCTTAGAAATTCAAAATTTAAGAGGACAAACTGATCTCCATGTTACAAGAGCAAAGAGCAATGAAACTAATTGAGAAAAGAGGTTATACCATGTCTGATAACTAAAGCAGATGGGTATTTTTCATTTGGTGAAATAGGTGAGAATCATTTGTAGATTCCACCTTTTCGAAAGAAAGCACAAAAGGAAGTGTATGTTTTTATTATAGTTTAGGATTGGGAGATGCTAGTCCAAAAGTTGAATTTGGAGACAGTTTTAACACAGTAGACATGGTATAGAGGAAGAAGTACATCACTAAAGTTTAGTTTTTTTTCAGTTCCTAGTTCCACTAATTCTGAGGCTAAGACCAGAACTAGATTTTGACTAACACCGTTTTAAAAAATGCCCGTAATGAACACTATCCAATCACTTAACACCCACTTAATGCCAATACTGGAAATCATTTCCTCAATACCCTATTACAATAATCAAAGCCACCAGAGGGCTTGGTAATAGAAAATTTTACTAGTAAGAAATACTAATTACCGACACTTTGTGGTCATTCCATTGGTATACCCATTCACAAACTTAGGCGTCACATTTCCATTTTGCAATCCAGCAGAAATTACTTTGTCGTGCATTTTGTGAGAAACTGGTGATCTGGAAAAAAGTTGGAAGCTATTAGGCAACATAACAAAACACAAGCAAAAATAAAACCAGGTCACTCAAATCAATGATGTAAATAATAAAAAATTGAAAACATATTCATTTAGATAAAAATTATCTAATCAAGAACTGGCAATGAACTTGAAAATTAAACTTTTATGCTAAGCTTATCAGTAATTAGATTAAATAGATAAAACCACACATACTCTCAATCCAAAGTCCACATCTATCTGGAATATAGGAAGTTTCATTGAATTCTAACTAAGTGGAGATAAAAAGCAATTTATTACATCTAAGATCAGTTCGTATTTCTCCAGTTACAATAAGCATGGGTAATGCATGCAGTGAGGGAGAAATTTTGATACAGTAAATAGCAGTTAATTCATATTAAAAACAATTATGGTAACGAATAATTGAAAAACCGGGATTGTGGAAAGAATGGCAAATATCATACATCCCCTTTTGAACCTTCCCTATAGAACATTTGCAAAATATCAGTACAACCGCACACAATGCAATCGTAAAACTGGATGGGTAAAGTATAAAAAACTACACATGAAACTTTATACTTTCCAGGTAACAGAAGGAAAACATGCGGGTAAATTCATATCCTTCTGACAAACGTATCGAAGATTAAATGAGTTGTTAATGATATAATATTTTTACATTAATTTTAAAACAATCTTTTTGGCATGAAACACACAAAAAGGTTGCGTAAACTGACCTTTGATACCTACACATCCTATAATCTAACAAAACTCCTAAAAAATGGAAATGGCGCAAAAAGTTGTGAGCATTTTCAAATACATCATTAAATAAAAAAGGTAATGACCCAGGGATGAACGGTCAAATACACAATATTGTACAAATCATCACATCAGCAGGATTGTTCTTGTCATTACATTCACATTATCATTTACACTGTCCAATTGAAAATACAGAATTGAATTTTATTCAATTCACTTTGTAGAATTGTTTCATGTCTATTTTAAATGAGTTTGTAATTTTCCACACTTTATTTTATGGTACAATGCATTTCACCGACTTGTAGGATCATTAGGTGATGCCGCAAGTCAATGAAATGTAGTGTACCGTTAAATAAAGTCTGTGGAAATTACAAACTCATTTAATATGGACTAGCACTGAGTCTACAAGTGGAAAATGCTTACCTAATAACCTTTAAAAAATATAATCAACATAGATATTTTACCCAGAAATAAGCCATGCATCCATTTAATCTACCTAGGCTACCAAATTTATGACATGATTACCATAACTATTAATGGTGTTTTGATTTCAAAGGGATATTTTTAAATTTATAACATTGAAAATTTTGTTAAGATTATAGAACACAAATAATTACACAAAAAGTAGTGGAGTATAGTATCAATACACAAATTTGATGAAAATGATGGAGTTTTGGAATAGCATTAACATGGGTTTTTATTGAATGCAAAAGAAAGTTAATAATTTGAATTTTGATATGGCCTCCTTCACTGAAAATTCTCATTTTCAACAATCCTAAATTAACTGTTAATGGACATTAACTAGGATTAGCAATTAGAAAATGTTATCCCTAATGTACAGCTTGTCCGGTCACTGATTTGCTACAAATAACTGACGAGGACAGGTAAAGAGACAAAAAAAAATTAAGAAGAACTTAACTTCATATTTGTAAATATAAAAAATATGTTTGTATACAAATACCTTTGTTTGGATAAAAAAAACCTTCTCCTCCATGATACTCCAAGAGGTGAAAATCACAGTCACGATAATGGATAAAAAAAGCCTTGTCAACAAATGCAATTTACAAGAAGTAAGGGAGGAGCCATTTTAGATATTTCTATGTGTTCCTTTACAGCTTAAGTCTTAGGTCCATTTTTAAAATGTCTCATGAAATCCAATCCCTAATTAATGTGAACGTTAACCAGGATATTACTCACAAATCTAATTTTATAAACAAATAAGATTTCTCTGTAGTGGTTATGAACATTTTAAGTCTAGAAATACCATTGGTCAGTAAGTGAGAAATTTACTGGTCAAGTTTTCAACAAAACTAATAGTCATAAAACTGAGTTTTAGTCTTAACCGGAGGTTAATGTTAACTTCTTTGTTCTTTTTAACAAGACATTACAATACCTGACATGAAATTTTAAGAACAAATCACAAGAGACTGAGCTATTGCAGGATTAATCAATTTGAAATCCTTTCCTTAACAGGTTTACGTTGCACAGGCCTTTCTTCTGATTAGTTTTAGGAGGTTCTAAATATTGTACTATATTTTTTTTTAAGGCAAGGCGGCCAATTAAGAAGTCGTGATGATGCAATTAAGATGTAGTTTTGGCATGCTAACTGCACCCAATGAAAAGAAAAATACAAGCATTGAAATCTAGCAACACTCGCATCACACACACACACACACACACCAGCATGCATTTCTTGGCTAACGAACCTGCTTTTCTCAAGCTCCAACTTCCTAGAATTTTTGCCTGTGCTCCCTGGACCACACCAGTCTTTTCTATAAGATCAGTGCTCATGGTTGACTATGCCGTGGATTTTTGTGGGTGATTCACAGTTTGCCTGCCAAATTTAGCTCTTCAATGCTCCACCTGCATCACCTTGTTTATATCCTCCATGGGCATCTAGCCCTAACTCCCACATTACATAATTCTTTCCTCTTGGTAAGAGGAGATCTTTACATATGACAAAGTTTAAAACTACATGGCAATAAGAATTCTGTACCTCTTTTGTGAAGCAATAAAAAAGAATATTTAAAATTGTTAAAAAGTGCTTAATGTTCTATTAAATGGATGTAGACAGGCATGATTTTGTAAGTAAACAGTCCCTGTCATAACCAGCCCATGGTTCAATGACATCCTTATTGAAAGAGCTTTCATATTCCTTACAGACCCATTTACTAGTTCTGCAAGATCTTTTCATGCCTAATGTAAACTATATGGCACAGACTGGAGTATTCCAATACAATTTCCAGTTGGTATCTAAACCCTTAAGCAATTTAAAATGGGATCCTAAGCACTACAAACTGTAATAAAATGTCCAGCATTCTTTAAAGTAAAGAGAGGAATTCTCCTGAATCTGTGGTACGTAATTTGCAAAATTGTTTGCGGACTTTTCAGAACATTCATTAGTTGCATGTTTTCCTTTTTAGGTTTTCAATTTCTTCAGATCCCAGTCCAGACCCATGTAAATAATTAGTATATCTTGGTTGCCTATTTTGTACATTAAATGAAGGGTCAAAATTAAAATTATCTGTGCCTAAGTAAAGTACCCAGAGGTGAAACTACTAAAAAACATATGTTAAAAGATGCTTTCTTATATGAAGATATCCAAATTTTTTTCAAATGATATTTTATTTACGTTAAGAGTTGTAAAAAATTGTTCTGGATATAGTTACAAAAGAATAAACAAAAATATAAAAATGTACTATTTAATTGTTCATAAAGTCACCTCTATATTCATTTATAGTGATAGCTGTTTAAAAAATGTGGTATAAATGTCATCAAAATAGAGAGAGAACAAGTATTTTGTGTAATTTGAAGCAAGATAAGTACTGGAATATCAACCAGGGAGAAATGTGTGGCATTAAAAGGCAAATTTTGACTGAAGGAGTAAACCTCTCCAAGAAATAGGACAAAATCCACATGCAAAGTATAGAAAACAGCAGTACCACTTGCCCAACCTGCCATTTATTAAAATTAGGTAATCTATCAGTTAAGGTAGGTTTTTGGATGGACACAACTATCAAATAAACATTTCGTAACTCCAAACAAAACCCAATCTAGGAACCTAATCTACATCAGGTCTCTCTTCATATCTGTGTACTTCTTTCCTCCCTTCATCCTGTCCAACATCCCTATCCTGTTCCTGCCATTTCCTCGTTTGCCTAACATTCTCCCCTCTATTACCCTCTTCAACATCCCACTGCCGCTCAATATGCCTTTCATCCATTTTTCATGCCTCCATAGGATTTCTCTCAACAAACCCCTGTCCTCACCCTTCATCCCTAGTACTTCCTCATTTGTTTTCCTTCCTGTCCATTTCACCTTCTCCATTCTTCTCCACACCCACATTTCAAAAGCCTCCAATCTACGTCTATTCTCCTGCTTCAGCGACCACGTTTCTGCTCTGTACATAGCTCCATATCAGAGTTTTTAAGTCTTTTCTTAACCTCCCTACTCAATGTCCCCATCATCAACTCCCTCCTCCTTGAGAAAGCCTCCTTGCCTAGCGCAATTCTTCTCCTTAGGTCCCTACTACTTTGACCGTATTGGTCCAGAACACTTCCAAGATACGTAAACTGTAATACCTGCTCTATTTTTTCCCCTCCTATTTTAATGTTTAGCTTAGCCTTCTTCTTCCTGGAAAATCGCATTACCTTTGTTTTATTAATATTGATTCTCATCCCATATCTATCGCACTGAACCTCCAATTCACCCAGCAATGCTTGCAACCCCTTGGCTGACTGAACAACTAATGCTTGGTCATCAGCGAACCTAACCGATTTTACGAATTCCCCTCCAACTTTCATTCCCACCTCCAATTCTTCCCATGCCTCATTAATCATTTCCTCCATATATACGTTGAACAGCACCAGTGACGATGGGAACTCCCTGCCTTACCCCTCTTCCTAACACTGCCCATCCGGACTCTCCATTCCCCACTCACACCTGAGCAGTCTGTGACATGTACAGGTTGCAGATCAGTCTCCTGTCCCTCCAATCGATTCCTATTTTCTGCAATACACGCATTAGTTTTTCCCAATTCACTCCATCAAACGCTTTTCCGAAATCTAAGAAACAGGCAAATACATCCTGATTGTATTCTATATTCCTCTTGATTAGTGATCTCACTACTGCAATGGCATCATGCGTACCTCTCCCCTTCCTAAACCCAAACTGATCATCCCCTAAATAATCATTTGCCCTACTCTCTATCCTTTTGTTGATGATCCTGAGAATAACTTTAGCTGTGTGGGATATCATACTTACTGTTTTGTAATCCTCACATGATGTAGCCTTTACCTTTTTCGGAATAGGAACCAACACTGATCTCACAAAATCTTCCGGCCAGATTCCTTCCTCATAGATACTATGAATCAGTCCATATAATCTTCTTCCCACATTTTCCTAAACATTTCAACAGTTCTACAGGAATATTGTCCACCCCCACGGCCTTATTTGCTTTCATCTCCCATAATGCCCTTTCCATTTCATCGTCGAGTTTGCCTGGACCTAAGCTATTTTCCTCTACGATATGTTCCTTTTATGTCTAACCTTGTTGGTCTAAGTTCTCTACCATACAGTGTTTCTATATATTCCTTCCATCTCTCTTGGATTTTTCCTGATTCAATTATTATCTTACCCCACTTATCTTTAACTGTTAGCACAGATCTTGCCTTCTTACTTGCCGATAATAACTTAACCTTGCTGTATAGCGCACCAATTTCACCCTTCCTCTGTAAACATTCCATATCCTCGCATGTCGTTTTCCACCATTCTTCTTTAGCTTTATTTGTGGCCCGTCTCAACAGATTGTTTAACTATTGATAGTTCATTTAGCCTAATTCTGTGTTTACATTCTTCCATTTTCTTCTCTCATCCATCTTTGCAATCGTATCATCCGTGATGCATGGTTTCCTTATCCTTTTCCCATTAACCGTTCCTATAGTGTCTTTTTTGGCTTTTGAATCACTTTCTTGATACATTCCCATTTTTCTTCGATAGTACTCCGTTCATTACCGTCATCCATGATTTTCTCTACAGCCTGCTGATACTCCTTCCTCGTTAATCCATTTAATGCTTCTACATTCCATTTCCTAACCCATCACCCCTGCATTATCATTTTGAAACAGATGCTATATTTCATAACAACTAAATTGTGGTAAGTGTCCGCATCTGCTCCCAGGAAGCTGTGCGAATTTATCACACTGTTCCTAAACCTGTGCATCACCATAATATAATCTAACTGATACCTTTCTGAGTCACCTGGCATTTTCCATGTATACCAATGCCTTTTGTGGTGTCTAAACCATGTGTTGTTGATGACTAATCCCTGTCTACTTCAGAACTAAATTGCTTTCTCCCCGCGTTCATTCCTCGTGCCTAACCCATAGTCCCCCACCTCACCACCATCTCTTCCTTCGCCTACATTCGCATTCTAATCCTCCAACACTATCAAATGTTTCCCTGTAGGAACACACATGATTATATCTTCTAACTCATCGTACATCCTGTCGACTTCTTCCTTCTTATGGTTGCTTGGTGCCATGCATACCTGAACAATAATTGAGGTAATTTCCAGTAATCTTCCTCAATAGTGTTTTTAACGTGACACCATCACTTAATGGCCGCCGCACTGGGGTCAGACCCCTTTTCATCCACCTTACTGAGGAACAGACGCTGCATGGACTACCAATGATAACGGCATCTAGCAAGCTGTGGGCAAGAACTTGAGAATGATAGTGAATATGTACTATAATATTTTCTCCTTCGCACCCTCATCTCCCGCAATATTTGGAAATTGGTCAGGCTGAGACTTGGGCCGACTTAATATTTTTGTCAGATCAAAAGCTTGCTCATGCATGACAGCAGCATGCTTACAGCAACTATTTTGGGCATAGCTACACTTTTAGGCCTCATGAAACAATCTATTCAAGTTTTGAGGATTTTATGCATTAGTTGCAAGAAATAGAAGAAAAACTACCTGTGAGGTGGACTCATGTCAGGCCGAAAGTGGTCACTCTTGACCATTATTGATGGTGAAGCAGACTCTCCCTTGCCTGTCACTCCTACACCAACTCCTGTATGCTGTGGAGAAATGGTCATTTTTGTACGATATGCCACGGATAAATTAAGCACACCAAGGGGCGTACTTAGTTGCCCAATTCGGAACTCATTGAATCCATCACCTGCAATGAAATTGGAACTTAGTTATCAATACAGAAATATGACAAAACATTAAAAAATGTTTACATTTACAAAAAAATGTCCTATCAACTGTTACAGCTCAGTGTATCACCTTTAAGGCAGGGTCATTCACAATTAACTATCCTAGGTATTACAACAAATTTCTGTACTTACTCACATTAGCAGGAGTATCCTACCTTGGTGGGAGCTATGGCATTTAATAAAATATATTTTAATCTAAGGGTGTATCATTCTATTTGTCTTGGATTGGAAACACTTTTTTTTTTGAAAATGTTCATAATTTGTGGCAGGGGCATTAAAGTAGGAAAGGACAATGCAAGAAATGCTTACCCAATGTTTTTGCTCCATCAGATTAATAGGGAAAATAGGTATGATTCTATGTAAACATGAAATTTAAATATTTTAAAGTATGATTGAAAAATAGCAATTATGTTAAATTTTTAACATTAAACAAAAAATAAGTTCATGGAGAATCAAGTGCAAATTACAAAAAGCCATCAAGAAAAAACACTGGTACACAAGTAGATGTCAAAGATCAATGCCAAGCAACATGAGAAGAGAACAATAGAAATATGCATTTATCTAGTGTTTATTAAGTAGCACTTCCTGTTATTTTTGTCTGTGGAATTTATCAATTTAACAAACATGCTATGACATATTCAATTTTGAAGGGCATAAATTAATTACGGCTGCGGAAAGCCAGATAATAAGGAACTGTACCACTATTTTAATACATAGGCTCATATTTACACAGGGAGTATTTCTCAAACAGGTTTTCGAGGAACTGAATCCTATTGCCCGGGACCGTATTTGGGAACTTAAAAATACACATACAGTCCGACTGATTACCCTGAAGTGGTTTATGGAGAAGTTTTTCCCTCGCCAGGGACTGGCTCTGGGCTACCTAAGCCACTTACGTGTTAGCTAGAAATAGAACAAAGAGGTTTGTGAAGAAATTAATTTAGATGCCAGGGACCCACTTTGGGGGAATAACACACACACACTTAGGTATTACAGCAAACTACCAACACTCGGGGATATAAAGTAAACAGGGCACTGGATTGTTTGATGGCATTGTCAAAACCCACTATACTGTTTGCCCAATATACAAAAAGTAAATTGTCCCATGATGCCAATTGTATTGGGAATTGTTTACCCAATTATCGCCTATCCAAATGGCTCGTTTTGGAATTTTTTAATTTAAATTTTGGATACAATTGGCATCATGGGACAATTTTCTTTATGTATTTTGGGCAAACAGTATAGTGAGTTTTGACAATGCCATCAAACAATCCAGTGCTCTGTTTACTTCATATCCCCGAGTGTTGGTAGTTTGCTGTAATACCTAGGTGTGTGTGTATTATTCCCCCAAAGTGGGTCCCTGGCATCTGGATTAATTTCTTCACAAACCTCTTTGTTCTATTCCTAGCTAACACGTAAGTGGCTTAGGTAGTCCAGAGCCAGTCCCTGGCGAGGGAAAAACTTCTCCATAAACCACTTCAGGGTAACCAGTAGGACTGTATGTGTATTTTTAAGTTCCCAAATACGGTCCCGGGCAATAGGATTTATTTCATAATGCAACAATTTCAAAGAGTAAAAATCATTCGCCTTGACCGGGATTCGAACCCGGATCCCTCGATATCCGGCCGAGTGCTTTAATGATTTTTACTCTCTGAAATTGTTGCATTATAATGCACACATAGCGGATGACTCCGTTAAAAGTTACTGTTGCGGCATCTCCCGCAGTTTCTTGAAATTTGTCTAAGGATTTATTTCCTCGAAAACCTGTTCGAGAAATACTCCCTGTGTAAATATGGGCCTCTTAATATTTTCACCGTGTGTCAGGCCACTCGCGAGGGATTACCTTTTCCTCTAAATCACCATGCCAATCTCAATATTCCCCTCCTTTTTTACTTTTACAGTGGTGTAAAAAACCCTTCACGACTAAAGGAAATATTATTTAATACAGTCAATCTTAATTCAAACTAACGAAAAAAGAACAAATAATGTAAATGCATTATTTAAAAAAACAGAAAAATGTAGACAGTGATGAAGAGAAGTAAAAGTATTTTCTTAATATTTCACATCACTCAGAAAGCAGTGTTGTAATAGCGCATATTGATAAAACTTTCTCTTCCCCAATTTGATATATCCATAGGCATTTCAAGACTCCAGGAGCCTCTGACTAGCACTTACTATTCTAAATGCCTACATTTACTTGGCATTAACTGAATTTTTCACCAATTATCACTACATAAACCGCTAGAGGCTTTAAATATAATTTAAAAATTTCACCTTTGAACACACATCTATGCAACAACTGAGCAGGAGGTGACAAAATTGAACAAGATCTTACAAAAAAATCTTAGTTTCATGAGTAAAACTTTCTATGATTGCTGCAATGATTTTACATACCTAAAAGATGAATCTGAGGTTCACCAATAAATATGCGATAGCAGATGACATAAGAGTCAGGACCCTGACGACGGGATAAACGATATGCAGGGGTGACTCTGGTAACAGAGAGAAGAGAACGAAGAAGTAGTCCCATCCGGTTATACACCGAATGACTCAATCTCTGTGGTGGGGGAGGAGAACCTTGAATACCTCCAGACAACTGCAATTAAAAAAAAAGAAAGAAATGAATAATTACAAGGATAAAAAAGTGGAGACAACAGTTAATACTTTCATAGCTTGCAAAGCTATTTGGTGACTACATCCTTTCCTCTCATTTCATAGTTTGTCTTAACTGAATCTTATTGATATTTGAAATTGAATCTCTAATACATTCACAAGTAATATTCTTCTAAAAGTAATTTTTAACCCTACCTTTCTCTTGCTTAAAAAATTATTAATTCACACACATGAACACCTATTTTTCCTATAAGTTTACATTGCTATTCAACAGTACAGTTGTGTACTGAATAAAAGCAAAACCAAGGGGTAAAAATTGTTTTTTTTGTTGCACCAATGTTTATCATGTTAAAAATCATTTATAGTACCAAATGTTAAAATAGTCTATTAATAAATTAGTATTTATAAGCAATACCAATTTCATGTTATGGTCATTAACAATATGTTATCAATATCAAAGTGAAACATTTCAAGATATTGTTATGGAAAGATAATCATACTCACTTATAAAAATACATTTAACTTAAATATTGTTGACCTTTGTTACAAAAACGTTCTATGCCTTGTGTAGTTACAAATTATGGTCAGCAGAACTTTGGTAGCATAAAACCATGAGCATTCTAGCAATAAAGTTAAATGAAGAAGAAATTAGGCTCAACAACTATTTAAGAAGCTAACTATGGTGACATGCGAAGCCGCCATTGTTAACAATTTTTTTAAGAATTTTTTTCTTTAAAGGTAATCTACCGTTTAAGGCAGGTTCTGCTTGGACACCAAATAAATATCTCCCAACAAAACCCAACCCAATATACTCTGAAACAAATCCCTCTTCACTTCTGTGTACTTTCTTCCTCCCTTCATCCCATCCAACATCCCTATCCTGTTCCTACCCTTTCCTAGTTTGCCTAGCAATCTCCCCTCTATTACCGTCTTCAACATCCCACTGCCGCTCAATATGCATTTCATCCATTTTTCCTGCCTCCATAGGATTTCTCTCAACAAACCCCTCTCCTAGCCCACCATCCCTAGTACTTTCTTATTTGTTTTTCTTTCGGTCCATTTCACCCTCCCCATTCTTCTCCACAAAAAAATTTCAAAAGCCTCCAATTTACTTCTATCATTCTGCTTCAGTGACTACATTTCCTCGTTGTACATAACTACGCTCCATAGCAAAGTTTTAATAAGTCTTTTCTCAACATCCTTACTCAACGTCCCCATCATCAACCCCCTCCTCCTTGTGAAAGCCTCTTTGACTAGCACAATTCTTCTCCTTACATCCCTACTACTTTGACCGTGTTGGTCTAAAACACTTCCGAGATACGTAAACTACTCTACCTGCTCAATTTTTCCCCTCCTATTTTAATGTTTAGCTTATCCTTTTTCTTGCAGGAAAATCGCATAGCCTTTGCTTTATTAATATCGATTCTCCTCTCAAACCTATCACACTGAACCTCCAATTCACTCAGCAATGCTTGCAACCCCTTGGCTGACTGGCAAACTAAAGGTTGGTCATCAGTAAACCTAACTGATTTTACGAATTCCCCACCAACTTTCATTCCTACCTGTTTAAGAATTATTACATTATTTTAGTTGCCTAACATTATTACAATTTATCATTATTGATATTATTACTGTTGTAGATAGACTTTTGTCTAACGTCATCACTCATTTTCCTCAGGTTTGTACCTAGTAGCAGCACTTGCATTTGCCAAGTACTCAATGATTCCAAAATAAATACAACTATCTATATAAAACCATAAGCACACTAATCAACCCGAAGGTCTGTTTAGTAGGTGATGGTACATACAGCTCACCCACGTACTTAGCCTGACGGCATGTGAGCTACCCTGATGTGTGGCATTCACACATACATCAGGGTAGGGGGGCTAGTTCCTTTCCCTGTGCCGGTTATGGTTTTCCAGGAAGATCTGGTACCCGTAAAATCAACTAGCTTAGGTGGAGCTGCAGGTGCCCAGAGTGCCTTGCCCGGGAATCAAACCTGGGACCCTCCGGTCAGTAGTCCAACGCACTACCCACTGGACCACTGCGTACTATTAACTATCTATATTACTGAGAATTATAATTACATCCAATCTTCATGATTTAAGTCATAAAGTGCTTTCAAAAATTAGGTTTTAGTGCAGGATGGTTTAAGTGGTATGTGCAGTCTGTAGTAAAAACATTTTCACTTTTCAAAAGTAATAACCGTTAGTACTGCAGCCGTATTACAGCTTGAATAAAGTGGAGCAAAACCTTACATCAGTCAGAAACGTTTTTTAGTACATTCACTTTATCTTTTTACAACACAAAGATTAGCCTTTTTGGAAGGGAAATTTGAAATAATGTAATTGATTACCTGCAACTATTAATATATATTTTGTTGCTTCCGTTTTATTGATTGATCACTCCTTGCAAATGCAATGGAGATATTTGTACATTTGATTTATAATATTGTATTCGGAATGAGACCTCAAGTTACCAAAGAATTGAGTCCCAGAACAACAAACTAATAATATTATTATTATTATACCAGACATTCATCAATCTTCAGGCATTGTTGTTTATTCCATTTCTTTTATGATACTTAGCATCATATCCCAAAACCACATAGCCAACATCTTTCTTCAAACCCATGAATGTATTAAAGGTCAGTATATATTTCTATCCTCTTCTGTATAATGGACCTGGGAGGTAGTACACCTCTTACTTTTCTGCCATGTCTTTATCCAAAATGGTTCTCACCTCTGTACTGTTTCACTTTCTTCTTCATTCTTAGATAAATCATTATTAACAAATCTTTAATGTACAGGGCATCAGAAAAGCTTTACACATTCACTTCCACTTTTCTTTTTGGCAAGGGATAACTGCAATCTACTTTATCAGCAGCTCCCCTTTTTGTACACACCATACATTATGTTGCATGGCAGTATCAGAATCCAATTTCCTCATTTTTTCAATTAGTCCCTCCAGTACATGTTGATCCCAGATTCCTGTTTCTCTCAAAGTCCTTTACTACATCAATAAATTCATTATCAAGGATGTATTCTCCTCAATCATCATTAATAACAGTATCCATTTCTTCCAGTAATGTAGCATGTATTTTTTCCCTTTCATTAAAATTCTCCAAATTTCCATCCATTATCATTAGTCTCATCTTCAATAAAAATTTTCAAATTAAAGTTGGCTCCGTGATGACTGATGTGATGCTTTATGATTTTAGGCAGCTTCAATTTGTATTTGGAAGAAGTTTTGCTCTACTTCTTCACACTGGGTATTCATCCATTATTCTCAGAATTCTCTGGCTGTTGAGGTACTTTCTTTGAGTATTTTGGTACTCCAACTATAGATTTTGTCCTTTCTCTTATCTTCTATTAGACCCCATTTTAACCTATGAGCCATGATTTCTTGTCAACAAATATCCTTTGGTTTACAGGTTTTTCTTTAAGTTTGGATATGCGATTTGTATTTCTTGTAACCTCTGTTTGATTATCGTTTAGCTGTCAGTCATTTTTTCTTTTTTATTTTCCTATTGGGAATGTATCCTTAGCCCTTTTTTCTTCTATTCCCATGCCTTCTATTTACTATTTTTTAGCTTCTTGAAATCAAGTCGGTACTTCAATAGTACTAAACTGTGGTGTCTTTTCCAAGTGGATGATGCATTCATTCACGTGTTTTACCTAATCATATAGATTTTTGGGGATGTTTTATGTTGAAATACTCTCCACAGGGGATCATAAAACAATGACACATCTGTCATTACAGCATGGAAACCCCGTTTTAATTACTACAGCAAACAACTATAATGAACATGTGACCTGAAGAGAATATTCCTTGAACGTTAGCAACAACATGGCATGGCATCCACTACCTAAATGTCAAGTAATTCCTCGAAGTTTTATTTTCATTACATTAGCTACTTATTATAGAACTTTATAAATATAAATGTTTTGATACATCAAGATATTAACTAGCATATTCTATGAATGCCAGGTTTCGCTCCTATTGCTAAAATTCACAATGACATTATTAGCAGTGTCAAAAATCATCGTCAGAGGAGAGATATAATTACTTCGGAAATTATATTTATGAACTTACCCCATTGTCAACACCAGAAGAGCTGGGATTAGCTACTCCGCCAGGCATGGTAGCAGAAGATGGAGGGGGTGCACTTCCAGGCTGGCCCGACATTGTATTGCTACCTCCTTCCATGAATCCAAGTCTCCAGGCCTCCAGTGCAAGAGATTCTCCCTCGGCGGTGCGAAGAGATATTTCAACGCACAAAGGTGATTTTCGTTGATTAGTTAATACGGAATGAACAGGACCGCCACTTGGAATGTCCCATCCAATGCCGCCCGCTCCATGTAAAACTTTTTTTGCTTCGCTAGCGACTTCTGGGAGATCACGTATGGCAAGATTAAACTAAAATACACAGAAAAGAAGACCCAATCAATCATGATATTACTTCGGACAAAATTTTAAATGCATCCATATAACCTGGGAATTAGTGGCCAACTCAGAATTTTATGATTTTTCAAATTGGTGGTAAATAGTTTGCACCAATATGTTATAACTTGCAATCATCTTCCAGTAGAATCGATAATTTTAACAAAGCGATAACGGGAATCAGAATTCAGTTAAGTGAAAGCAGTTCAGACTTACAAACCGGTAACATGGACAATTTTATCATTGAAGGAGCCAGTGATCACAATAGGCACAGTTCTATTTTGCAACAACTAAATTAAGAAAGATGCATACTTCCACGTAACTTACCCAATCAGTCCCAGAGGAATAAGGCTTGCATTTCGTTTTAACTTTTTCCCCCAAGCGAGACTGAATAATTATTTGCACCGCCTTCAAGGCGAGAAATTTCGTGAATTTGTCCAACTCTTTTCTATCTTGCGCACTCAGTTTCACCGATGCCATATTTTGCATACCGAGTTTAAAGGGAAAGTAGGGATTATCTCTAAATTTCTTCGCATTCACAGCAAATCCTTCGGCTAGCACCCGAACATGTCAGTTTCGCTTCATGTAATTGTAAATTTAGTATGACCACATGACATTCCAACAGACTGCAGTCCATATTTCCCCGAGACCATGTTTTCATTAATCCAGCAGGTGCTTGAAATATTCGATTATAAGTTTATAACACACAAGTGCACTATCCAGGCGCGAAATAAACGATGCTAATGAGTGCAAGTATTTATAGAAACTCGGTGAACGCTAAATTGGGCCGGCCTTCAACTCGATGCAGCAAGGGGAATTAATGACCATGACACATTTCTTCAGCTTGCGCTTTAGAACCACTCCCACCAGATGCACCGGAACGTGGACTCAACACGAAATAAGTAATTTCTTAACAACAATAGTCTGATTTTAAGAAACTCAATTCTGCATACTTTCTCCATTTTTTCACCTTCGTATTTAAAAACTGCGACGACACAAACTGGACAACCAAAACTGGAGAAACACTGTTGTAGCAGACAACTTGCAGATCATGTACATAACACCATATGTAAATCTGAAGAACGTAAGATGACAAACTATCTTCAACGCAAAACAACAAACAGACTTGTGACCACGTTGATTATGAAATATTATTACAATTGTTAAGCGGCATAGAGAAATGTTCTAAATACTACAGGGCGACAAAAAGGAAATAAAAATAAACCATGCCACACTTCAAGAGCTGTGTTATCACTTCTTTTAAGACACTAATATCACAAAAATACACTCCGCGACGTGTAGACGTGACGTCCGCAGAGGCGCCTACCGAGCAGACATTGAGATACGTCAATTTGATTTCTGACCAATGAGAGGTCTGAAACGTGTCACAATGAAAATGGTTTTTTGTTCAAAATATTACGAGATCACCGGATGACTAGGATATCATTTAGTTCCGTGCTGGAGCTAGAATTATGAAGCAGGCACTCTTTAAACCAGTTTAACCTTGTAATTTATTAATGTAGCATCAATGTATCTGACTTCAGCGTTCTGGAGACTTGACCTTTAAGTGAGAAGTTATATTTGTGTGTGGTGAGAATTAGGCCAGGATGATCGTTCGTTTCCATTACACGATCAGTCGGTCATGATTAATATTTAATCACTGCCTGGTATACAATGTATTCGTCAATAATCATGTATAAACACTTAATGCAACAACGCCCGCCGTTAAAATTTTCAGTAAATTTTGAGTATATTTGCAGTTACAGATCATATTAAAAACTTGCAACAACTATGAAGCAAGAAAAATGGGACGAAACTAGTTTTAGGGATTAATCAATATTTCCAAAAGGAGAATGACCATTGGTTACCAGCGTTCAAGAAGTTTTTTTAAGGTTTATTTGAATTGAAGTCTTAACATTTAAAACTAAGGAGAAATATAATGCAGAAATTCGCCACTTCCAATGAGATGGTGCAAACAGGAGTAATACTCCAGGATCCAGACGTAAGAACTGTTTTTGAGTCATTCCTCCCCAAACTGGGATAATTTCGCATTATATTTGTTCATTTTTTTTCATAGTGTCGCAAATATTCGAAGCGCGCTGGCATCGCTGACATCAACTCTTCAGTCAAAGACGCCATTTTTAGTCAAAGGCGGATGACTGAAAAGTACTACCATTGTTGAAAACGAAATAATCCCCGTTTTCTCTAGCTATTGACAAGTTAGAAATAAAATTTTTGAAGTTATTACTTATAATTGAAAGTCATATCATTGAATTGAATCAATTATTTGGTATTTATCAACTAATATATTACCCTCCCTTCCAGCTTTTGATAAAAAATGGCAACCTATGAGCAGTCGACACAAATCACACACACTCATTTCAAGACTCTTCTTTGTTTTCAATCGTCGTCAACTTTCGGTGGGTGGATGGACGTAAACATTTGAGATTTTTAGGATGACTACAGTTGAATACGTGGATAGGTTTTTTGTTTTGACATTGTTGAACTACCGTCACCTGTGTTTTCTTTTGTGGAAGTCAATCAGAAAGGTAGATTCCTGGCATTAGAATCATTATGGAAACACTTTTTAGGACGCCTTCTTTACAACATAGTTATAATTTTTGAAATTCTCGGTTGCTGTAGAGCTATTAATTGTATTAATGATGCCGACGATGGGAGATAGTAGTGATGATGGGGAAGAGGACGACGAAAAATGTCGAAGCCCTGGTTTAAACCTTACAGGGTTTTTGTTTGGTAACATAAATGAAGCAGGACAACTTGAAGATGATGGACTTCTTGATAGTGAGTCTAAAGGACAGCTCGCCTCCTTGGCCCGACTTGGAGGGTTCGGGCCTCTACTTCGGGAAGTGATGGGAATTGGTAGCATAAGTTGCAGCTCAAGAAATTCTAAAACAGACGATGATGAAGAACCTGAGAAGAGAAGAAGTCAATCCGACAGTGACTCGGATGATTACGATGATGAAGGTGGCAGAAATAGCTATTCCCGTCGAAAATCAATTACTGATGAAAGTAAGTTCATTGGTTATCACCTCAATTAAAAGTCTGCTCGGTGTTACCAATAGTAGAATTAGTGAAATTAATTGCTATGATTTTATAAATCTACAGATAAGTCACTGCCAATAATTTACTTTAAAGGAAAAATATAACGTATAGAAATGAAATTGTTTGATATTATTTTTTTTAATGCCTTCAAGTTTTATTTGCCTGAAGACCATTACATGGTATTAGGTATCAGTAGTTTAATAATTTCATTGAGTAGATTCATGATATCACATTTCCAAATGCAATTCCATTATATTATTCAAAATTCAGGAGTTAGATGGAGAAACAAACTTTAAATAATACAAATATAAGGTGTATAATTTAGCCCTTATCAAGGTATTTCTGGACATTTGTATGAAATATTTTTGAAGAAAAACTCTTTTTTGGGGATTACTGGCTATTGAAATATCTTTAGACACATTCGTTATTCAATTTAACACCTGTAGCTATTGGCCCATGTAGAGTTAACATCCTGTGATGGTGTTTTAGGTATAGTTTGTTTTTCCTTCTTGTAAGATTGTTGTATTGTTGAGCATTATTTTCTGCCTCCTTGCAAAGGTAAAGAAAAATGCTATGAGGCAGGTTAGTAAAAGTCTATGCCATGTTAGACTTAAGGTTACTGATATGGCTTTAGTCACCAATCCTAGTTAAAAAATTCATTACCAATTTTTACTATAATCAATGTAAGTTGTCAGTATACCAGGAATATTACATTAATACTTTAATTGACATGGTAAATGGAATTCAATTAGAGTAGATCTCTAGCTATATTCTAGATTCATTTGGAATTCGCAATAGTTTTAGCTCCCTGAAGAGGTAAATACAAGAGTGATACTTACTTTTAGAGGTTGCATATGTTGTTTCATGCCCTTTATGACAAGATTAAACAGTATGGTGATAGAAAAACAGGAAAGTTATTTATGTGCATTTTTCCAGTCAATATGAGTAAATTGGTACTGTTTGGAGAAATATGTTCATCTCAAAGGAAGTTAATTATAAAAATTAACTGTGCCCAAGGGGCTATGATCCAGATGTGGCGAGATGCTAAAAACGCCATTGTATATAGAGGTGTTTTTTTGGTTATTAATTATGTATTAATATTCCATTACTTTTATTGAAATATATTTTATAATGCGAACGAAATGAAAATAATGGGAACAGAGAGTCCGGATGGGCAGTGTTAGGAAGAGGGGTAAGGCAGGGTTGCCCATTGTCACCGGTGCTGTTCAACTTATATGTGGAGGGAATGATTAAAGAGGCATGGGAAGAACTGGAGGTAGGAATGAAAGTCGGAGGGGAATTCGTAAAATCGGTTAGGTTTGCTGATGACCAAGCATTAGTTGCTCAGTCAGCCAAGGGGTTGCAAGCATTGCTGAGTGAATTGGAGGTTCAGTGCATTAAATATGGGATGAGAATCAATATTAATAAAACAAAGGTTATGCGATTTTCCAGAAAGAAAAAAGCTAAGCTAAATATTAAAATAGGAGTGGAAAAAATAGAGCAGGTAGAGCAGTTTACATATCTCGGAAATGTTTTGGACCAATACAGTCAAAGTGGTAGGGACGTAAGGAGAAGAATTGCGCTAGGCAAGGAGGCTTTCTCAAGGAGGGAGTTGATGACGGGGACGTTGAGTAGGGATGTTAAGAAAAGACTCGTAAAAACGCTGATACGGAGTGTAGCTATGTGCGGTGCGGAAACGTGGTCACTGAAGCAGGAGGATAGATGTAGATTGGAGGCTTTTGAAATGTGGGTGTGGAGAAGAATGTAGAAGGTGAAATGGACCGAAAGGAAAACAAATGAGGAAGTACTGGAGATGGTGGGTGAGGAGAGGGGTTTGTTGAGAGAAATCCTATGGAGGCAGGAAAAATGGATGAAAGGCGTATTGAGCGGTAGTGGAATGTTGAAGAGGGTAATAGAGGGGAGAATGTTGGGCAAGCAAGGTAAGGGCAGGAACAGGATAGGGATGTTGGACGGGATAAAGGGAGGAAAGAAGTACACCGAGATGAAGAGGGACCTGATATAGATTAGTTTGCTAGGTGGGGAGGCACAAAATGTTTATTTGATAGTTGTGTCCATCCAAAAACCTACCTTAAACGGTAGATTACCTAATAATAATAATTTTATAATGCAATTACAGATTATTGTTTACTAATATATTTTCTTAATATGTAGTACTGGAGTCGGAAACTGTTAATTTCTATCCATTTAATATTTTCAAAATGAATTTTGGGTGACAACTGTAAGCTAGATTATCAACATCAAAATTGATAGCCCTATGTGAACCCTCACATTCCTTAAGGATAAAATGATAAAATATTTGTAGACCATCCACATAAGTACGTGCAATATTTGGTATTTTCAAAAATGTTTGATAAATAAATACAGAATAAACTGGAGGCTATAAGAGAGACCCTTTGAGATCACCTAGGGTAATAGGAAGCCATGATAGCTTATTCCCAGAGTAGCCTTTGCTGTTGGTTAAAGTCCATTTAAACCAATTAGATTTAGAAAATTTAAAGGTCACTTATTTATTTTCCAAAGTTATTTCATTTGATTTTCATAGAAAAACTTATCATTTTTCTTTTAGTAATTAAAACTTATCTTTTTCTTTAATGCATTATTTTTTAATAATTTTTTCTCCATTCTCTTGTAGCTGATTATGGCGTGAAGTCACCTTCAGCTGTTGACTATTCAGATATAAATGAGATGGCCGAAGATGAAAGGACCATTCTGAACTCACTTGAAGCACCAAGGATCGAAGATGGTAATTATATTAATCATTGTTTTGTCATAGGTTAGTGAACCTTGAATTTTGTGGTAGCAGCAGTTGCAGCATCCTGCCAAGAATATCTCTTCATTCTTTTGTTTCGCCACATCACTCACTCACAGCATCACTCTTAAGTCACACTTGAATTTCCTTTGTAGTTCTCTTGTTTGCTCAAATATTGCTCAAATAGTTTGCTCATAGCCATATTGTTTTATGTTTAATGCTGCGTGATTATATAAAACAATGATTCTTAAAAAGTAAAAAGACCCCTACTTTGTGGAAATAAATTAAAAGAAGTAAAAAGACCTTTTTTTAATTAAATATCTTCCTGATCTGAGTGGATCAAGTGAAGAGGTACTCTTAGTGAATGGAAATGAATCATTATTGTATACTTATTGTATTGCATTGTTTAGGGCTGTAGATCGTGTTCATCTTGTATTCTATTGTGGAATGAAGCAACTGGGAATATGAACTCTTATTTGTAAAAAAAAATAGAATTAAAATAAATAGTTCATTATTAATGATATATATATATATTTCCTTTTTATTAGAAAACTATCGAGGGATATGTTGTTCTTGCCGAAGCTTCAAAGTTTTGTAAAAATGTGACTCAGAATTATCATTCATGAAATACCAGTGTAATTTCTTCAAAGTTTATTGGCAGTGTTGCAGTCATGTGAAACCTCATTTCTTTCAGGAGTGGACTATGATGCAGATGATGAGGATCCAGCAGTGAGTGGACAGTACAAGCAGAATGGGAAGTCAGATACTCAACTGATGCCACCACCTCCCCCACTGTCTGCCACAGATAAGCAGATTTCGTCTGTAGACGTCAAGAGGGAGCCAGGAACTGGTTCATTGCCTGAAGGGTCAGGTGGATCGTCCAGTCTTAGTGGAGAGATCATTAAGAAAGAAGAGAATACAGGGAGAGATGGAGCTGGTAAACAAACTTCCAATGTTCATACTTCTAGCATCAAACAGGAGCCATGCAAGGAGGAGCCCAGCGGAGAGTCAGAAAGTTTAAAAAAGGTATTTATATGTAAAATTTTGTTTGTTATGTTTAAGGGAATTAGCAATAGAAAGTGGGTTGCGGAACACCACTCTTCAAATTCAAAGAAACTGCCTGCAAGCCACAAATGTAACTTTTGAGGAGTCACCCACTGGCATAAATGCAAAAATTCTGTCGTGCAAAAATCGTTTGCTTGGGCCAGACACAAATGCAAGAATTTGCAATAATGAATGAAGTTTCAGTTCATTAGATATTGAGACTTTAGAGACTCACATACTACTCCATCATTTATTTTGAATCAAGAAGTTTGGAAGTGCTTAAAATGTTAGAGTATGCCCCTCTAAAAATCTGGAGTTTCTCTGAATTCATCAGGGGTTTTAACTGACAGTTGTAACTGAGGGTGCATTTCAGGTAAGGTACCGGTATGACAATTTCAATTCTTACTCTTGATTGTGAAACTGTTTGCCTCTTGCCTGAGCTTGTTTTATGCAATTTTAAAATGGTAATTGCATTATAGATTTGTTGTAAAAATTATTAACTTGATAGTACAAAATATATTAGTACTTGTACTAAACAGTTGTCACCAGATGCTCAAATGATGAATAGCATCACTGAGATATTTCAAGGATTACACTCAATCAGACCCAACGCTTCATACCGCTGTTCAGGGGGTATGAAGCGTTGTACATGGGACTCCAGATTTCAGCTAAAGAATACAGAGGGTCTTTCAATTATGTTTTGTCCTTCCAGCATTAGCATACCACTATTAAAATTAGGATGGAGTGGATGGCATCTGCCTGTATCAAGTTAGAGCTTATTAGTATTTTTAAATTAAAGAAGTGTATAGTTGAATCAGTTTTTTCAATTTTCAATTCAAATTAATCGAAACTCTTTGGCATTCAATGACATGAGCTTTCCTGGTGTAGTAATTTTGCATATGTTATGCATTATTTAAAACTTAATTTTCTTCATGGAGAAAAATATGACAAAGGTGATGTTAACTTCACTATCTAGGCTCATTTTTGGGTGCATTGAGGATTGATTTGTGAAGTTAACAGATTTTCTTCTTCATCATCTGTAGATTTAAGGTACTTATTTATAGACTTCCCAAAAAAACCCTCACCCTGACAAATAACCGGGTGTTCTTAGTGCTTCATATAATGAGTTTTGGTGGATTGCGAGAAGAGGGCTAGATCCTTGAACAGTAGATATCGATGGATGCCATTTTCAATTCTTTCTTTCTGCTAACTGACTGGTATGGTTTACTAAAATTGAATTCAGTATATTTGTATTTAGGAATCTGGAAGCTAGCATTGTAAGAGGTTAATTGTCTACTATTTTTTCTGTTATAGTTCAAAGGGATGGGAACAATGGGAATCATAGCTGGGAAAATGTGTTATGTAGTAGCATATGAAATGGGTATTTGTACGTACAATACTTATTTTTTAATTATCATATTGAGAAGCTACTGAGCCAAATGTTTCATGAATAAAATTTTGCTGTCATAAGTGTATTTTTTAAAATAATTGCTGGATGTGATTTTACTCTCCTAATTGATTGTTTAATGCCCAACGCACATTATTCTTTCTGCATTTTCAGCAATTGTGCATTAATTACTTAAATCCTTTCCCTCTGTGAATGGCGACAGAATGGAACTTCAATGAGTCGGAAGCTGGAAACTCCTTTGGCTGCAATGCTACCATCTAAATATGCTGGCATAGATGTGACGGCATTATTTCCTGACTTCCGCCCTGACAAAGTTCTTCGTTTTTCTAGACTTTTTGGTCCTGGGAAAGCTACTTCTCTTCCTCAGATATGGCGTAGTGTTCGCAAGCGTAGAAGAAAGCATCGCAAACACCAGGTGTCAAGAGTTCAGCCTACTGCAGGTAACATAGAAATTAATATACATGCTTTTAGAATTTATTATTATAAGGTAGCCCAAATGATCAACATGTGGGTCCTGGCATCAAATTTATGTAATGCCTCTGGACATACCCTATTCAATTGAAGTCATAGTATTTTCTGGGTACCTCATCTTTTCTCCAAACCACTGGCAACATATGGAAAGGAACATGAATCCTCCTACCTCAAATGTGAGGATTTAACATGCTGTAGGATTTAGAACCATGCGAGTTCTATATTTCCCTGCCTCTTTTGTGCATACAACCTTTTGGCATTAAAACATTAGTAGATAGGGTGAAAGCAATACTTCTGCCAATGGCACAAGTTGCCATGCTGTGAAATTGCTACTATCTTAATACATACCACAATGTGATCCCATAGAAAATGACCTGCGCAGTAATGTTACGCAGCTGACTATGGAGGGGAGGCTCACTCTCTCCATCTCCCTATATCTCTTTCTCAGGATTAGCTCGACATTATGCCAGCATTTTTCCATTTGTTTGCCTTCAATTTCCTCATCATATTTGCATAGTTATTTGTGTATCTTGAGGAAGGAAAGACCTTGTGTGTGGTTTTGTTAATTGATAGTTTCAGTTTCCTTTCTATGCTGAGAGAGGAGATATGCCACTACACTATGATGTTTGCTTTGAATGTGGGAGGTGGAGTAGCTTCAGTTACCTACACCTACTAGCAGCCAGAAGGTACTTTTCAACAGGAATGGACAATAATTTATTGTCATAAGAGAAGTCATAAAAGTTACACTTATTGTTTTATCACTATACGTTGTAGTGGATCTTTCTACTTTGCATCTTTTGGACAATTTAAAGTGCTTCTGTTCACATGAATTTTTAGTGAACCCACTCATTTTGTTAATCTGTATAGAATTATGGATGATAATACTCGGTAATCATGCATTGAAAATATTAAGCAAGGGCAAAATTAATCTGAAGAATATAAACAATCATGGCTAAATGAACAAGAGCCATTATTGATATTTACTTATTTACTTTGAAGGAAAAGATTTTTATCAACCCTAAAATGTTCTAAGTAGTTTGCAACTTAACTGAGGAAATATGTTGCAACCTAAATATGGTCCCAGTTTGCTATATTCATGAGCATACCATAAATGTAGTCAAGAAAACACATTACATTTTGTAGCGAGGCTAAGCATTGATGATTTTAAATCATCAAGTAGCTGATTATATCAATTCAAATTTCTGTATGACAGTAATAGAAAGTTATTTGTAGTCTAGTGAATCTGGTATAAGGTTGATCCAATTGGCTGAAAAGGCTTACTAAAAGTAAACATCTTTGTATGAATATATGGACTTTGGAAATGCTTATTGCAAACAGCAAAACTAAACTATTTTTTAGTTTACTCTCTCACAAGATTCTTGATTACATGGGGAAAACTTACTGTAGATAAAGGACATAAAGGTAACAGTTTGCATTTTTTTGTTTCCCATAATACCTGCTAATTATAATATCCTTTGGCATACATTTTCTAATAAAATTCACTTTTGTTTTTATCTCCCACCGAACAATGAAGGAAGTATTTTCATCCAACACCATAGTAATAGCATTGACTTTTTTCATTGCATATTTTAAATTGAGTGTTAAGTAAGTAATTTATATGGTACAGAATTACTCAGCAGCTAAACTACGTGCACATTTATGCTATCTCTATTGTATGTATCCGTTGAAATTATATTTATCTGTAATTATATTTCCATTTCAATTGATCAGGCTCAGATTCTGGCTCAGATCAAGACTCAAGGGGTCAGACTAATGGTCAAAGAGGGACACGTGATCCTTGGGGAATGCAATATGCACCTCCTCCACCATCTAATGAATGTGCTTCTGACGATGAGGTAAGTTTTATGTATTACAATTAAAAAATCAAGTCCATCTCAATTTATTTCATTGTCATTTCATATTGGATTAAATACATTGCTGAAAATTATTTATGTGCCATTTCAATGGAATTAATTTTTTTTAAATGTACTCCATTGTTTTAAAACCTCATATCTTTACACTCTCTAAAGTTAAGCTTTTTAGTATATATGTAAATTGTATAGGATCATGGAACTCACCACTGGAGTGGGTGACAACGGAATCAAGAAAACATGGGCATGTGAAGAAAAAGAAATAAATTTAGAGGCATTTCATTAAGATTTTCCAAGCATAAATTTTAATAATTTGAAGTTATAATATAGCTTGGTTCATATTCAAGTTCATACACTTTTTTAATGCATCATATTCGCATTTTATCTAACAATTTCCTTAGATTTCACTAATTCCTTGGATTGCAATGTGGATACATGATAAAATATATGGAATATATGAATCGGAATGATGTAAATTAAACCAGATTCTCAAGGCCACAGAGTTATTTGTTTCCTAAAAGGAGCTCCACATCATTACCTGTTTGGTGCTCAGTTATTGTGGAACCAGTATACAATGCATATAATGTTAGGCATCGTTTATATGGGAGTTTTTTTTTAACGTGCAAACAAAATTGCTTTGATAAGAAATCAGCATCAATGGAAATGATGTGTGTTTTCAAAGTTAGCATTAAGCATTTAACAGCTCAAATCAAGAAATGACTTTGTAACTTATAAATATGTCTTTTGTCCTAAGTGATAATGTTAATCAAAATTAACCTGGGATCATCTTCAATTATTGCCAAATAAACTGTAATTTGTTATACATTACACTTCTGTACTAATGTTTTGGTATCGATCCTTATATTATTGAAGATTGAATTCATTGGTTAACAGGAAAAGTTATTGCAAGCCAGTGAAGCTCGTGGTGTAAATGGCGGTCAAGAGCAGGGTGATGGAGCAGATATGGGTCCAAGAGTTGCAGACTGGCGATTTGGTCCTGCACAAATTTGGTATGACATGCTTGATGTCCCAGAGACTGGTGAAGGCTTTAACTATGGATTTAAGTTGAAGGAAGAGGTAAGAGCAAATTTGCTACCTTGTGAAATATACATCCTATATAATTTATACAATACATTGCTTATGAAGAACTTGAATGCCACAGTACATAAAGATTGACATTTTGTTTAAATTAAGTTGTAGCTTTTTCTGATGTTGATCATAATTCATTGTGTGTGTGTCATTTTTTATTTGACCCATGCTGATGTTCTTGTATTTTAATCCTATGTTGAAATTTACAGATGAATATGAAAATTGTGGTAAATAATATTAGTATGGTACGGCAAATTTCTGCATGCTAAGTTGAAGATAAACATACAGTTCCAAATTCATTGTATTCATAACATAACTCTGTAAATTATGACAACATTTGCTATTTGTGGTCAGTGAGGATGTTCAAATTTTCTGATTATGGTTGCAAACTGATTCATCAAAAGTTATGTGAATTGGATAAAGTTCAATGATGAAAGTATTCCAGCAAAAAATAACATAGCTTCTACTATTATACATATGATTGTGATATATGTATACTTATCATATATTTTATCAATAACATGCAAAGATAATGTGATTTCTAAATGCACAATAATTGTAAGTAATAAGCTTTGTTTACTCTCTTGCTAATTATTGGAAGCAATGGACCCACTCTGCTGTATTTTCCAACTTAATAGTAATGTGTGCTAAACTAGTCAGGGGAATTGAATAGAGGATGAGGGTAAAGAAAGGGGCGGGTAAGATTGGCTGGGAGACGACGGTGACAAGGTAACCATTACCCGGGGGTGATGCAATGAAGGCAGGGGGTGGCCTTTACAAATCGGATGATTACTATTGTATAGTGCATGGATTATAGGCTTTATGAAAGTTCAAGTTGGAGACTATGGGTGGGTTAAGTAAGCAGTAGATGAGGGAATGGACCCATATAATAGTATGAGAGATTGTTGGGGAAATATGTACTCATTTATGATGGAGACAGAGGTGTTTTTGCTGTGAAGCAGTATTTCTATTTGCTTTTAGGATGTTGAGTTTTTGCAGAATTTGTGTAAGTGTAGTTTTGTTGGTGTGAACTTTGATTTGTGGTTTGATTAATGGAAGTGTTTTGCGAAATGAAAGAGGGATGTTTGTGGGCAAGGGCATGTTGGTATTTCTTAACCGTAAAAACGAGGGTAATTAGAAAAGTTCTCAGAATGAAATAGAAATAAACGACTTACCTCGGTGAAATGTTTACATTTTTCAATGTAGTCTCCCTGTGCACTAATGCACTTGGTCAAGCGATGTTCCAATGTCTAAATCCCATCTCAAAAATAATATTCCTTCAGGCCTGCAAAATACCCATCTACTTCAGCCGTTAGTTCTTTGTTTGAAAAAAATCTTCATCTACCAAGGAAAGTTTTGAGCTTGGGGAAGAGTTGGAAATCTGATGGAGCCAAATCAGGCGAATGAGACAGCTATGGCAATAATTTGTTGCCCGATGACCATTTTATGCACTATTGCAATAATTTCTGGGGTAGTGGCACATTTTGGCCGACCACTATGCAGATCATCATGGAAGTTGTCCCAACCAAACTTAACTCGTTTGTCTACTTGGAAACAGTTGAATATGAAGGAGCAGAGTGCCCCAGAGTGTTCTGAAAATTGGCATGTATTTCCTTTGCTTTCATACCTTTCTTTATGAAGTATTAAAACACTACTTGAATCTCAATTTTTTCCATCTTCATAAATCACTACAAACAAACAAACTTAGTTACAAGACTGCATGAGACCAACTACAGAGAAACATGTGCACCACAGATCTCTTCCCAGAGCACTGAAGTATTACATGTTTACTCATAAAGGATTACCTATTACCACCGGGGAAACTCATTGTGCTAGCACTGACATCTGGTGGTGATTCTGAGAAACTTACCGACTACCATTGTAGGAGTTGAGGTCCTGCCGCAATACTTTACAATGCAATTTCTCTGTGGGGTTCATACACCCTTGAGCATGAGAGGGAGATTTAAATGGTTGAGGCAGTTCTTTAGAAAAAAGAACAACCTAGAGAAGTCATAAAAAGCTAATTTGTAAAAATAATAAATGAGGTAACTGCTTTCAGAGCTGACAATGTTTAAATGGATTAGTTTTTACCAACAAGTATTATCCTGCATATTTTTTTATGTGGAAGAGTAGATATTTCTGGTGTGTGTTTTTGGTTTTAATATATAATCCTAGTTCAGAAATTGAACTTACAAGCCAGCTTCAAGCATACCTGCTACCTGCCCAAATTTCAAGTATTAAATTTTTTTGGACTTGATTGAATTAACCTAAATTTTGCCTTGGAAATTCATAATAATAGAGTTTTATGCCTTCCCCATTACACATACAATCTAACACAGCCAATTTACATTTTTTTGGGAGCTTCTACGGAATGGTGTACATGGATATATTTCTGTTTTGGATTTAATTTGCGTATATTTTTTAACTCATGTCTCAGTTAGTTCAATTAAAACAACAGTTTTTAAACTGTTTGTCAGCCTCTTCACCTGAAATTGACTGGAATGCCAACAAAGCCAATGTGTTGAAAATCATAGTAAGCAGATGAAATATTGAACAAAAAGGTATTCATCAATCTATTTACTTATTTAAAATAATTATAAAATATTTTAAAATCTTGAAAATCATATGAAATTCTTTAAAAAAATGTGTTTTAGAGCTTTTATGAAGTGTTTAAAGCAAAGCAATGATTTCCAGCTCAACTCTGTGAAATTGTATTATGAAGAATCAAAAAAACACTGTTTCACACAATTTATTAAGGTACTACCAGTTTTAATCCATAGGCACCAGCCTCATCAATTTTTTGCATATCCATGTTCATGGATACATATGAATAGCCCACACCTTTCTGCCCCCATGAGTTGTGGTAGTAGACAGGTATGGGCAGGTGGAAGACTATGGGACATAAGTCTATTGGTATATGCATAGGAAGTGGGTGATTTAGGGTATGGACGTTTGCTAGGGATATTCTAATCTTAACTCCATTTTGAAAAATTATTGTTGTTTTTTTATGTGTCAGGCAGAAGATGTTGCTTCAGACGGGGAGGAGAAAGATAAAGATGGAATCCCAGAGGGTGCCTTCCTCATGGTTTCACAACTTCTTTGGGAAGATGAAGTTGTTTGGAATGGAGAAGATATCAAACACAAGGTAAATTCATATGCCAGATGAAATAGTGAAAATAAATGTTAAATTCAGGTTTGGAACTTTTTTACACTTCAAAAGATCTGTTAATACACTCAACAACATTTCAAAATAAATGGTTGTGCATTTCTCTTAGATTTGACTCTGGAATTTTTTCAATGAGATGAATGTTTAATAGTGATACATTTTGTATACACAAGGAAGAATGAGAACAGCCGTGATAAAAATGAAGAGATTACTATATTTCCTGTTCAATGTTCTGTTGCATAGGAATTTGGCGTGTAAGCATACTCAAATGTATTTTCATGCTCTGGAATTTTGTCTGATCCATTATGAAATTGATATTGGTGAATACAGAAGAAATTACACTGTCACGATGCTTTATTTTACCATTATTTACCAGGTGAATAACTTAGACAACCCTCAGAACCAGGCTTTCAAATTTTTTGAAAGGATTGTAATCAAATCTTAAATTCATGAATCAATTAGGTTCCTAAGGTGGTGAACCTATTGTGCTCTAGTTGCAGTAACTTGCTTCATTCGAAGTGGAACATACCTGTGTAGTGTTATGTTCATGACCATTTTTTCTCAAGATTCATTCCTGACGGAATTAACAACTGGTCTAATGGCTAATCTTTGAGGAGTGAGAAATTAATTGTGGCTATGGTAAAAATGACTTATAGGATAAAATTCCTATGATTTTGTCTGCGCATAATAATACCATTTCTTTCCTTATTGTGAAACTTTACAAAAAAAAGTTATCTTCAAGAAGTAATTGATTATATTTTATTCTCTTACCTAGTCATTGTGAAATTATCTACCTTGATTATTGGTTTTGAATGAATTCATTTTTCAGGTCTTGCAGAAATTGAGTTCAAAAAATAATGCAGCAGGTTGGGTCCCTAGCAGTGGTAATCGCACAGCCCAAGCATTTAGCCAGCCAGGAAAGGGAGGTATTCCCCAAGTCATCGGTGGAACTGTACGCCTTGGTATTGGTTCCATGGGGAGTGTTGGAATGAGTGGTATTGGGGGTGGACTTGGAAATACAAAGAATCAAAAATCACAGCAAATGTAAGTGTTCATAGAATAACACTCATGTGTATTTTTTAATATTTGTCATATTTGCAAGCTTTCTTGTTGTATGATTTAATAACATGTGTTTGTTAAATGTTATTTGCATTGCATAATACTAGAATTTCATGGTATTAATGCTATTATTATTTCATATCACATATCTATCTACCATTTTTATTTACTATAATATGTATCATTGCATGCATGATTGTGCTTTTTTTATAAAATCAAAAATCAGTCTCCCCACCATATTGTTAATTATATACCGGAATTTCAAAAAGCACAAATTTCCAATGTCCTCGTTAAGTGATTAAATGATGCAGTTCTTATTGTGGCCTAGTTCCATAAAGGTACAAGCAATATATTTTGTTTGATCTACTCCATAAAATACCTGTGAACTCTCTTAGATATTTTCTTAGAAAACTTTACATTTTTATTTTTTCCTGAATTTTTGCTTCTACAATAAGTGATATACTGAGGCAACAAAAAAACCATGAACCATTGGAAGTAAAACTCACCAGGAACTTCCCCATACGAAGATGCTTGGGTGAAGTTTTACCTTTGTTTTTAAATAACAATGTCAGAGTGAATTTGAGAGGATAAAAATGGCTTTAGAGTATCATTAAAATTAATTATAAAGTCTCATAAAGAACATTACAAGCTAGGTCAAATTATGCAACTAAACATCCATAACCCCCACTGTATGCCCCTATGCCTAATCCTTAGGCTAATGAGCTGGTTTGTATGTGGAAAAATTTATAGTGAAAATTTCAAACTCGCCCAATAGTTATCTGAAAATCATTTCTTGCAGTATAGGTAACCCACAGTCATGCCATTATTGTAAATGATGTGCACAATGGTTGATGAATGTTCTTATCTCTGAAAGTTGGTTGGGTAGAATAACTGCTAGCCCAGTATTACCTGCACTCTTTTGATGAAGGGCATCTTCCCTTGTATTGCAATGAAATAACTTTATTCTAAAAACCACGGAAAAGTCACTGAAATGCAAATCATAAAAATTTAATTTTTTATTTAAATATTGGATTAACTAGGGTTTTCATGATTCCAGTAAATTCTTTTCCAACACATAAATTGAGGATTTGCTGTACCAATGTCTCAATGTATTGCAACGTTAAATCTTGTTATGGAGAAGTATTTGGTTCTAGCACAGTTATTCATAGAAATTTCAAATAAATGAGAGATCAAGTTTTATTAAACATTGTCTTATGGACAGGGAATAATGTTACTGCTCCTGGTTATTTCATTGGCATATTTGTAACTTTAGATTTTGGGTAGAGCCACTACATATGAGACGTTAGGTATATTCAATTAATCCCAGACATTGAGGGATCCCGATTCGAATCCCAGTCAAGGCAAATGATTTTTACACTCTGTAGTTGTTGCAATGAAATGCATGTTAGAGTATGACCCCGTTAAAAGTTACTGTTGTGGCATCTCCTGCAGTTTCTTGAAATATATTCAATGAAAGTTTTACATGCGTAATGGCACATAACTCCATAGATTTTGAACCATGTCTCTGAATTCATTCATGAAATTGTGCTGGAATATGCTATTTGTAAAATGCATTCAGTTCTGCTTGTCAAATGACAATCAACTGTGACAAAGGTTTGCTCTCCCAAAAAATAGTTTGCATGCATAATTTCTCTTGAGAATTTGTAATGAATAGTAGTAGTACTCGTGTATTTAGGGGAGGCAACCAACAGCTGAGATTATTTGGATCAATAGGGATGGAGGGTAAATGAGGATGGGTGAAGAGAAACCCAGTTTCAGCATTAGCCTACTTGTATTGAAAGCTGCCTGGGGGTCAGCAGTTTAACGTCCCATTTAACAGACAGCATAATCACTCAAAGTGCTCTCTACAAAGTACCTGAAGTATCAGGATACTTCTGAAAAAGATCTGCTGTCTCCAGGATTCGAACCCGGGCCCTCTGGGTGGGAAGCCAGTAAGCTAGCCACCACACCTTTTATGATCCTCTATTTGTAATGAATATTAAAACTATCAGATACTACTTTTCATCTAGTTACTTGCCTTCATCTGACGATAGTGCTATATCAATGTATGAAACCACCAGTTTTTATAAAAGATTTTATAATTTGACATTTTATCATGTAATACATGCTTATTTAAGAGTTTAGTGCATTCATATAAGCTATGAAGCTTTAAAATATATAAAGATTTCATATAAAAATTTGCAATAGTTGAAACTTCTCATGCCCCATGTGTGTAAGGTGGTAATTTCTTAAAAAGTGATTGAGCTATTGAGTACTCTTTCCAACTGTTAATGGCTCAGTACCTATCTATTCACCAGAACTATCAGAGCAAAAACCAAGAACTGAAACTAAGAACCAAACTGCCACCTAAAATGAAAAAAGTGGAACCAAGAAGTCATTAGATTTCATAAAATTTGAAGTTTAATGAAAACCGTGGGGAAAATTTGCCATATGTCAATGCAGCAGCTATACGTAGGACACATTTTGAGCCCACATCATTTGAAAATCAAATAATGTCACCTAATCCAGCAATTAGGTTAATATTTTTTTTGTTTACTCATCTTGGTAATTTTTTAGTATTTGTGTAATAATGCCATGTTTCTCAATATCTGGGACAGGAATCTAACTCTGAACCTCAAGCAGCAGCAAATGGGCGGTGGGAATGGAGGAGGAATGATGGGCCTGGGGGGTGCATCTGGTGGTGGGATGATAGAGGATGGCCTTGATGATACATGGTACTCCATCTTCCCTGTGGACAATGAGGAGTTGGTATGGGGGAAGTGGGAGGAAGAAGTCATTTGGGATGCTGAGAAGATGCCGTACATTCCTCGGCCCAAGGTCCTTACTCTTGATGCGAATGATGAAAACATAATTCTTGGCATTCCCAACGATGTGGATCCAGCCAGAATTGCTCAGGTAAGTAATGATTTGCTTAAAGTGTTTGCACTCTCATTGTACTTTGGGTGAGTTAAGTGTTTAAGCATTTGGAGGTGTAATTATTTTTCAAAACTGCATTGATAATTCAAAGAGTCTCTAATCTAAAGATCTTTAAATAAATAGAACAGTTTCTGGCATGACTTGGTGGAAAATCTTCATATTGAAATTTGAAAATTAAACAACTTGGATTTTCCACTTAAAAATTTTTTTAAAAATTTTTATTCACTACCTAGATTTCATTATGGTATAACATCATCTTTTCATCGTTTGATATACTTAATTTTCTTTGAAAAAAATTAATTTCTAATTATCATTGCATGAATTATCAGTTTTATCAGTGGAGTTTCGAAGTCGTGGAAGTTTTCTTAGAATTATAAAACTGGAAAGCAATTTTTAAAACTATTTAACTATTTAAGGGTTTAATACTAAAACTTGATTCTGGATTCTCTGTTCATAATCACTAAGATAAAGTAAAATTAAAGTTAAAAGGAGTAAAATAAAGTTTAGTTAAAATAAGGGAAACACAGGTAATCATAAACCATGGGGTTTTGTTCAATCAAATTCATAAAGGACAATCTTTTTCATTTTAGTTAATCTGAAGGTGCCATAATATGATTTCTCAAATCTTGGAAATAGTAATGTGTCCAGATGCTTGATTCAGTCATACTAAAGAAGTTTTAATGGTGACTTATTTTAACTTAACGCTCTGAATATATTCAGTTATGCAAATTTATTGAGTGTGACATAAAAAGCTTTTCATATTGAACAATTTTGTAGTTGATTAAATGTCATATGCTGTCTTACATGAAAGTGATGTTAATGTGAAAATGACATTCACAGTGAAAATGTAGTAAGACCATTTCTTTTATTTGCATAAACTTTTCTCATTCCATCTTACTACGGCATGCTTTTGCATTAGTTTTATGTAAGATGACGTAACCTTAGTTATGATATTTCTAAGCAACTCTGAGAGAATGATTGCCTCTCAACTTAAATTGCTTTGAGGGTATATGTATTCAGATGTGAAATAATTCATTCATTAGTCAGGGACTATAATGTCTTGTTTGTTATTTCCCTGGATTGCTTTAATGCTCTACAGTCAACTCTCCATTGTCCATGTGTAGGTTATCTGTTTAGTGAATCATTTGTGTTACTCTCTTCCCAGCACCTTGAAAGTTTCATAAAATTACTATCGTAAAGATTATTATGTGCTTTGAAACTTCAATATGATTTTTAAAAAAGTACAAGTTTTAAATATTAGGGTTTTCTTAAAAATTTTGAATTTCAAAAAATCAAAAGTTGCGTGACTTTCCATACTTTCCCATTTTCGTCCCTTGCATTCATTAGCCCTGAGAAATTCATGTTCTCCTAGGCAAGTAAATACATGGTTTAACTTTGCAGTAAATAAGTCATTAACTAACTACAATGCATTATTTTAATCAGGATCATATGATGGATATAAATCGACATTAAAGTTCCTTTTTTGAAATTCATCCTTCATCACTCATTTATTTATTCCCTGATACATGATAGGTTTAGCTTTCTAAGGAAAATACTTTCTACTTAATGACAGTTCTGTAATGTAAATCAATAATTTCACCCTAATAAAATGGCTAAAAATGGAAAAAATGTACTTTCCATTACTAAAAAACTCAAATTAATCACATGGAATGAAAAATGATTGTCTCCATATATCCTTTTTTTTTCTTATCTATATTTTCCACGTATAGTATGTCGGTTATCTGTGGTTTTTAATAATCCATGCCCCATCATGCATTAATTAGCACAGATAATAAAAAATTTACTGTATTCCTAAGTTAAAGCAGGTATGTGATTCTATTCATATTACTTTTATCTCCAGGCTCAACAGATGCGAAGGAATCCTAATGCTCCACCACCTGCAAAGGTCAAAATTCCTCACCCACACGTCAAAAAGTCAAAACTTCTTTTGGGTAAAGCAGGAGTCATTAATGTTGCTGAAGAAGAAGAGGACCTTCCACCTCCACCAAAATCACCCACTGACGGAGACCCATTCAATGTGTCCAATGATCGTCATTATTTGCCTCGATCTGCAGATTCTCACCTACTTCCCCTTCTTCGGGTTGGCGCTGGTGGTAAGTAATGAAGTAACCTATGTGTTCCCATAATGATTTAACTCATTTATCTCTGATTCATGCCATGTTGTGAAATTTTACTGAAGGATCATGCATTTTATGTTAACAAAATTCAGCGGGCATGGTTTACTTGAGGAGTGCTTGAGAATAAAATTGAAGCAGTAAGGCGAAGAATGAGTGGGAATGATGGAGGAATGTATTGAATACACCAATAATAGACAAGAATGAAAGAACTGTACGACACTGGTTTGATCATGTTGAGAAAATGGAAAAGAGTGAAATCACAAAAGAGATATTTGAAAGAGGAGTAAATGGCATGAGAGAGTATTAGGGACAGAGGAAGTCATGATGACTGTGACCAAAGAGACTCTCAAGATGAGGTAAATTTAAAGCCTCAGCATGAAATAATAGTGGTGTACCAAGTATGAGGGTGATGTGAAAAGTTCTCGGCCTGACAATGAGAGACTGCGATTTTCAGTTAAAAAATTATCTAATTTTCTACATACATGTAATCTCCCATGATTTCAACACACCTGGTCCAGCATTTCTCCAACATCAGTATTCCTTCCCAGAAGTGAGAGTCTGGAAGGCTGGGAAAATATCCATCTATGGCTATCTCAACTTCTTCATTGGACCCAAAGCGCTTCTCAGAAACAAATTTCTTTAAGTTTGGGAACAGATGGAAGTCTGTGAGTGGTAAATCAAGAGAATAGGGTGGATGGCCAAGCAAATTGTACCCCAAATCCCATAGTTTTCCTATCGCCAACACACCTTTGTGAGCAGTTGACAGCAGGTTGTCATGGTGAAAAATGATTTTTTTCTTCTTCAAGTCAGGCCTCTTCTCATGAATTTCAGCATCCAGCTGGTCTAGAATGTTCGAGTAATATTTACCTGTAATTGTTCTGCCTTTTTCAAGGTAATCAATTGACAGGATCCCTTTCGCATCCCAAAACACACTGGCCATGACCAGATGCGATCGACTTCACTTTCTTGGGCACTTAACCACCAGCTTCCACCTACTACTTTGACTGCTGTTTTATTTCTGGTGTGTAGTGGTGGACCCATGTGTCAAATGTTCATGGTGACAAATTGCCACACAAAATCGGTCAGTTCCGTCTTGAATCGGTCCAAACATTGCTGCGAAAATCATTTGCACATTTGCTTTTGAGCAGCATTCAGCAAATGCGGCACCCACCTTCTGCAGAGCTTTCACATCCCTAATTCTTTGTGCAGGATGTTTCGCACCCTATCTTCTGATATTCCCATAGCCTTAGTTATCTAACTCACTGCACCACATGAAATTCAAGTTTTTTCATTTTAACGGTAAACATGAAAGACATCTACTGCAACAATATGTGTAAACAAACTAATTGAGAGGACAAGTTGACTTGTCTTGTCTGACGAACTAATGACAAGTTCACCCATGCCAGCTCTTGTGTCAGGCTGAAAAATTTTCACCTTAACCTCATATGTGTTTTTGATGTTTATTTTTCAAAAAGGATTATGTAAATTTTGGATGTTGATATATGTATATATTGAATTGATGTTAAGCAACTCATTGATAGGTGGACTAAGCCTTTAGTGAATACCAAAAAAATGTACATGTGTATCATTATCAGTTTTTGTTGCAGTATATTGTTTATTGGAGATCATACATTTTAGGTCACTAACAACCAGTTTAAGGTTAATTGCATTGGAATTTGAAGTTTTAAATCCAAGCTGGTCATCACTATTTACTGTAATATCACCTTATCAACCTGCCTGTTTGACAAATGTTAGTTCATATAGAATGCTTATAAACAGTTCTCACATGGATTTCATTGTGAGAATGTGAAATGCTGATATTGTTTCATTCTTTGGATTTTGTCTCCACTCATGTACATTTCAATCTATAATTTGCCTTCTGGCTTAGTATAAAATGTATAATGCTTAGTTAATCAGCAAGGTCTTCACTTGCAGGAGCGGCTGGTGGTGTTGGCGGTGTAGGTGCCGGAGGGGGCTGTGGGCTCGTCCAGCATTCCACCCCAGCAGTGGAGCTGCGGGCACCATTTGTACCGACACACATGGGACCCATGCGCCTTCGGAACTTTCATCGTCCTCCTTTGAAACGGTACTCTCATGGAGCATTGGCTCTTCCTTTGCATCATGCTGTATTACCATTGCTGAAGCACATACGGAAGAAGGCCAAGGTAAATAGAAAATCTGCAATAGTAATTCATGCATAGCTGGATATGTTTTATCTCAAAATGTGTTATGTGAAGAGGAACAGGCCAGAGCAAAATTTTGTTGAGTGTCGCAGTTGCTATTGAAACAATTCTTGGCTTATGACCTATGTATTGAAGAAAATAACCTCATGTCTCACTTAAAAATCTTCAGGTCTTGGTAATGTACATATATGACTGTGAAGTGAGTTTATTATTGAGGAATGAAAATTAACTTTTTAATAATGAATGGCTTTCACGAGGGTAGTTTGAAAGTTTCTCAGAATCACCACCAGTTGTCAAAACTAGTTGCAACAAGTTTCCCGCATAGTAATAGGTAATCCTTTATGAGTAAACAACATAATACATCAGTGCTCTGGGAAGAGATCTGTGCAGTGTTCTGAGATGCGGAAGGCATTCTGCTGATACATTATTATCCCACTGGTCAAACAATTACTGGACAATACTACGCTAACCTCCTGGACAAAGCTCAGTCAAAGATACATGAAAAAAGGCCAGATTTGGTAAGGAAAAATTTTGAAAGGTAAAAAAGTTTCACTGAGGTTAGTCATTTATTTCTATTCCATTCCAAGAACTTTTCAAATTACCCTTGTGCATGGCAACATATTGTACGTGAGGTAATCCAGCAATAAATGTACATTCTGGAGTTCATTAATTACCAGTGTAAACAATGAAGTAGTCAAAGTAATACAGAGTTCACACGGTGAACAAATAATACATATTTATTTGAATAGTGACATGAAATAAGGCACACTTCTAATTGGAAAACATTAAATTCTGTAAGATAGTACATTTAAAAAGATGCATGCACTCCTAATGTGAATTCTCAATTATTATGTAAACCACAAGCTTCTGTATAGAATGCCTCATTAAGTAAATTCATCTTATTATGGACCCATTGTAAAGTAAAGAACCACTGCCTTGCTGAAAATTGACTAAGACTTGGGTCTTCGAACAGTATAATGTGGCTTTCACATTGAATTGTATGCCTTAGATTACATTTCTGGTACATTCATTAAATTTTACATTGAAATTCATATGATGCCTCTTAGAGTAGGAGAGCATCGTGCATAGATTGGCTGCTTATATGTGTGCAATTATGAATCATGAACCAAGAATTAAATAACTCCAGGAATACAATAGTAAAAATGTCTGTAAAATAATAACTACTCCACCACTGCATAATTAAAATATTCTCAGTCACATACTTTAGATGTACCTAAGTGATTTCATCATGTTTGTTAAGATGCTTTTTTGACTTTGGTGGTTTTCATATTGTTTTGATGATGTGTTCCATTTTAGTTATTCAATCATTCTGATTATATTTTGTTATGTTACAATGTATTTTTTTGACTTAAAATTCATGCATCCTATGTTATTGTGTAAAAAATAAGATCAGTTAATGAAAGAGACTTTGATTTTAAGCCAAGTATTAATATTTTGACCAATAGGATTGTGAGCTTTTAGTTGCAAAAAAATCAGCTTTTAATGGCATGACTAAATATATTTATTTTGTAGTTTTTTTATCTTATCATTTGGAATTTTGTCTTTCCAACATTATCTGTAGAAAGAGTTTGTATTTTGTTGTAGATTGTAAATATCCTACGGTTTGTACTTTTTGGAGAGAGTAAAAAAATTGCAAGTACGAATAATTACTGAACAATAACCTCTCTGCCCTCCAATTACGAGGGTCATCAGGAAAGTAGTACCCGTTCTTGCCGCATGAAGTGCTGACGACGCGAATAGCAGCTGGACGAGGTCAGATAGCTTCAGTGGCTTGTCTGCCTTCTCTGAGCCAAGTTGCGTGACGCTAGCATTGCCTGTGTTGTTTCTGTGATTGTTTACAATGTTTAAAAAAATTGAGAACGCCGCCAGTTGTGAAGTGAGGGCAGTGATTAAATTCCTCAATGCAAGAAACGTTCGCCCATGTGATATTCATCGCCAATTAAAGGAGGTGTATGGAGACAATGTAATGGACGAGTCGTCTGTTCGGCGGTGGTGTCACAACTTCAACATGGGGAGGGGGAACACACACGACGATGAGCGTTCGGGGAGACCGTCTGTCATTACAGACCAACTGGTGAGCTCAGTTGACGAATTCGTGAGGAACCATCGGCGCGTCACAATTGATGACATCTGTGAGCATTTTCCCAATGTTTCTCGAACAATTGTTCATGAAATTGTTAAACACCATCTGCATTATGCATTATGAGCTGGCGGCGAAGGACTATGCAGCAGGAATACAGAAACTTGTCACACGTTATGACAAATGCCTTAATTTGCTTGGAGATTATGTTGAGAAGTAGTTTAAAGTATCCTCTTTCAAATAAAATTTTTTATGTTTGTTAATATTTACTTTTGTGTCTTTATTTCACGAACGGGTACTACTTTCCGGATGACCCTCGTAAATACCTCTTTTCATTTACAGCAAAGGGAGCAAGAAAGAGCAGCATCAGGTGGTGGCGATGTTTTCTTTATGAGAACAGCAGAAGATCTGACAGGAAAAGATGGAGATTTGGTACTTGTGGAGTTCTGTGAGGAACATCCTCCTCTGATGAATCAGGTAAATACTTAATCTGTAAGAAATATTGGGAGCATCCTGTTTTTAGTCTCTGGTTGTAGCATATCGACTTAAACAACATATTTTTTGTACAGGGAATTTGTAAATCACATTGAGTAAATTTAGCAAGGTTCTACATTAGTAAGTCTACCTATTTTAATTATTTAATCTAAGTTGTTTGGTGCCAAAGTATTGGGTTTTGTTCTTGCCATTAAGGCAAAATTCACTTATGCTTCTTGACAGCATATAGATGGGCAACCTTCTCCTGTTGAATGGTAATATTTTAAAAGCTGTGTATGCACTTTGAAATTAATCCAAATGCAGGAGTAATGGGAATAATGCCTAGTATATTTAAATTATCTGATCTAATTTGTTTTTTTAAAGCCAATTGGTTGACTGTGTGAGTTTGATGTGAAAATTAACTTTGGCTGTGTTTGAATTGTCTGAGTTGCAGAAAAAAAAACATGAATCTTAATTATTCTATAATTTTTAACATCAGTGCTTGTTTATTTATGGCATTATCAGGATTGTTGTTGGGATTATTAGGAGATTCTGATAATAATTTTCTCATGGGATTGTCACATAACCCAAATGATTTTTTAATTTATGAAATTATCCATTGATACCACATGGCAGCTGAAGAGGCAGCTTTTACTGTGTTTCTTCAGCCCTTAATTTGGTTTTGCATCTGCTTGCATTTATGTGTTTTTGTTAAATTGCCATTTTTTCTGTGAATTCCTTATGCCTTTTTTTATAAAATCATGCTATATTCCACCTGTATAAATGGCCAATCAGGGTAGTCAATGTCGGAGTAAATTTTTTATGTACATTATGCCATATAATGACATATAATTCTGACATTATTATTATCCCATTGATTTCAGGTGGGAATGTGTTCCAAAATCAAAAATTATTACAAGAGAAGGGCTGGGAAGGATGGTGGACCGAAAGAGTATCGCTATGGTGAGGTAGCATATGCCCACACATCACCATTTCTTGGCTCTCTTCCCCCTGGCCAGTCAATGCAAGCTGTTGAAAACAACATGTACCGTGCTCCAATTTATGAGCACCAAATGCCTGAAACAGATTTTCTAGTCATTCGTACCAGGTAATTCAAGAAGACCATAATTACTTCATATTTGATGTCAGCAATATTTTTATCTGATTTATGTCTTAAGTGTTTGACTGTGCATCTTATGTAATATTATGCAAAAAACTATGGTGTTTAACTCTAAGAATGAATTTATAAAATTCTATTTGTCAAATAGAAAGAAATATGTTAATGTTGGTAATGCACAATCAAAAACTTGTGCTGAGCCCATTGGTGTTTCTCAAGGTTCAATCTTTGGGCAACTGGTATCGCTTCTTATGGTAATAATTTGCCATCTAACACTCACTGTAAAGCAACATTATTTACTGATAGCACTACTTTTATCCAAAGGGATAAAAATATAAGCCTTAGCAAGGATCTATCAGACATTACTTTTTATCAATCCCAAAATGATTCTCTCCCAATATTCTTTCCCTAAAAAAGTGCAAAACCAAACACTTGTTATTCACCTTGCTCAAAAAAGTAGCTGAAAATAACCAACTACTCATCCTTGTCACTAAACTAAGTTGGAATGATCATCTAAACAGTGTATGTGTTAAATTGCCTTGATTAATACTCATAGCACTGAATTTTAAAACAATTCTACCTAGGGCAAACCTTGTTAATGCATGCTATGAATTTTTCCATTGCCATTTATAATATGAATTGAAAGTTAGGGGAATTTCCTCTGGTGTCAAGTCTATCCCTCTTCTACCAGAAAGTTCTCAGAATAAACTGTCATGCAGATTCTAGAGCTCTGCAAATCAATTGGTGAAAGTCTTGGCTTGTGATAGTTAATCTATTTTATTTATATGCAAAATTGTGTATGCATAGAGTTATAACCAATTAATAGTGATGCACAACAACAGGGAGAAACAAGTGGGATACGTGAAAATATCAGTAAGGACAAGGTTAACCAAATATTGTGAACAAGAAAGATGTGAAGGGTGCTTATTATTTTCAGAGAGGTAATTATGTTAAAACTAATTTTACAACTGTGTTTGACAAATGAATATAAATTATTATAATTAAGAAGTGAATTCATTGGGGAGGAGAGGTAGGAGAAAAGAACTTCAGAGAAATTGACAAAATGTTTGTTCTCCCAAAATGGAAATATGTCTTCTCTCACTTCTGCATGGTAAAGAAGCTAAAGAATTTTAACCTTTACCTCTCTCTAGGTGAAGGTCAATCTTTGGAAGTTAGGGAACTAATGAGGTTTCCTACAGTTCAGGAATTAGACCAAGTCACATTTGACAAGGTAAAAGAGTGATCTCCCAAAGGTTGAAAAAACACAAAGAAGTCAATGAAAACACATCAGCAAAAGATGCCAGCGATTACCAAATGGTCTTGAGTCATGGGCATAAATTATTTTCTGTCAAAAAATGGTTTTGAGGAGGCAAGAAGAATGCTGTCCAAGTTTCATATACGGAGGATTAGAAATCACAAAAATACCAACTAATTTTGCTTGAGAAGACAGTTTCTTGACTCCCAAAGAGTAACATGGTTTCTTTTTTCACTGAATTCTCTCAACGGGCCTGCAATGAGCAACATATACAGGTGAATGCATATAATCGCACTGTCCTAGTGGTACTCCCAGTAAAAGTGAAATCTGAAAAAAGTGAATAATTTGTATCAATATTGAATATAATTAATAAAAGAAAGCCTCAAAACACTAAACACTAAAATTAATGTTGGTAAGGTAAATAATGAATTTTGACTAAAATCATTGCCTCTAAATTTTTTAAAGTTATACTTTTTTTTGCAAAAAATACTAGTGGATGAAACATATAGTCATTGACAATGTGAAATTATGTTTCAACTCTCAAATCTACTTATTGATCATATAATTAAAGACTCTTCGACAAGTAATATGTAGAAATTCCAGAACAGAAATATAATAAATGTATTGTATTCAATATTTATGATTTGTTTTCAATTTCCATCAATTATCCTTCTTATTTTTTATTAATAATTTCAAATGAGAATTCATAACATTGTATATTTCAGGCAGCAGTATTGTATAAGAGAAGTGGATTCCTTGTTTGTTGCCGGGCAAGAATGTCCCCTTTATGAGGTACCAGGACCAAATTCAAAAAGAGCAAATAATTTTGTTCGAGATTTTCTGCAGGTAAATTCCATATATGACCTCCATCGGAGGAGAATAATAATGATACATCATGAATTTTACTTTTTTATTTTTGAAATTTCTTTGCCTATGATAGTGGGATTGTGTGGTATATTTTAATTTGGCAGATTGCTGCCAAATGCTACAATTGCTATTTTTCATATTATTAGGTATTCATATACCGGCTGTTCTGGAAAAGTGTTGATACACCTCGACGAATTAAAATGGATGACATTAAAAAAGCTTTCCCATCTCATTCAGAGAGCAGCATTCGAAAAAGACTGAAACTCTGTGCAGACTTCAAGCGTACTGGTAAGATATTTATCTTTTTAAATTAATTTCAGGTTTTATTGATTAATGCTTTGAGTATAGCATCTGGTTAATTGTTAAATGCAAAATATAGTATTCAACTGAGATTCAAACAGATTATCACCTAAAAAATGTCAGTTTTGTCAAATACTTTTAGATGATTATTATATTTGGAACTCTTTTTATCATGAATAATTTATGTTGTACATTGTAGTTTTTTATCATATGCTACTAAATTGCAAAGTGGACTGAAATATAATAATTGAACAGGGAAATTATTGTTTGCACAAAACTTTCAACCAGCATATTATTTTAACAACAAAAGTGTATAATTGCATAAATAAAGTTTTCTTACAGAGGTTATATTGCCTTTTGTGGAAATATGATAAATATTTTTAGTGTATAAATATAATATGAAAAGAGAAATCAATATAAAAACACCCGAGGGTTTGATATAAAAACTTTGACCCAAGACACTGGCCGATGCTGAGTGAGGTTTTTTCTGAAAGCCTTAATCACAGTGTTTGCTTAATTCTCAGCTTCAACTTCTGAACAATCTCTTTTCATGTTACCTGATTCGCAAATTTTATGATATGGGTGACTTGTAAGGTCAAGTATACAATAGAATTGCTTCAATTTGAATGTACACATTTTGTATATTAAAATTTTTAAAACCTTTTTCAATCAAATACTGCCTATCATATGTATAAGCCATTCATTTCCTGTTATTTTTCATTATTTCTGTACCTGGTTAAATTAATTCATTATATGTTTCAAATATTATTACTTGAATCAGAAGCTTTTTTATCTTTTTACTAATTCAGAAATTTCCACTTGGCACATAACAAGGCTAATAAGGCACTTGCTGAATGTATAAGCTAATTCAAAGGATAATGTAGGATGTAAGCATTGTAGAGAACATGAAAAATGGTATTTTTATGTAATGAGAACATAATGAAGAAGTCTGAAAAATTAAGATTAAACAAATAATGTAAATGATTTAAGGTATATTAACGTCTAGACCTGTATGGTGAGAATAGTTAGGTCAGTCATAAAAATATGCATGACTGGTATGAACTTTAATGTATAGATGCAATCATTTATATAGGTATTAATTGTGATTGTATTTCAGGCATGGATTCTAACTGGTGGGTCATCAAGCCAGATTTCCGTTTACCATCAGAAGAAGAGATTCGTGCCATGGTCTCTCCTGAGCAATGCTGTGCTTATTTCAGCATGATTGCTGCAGAGCAAAGGCTTAAGGTAAAATGGATAAATTCAACCAGATATTTTTGAATCAGTTCAAGGCAATCAAAAATGATTGATTGTTACATTTATTATATTATCTATCTTAAGCTTTTAAAAGTCAAAAAGAATTCTATGAAACAGAATTTCCATGAATCTCAATTTTATATTTTTTGTTGACTCCCTTAAAAATATAATGTTGAGGATTTACTGTAAAAGCTTCTTTAAACCATTGCTGTTTCTGTGATGAGCATAACATTTTTTTTCATCCATCTTCTGCTCCTTAGACTATTAAAATTAAACAATTATTGAATACATTTATGTCATGATTTTATATGCATATTCATTAAACAAGTTTTGTTTTGATTCCTGATGATTTTCTGTATTGAATTCAATTTTGGAAAATTCTTCCATAGGATGCTGGGTATGGAGAAAAGTTTCTCTTTACACCTCAAGAAGATGAGGATGAAGAGATGCAATTGAAAATGGATGATGAAGTCAAAGTAGCACCATGGAACACAACACGTGCTTACATACAGGCTGTTAAGGGGAAGTGTTTACTGCAGCTTACTGGCCCAGCAGATCCCACTGGGTGTGGAGAGGGTTTCTCATATGTCAGAATGCCAAACAAGCCTCAGGTAATCCCACTGAGAACTTGCTCTATTTACATTTGAGCAAGCCAATCAGTATTCATGAATGCCATGTTCACTTCAAATTGTGTTTTTTTATGAAAATTTATCATTTAAATGCATGAATAAATATTGCATTCATTTCAAGTAGTAACTAAATTTAAATTATTATATCAAAAATATCTTAATTAGGATAAATATGAAAGTGATTATTTGGAATATGTGGTATGATATCCTAATTATTTTTTATTAATGATATTCTACCTGTTGATATATTTGAAACTAAAACTTTCCCTTGAAGGGTGTTTCAATAGGAAAGAACCATTTTAGATACAAAGCCTTCATAGTATTATTCTCTAATTTCATTATTGTGAATGGAAGGTTCAAAAATGTATTCTTTAAGGCAAGAAAATGGCAGTAGATTAGTGACTTTTGGGACTTAGTTATAGAGAAGGATAAAGAAAATATGTTAATATTGAAAGTTAGTATAACAGATAAGTTAAGAGTAACAAAAATGTCAGAGGAGTTTGTTACCTGAATTTTTAGGAAAGCAAAAGAATGGCTGAGTAATATTCTGTAGGGATCATGAGGTATTGAAGGCTTTGGTAGAAAAGGGAATGATAGGGAGACAGGGAAGATAATAGAGTTTTTGGGTGGCCTGAGGGTTATTGGAAAACATGAAGAACTTGATAGAAAATAATTTTGAGAAAAAAAGATTTTAGGAATGGTAAGGTGCACAAAAAATATGTAACATCCGTTAGAAACTGTCAAAAGCCTGCCTTAAATCATCAGATTACTGCAGCTGTTAATGATTATTTATCAATGTAGGTAATGTTAGTATGATTATGCGTCAATTATGGATTCACACAAATTAATGTCCTGTTGTCTTATTTATTTATCAGCAAAGTAAGGAGGAGCAGGAAGCACAGCCCAAAAGAACAGTGACAGGAACAGATGCAGATTTGAGAAGACTCTCCCTTAATAATGCTAAAGCTTTGTTAAGGAAATTTGGTGTACCTGAAGAGGAGGTAAGATATTTTTCCAGTGTATAAAACTCATTTAGAATTAATAAACTCTCCAAAAAACACCTAAAATGAAATTGTATATTTGTTATTTTATTTCTTGCCAGTCATGACTTGAATTAATGTGTATCACCTACTTTTACCATGTTCTGAGATATGGTGTGTTAAACCACTCTTGTGTTTTAAATCCTGAAATTATGAAAATGAACTGAACTTACATGGTGTCACATTATTAATAATTATATTTGTATGATGTTTCTTCCTTGAGTTACAACTTTAAAGCAGTGTTTTTTTCAGATGAGATTTCATTGTTATTTTCCAGGAATTGATAAAATAAAACTTTAAAATGATAATAAACTTTTAAATGCAGAATCTGCTTCAGATTTCAGTATCAGCCAGTTAATAAATCAGTAAAATTGAAGCTTCATATGTATTGGAACCAGGGTTGTAAAATTAAAAAATATATGGAATTAATACAGCTGTTTTTTTCTTTCAGTAAAATAAAAGTATTAGATCTATCCCAATTATAGAGGAATATTTCATATTTACTTTCATGTAAGCAATTGCCTTCAATTTTCTTTCAGTGCCATCATATATAACTTTTTTATGTACATTGTATAGCCACCCTGAGGCTTTCCTCATTGTCCAATAAAATCTTACCCCTCTTATGAAATAGAGTAATTTAATGGCCAGATCACACTCCATGTCACACCCATCATTGTTACTTACATGGAAAAATGTGTTTCCTTAATTTCTGTGAATTTCCTTATTTAGCATCCTTGTTTCACTCCTTCAAATGACCACAGGTTTTGCTTGTTCAAGAAATCCACGAATTGGTTTATGGTACTCTCTTTCATATTCCCGAAGATAATACAGCTTATGTCAGTTTTACTTAAAATATTCAAAGGTGTTTAGATTGCTACAAAATTTGACATGCTTGCATTTCTCTCTCAGTGATCATTTTGAACCATGTGAAATGTTTTTGCAAGTTTTAATTGTTTTTTTAGTTATGCTAATGTTTGATAACTTTTGAAACAGTTAATCATATACTTACTATAGAGTAAAAGTATGCTATTTGATGATTTATTAGACATGTAAAGGAGTTTTCTTAATTGCATGCTTACAAAGATTATTTTCATTTTCAGATTAAAAAATTATCTCGTTGGGAGGTGATTGATGTTGTTAGAACATTGTCCACTGAAAAAGCAAAGGCTGGTGAAGAAGGAATGACAAAATTCTCCCGAGGGAATCGATTTTCTATAGCTGAACATCAAGAAAGGTATTCTTGATTCTCATTCATGTGAACATCTTGTGTATTAATAATTTATTAACTTTTATGTAATTGTGTATTTCTTATGTTTCCTAATAAGAAAGTCCCTATTGATTGTCAACAATAGAAATTTGCACTCATAAAATTAGATTGATTTTAAATATTTAAAAGAAGACCAGAAAAATAATGAAAGGTTTAAAGGCAGATTATAGTTGTGTTTGTTACATTTATAGAAACCCCATCTTTCTCATCCATGGAAGCTGGATGAAGAAAATTTTACACATTAATTTATTGTGGGAATACATTATTTAGAAGAAATGGAAGAGTCATTATGAGTCACACATTATGCCTCGCTATTTTATCCTCTAAGGCAAGGCATTCCTTTCAACTTTAGGGAATTTTGAGACTGTACATTTAAAAAATAGCTATCTTGTCTCCTTTAAACATACTGAAGTTTTAAGCTGTACTTTGTATATGCAAATGACTCATTCTATTAAGTGACTGTTCATGGATGTACCCGCAGGTATTTATAAGTACAGCTTCATATTGAATTTCATAATCTTTTGACCAGCTATTCATACTTTGAAGTAATTATTGTCTTATTTCACTACAAAATGTAGAGCTTCTTTTTAAAGCATTATATAAATGAATTCCCTAAAGTGTACTTTATGTGTATAGAATGTTTTGTTCATTTCTTTTAGTCTTTGAACCATGTTATACTGCCCTTTGTTGCCAATTTAATGTTTAAAGGTAGTCTACAAGATTACTGATAAGTTGGTGGCCGAGTGAAAATTTAAGCAAATTATCATACCTAACTGGGAGCAGATTTCATATACTCCCTGGAGCAAAACACAGTCAACAATGCTATGCATAGCCTAACATAAATAATAGAGGGCTGCATTTCTTTTATCTACCTTTAGTGTGATCTCAGTTATGTGGGTGCATTCGTAGATCCAGACATCCTTGTTATGGTAGGTCTCCACTGCATACCACAGTTCTAAGGGAATATTTCAAGATTGCATACTTGTTGGTGCTGGCAAAAGACTGATGGAATAAATTATAATGATATTAATAGCTACTTTTTAGTTAATGAAACTGAGTAAGGCCTTAGAAATGTGTGAATAAGGATTCTTGCGACAAGTTTCAAGCCATGGTTTAAATTGGCATTGTAACCTTAAAAATAAAGAACTCTTCTATTTACTAGAGGATCGTGGTTTGAAATGGTGATCACTGCAAGCACCCAGAGAAAATCCAAGCTATGTGAATTTTAGGGTACCTAATCTTTGACACCACAATCCTAACCTTAAATCACCGTAGTAAGAACTGGCCTCCCTTGTCCTGAATGTTGATTTCATTGCAATACCCTAAAAGTATTGGGGATATTATTAGATGAAGCAAAGTAATTTTAAGTAAATTTTAGTAAAAAGCATTCATTGCTAGAAAAATTGAAAATAAAAGGCAATGCATTGTACACTGGTGTGATAGTATACAGAATCTAAAAATTATTGTCAATTTCAAGGTACAAAGAAGAATGCCAAAGAATATTTGATCTTCAGAACCGTGTTCTTTCCTCTGGAGAAGTTCTTTCGACTGATGAAGGTGAAAGCTCTGATGAGGACTCTGATGAAGACATTGAAGAAATGGGAAAAAACATTGAAAATATGTTGGCAAACAAAAAGACAAGCACGCAGGTTTGTATTTTTATTTTAGATTTTAAGATGGAATTTTGCTCAAATTTCAACATGCTTTCTTTCACTGAGTGGTAATTATTTTTCTTTTATCAACTAATAAGTAGATTTTTCTGAATGATTTCACTCCTAAGGTCATAATTAATGAATAATTTTTATTCTTATTGAAATCGGTCTTTCAGATGGCAATGCATAAAAAATATTTATGCCTGCAAAACTCTTGTACCTGGATGTAAGCATCTTTGAACAAAAGATGCTGAGGACACAGTCACAGTAGTGTTGCCTTCTCATTTATCTTATGCATGCATCTTTGTAGCTATGGACAAACTATTTTAATTGATGAACACCTTTTGAAATTTTGAGTGTTGAAATATCCTTATCCAGGAATGGGATTGCATGTATCTTCTTCACCCTTGAAGTTGTTTGGGTGGTGCCTCTGCTTCTGTTATCTCTCTTACTACTCTTTGGGAAATATAACTTCTAGTGCCAAAACTGTATTTTTTACCTGTTGAAATTTTGGCACAAAAATCATGAAAAAATTTAATGTGAAAATTTTTGCTGTTAATACATTCAAGAAAATTTGTGTGATTGCCTCGATTTTTGCAATATCAGATAACAAATCTTTTCTAATGGTGATTCAATTCACTGAAATTTTGATTGATTCACTTTGAAATTATTGTTAACAAAACACCAACCCATACTGGCATTGACATTTAAGTTTCATAATTCTTTGAATGAAATATTTGTGAGAAATTTGCAGTCTACATGCAAGTGAATATGGTACTATTAATGCCATTATTAGTTCTGTAACATGGTATGTAATATAATGGTTAGGTAACATTTTACCATTGGTCGTGGTTTTCTGTTGCAGCTGTCCTTGGAGAAGGAGGAGCAGGAGCGGAGGGAGTTGAGAAAAATGTTGATGGGTGAGAGTATTAGTGGAGGGGATGGCTCACAAGATCAACGCAACAAAGGATCCAACAAGGACAAGAGCAAAAGAGGAGATGATGATGAAATCAGTTCTACAAGTGGATTTAATGGTTCTCAGCCAGGTAAGAGTTCTCTGGGCTGGTTTGAAATACAATAATGTTTGCCATAGGATTCTGAATGACCAATTTTAGAATGTGATGTGCACCTAAAGGTGGATTGAATAAGGAGTACAGTTTCGTGACGGAGTAGTATTAGTATTCAAATGATGGCTTATTTCCTCAATAAAAATATATAAAGCAATAGCTAGAACACTTTAATTCCTTCTAGCCTTTCTTTGAAGATATCCAACGATATTACGTCCAACAACAGACACCCAAAGAATAATGAGAATTATCATTTTTGTATTAAAAAATATGTACTAATCTCATGAAATGAGTGTAAAGAGTACTTTGGAAGAGTATAGAGTGTAGTAAAGAGTAGTATAGAAGTAAGTTCCAGTTCAAGAGACCAAAGTTGTTTATAATAAGCTATTTTTTGTTTGAAGTAATTATCCTTTTATCTAGGGTATAGGATTTAGCCTCTATGCACTTTGCTTGACAGCAATGTACTCGTAGTGGAGTCAACATCATGGTAATACAAAACTGAAACTTCGTCACTGATGGTGCAAGAGTGTTTTAGCAGAATAGAAAAGCAGAGATGAAAAATATCACCAGTGAAATAGAAAAATTACCTGTTTGCAAATAACTTTGGTCTCATACAATTTTTTTATCCTTAGTGAAATAAGATCTCTGCCTCATTTACTGCTGGAGGGAGTGATTAGTTAAATACATATGAAATAGGTGCTAAATGATTGATTTAGACTTAAGAAGTTTGTCAAAAAATCATAATTTTTTTATTTTCCCCATTCACATAATCAGTGTATTTACGTGGTTCTAATAGTAATGTTTTATTTGTTATTGCAGGAAGGGTTCTTCGAATAATGCGAACTTTCAGGAATCCAGAAGGGAAGGAGTACACTCGTGTAGAGATTGTTAGAAGATCCCCTGTAATAGATACATATGTACGCATACGAACTACACGAGATGAAGCATTCATCCGGCAGTTTGCTACCCTCGATGAGCACCAAAAGGAAGAAATGAAGCGAGAAAAGAGGCGAATACAGGTACATAAATTAAATGCTAATTCTATAGTAAATATTATAACTGCATGTAGAAATGCTATTATAATATGTAGTAATTTTTCATATGACTATTGAATGATTCCATGACATACAGGGAACTGTATTCAGAGAACTTTTGCCACTGGAGTAACTTTTAACAGAGCCATCTGCTAATGTGCATTAAAAAGCAACAATTTTAAATATGTAGCATTTTATTCATTAAAATAGATGGCATTTCCATGCCATATATTTTCATGATTAACTGTGAATTATATTAGTGGGTTGTGAAGGATGTCAGTTTTTTCTGGTGAAATGAAAAACATATCTATCCCTGCATTGAATTGCATCATCCATTCTGATGTTTTACCTGTTAACTCTGTCATTGAAGTATTGGAGTGAAACAATTTTATAAAAGTGCAGAACTGAAGCAGCTCTTTGATTTCAGGAGCAACTGAGGCGCATTAAAAGAAATCAAGAAAAGGAGCGCCTGGGGCTAGCAATGTCACAGGGCTCCCATAGCTTCCTCTCATCTCAGCCATCAACACCTGGAGGTAGTTCCAGTCACCATCCGCACCACCACCATCACCACCACCATCACCATCACCACCACCATCACCATGGAAGGTCAGGGTCACCATCCTCCCTGATGAGCACCCCCAAGCAGTCACAGCTGGGAGGGTCATCTCCAACATCTTCTACCTCACCTTCCCCCATCCCTTCATCCTTCTCCATGGGAGGGGGTGGGAGCGCTGCAGGTACTTCCTCCTCAACTGTTTCCCCTGGCTCAGCATCCAAGAGGAAAAAGCCTCGTCTGAAACCTGATCTGAAGTTAAAGTGTGGTGCATGTGGGCAGGTAAATGTTGAAGTTTTGTCGATTCTGTCATATAAATTCCTCTTCTCAGAGGATTTTATAATTGTATGTTCATAAAATCTATTAATTCAATTCTGAAAGTATCAAATGAGTAAAATGGAAAAATATAAAGGTTCAGTGCGTGATTACATACTTGTGCACTCCAGTGGAAAATAAGATGATGTTGTAAATTATATTCACTAGGGTGGGCAAAACTGGTCAGGACGTTTTATTTCCATTTCATTGCTATCCTCACTTTTATTCAGAATAACCTTGGTGAATACAAATTAATTATTTTGCACATGAGTTAGCTAATGTATTTTGGTGTGCAGAATACACATGTAAATATGGTATATCAATTTGCATTCTTGTATGAAGATGTTGAAATGTTTTTCTACGAATTCATGCTCTATATTCCATGTACTACTAGTATAATGAGTATGAGGTTACCACAGTGACTTATATTTCTTTTAACTTTCACTGGACCACTTGCTTGTTTCCTTGAATTTTTCTAAAACTCACTGGTTTTTTAATTTTTTTTTATTATGTAGAAGTCAAAAAACTAGAAAATTTACATTATTTATTATCCTCTTTGCTTCAAGTAATTTAAATACCAAGATTTATAGTTTTCATTATTTTTTTGGTAGTTATATATGAGATATGGAATTATGACAAATGTCTTTGCAGTTTTATATTGTCAGAAGTGATGTGATAGGCAGTAACAATAGATAGCTAAAGAATTAGGATGAAAATTAGAATCATAAAAAACTGCAGTTTCACCAGTGCTAAGAAATGCATCAAGAATATAAAGGCAGGTCTGGAAACGAGGGTAGGGATGCTTTGGAAACATATACCCTTATGGGTGTAGAATATTTTAGCATGTATCTTAAACTATTTGTAAAAATTATTGCTATTTATTTACTAGTAAATCATAGAGTTATCATAAATGAGTTCTTTGTTGTTAAACAACACACTGGAGGAATTCTTTGGAGATATAGGTCTGGAGAAGGATAATTGTTATTTGTTGAAGGATATAGGTTTGGAAGAGGACTGTGACTAATCACTAGAAAAACTTCGTAAATCAATGATATCAGTCCATTAAACTTTATCCATTAAATGTGCCTTATTTCCTAATGTGTGGCATTCAATCATTAGGTTGGACATATGCGCACAAACAAGGCATGTCCACTGTACCAGCCATCTACACCTACACCACCTGTGAATGTAGCAATGACTGAGGAGCAAGAGGAAGAGATAGAACGACAATTGATGAATGCTGATGATGAAGACCTTGTCAATGTTGATGGTACCAAAGTGAAGCTATCTGGAAGATTAATCAAGGTGAATTACATTTTATTGTTGAACTCTTGTTAATATATGTTATTGGCTATTATTAATCATAAATTAAGTAGAGACTTTTTGGATGATATTGATACCTTTTATCAGAACTAATTTCAGATGGCAGACCATTTCAATATTTCTATCTGGCCCTGACATTTACGGTAAAATACATATTTCCTAAGTTGTTTCAGACCAGGGTCATTCCAGAAAAGCAGTTTTTCCATAAAAGTGGCATTATTTGTTGTAACATTGCATAGTATGATGAACAGTATATGTTAGCTAGATAAATATACTTTGTGGTCATATGTTTTCAAATGCTATGATAATGTTTGAATCCATTTAGCCAGCAAACAAAAAATGCAAAAGTTAATATGGATGTCATAAATGTGATGAATTTACTTTTTTATGCATCACCGAAACAATATTTCATCCAATTCGGGATTCATGGCTTGGTGGACATACTTCCTTCTTTTGCTTGATTTGGTAACTTTAATTTCGATTTAATTTAATTCGATTAATGATTCATCTGGAATTATTATATCGGACTTTTCCAAACTTGCCTGTAGTTTTGCGGATCACTTTCAACCTTCCTTTATTGCTAAGCAGAGCAACTCTCCTAGTTTAGAAGCCATTAATGCTACCCACTCAAAATCCCTATTTCTCCATCCCCTCACAAGAGCTGAACTGAATGATATAGTGAAGAATCTAGGTACAAAACGAAGCTCTGGTTTTGATGGCATTCCCAGTTTCATTATTAAGCAATCTATTGACTTCATTATGCAGCCTCTTCTTTTTCTCATAAATGAATCTTTCCAATTAGGAGTGTTTCCATCTCCTCTGAAGGTGTCAAAAGTCATTCCACTTTATAAAAACAAGGGTGACAGACATGACATTAACTCCTACCGTCCAATTTCTCTGCTGAACCAATTCAGCAAAATATTTGAGAAGGCATTCAATGTTAGGTTAATTTCCTACCTAGAGATTTCCAATCTCCTTTCACCATCTCAGCATGGCTTTAGGGAACATAAATCTACATCTTCTGCTAACTATCAGTTAATAACCCAGACTTTAAACGCTCTAGATAAAAAAATGGAAGTTGCTGCAATGTTTTTCGATTTCTTGAAAGCTTTCGATTGTGTTGACCACCAATTACTTCTCAAGAAACTCCACAGGATGGGTATTCGTGGCATAACTAATGCTTGGATTAAATCCTACTTATTCGATAGAATTCAACACGTGGTTGTTTCTAAAAATAGTGCATCTTTTGTTTCCCCAAGTAAGGTCCTTAATCGAGGTGTTCCTCAAGGCTCTGTTCTTGGGCCTGTCTTGTTTCTTTCTTATATAAATGACCTTGCAGAAAGTTTTCAACATATTAATGGTGCTACCCCCTTGTTATATGCTGATGACACCAACATTATTCTTGTATCGCCTACTTTTAATGAATTGATAGTTAAGTGTAAACAAGCTAGTCACACCTTACTTTCCTGGTGTCATAATAATTTACTAGATTTGAATATAGAAAAGTCTCACCTAATCTACTTTGCAAATAAAAATAAAGCAAGTAAAGTACTGTCTATTGAAGTTGATGGGAAGGTGATCCCACAGGTACAAAATACCAAATTTTTGGGTTTCCTCATAAATTCTCAAATCTCTTGGGATGAGCACATAAGTACTTTAACCAGTAAGTTAAGCTCTGTCTGCTTTTTAATAAGGTCCATTAGATCCACAGTTTCAGTGGCTGTTCTCTGTGCGTTTTACTATGGAGAATTTTATTCTCACATAGCCTATAGTATCCTCTACTGGGGTTCGTCTTCTAAGGCCATGATCATTTTCAGGGTCCAAAAGAGAGCCATTCGGCTCATGTGTTTTGTGAAACATGATGCCCCTTGCCGTCCCCTGTTTAAAAAATTGGATATACTGCCAGTACCATGCATTTATATTTTTCATTATTAGTACATACAAAAAGAAATCTATCTGAGTATGTGAAAAATTGTGATATCCATAAATATTCTACTAGGCAGAATGAGCAGCTGCACGTTTTATATGTACGTACAAAAAATGCAGGTGCTGGCCCAAATTTTATGGGCCTCCAACTTTACAATAAACTCCCAACTGAGATTAAGTCCCAAAAAAGTGTGGCTGCATTTAAGGTCAACCTATTCAGGTTCTTAAAATTAAAAATGTTTTATTCAATTGCCGAATTTCTTGTTAATGCCTGATGTGTATCATGTATCCATGTATGTATTCTGTTACTTACTCTGACGTGTCTTATATCAAGTATACAGTTGTAACAACTTGATTGCTGGACAAATAAATTGTATTGTATTTAATTTGAGTGAAATACTTCATAATGTTCTTTCTTGGCTCAGAGATTGTGGAAAGTGCTTTCTGTAGCCAAATTTGTTAATTATTTTATTTGCCACTATACCTGCATTTAACTGACATAATATTTCAACTTTCTAGTGGATGGTTAGTTCACTTCCATTTTAATTTGCAGGAGCAATGGCTGTGTTAGAAACCATGATCCTGAATTTCACTGCTAATTATACATTAAGCGGGAGAAATATTTCTAATTAAATAGCTACAATTTGTTTGTAAATAAAGAACTTTTAATGCCTATACCCTGGTAATTGAGTGTGAGATCTAGTGTTTTGGTTTAATAGGTAAAAATTATTTTAAAAAAGGAGAGTCAAGTAAGCTGGCCCATTTGTAAATGACATTTCTGTGAAATGGATATTTCATAAATTTGGAATTTCACAATATATTTTTTAAGTGAATGATTATATTTTGACCCATTTGAAATATGAATGTGTACATGCTAATTTTACCCTGGTCACTCTGACTTTATTTACCCTTAATATTTGAACATTTTTTTATAAAATCCTGCCTTGTCATTCATATTCTGCTTCTGTGTCATTATTATTTACAGATTCTTCTAATGATAATTAATCTAAATTTAAAATGTCGGAATTCATTTGAAATTAATTAGTATAATTGTATGAAAATGATGCCATAATAGTTTTGTAGCATTGTATGCTATGTAAAATTATTCTTTGCTTTAAACAATATTTTATAACCATTTATAGCTTTTATTTTCTATTGGATTACACCAAAATAAGGTGGTTTAGTGAATTATTTGAATTTCTTAAAAATGTTTTATCCATGTCTACATATGTTCATAATTTTCTGTATGGCATTATCATTTATGAATGATAGCACGCGGAGGAAATCAAAAGACGTTCACTGCTGCTTAAGGTGCCCAAGGAAGCTGTGAGCTCCAGAAAGAGAAGAAGAGCGGGCACTGTGGTTCATTGTGACTATCTCAAGAGACAGCAACGCCCTGCCAATCGTAGGCGCACAGATCCTGTAGTGGTGCTTTCATCTGTTCTTGAATCCATTCTAAATGAAATGAGAGATTTACCTGATGTTCAGCCGTTTCTGTTTCCTGTCAATGCCAAGGTAATGCAAGGATTTTGTTGCATATAAATTTTAATCTCGTACAGATTTCCAATTCCTGTATCTGATAGCATATGAAATGCATGGGTGCATAAACTATTTCTCAATTTCAGTAAGGTATATTCAGGAGAAAAAATATTGTACATTCTGTGCATACAAGAGCCAGGGGTGATTTTGGAGCCATTATTTTGTAGTCTCATATACTGTCAAATATAATGAATTTAATCAAATAATATTTACTTTACTCCAGATGTAACTATTTCTGCATTTCAATTCAACTTCCTATTCATGCTATTAAATATTGAATTGGTTTAATTCTTATTTCAGTCTGTGCCTGACTACTACAAAATTGTCACACGACCTATGGATCTGCAGAGCATTAGGGATAATTTGAGAGCCAAGAAGTACCAGAGTCGAGAAGAATTTTTGGCAGATGTCAATCAGATAGTGGAAAACTCAACATTCTACAATGGTAAACACATCTTGGAATGCTGTCTGTAAATTATGTATTTTTAAATTATAGTAATAACTTAGCATTTAGATTGTGAACAAGTGCTGATGCATTGTTGCTTTTTTTCCAAACTTAAAAGCAAAGTTCTAATCTGAGAAAATCATTGGTTACAGATTATAGTGTTTGTTTTAAGAAATGGTATTACTCTTCGGTATTATGCGGCAATTATTGCATCGGAGTAATAGCTGTAAATTTTAGAATGCAACCTTGTAGGGGTTTAACTTGCATATTAGATAACATTATAAAAAATATATTATAAGTACCTTTCTGTTGTATAGGCCCCTGATTTTAGTTTAAGGTTAACCAATACTCAAGTATATATAGTAATTAAAAAGTGACCAAAGGAAAATAAAGCTTTATTAGTAATAGGATTTTAACACAATAAAGGACGAGGTATTCTTGATGGAGAATGGCATTCATTACTAATGAACTTTAAAAAAGAAGTTATGTTTAAGTTTGATTGATTATATTTCATACTATTAATGGGATGTATGATAACGTATCTATTGAAATTAAGTACCATAAAACTCATGCTGTAGAAATCTTTTGTTCACATGAGTATCCTTTTTAGCTCTTTTTAAAATTAATTTTGAAGATTATAAAAGTGTTTTGTAATAATACCAGGTGTTTTCATATTCCCTTTGAGTAAGCTGACTCCAAATTCTTGTTATACTTACGTAGTAATATTGAAACTCTAATGACAACCCTGCATCTATTTTAAATTTACTTTTAAATTACAATTTTTTAAATTGAAGTAAAACTTTTTTCTCATATTTTGGCAGTGGAATAGTAAATATTGCTCCTTGTGAATTTTGTGATTTTTGTGATAATTATTTATTCATATTTCTTACTTTATAAGATATTTGGAACTAATGCCAACTTTAAACATTTTCTGGAGCATAGAAAAGTGACATTTATTGGATTATTTCATTTTCATAACTTGTATTTGAAACAGTTTCAAGCTTAATTGATGAATCGTTATTTGATTTTGTAAAGTTAAAAAAAAAAATACTCCCATCCCCATGGATAATTTTTAAAATGGCTTTGGTTTTGTGATTAGGTAATCTCAGGCCACCTGTGTAATGCTATTAATAGCTACTGCAACAAAAATCATCGCTGATGAAAATAAACCATCAGTATGGAAATTGCAGTATTGCACCCTCAAATATTTCATAATAAGTTCTTATTAGTGTAGAGTTTACCAGCTGATTTCAAATATTAATTACATCCTAATCCCAGTGAACATTTTAATCAGTACTCGTAAATATGATAAATCATTATTTGGCTGTTTAATATTTCACTTGTGAGTGTACACTGATTAATCCATCAGCTCTAGTTCATACAAAGTTATTGAAATTTTTATCATTTCTATTCTTAAAGGAGCAAAGAGCTCCTTGACAGTAGCTGCCCGAAGAATGCTCAGTCTTTGTGGTGAAAGATTAGGTGAGAGAGAGGAAAGATTAATGCGCCTTGAAAAAGCCATCAACCCATTGTTGGATGATAATGACCAGGTGAGTAAGAATGTGTGCATTAAGTCCATTTACATTGTGATATTATATCTTGTCCCATACATTTTTATGTGCCTTTTTACTTGTTTTAATTAAAGGTAGAAGTGCAGACATTGCATGCCCTAATTTTGGAGATAGAGATTCCCAGATGCTATGGGAATTATATCATATTTTTTCAATTAAAAAAGGGACCTTACCCTTAATATTCACACCTCATTGTATACATATATTATATGCTAAGGTTGGATCTTTATATTCTAAGTACTATTGTAAGTATTGAGTCAAACTCCTCAACTGTCAGTTCAGTCTATTGGCTCCCATCCTTTTCACCCTCCCCCCACATATCACACTATATACTCTTCGAATGCCCTTAACCCGTCCTCACTTCAACTCGTGTTGTCATGATGATTCACCTTCAGTACACTGAAGAGGGCTACTTTGTGGATGAAATACTTGTATTCGTATTCATCTTTCTCATCCCTATCCTTGTTTACCGTACACCCCATCCTTTGACTTGTGGCATTTGCCAACTAATCTCATTTGTACTTTGTTTTGGAAGGTAAACTGTTTACAGCTTTTGGAGTTTTTTCATTTATTCAATACTACTTGCCATTAGAGCTCAATTCAATCATTATAGTAGAGATGAGATAAATCATCTAGTGCAGGCTGATGCCATTGCTGGATTTCTCTCCAACCTTTCTCTTTGCGTTGATTATCCTCCCCATACTAAAGTACCCATTGATCCTTCATGTTGCAAATGGCTTCTGCTGTCAGTCGCCTCCCTTCTAATACTATTGTTTCAAGAATATACATTGATTGTAGCTTATTGTCTTTTCCTCCTGTTCTCATTTTGGTGAAGTAACACAATAATTATCAACTTTATTGTATCAAGTGGATATATGTCCTTTGCATGGTATATTTTATGCCATATTGAAAGAGAAAAAGCCATTCAGGTATAACAACATAATATGTAGCAACGTAATAAATTCTTCATTCATCATTAATAATAGTTCATAGATTATCTTAAATTAAATTCTAGTTTAAAGAGCCAAAATATTAGGAAAATTATTCACCAATGGTTACTGGTGTGCAGTGTTAATGTTTGAAGCCCTTTTCTCCTAAATGAAATGGGATATCTTAGGAAATATTGATTTTCTATAAATGTATTTATATTTTTCTTAGGTTGCACTGACATTCATCCTTGACAGTGTCGTCAATGACAAGTTGAAAGCGATGTCAGAATCATGGCCTTTCTTAAAGCCTGTTAATAAGAAGTTTGTCCGAGATTACTATTCTGTGATTAAAGAACCAATGGACCTAGAGACTGTTGCAAAAAAAGTCAAAGGTATGTTTCAATATTGTTAAGAGCTATACTGAATTTCAATGTGTGAATTTGACTTTTCTGTTGATGAAAAATCTATTCTACCCAAACAGCTCACAAGTATCATAATCGACATGAGTTCCTTGCTGACATTGAACTTATTCTTCAGAATTGCATAATTTACAATGGGAAAGACTCACTATACACCAAAAAAGCTGAAACTCTGTACAAAGTTTCAAAAGCTACTTTGGATGAGGTGAGTTTGAATGTTGCTGCATGATTTTTCTATTCATTGATTGCATGTAACTGCCCAGAGTCATTTTTGCATAAGGCACAGAAATTACTTTATATTTGAAATAATGATATCAACAAATGTTATTATACGTGGGCAGTCCGATAAGTACTTAGCCTACAAAAGAAAAAATGAAAATTTTGGAAAAGTGGCGATTTATTTCTCAACATAGTCTCCTTTTAGCTCGATACACTTGACCCAGCGATGCTCCAACTTCTTTAACCCGTCTGAAAAATACGTTTTCTGGAGTCAGCAAAATAGGCCTCCGTGGCGGCGATAACCTCCTCATTTGACTCAAATTTCTGCCCAGCGAGTGCCTTTTTCAAGTTTGGAAACAAAAAGAAGTCGCACGGGGCCAAATCTGGAGAATACGGTGCGTGGGGCAGCAATTCGTAGCCCAATTCGACCAATTTGGCCGTGGCGAAGGTGGAGGTATGAACCCGTGCGTTGCTATGGTGGAAGAGCACTTTTTTCTTCGCCAAATGGGGCCGTTTTTTCTGCAATTCGGCGTCGAATCGGCCCAATAATGCGTCATAGTAGAGCCCTGTGATCGTTTTGCCCTTCTCCAGGTAGTCGATGAAGATCACACCTTGCGAATCCCAGAAAACGGTGGCCATCACCTTTCCGGCCGATAGGACAGTCTTCGCCTTCTTCGGAGCACGTTCGCCGGGTGAAGTCCACTGTTTAGACTGTTCCTTGGTCTCCGGTGTGTACCAGTGGATCCATGTTTTGTGGACGGTCACGAAACGACGCAGAAACTCCTTCGGATTGCGCTTAAACAGCGTTAAACACTGCTTTGAAGTGGTCTCACGGTTGCGCTTGTTGTCCGGGGTGAGCAAGCGCGGCACCCATCGCGCCGACAGCTTTCTCATGCCCAAATTTCATGCAGGATATGACCCACACGGTCTTTTGAGATGCCTACTGTCTCAGCCATCTCGCGCACCTTCAATCGGCGGTCTGCCAAAACGAGATCGTGGACTTTGTTCACGTTATCCTCCGTGGTAGCCGTTTTCGGGGCACCTGGGCGTGGCTCATCAAAAACCGACGTGCGACCACGTTCAAACTCGTTAAACCAATTTTTGACGGTCGCTATCGAAGGAGAAGAGTCACTGTACCAGTGAAATCAAAGAGCGCTTGGATGCTATGTACAGTGACTCTTCTCCTTCGATAGCGACCGTCAAAAATTGGTTTAACGAGTTTGAACGTGGTCGCACGTCGGTTTTTGATGAGCCACGCCCAGGTGCCCCGAAAACGGCTACCACGGAGGATAACGTGAACAAAGTCCACGATCTCGTTTTGGCAGACCGCCGATTGAAGGTGCGCGAGATGGCTGAGACAGTAGGCATCTCAAAAGACCGTGTGGGTCATATCCTGCATGAAATTTTGGGCATGAGAAAGCTGTCGGCGCGATGGGTGCCGCGTTTGCTCACTCCGGACAACAAGCGCAACCGTGAGACCACTTCAAAGCAGTGTTTAACGCTGTTTAAGCGCAATCCGAAGGAGTTTCTGCGTCGTTTCGTGACCGTCCACAAAACATGGACCCACTGGTACACACCAGAGACCAAGGAACAGTCGAAACAGTGGACTTCACCCAGCGAACGTGCTCCGAAGAAGGCGAAGACTATCCTATCGGCCGGAAAGGTGATGGCTACCGTTTTCTGGAATTCACAAGGTGTGATCTTCATCGACTACCTAGAGAATGGCAAAACGATCACAGGGCTCTACTATGCCGCATTATTGGGCCGATTCGACCCCAAATTGCAGAAAAAACGGCCCCATTTGGGGAAGAAAAAAGTGCTCTTCCACCATGACAACGCACGGGTTCACACCTCCACCTTTGCCACGGCCAAATTGGTCGAATTGGGCTACGAATTGCTGCCCCACGCACCGTATTCTCCAGATTTGGCCCCGTGCGCCTTTTTTTGTTTCCAAACTTGAAAAAGGCACTCGCTGGGCAGAAATTTGAGTCAAATGAGGAGGTTATCGTCGCCACGTAGGCCTATTTTGCTGACCTCCAGAAAACATTTTTCAGACGGGTTAAAATAGTTGGAGCATCGCTGGGTCAAGTGTATCGAGCTAAAAGGAGACTATGTTGAGAAATAAATCGCCACTTTTCCAAAATTTTCGTTTTTTCTTTTGTAGGCTAAGTACTTATCGGACTGTCCACGTATGCTCTCATATTATAGGAAACTGGAGGATTCACCCTGTATCACTATAATAGGAAATTGGTGGATTCACCCTGTATCTTCATCTTATTTTTATTTTAAAATATAGCACAAAAAGATTTCTTGTTTTTGTTAACTCCTCTGTAATATTTATTTAGTATGTATTCATCCCTGCATCCATTTGATTTGATAGTAATTAACATCCTTTTAATTTTTAAAAGTATGATGAGCATCTGACTCAACTGGAGAGAAGTGTCCGCATTGCCCAGGAGAGAGCTCTGGAGCAGGCTGATATGGATTCGCTTGGGACATCTTTGGGTCCTGATGAAGAAAACTACACTATCGCCGAACCAGATAATACAAGAGGGGTGAGTGTGGATGTTCTTTTTCATGGCAAAACATTTCACTTCGATACAGACTTAAACAGGGTCCCGTTTACTGTTGTTTTGAACTGGTTCCATTTTTCCAAAACAGGCACATTACTCAACATCTCATAATTTGATGGGTATTTTAAAAATTATTTTCCTTCAGATTCACCGATTTTTCTTTCACAGTTCATTTTAATTTTCTCATAAGAAAATTTTTCAACAATTGAGCATATGAAACTAAATCATTCAAACCAAATTTTGTCAAGTTCAGCATACTCAAAATTTATCACCATGAACTTCTTACAATGTATATAAAAATTTGTTTCATGCTGATCTTTCAAGTTCTCTTAACTCTTTAGATAATTCAAAAGACTCACTTAATAAGTTGTTAATGGTCTTTTTGGTTTCTAGAAGGGACCCTATCCTCATATTGTTTGATTTCACTTTACAATATATATATTTAAGTATTTGACTTTAGCTACCTAATGTCAATACCTTTATTTTTCAGTAAATGTTCATGATCTTTTGGAAAAGAGAGCTGTCTGAGTATTTAGTGAATTAAATTATTGGTATTTCAATTTTTGTTTTTCAGAGTCAAGATAGCTCTCCAGATGTCACTGGGAAGTCTCATGGTGATGACTATGAGTTTGTTGATGTTGAAGGAGAAGATCTGTTGTTGCTTGGAGGGGAGTATGAAAGGCACGGTGATGGGGGAGGGGTGAGCCAGAGAGTCAAGGGAGAAGGGATCCATGGTGGAAGGAGCCATCATCAGCAGTCCAAGGGGAATGATGTTCTCGCCGAAGGTAAAGTCTTTCATCAAATAGATGCAATAAGCAGTCACACACTTTTCACTACAGAAGACCCATTTCAACTATCCATCACGAAATACTTTAATTGAAATTACTCTTGATCATTAGTTGAGAGCATTACTGAACTATAACTTTTCTTTAAAAACTACAAGTTATCTCAATAACATTTGTGGTTATTATTTTAATTTAATTTTCATAGAGGTATGTATTATGGTTTTTATGTTATTAAAAAAATAAATTTAAATAAATAACCAACAAGGTTTTTTGAAAACTAAAGCCTGCTCTAATCATATATTTCAAGTACATATGCTAATTAATAATAAGCTTAACTGAAATTTTGAAAGTACTTGACTACACTTCTTTGGTTGGTATGTTTGATTGGACCACCAGCTGTGTTTCTTGTCATTTATATGTTTGAAATTGCAAAATAATTTATATTTTATTTCCTTCCATGGACAGATCTGCAATTTTCAAGTGAGGAGGATGATGATCAGGATGATGACATGGATGGTAGGATTGGGGGTGGTACAGCTAAGCGCGCACGTATTTCCCACTCTGATGATGAAGAAGAGGAGGGACAGCTTCCAGATGATGACAGTCAACAAGCTGCTGAAGCAATGGTGCAGCTGGGTAATCTAGGGTACTACCCTGCAAGTTCCTCTCTTGTGGGATCATCAGGAGTAGATATAGTTGAAGAAAACAACTCATCTATAAAACAGGAACAAGGTATGTGGCCTTTAATGTGAACATAAAATAAATAAACTCTAGTTGTTTCCCACACCAATCATGGATTCAATTGATAAATCATTTGTTAAACATTTGACTCTGTGTTTGGTTCCATGCAATATAAGGGAAGAACTGAGTATGCCTAATTTTAATAAATAAAGTGTCATCAAGTCATCTACTAGGTCAGTCAGTAACATACTGATCTGCCTCTTAACATGTTTATTCCTACAATAGATTAGTAGGGTTCTAGTGGTTTCATATCAGTAGTGAGTAACTGTTATTTAAGTTTCAGTGTAATTTGCCATCCTTTGACACTCTCCTAACCAAATTACCCCTTAGAGATCTCAGCAAATTGAAAGAATAAAGAGTTTTAAAAGTTCGCTTTAAATATAATGGTAAAACATGTTTTGAACACCAATTCTGATAGAGGAGAAAATCAAGTGCCCTTTTATTAGTTCAATTCACTGGAAAAAATCTAAAAGCATTGATTAAGTTTTGGTTGTCATGAGCCCATATTGCAATGACATCTTGACCAAGAAAAATATGACTAAATGAAATCCTTTTTTCCAATGTAAATCCCAATGAAACTTAGTTCAAGTTGCAATTGAATACACGCTTACTTAGCGTTAGGGTGTCCCTTCATTGTGGAATCCATGAAAAATTTTAAATTCATTGAAATACATGCCATATACCCATTAGTGTTGGAGTTGTACCTGTATGTTTTGTCTAGATATTCCATAACTTATTTTAATTACCTTTCTTTCCTTTTTTTATCAGAAGAGAGTATGGATGTGGATCCAAATTATGACCCTTCAGACTTCTTAATGCAAGGGCTACCTCAGCAAAAATCAGTGTCCTCACATGGCCAGAAGCTTGCCATTCAAGATGACTTGGCTGTGAGTGAATCAGATGAAGAAGATGATCAGGCAATCAAGCAGGATTTGGAGGAAAAAGAAAGGGATATTGATGTGAATGTAACTCACAAGGAGGATGATGAGGAGGAGGAAGAGGAAGATGATGGTGGTAGTTTGTGGTTTTAAGTGCCAGGGCTGTTAGAAACAATATGATCTCGCATCTAAAAATTAGGAACATCAGTTTCTTGAATAGGTGAGCAGTTGTTGAAGTGTATATTTTTAACCTGTTGAAACAGCTATAGTGGTGGTGCAGCTGAATAATTAAGTCATTAAACGTTGTTCGACTCATCTCCATCAGAATGAATTTATATGAATGAGCCAAGTTGGAGACTGGTTATTCGGAAAATTTGCAACCATGTGATTCATTGCTTCCTGCATATGGAGTGAATTCAAGCCCCTGCCAGTTTTTTCTACTCTCTTCATTTTAGGTTTATGATTCTTCCCTTGGAAAACGGCAGTGTTTTGTGATATAATGCCATCAGATTATCCTTGAAAGAGTTCAGACATTGTGCCTCATCAAAGTATTTACTGCCACTCTCTTTTCTCCAAAATACATTTAAACAGATCAAGGATATTGCTATAAAATGATGATTGTACAAATTTTTAAATGCAGCGCTATGTACATATGCCATGAAATAAAATTATAGGCTTTCGATGAAATTAATTGCAGTTAAAAATCACATTATTTTATGAATTACTGGATGTTATTTATTATAAGAAAAGATAACCATAAAAAGCAGTGCATTAACTGTTGTAGTTAATCTTGCTTGCTTTGCCTGATGATAAAAAAATTTTACTCCCAAACATTTTAATAAATTCAATTATTTTGTTATAATCTGAAGACTTCCGTGAGATCTAGCTGGCGAAGGCTTAATTCTACTTCTAAGAAGATTCTGTTGCACATGTGTATTTATGTATTTTTGCATGTGCCTTGAGTTTCATTTTAAATTTCCTCGTTTCTTTTGCTTTCCATGTATGCTCAAGCAAGTCTTTGAATTGGCATTGTGGACTCATATATACACTTTCATGTATTATGAAATATATGTTGTAACATCAGTGACAATAGATTGCATAAGTACAAAAAGATAGAGAAAGTTTGAGTGATGCTGAATCATTTCTCTAAATAATAGTCAGAAAGGCAATCAATAATTCAACATGCATAAGCAATCCATTTTTAACCCTCACACAAATAAACTTCCTGTTATACTATCAATTCACATGTGTCTGCAGTTTCTCTCCTAATTCTGTCTTTAATGCTAAGTATCTAGAACAAAGTTTGCCATTTAGCAAATAACCATTATCTTTGTTGTTTTGGCTTTTATTGTCATGCTTTGTCGGTCATTTAATCATCAGGAGCATTTTGCATTACTGTAAAAGAATAGTATGACACAAAATACTGTTGAGTGTGAATCATCTCCTGGGAAATGAATCCATCAAACTGCTGGAATTTCCCTTACCTAATCTGTCTTTATGAAGATTAAAGTCTTCAAATGGAAATTACTAATGGCATTCCATCTTGAGCTCTCCATTCTATGAGGAAAGGGTCTCAAAAGATCTTAACTATTCGTTCATTTGAGTGCTCATTATCAGGCATTGTTTTGTTTAATCTGTGGTCCCAGCAAGAGTTATCATCTTCCCTCCTATTCGCCCACCTTCATTCCCCTCTCACTCAGGCCTCTTCCTAGCCCTTGATATTGGTGGTATTCCATTTAAAGGTTTTGCCTGCCACCCTCAAAGCAATTTAATCACATAAATGATAAGTGTATGTTTGCACTATGATATCTTCTTGAAATTAGTTTTTATTACAGGTAGCAAGTGACAATACACTTCTTAAAATGACAATTGAACAATATTGTTTTTGTTGCATGACAAAGTTGTAAAAAAGGAGTGACAGTGCCTATTTAGTTGTAAAAGTTTTGAAGAAAAAATTGACTGAAATTCCATTGCATTATTTCAATTTAGTACATGAATGCTTGGATAGAAGCAATTTGTACCAAGCATTTGGGAGTAGGGGAGAGAGTAGCTTCTTTGATTTCTAAGCCCTATTGCAGGGGAGTGAGGATTATAAGCTAGAAGATCCCAAGTTGCAAAGTTCACTAATTATCTGCCTACTGGGGTAGCATCGGTAAGGCTATCAGGTGCTGGATCTGTAACTGTATCTCAGATCTGTTATCTGAGATCTCAGTCCAAATCATTAGGGGTATTTTTCTGATTAATATATCTTTAAAGTTTGTGCTATATTTGCAATCATATACAGTAAGTAATTTAAAACACATACATCCCAACTTATGCTTGCAGGCAGGGAAATTGAATTGGCATGAATATTGCAACTATTTATTTATGTGCTTATGAACCACTTTATTTGAAATGAATAGACTCTGGGCAGATTAAACACTTAATGAATTGTTAGTCTTTGGTGAAGTCACCAATGATATTGCTCAAGTTTGTTAATCAAGAGTTGTGTGTGTACAGAAGTATGAACCTTGTCAAACAAGGCATTAGTTAACTTACTTGGTTTTCTTTAATTATATATATGAGTTGGTCATCTATATTGTATTATTCAATGATGCAAGAGAAGAAATTTTTATGTTTGAATTTTTTTAGTTATCATGGAGAGCCATGTATAATTTTATAAATAATTTGTATATGCTACATATCTACTTCCCTGAAAGTACTAAATCAATAGTTTATCATTGTCAAAGAAATGTGTGGAATATTTTTGAATTGTGAAAGTTCATCCTTATTGTGAGCAAAAGTTCACTATAATTTGAAAGAAAAACCATCAGATGCCAGATTTGTTAATGACTAATATTAATTATTTTCAGTTAATGCTTAAAAATCAAGATTGGACAGAGGTACATAGAAAAAAACTCCCTTAATAAAAGTTTTAATATGAATTATTCTGCTTTCATGCACAGTTTTAATGTTCTTTTCCTCTTGAGCCAATGAAACATTTCTATGAAAAAAGCAAATATTGGATCACACCTGAAAATATCAAAATTTCTAAGATCCCATAGACAATGTTTATACTTATTAAAATCTCAGGTGACCACTGAATACATCAGCAATATTCTCTGCTCAATAAACAATTTAGGTATCTGATAAGAAGGTCCAAAAAGGAGTATAATAATGAATGATGAATCACCATTCATGCATGATAGCCACCACTATGGCGTGTCTCAAGGGATGTACTTTGAAGAATTATGAAGCATTGGGATAATATTTGAAATAAATCAATTTTTTCTAAACTTTTCAAACAAACCATGTATACTCAGCAATATCATTTTGTAGTGAAGATCCATGGATGTTTATGCATGTTCTTCAAAATACAAAAAAAAGCATGTTGGGTGGCAATATCCATTTCATTATTGTTCAAATAATTGGTACTAATTGCAGGACATAAAAACTGAAGGTTCAATACTTTTCAACAGACCTCGCACACATCAAGGAATCTTACATGACTTTTCATTAGTCAGGCTTTTGCTATGATTGCCATTTTCTGATGTTTCTGATAAAATCTTTAAATCAAACTTCAAAATGGCAACTATTAAGCAGCAGTGAGGGTGGTAGATTTTATGGTAAGAACCTTCACCACCCTGTTGTCATATTACTTAACCACACAACATCGCTAATCGGTTTCAGAACAAATTTGCAGTACTGGGGACTCTAGTGATAGATTTTTTAACACACACTAAATGATGGTTAAGGAGAAACTATTGGGGTAAATGTTGAATGGTTGTGAAAGGAAGAAAGATAGAGTTCAGAAAGTTGACAAAAAAAGGAGAAATTTTAAATGGCATGAGGATAAACTAAGAGCTAAGCTAGATCAGCTAAGAGGATTACAGTATAAGAGAATGCCTCATTAGCTTAACTGGCAAAAACTCAACTGGACATTGAGGGATCCGGGTTCGAATCCCAGTGAAGGTGAATAATTTTTACACTCTGAAATTGTTGCATTGTAATTCATCATTATTAATTTTAGTTTTACTATGTGAAACAGAAAAAGAAGGAATTTCAGGCATGCACCAACTTAAGAATTGAAACATTTTCATCAATTCATACTTCATCTCTAGTACTGGCGCTTTAATTACCTCTTTCATTTTTTTACCAAATGATTTAAATTTGATCTCCTGGTGTACTCCTACAGAGTCTTAAACTTTGTTCAGGAATACTGGCTTCAGTTAAATGGAAGGTGCCAAATTCTGAAAGTTTGATTCTCCCAACTAAAATATGCTATGACAATCATGCTAAAATTCCAAAGATAATAATTATTTAGATTAAATAGTCAAACAACAATTAGCAAATGAGGGACCAATGAATTCTCTGTAGTTCACAGTGGGTTTCAATTGAATTAGCTGGGTTTGTTTTTAAGCAGTAAGCCATTGGTGGTAGATAGTGTATTTTGACATCAATTGTAAAATAATCCATTCTCTACTTTTGAAGAAAATATTTTACCATTACTTACAGGTAATTTTTATTCATTGAGTCAAATCCTGGAGAGCAGTATTTCATCTCATACCCGAGTCTCTAATATGCCATTCTTTTGCTCATCCATAATATCTTTAAAAAATATATTCATAAAATCTCCTCACCTCAGGTCACAATTGCTAATGGTGCATTCCAAAGATGGAATAATGCAAATTAATCTCTACATATGAATTACTCCTCATTTGCCATTATTTGAAACCATGTTCCTTCAATGCAGTTCTTTGGCTACTTGGAACATTTTCCTGTAGTTATGTGTTAACATTTTAGTTTCTTTAGGAGTTAATTCTCGTGCATAATTTCAGATGGATATTACATATGTGAAGGCAATCAATAACATCACTCTGAAATGGGAAGTTACTGACTGTACATTGAATTAATTGTTTTGGTAGATGACCTTTCATCATAAAATTTTAATGTTGCTACAGAATGAAGTGGAGCCCATGGTGGACTAATTGGTACAGGTGGCTGCATGTCTCCATCCCTGTTGGAAGTGAAGGCTACTTAGTACATCATCTTGCGCATTTGCCAGTTTTATTAGGTGGAGTTCACCTTGTAATCAAACCTGCAGTTTGTGAACCCTTGCATACATTGTGTCAGGTGATAAGTTCCTCTTCTACATCCAAAATTTCCCAGTCCAAAATCTGGTTCCCAAAAAATTGAAGGCTTTGGTATTGTTTCACACCTCATGTATTGTACCCTTGTACACAACAATTTAATATGACATGCTAAAATCTTCTAGCTTTTAGTAAGCCATAAGATCAGTATTTGGGCTTTATTTGAAGCCATTAATCTTTCTAAACCCAGCTCACTTCGTAGGTAGCCCAATGTTTTCTAAATTCATATTTTTTTAATTTGGGTTTTAGCCACTAAATATGCATTAGGTTACCACGTTGAATATTGACTCAGCTGTTTGTTTTCAATTTTTTGCCATTCAGGTCGGCTCAACAAGGTAATTTATGACATATCCGTGTCTGGTGGACTACCTCAAGGTATCATACAGGATATGAAGAGCAGAAGCATAGGTGAGGAGATACCAGCCAAAGATAACTTTTCCAAATACGTACATGTTTCATAATTAAGGCCTTGTGTGTATAAAAAATGTGACTGCGATTATTTTTTTTTTAATTTTCACTGTATAATTATTCGAATATACAATAAATAATAATAGATCTGACATTTAGTATATACTCACATATTGACTTTGTCAAAGATAATTCAGTGTACATCGCTCCAGAATCACCCTTTCCAAAAAGTTAATCGTGTATTATAACTTTCGAAGCACCTTCGTTTTCAATAGAATGGGGTCGATACAAAACATTCCTTAATGAACGACAGTGGGGCATCCAGAAGAGAGGTCACTCAATATTATCTGGAGGCGCAGGCTGAGCTCCAGCTGCAACAGGAGGTGTTTCACCGTAGCAATGTTTTGCACGTGGGTCCCGGTAAGAGTTTTCATGCAAAACACTCTGAGAACTAGTACGACACTTTGCAAGGCACAACTCAAAGTGGTCTGTCACAGAGGCGAACAGAACGTTAAACGTCTCGGATGCCTTTCCCAGGACACCCTGCAGAATAGTTTTCTAGAAAAGATTAGTGTCGTTCGTCACTTACATAGTATATACTATCGAACTGGAAGAAACAGAAGCCTTCAAGCATGGGACAAAAATGAACCTGAGCCACAAACCTTATTCGGGTCCAAACAGCATGATATACAATACTCATAGATACTGCAACAACCGTTTTCTCTACATGTATCGCATGCGTAACGTTTAGTATTGTCTGACTCATTGTTGCAGCAACCGTTAGCAAGAACATCGCTGCGAGAACATATGTACCCTGAATAAAGAGGGAATTGATTTATGAATGATTGCAATTACCGTTTTACTTTCAATTTTTTGGTTTGACACGTGACCGTAATTTCAAGCATATTTCAAAATAATCAAAATAAACACAATGTATTGTAAATATTCATTTACAAATTCCACAGCGTAAGTTACTGTCACATTGCCTCATATACGGAGCAGTTTGCAGGTAACCCTTCTCACCTCTATCATCAACGATTAAAACCTTCCCCTGAACTGAATTCCTGCAGGTGGTGACTTTAATACTCGTTAGATTCTCCTCCTTCCCTGAATGCCATAAAAATGGCTGATCATGCTTTCTCACAGGAGCTATTTCCATGTCACTAAGAGACGTCTCACCATTCTGTAGACAAATTTGTAGTAGAATGAGAAGTTCACACGTTTATATATTATAACAATTTAATATTTTAACTGGAACAAACCATACATCCGTAATTATACTCAAAATGCAGTAGGTCAACGAAATTCCAAATATAAAACCCAGTACAACTTTCTTCCTAATCACTCGCATTAAAAATGCCGCCCACATTTTTAACAATTAATAATTGCTGTTTCATCTCACATTTTTTGTCTGCATTTATAAGTTTCTTTGAGGGATATTTTTCTCATTTTCCGACTCATCCTTACAACGCTAATATTCTTTATTTTGATTTGTTAATGTCATTATTCGGCAAAGTTAGCGCTGCTATCGGTCTTCTACTGCTCTTCGGGTCAAACGTTTATGTACAATTATGAATTTTAGTTTGATATAAATTGTAATTCATGACGACAGTCGCTCTCATTAGTATATTATTACCGTATAAAATGAGGATCCCATTAACATTTACCTTTTCCTATTATTTTTCTAATATATCTTATAGATTGCGTCAACGACTATCGTAAAGATCAATCAATCGAAATACGACCAATCGATCAACCAATCGAAATCGACTGAGAATGATGAGGCAACAGGGCATGAACTCCAATTTCAGTTTTTGATGTTCATATCGCTGCTTTATCAGACTACCTCTCAATTTGTGCTTTTTAATTTGAATCAAATTGTTGAGAAGTTGTATTTCCTTGTACTCTGCTTTTCCAATCGTTCATCCGTGTGGTCCATGTACCAGTATAGCACCACACGAATATTTTAAAATTATTCCTTGGGTACGTTGTCACCGTAACGTCTTTGAAAATAAGATAGTGACTTAACCTTTGTCTGAACTACACTATTGTACGTCAATCGAAAATTTTCCAACCTTTTCAATAGTATATTAGAGTTAGATGATAGAATCGCTGTTGTTCAAATTACTCTCTTCCCAGCACATCAGCCTTCATCACCTATCTCATGTGTATTAGGACTTAATTATACTATTGATAATTTTATAACTTACTATAACATATCCATAACATACATCGTTGCCTCCGCATTATCTCAATTCTGAGCAAATATTGTGAATCCATCTGCAAAACTTCCCTTTTTAATTATTTCCCCATTGGTCTATGGTTTCTATTTCCAGTGTCTTTTTGCCCCCTAAAAGTTCCATTTTGAATTTTACCGAGAGGTTGCATTCTCTAGGGTTTATATCAAATCGTACCATATTTTGGACTAATAACACGAATGGGAACTTCTTTAAGTTTTCATGTGAATCTTGGATAGCCATAATTAGCATACAACAACAGCTGATTCTATAGAGTTAAATATTTTACCTTCTTGTTTCATATGGCTCAGAAATAGATGTATAGGTACAGAGAGTTGACATTATTTGGGCTCTTGTATTTTTATCTTGTATAAAGCTAACAGAACTTGGCCCACGATTATCTACTGGCCTGTGAGGATCTGGATTTTTTAGGTAATCGTTTTATGGTAGGAATGGTTTACTAGGATTTACATTAATTTGATACTGGGAGGTCACTGACTATTGTCATTTAGCATTTTCTGTTTCCAGTGAAAGTAGTGGAACATCGTTTTCTTGGCAGGGTTAATTTGAGTCAGTCAGATTTGAAACGGGTCACTCGTCGCAGGTGGTTGCTGTGAATCAAATGAAAATATTTCGTTTTCTGTGCCATAATTTTTTGGGAAAATGAAATAATAATCGCGGGATAGTGTTTTTTTTTAATTCGGTTCGTGTCCCGTAATTAACGTCGGTGTTGATTTCCTTTTGCGGATCGTGTCTGCTGGCTTAGTGTTCGATTTTGGAACGGAGTGGATGTTAAACGACATGCTACACTACTGGTCAATTTTGATTGCGGGCATGGTAATGTTTTTACGTAATTATACGATATCTTTATAAAGTCTTCGAATCCAACAATTTTCCTCGGCCAAGTTTTCCACCCACTTGGTAATAACTCATTTGCATGTTGACTTTTTTACTCATTTTCATCTAAATCATGGGTGTAGTGTTTATTTACCATTTCCATATTGACTTTTAAATTCATTTTCATCGAAATTATGGGTGTAGTGTGTCTTGTGTTAATTTATCATCGAACCAGTTGTTAGCGTTGACTTTGTTTTTCCAACATTCGCGGTTTTGTCTTTTGCAAAGTGCATCGAGGACTTGTATACTTGCTTGAGAAATTATCTGATAAAGGAAACATTACAATAACAACTAACCCATGGTTATTCCAACCACCAATAGAGATGGCTGGGCAAACGTATCCTCTTAGTTTCACACTAACCAAGGAATATTTATCGAATAAATGTTTTTAATTAACTGGTCCAGAAGAGTGTTGATGGTTGGCACTCATATTTAGGTACTTTTTGTAGAAGCCTCAGTGAGTACAGTAGTCACGAACCATTGCATTTAAGTACCAGTATTTAGTTAACTCCAGTATTGCGTGTGGATCAATGTGCCATTTGCATGAATGTCTATTGATTTGAATCTATAATATTATTATTTATTACAAGGTAAGCTACCGGTTAAGGTAGGTTTTTGGATGGACACAACTATCAAATAAATATCTTGCAATTTCAAACAGAACTCAATCTAGCAACATACTCTACATCAGGTCCCTCTTCATCTCTGTGTACTACCTTCATCCCATCCAACATCCCTATTCTGTTTCTGCCCTTTCCTCATTTACCTAACATTCTCCCCTCTATTACAGTCCCAATGCTATTCCACATCCCAATGCTGATCAATATCGCCGCCTGCCTCCATTACCACCCTTCATCCAATTTTTCCTCTCCATAGGAATTCAATGCAACACTTTCATAGGATTTCTTCTCAAAATAGGAGGGCAAAAACTAGAGCAGTTTATGTATCTAGGAAGTGTTTTGGACCAACATGGTCAAAGTAGTAGGGATGTAAGGAGAAGAATTGCACTAGGCAAAGAGGCTTTCACAATGAGGAGGGTGTTGAATAAGGATGTTAAGAAAAGGCTTGTAAAAATATTGATTTGGAGCATGGAAATGGATGTACAGCATGGAAACGTGGTCAATGAAGATGGACAGTAGAAGTAGATTGGAGACTTTCGAAATGTGGTTGTGGAAGAGAATGGAGAAAGTGAAATGGACCGTAAGGAAAACAAATGAGGAAGCACTAGGGATGGTGGGCAAGGAGAGGGGTTTGTTGGGAGAAATCCTATGGAGGCAGGAAAAATGGATGAAAGGGGTATTGAGCGGCAGTGGGATGTTGAAGAAGGTAATAGAGGGGAGAATTTTAAGCAAACGAGGAACGGGCAGCAGCAGGATAGGGATGTTGGACGGGTTGAGGGGAGGAAGATAGTACACAGGGATGAAGAGGGACCTGATATAGAGTAGGTTGCTAGATTGTGTTTTGTTAGGAATCAAAAAACATTTACTTGGAAAATGCGTCCATCCAAAACTTACGTTAACTGGCAAATTACCTTATAATTTTATAATTATTATTACATATAAAAAAATATATATAGTACTATTGAAATGTTTAGGAAACTGTGGGAAGAAGACTATACGGACTGATTCGTAGTATCTATGAGGAAGGAATCTGGTTGGAAGATTTTGTGAGTGTCAGTGTTAGTTTCTATTCCGGAAAAGGTAAGGCTCTATCATGCAAGGACTACAGAACAATAAGTTATTGCACGCAGCTAAAGATATTCTCAGGATCATCGACAAAAGGATAGAGAGTAAGGCAAATGATTACTTAGGGGATGATCAGTTTGGGTTTAGGAAGGGGAGAGGTATGCATGATGCCATTGCAGTAATGAGATCACTAATAGAGAGGAACATAGAATACAATCAGGACGTATTTGCCTGTTTCATAGATTTCGATAAAGCGTTTGATAGAGTGAATTGAGAAAAATTAATGCATATATTGCAGAAAAGAGGAATGGATTGCAGGGACAGGAGACTGATCCACAACCTGTACATGTCTCAGGCTGCTCAGGTGTGAGTGGGGAACGGAGAGTCTGGATAGGCAGTGTTAGGAAGAGGTGTAAGGCAGGGTTGCCCATTGTCACCGGTGCTGTTCAATGTATATATGGAGAAAATGATTAAAGAGGCATGGGAAGAACTGGAGGTAGGAATGAAAGTCTGAGGGGAATCGTAAAATTGGTTAGGTTTGCTGATGACCAAGCATTAGTTGCTCAGTCAGCCAAGGGGTGGCAAGCATTGCTGAGTGAATTGGAGGTTCAGTGCGATTGATATAGGATGAGAATCAATATTAATTAAACAAAGGTTGTGCGATTTTCCAGAAAGAAAAGGGCTAAGCTAAACATGAAAATAGAGCAGGTAGAACAGTTTACATACTATATATCGGAAGTGTTTTGGACCAACACGGTCAAAGTAGTAGGGACGTAAGGAGAAGAATTGCACTAGGCAAGGATGTTTTTTCAAGGAGGAGGGAGTTGATGACAGGGACGTTGAGTAGGGAGGTTAAGACAAGACTCGTAAAAACTCTGATATGGTGCGTAGCTATGTACGGTGCGGAAACGTGGTCACTGAAGCAGGAGGATAGGCCCTATGGAGGAAGGAAAAATGGATGAAAGGCGTATTGAGCGGCAAAGGAATGTTGAAGAAGGTAATAGAGGGGAGAATGTTAGGCAAGCGAGGAGAGGGCAGGATAGGGATATTGAACTGGATGAAGGGAGAAAAGAAGTACACAGAGATAAAGAGGGACCTGATGTAGAGTAGGTTGCTGGATTGAGTTTTTTTTGGAGTCTCAAGTTAATTATGTGATAGCTGTGTCCACACAAAAACCTACCTTCACTGGTAGATTGCCTTATAATAATATATATATTTCAATTCTATGGATATTCGAAACTCAAATTCTAAGTAGTAACGATTCATGTCAATCAACCAATGATATGACGCTATAATTTAATAGGGTTCTTTCATGATTTTACAGAAAATGTTTACAACAGAACCAATTAGCTTATTAGGTGGAACTACCAAATACTAATGTTGATTTACTGCAACGGATTAAAGAAGTCAGAAAAAATTACAGAAGTTTCCTTGTCATAGTCCTATAGTGCTTGCCTTTGTGTTTACCTCAAAGTAAGAAGGAATTTGGTGGATGTCTACAAAGAACCTCAACCAAAATAAGCCTAAATCAATTTAACACAGAATAAGAATTTCTCTTAAATGAATACACAAAGCCTTTCTCAAAAATTAATGCATTATCTTAAAAATGATGTTAGCCTTGGAGCCTGGGTTACCTAGAAGCTGGAAATTATATTGTTTAAGAAATATTTTCATTTAGAAAAACGTGTTCACTCCACCTGATTAAGTTGATTCACTCTAGCTGCAATGATGCCCAGCCCAAAAGTAAACAAGTTTTTAAGAAGGGCAGGTTATTAGAGATGATAATTTAAACAATAGTATGTAAAAGTTAAAACGTAGGCTCAGAAGTAAGGGTTTATCTACAGTGGTTACAATAATTAACCGAATTTGGCCGACGGAGAGCCAGCTTACAACTATCTACTTGCCCATGAGCATCTGAATTTTTCAGTCATACCAGCGTACATATTTTTACACGAAGTAACTAAGTAAATCTCCTAATCCATTGCATTAATCTCACTACATTGGACAATATATACTCAGTGTAATCAATAATTTAAGGGATTAACTACGCTATAAAAGACTTGCCGCTTGGGCTAACTTAAGTTTAGTTAAATTTATAGGCCCATGTGTCATATGCTACGCAATTAATCCCGTTCCTACAATAACTAGTGATTGCAGGGAGTGTTACTGAGTATAATATGTCCAATGTAGTGAGATTAATACAATGGATTATTTACTTGGCTACTTCGTGCATAAATATGTACGTTGGTACGACTGAAAAATCCAGATCCTCACAGGCCAGTAGACAGTCGTCGGCTAGCTCTCTGTGGGCTAAGTTCAGTTAACTGAAATTCATTAATTTTGCTCAAGAATTTTTTCATAGTTTTTATTTTATCATGCCTCAGTGCTGTGCAGTTGGTTGTTTTACCCAAGCAAAGAAAGGTGTTAGGTTTCATGTTCTGCCAGGTGGGTCAGGAAATGAAGAAAGACGAAAGATATGGTTGGAAAGGATTTCACGAAGTAACTGGACTCCAGGCAATGACTCCCGTCTTTGTGAGGCATGTCTAGTTAAAAATTATATGTATTAAACTGTAATGAAATGTTAGCACATGATATTAGGACTAACATGTGCCGTAGGTTAAGGACAAACAAGATTGGTATTCTGTTGATATCTGATTTAGTTGATTTTTTCTCCTGAAATGCAAATTTAGAAGCATTTTACCGCCGATCAGTATGAGCAAAATAGAGCTGATGGACTAAAGAAATTAAAACCTAATGCTCTGCCTACAATATTTGCCCGTCGGTCGTCTACAAAATATCAGGAACCATTAGTGAAAAGAGCTAAGCTAGGCCGAGGCAGCAAGGCTAGGTCTAAAAGAAGAATAAAAATGGCCAAGAAGAATGGGGTTAAGGTTAGTAGAAAATATTTTTTATGCGATTTGGAATATTTTGCATTAAATCATTGACATTGTAAAACATATTGTTTGTCGTTTTGCGCCCATGTATTCTGCCATAAATTACGAGCATAACGTCCTTACTACCGCGTTATACTTTAATTGGAACTAAGACTTTTGTGGTGTTATCATAATGATGTGGAAAAATGAAGATTGTTTAGAGTATAGGTCCTTCATTAGGATAAATTTAAGTTTTCTTATCCTTCTTAAATTACTTCATGTAACTCTAATGTGTACACCTGGCATTAGACCTTTTTAGATATTATCAAATCTTCCACTTTAGTCAAGAGTTTACTGCCAATTGTAGCTCATTCATGTTTGTCTTCCTCTGTAACCCTTCCTCATTCTCAGCACTAAATGCATGAAGCAATATTACGAGCTTGATTGACACCATGTCACTATTTAGCCAATTGGGTCTTAGAAGCTGTATAAACCAGCAGCTCTCAACTCACTTGTACCCCTCTACATTCCTTCATTTCCGTTCCTTGCTAACCCTTGAACAATTAATTGGTTTCAAAAGATTTGTAAGCTTAATCTTACGTTATGAACCATTTCATTCATAAACATTAATGAAACTGCTTTTTTTTAATTTCAAAAGTAATGTCAAGTAAAATGATTTCCCATTAAGATTTGAAAATTGAAAATAATGAAAAGTAGAAGTGAACCCATGAAAAATCAAGGTAGATTTGCAGTTTCACGAGCCGTATATGGATGAGGTACCACTGATATTTTATTAAACTATGTTTATTTATTTCTAATTAATCCGAGAACAGCACTTTGACCTTTGCATCAGACTTTTTAACAATGATACATATGTATATAACAGTAAAAACATTTACAAAATCCCAAATATTGCCATTAAATTAAGAATTTTTTGCTGAATAATCTTCTTTTAGGCACATACTCCACCAAATGAAATTGACGATAGAGGACCAGATGGTCTAAAGAGCCTCAGTGCCATTCCCATTCCATTTGCTGACCATCAACCACTCCAAGGGAACACCTCTGCAAAGGAAAGCACTCCTCTCAATCCTGAATGCAGTCTCAATACTGACCAAAAATCTGCAGATAACGGTAGGCAATTTTACTGTAGCCCTCCTTGTAATATTGTTGTACCCTTCAGAGTGAAATATTTATGAATGGGTATACAAAAATGATTTCAAAATTAATACCTTACTAATAAATTAATGAATAATTAATACTTTAATACTAATAAATAAACAATTTAAAAAGATGAGTAGAATAATGTCTGTTAGTACTCAACCAGAATAACCCAACTGTAGATAAAGGATTTTTTTTAGTTATTATGGAAAAGTGGCCACTAATACATCAATAATAATAAGATAGGCTAATTAATATGTCTTATAAAAGAACTCATGTGAATTAGTTCGTGTCTGCCCTTACTCTGCTAAATTAAGCCTACAGTGGAATTTGAGGCCATGGTCTGCTCCTGTGACTTCTAAATGATTGATTCAAAATATGTATTTTCCCAACACATTGCGGCAGTATGCATTTGCATATAGAAAACTTTCATGTGTAAATCATGAAGGCATTGTGTATTTGTTCTCCATTTCTCTAAAAAGAAAACTGCACTCTCTGTTAGATAAGGAACTTATTTTTTCCAAGTAAAATACCAACATATAATAAATATGATGGAAGGAGTATCTTATTATGTAATGGATAGACTTATTTTAAAGTTTTGTTTATGATTCTCTTGCATAATATCACCTAATGGAATGCCAGGATACCCCAAGGAGAATAAAAGAGAGGCAATTGAAAGAGAAAGAGTTAACACATTCTTGCATGCATCATGCTGATGTATGAGGGTAATCCCAGAAGTGCCTGACCCAACAAAGAAAACGCAACGATTTTGGAAAAAAATTTATTTATTTTCCAAAATAATTTCTTTTCAGCTCTGTACACTTGTTCCAGCGATGTTCATTACTATTACTATACCCTTTTTGTAATAAGAACTGTCTTGCTCCTCAAAATAGCCATTAACTGCCAACATCACTTCTTCATGCTTGGAAAACCTTTGATCACCGAGTAATTTTTTTAAGTTTGTGGACCAAAAATAATCCGAGGGGACTAAATCTGGCAAATAGGGTGTATGAGGTACCAATTCAAACCTTAACTTATGAATTTGCAATAATGGATTTGTGAGCCGGTGCATTGTCTAGATGAAACAACACTTTCATCTTAGCCAACCGCTTTTGCTTGATTTCTTCACTCAAACGTTGCAATAAGGTCGCATAATACTTGCCATTGATAGTTTTTTTATAGGATTAATAAAAGGGACTTAATAAAAGATATATTTAATAAAGGATATATTTAATAAAGGGATTAATTATAGGGATTTAATAAAAGTATTTAAAAATTATGATTAAATTAGGAAAGATAGCTTACAAAAACACTCACCCACAACAATTTCTGAACGACAGTGATCCTACTGATTTACATTTAAATGCACACTGATGGGAATTTTACTCCGACAGAAGATACCTTTTAGTAACACTAACATAATTTAAAAGGAAAAATGAAATGTAGATGTACACACACCCATCCCACAAGTGACCCATTCGAGTTGGATGTCTGCACACTTAAAAGAGTATCTGAAGGTTGTGCACCTTGCCATGCATAATGTTGACTGTAAAAACTACAGTCAACATCTTTCTACATTTCTATTTTGTTTCAAGTTAATACAATATACAAATATATATGTATGATATTAATAGTATATTTTTTTCTTATTAGGCATGGATCATAAGTCCATGTATGTGGAATGAAAACTTTTGAGGAATGGCACTTCTTTATTTTGTGTGAGTTGATATTATATTTTTCAAAATGACTCAATTTTTTGACAGGAACTCCAGAGACTGTGATAGAGGCTCTGGCTGTGGTTAATTCTGAACCAGGCGATGTGACCATTGGGAAGAAGTCTATAATAGATCATTTTGCAGGCTCATGTCTTCAAGGTGAAGGTGTGAGCCAACAGCACGGTGTCACACAGTCCCATGTCTCCGTGAAAGAGGGTACCAAAATGACTTCAGTGCTGCACCCTGAAAACCAAAAGGGCATAGTGCCTTCTACAGAAGTGCAGGACAATTCTGTTTGCACTGATACCCTGAACAATAATCTGCAGGCACCCCAAAACGTTATTCCACCATGCCCCAAGCAACAGCCCATTGATTCACAGCCAATCCCCATCCACTCCACCAAAACATTTCGGCCTTTTGTGAAGCAACCCATCACCTTACCCCCAACCACTTTACAGAAACCTCTGACCACACAGCAGTGTCAGCCTGCGGATATACACGAAAGACTTACCTCTGCCGCTGCTGACCGAAGACGAATAGCTGAGCTCTGCAGGAAATTGAATTTGATGGGGAGGAAATTGAAGCAGATGGAGCACAAAATGGAGAACTTAAGGCGAGGTGTTAAAAGAGTGTTCAATGATGATCAGCTGACTTTCTTGGAGTCTGGCTCCCAGAGTGGAGTGGTGTGGTCGAGTGACACAATAGTGAAGGCGCTTGGGTTGAGGCATGCATGTGGTGTGGAAGGCTATGAGGCCCTCTTGGAGAGTGGGTTCCCACTCCCATCAGAGAGGACATTGCAGCGACGAAGTAATGACTGGTGCCTTGCGACCCCTTGAGAATGACCTCTTGTGTGACCAAACATACACTGTTATGTACTCTTGGTCAGGGGAGCAGTTAAATCAGTGGAGGTTGGCTTGAATTTGTAATTCATTTTTGGTCAGCCTGATATGGTGTTTTTGCAAATGAATGGAATCTGAAGTGTTACGGCAAATGACTTGTCCTCCTTGGTTTTTGAAGTTTGTGGGTTGGAATTACTTCAATGGTTTACTTGGCTGTGATTATTATCAAAACTTCATGCGCTGGAATATCACCAAATATCAAATCATTATGGAGTTATGAATATATACCTGGAAATATGGCCTCTGGTCTGACTAAATATTAATTTCTTGACTTTCCAGGGAGTGAAATGCTAAATTGTGAGTTGGAATAAATACTTGAAAGGAAATACTTATTTTTTTCCAATTATTAAAAAATAGTAAAATATTACTAAACCATTTAAGTTCTTGACTTTTCCATTCTGTTTTACTCTCAAGAGGCTGCAGTGATATTTCACTGTATTGAATAGGTCCTGGTTTGAGACCCTCCTGACTGTATAATCTCAGAAGGACCACAAAATATTGCCATTCATAATCTTTGCAAATCTAAAGAATAGATCGTTAATCTGAAATCGGGAATTTTCATTAAAAACTGAATTCTCAATTGATAGATTATGGCTTGAATGTATGATTATTTCTAGGGGAGGTGAGTTATTTGAGATCCTATCATCTTAAGTGAGTAACCTGCTTATCGAAGTCATAAATATAATTTCTTTCTCTTCCAAGTTGACTGCAATTACCAAAACCTTGGAAAGAAATTCTTGATTATTTCATGAACATAATTTTTCTTCACTATAAAGAGTAATTAAAGGACATGGTAGTCTTGTGGGTAGAGCACTGGATTACTGGCCTAAGGGCAAAGGTTTGATTCTGGATGATGCCGCTGGGGACCCTCAGCTTCATCCAAACTGATTTTTCAGGTACCAGATCTGCCAGGGAAACCACAGGTGACACAGAAAGGATCTGGCCCCCATACCCTTCTGTGTGATATGTATTCACATGGCATTGGGTGAGCTCTACCCTCCACTATTAAACTAATGTATTGGTTGATAAAAATAAGGTAATAGAGAAGTATAGTTAAGATTGCATTTTCCTTGAAAGCTTTAATTTTCCATGGTCGAGCTAATGTGTATTGTTAATTGTGCCTACTGCATGAGTGCCAACTGATAATCAGTGACTGCTTTGCATGTGACACTACTTTTTAAAATGATTTTTCCTTATTTGTCTTCTTTATGTAACTAGTGGAATAGTGACTAACTGTATGAAACTTATATGCATAAAAAGGATGATTCATGACTGGTGTCCGGTCACCCCCATTCCAAGCACTGTATCAAAGAAAGGGGGGTCAATTAGTACGCAGAAGTAGTGGAGTAGAGGTGGAAAGGTTGTTGACCTAACACCCTGTGCCACACATCCTTGTGAAGGTTTGCAAAGTAGTGTGTAGATTAGTTTAGGGAAATGAGGGTTTTCAGGTAGGGATGTAACGGAGGGGAGGGAGTAATGGATCGGAGGAAAGCTGCAGACGAATTCTGAAATAGTGAAAACTAGAAGACATTACAGAAACCACGACTGCAACATCGGTATCAAGGTGAAGAATATCTTCACCTCCTGGGAGAGACAAGTATGAAGGGTTTGACAAGGTCAGGTCTGTAGATCAGTTGGTCGAGGTCATGTCTGATGATCACAGTGATCCATCGATTGAGTACCCGAAATGTGTGACAGTAGATACAAACATGAACACCTTCATCAGCTGTAGGTTGCAACTTCCCTTCGCATTCTACATTGCTAAAGTTTCTGGAAAATGGTGAAATAAATGATTGAAAAGAGCATTTAATAAGGCAGCCGCAACGTAGTATAGTCTTTCACGAAACTTTTAGACAAGATTCAATGTGTGGATTATTTTTTACTCTATGAGTTTATTTTTCTTTAAAAAACATTACCCCAACAATAAAAGAACTTAGGATATTTTGCATGTGACTTATTTTATTTAATTAATGAAATACTAATTTTTCTAATTAATTTTTGAATGCAAAACGAAAATAATACCTGTAGTAGTAGAAAAGAAGAGAAATCAACATCAAATATTGCTTTAATCATTATGTTGAATTTGAATGACAAACTATAGAAAATATGAGATACTCAAGAAGATGGCATACAACTTTCCATTTCAAACCCAAAAAAAATTCAGACTACATAGCAATCTTAAATTATAAGCTTTAATGGTAGGCAATGATGCCAGTTAAGATGTACGAGGGTAATTACAAAAGTTCTCAGAATGGAATAGAAATAAATTACTTGTCTCGGTAAAACTTTTTTATTTTTCAATTTAGTCTCCCTGTGGACTGATACACTTGGTTCAGTGATGTTCCAATGCCTTGATCCCTTCTCAAAAAGTAGATTTCTTCAGACCTGCAAAATACCCATTTACTTCGACTGTTTATTTGAAGACAATCTCCGTCTGCCGAGGTCAAATTTGAGCTTGGGGAAGAGATGAAAATCTGATGGAGGCAAGTAAGGTGGGTGTGGCAGCAATTCGTATCTTATTTCATGAATTTTTGCCATGGCAATGGCATTTGTGTGTGTGGACGTGCATTGTCGTGATGAAAGATGATGTCTTCCTTGCCAAATCTGGTCTTTTTTCTCCTATCTCCTGGTGTAATTGGTCCAGAAGGTTAGCGTAGTATTGTCCAGTAATTATTTGACTAGTGGGAAGTATTTGTTTGACCAGTAGATAATCTATCAGCAGAATCCCTTCCACATTGCAGAAAACTGAAGCTTTCCCCTTTCCAGCTGACCTTATTGCCTTTGCTTTCTTTAGTGGTGGTAAATCAACATGTTTCCTCTGCTTAGACTGCTGTTTTGTCTCTGGGGTATAGCAGTGGACCCAAGTTTTATCTCTGGTCACAAACTGGTGCAGAAAATCATGTTGGTTGCTCTTGAAATGGGTGAAACATTGTTCGGAAATTTCCATTCTGATGCATTTATGATTCCGCATCAAGAGTCACAGTACCCATCTTACAGATAATTTTCTCATATCTAATTCCATTGCTAAAATGCAATAGACCCGTTCAGATGACGTCCCTACAGCTTCAGTGATTTTTTGCACTTTCAGTGGGCAATCTTCCATGACCATTTTATGCCATTATGATGCGGTAATTTCTGGAATAGTGGAACATTTTGGTCAGCCACTACGCACATCATCATCTAAGCTGTCCCGACCAAACTTTAACTTGTTTGTCCACTTGGCAACTGCTGAATATGAAGGGGCAGAGTCCACCAGAATGTCCTGAGTCTTAAGGAATTTCCTTTGCTTTCATACCTTTCTATATGAAGTATTTAATCACTGCTCAAATGTCAAAAATTTTTCCATCTTCACAAATTGCTACAAGGGAGCAGCAACAGAGAGGTGTCTGCACCACAGATCTCTTCCTAGAGCACTGACGCGTTACGTGTTTATCTATAAAGGATTAACTATTACTAAGTGGGAAACTCATTGACCTAGCACTGACATCTGGTGGTAATTCCAATAAATTTTCTTACTACCCTCGTAATTGAAATTCTGTCTGAATGTGGAAATTTTGGAAGGTAATAACCACTTTGGGGAATTCAGACAAATCTCGTAGAATGTTATTAAACTTAGTGACTTGCAAATATGGAAGGACACTTAACAGGAAGTGTAAAGAGGTATTTCTTATATCTATTTAGATCAAATGGAGCCTTCCATCAAGGAATAAAATTGCACGATAGAAGATTAAATTATTGAATGAGAGTGGTGCCTTTTCCTTTGCTATAGAGTTCTAACTATTATTGTACACTGTCAATAGACTTTTGGAAACCAAACATTATCTCCTTAGAGCATCACTCACTGGAGATAAAATATAGGCTTGTTTTAAATGAATATACTTTGTAACTTCCACATAATTTTTTATTCGTACTACCTGATGATGACGCCGAAGCGTTGAAACCGGTAGTACGAATAAAAAATTGTGTGGAAGTTACAAAGTATATTCATTTAAAACGAACATGAACATCCACAAAGTTGAGCCTGAAACCATAGAATTCAAAATATAGGCTCATAAGCATTAAACAGTATACTTCGAGCATTGAAATCATTGTGTAGTAATGGACTTAATTTGCAGTCTATTTTAGAGACAATGTAGGTTATTAAGTGTCTTCAGTTTGCCCATGATAAGGCTACTGCTGCATTTGGCAATAAAACTTCAAAAGCAATACAATTCATTATACACTTAAGGCTGCAAGGATATGGTCCATGTCACCTTGATGAGTAATGAAATGAAATAAGGGCAACTTTTTTCACTCACCAGATGTATCAGGGCAATACATATTTTGTTTCAGCTTAAGCAAATGATCTTTACATTAATGTTTAATTTAAATTTAAGATAGTGAGATTTGAGAACTTTTTTTAAAAAAAGCACCTTATAAAATTTGATGCTGTGTGAAAATCATTTGTAGCATTCTTTGCTACATATGACTTTCCCTGTACAGAGTGGTCATGTTATATAGCCATTTTAATCAATGTAAATTTCCCATTTCTTAGCGGTTTGTTGAAGAATAAAAGTTTTTTCTCGTGCAAAAGGTTACAAGTGGCAGGCTTCATTATTTACATATATAGTTTATAATTTTACTCTTAAATGTAATTTAGTACTTTTATAAACTATTTCAGTGATGAATGATGCTAGAGTTTGCTTTGAAAAATTACTAAAAATTTATTTAGTTCAGTTCCACTGAAAATTTAAGTTTTCCAGTAATAATTGTCATAGAAATCAAAATATCTTTTATCAAAATGTATAATAATTTATTTCTATGACATTCTAATTAATGTTTGAAAGTTTCTGCAAAGACAATGTTCATATCATAGGCACAATTAGACTAGTTAAGATCACTTTTGTTTAACAAGTAATAAGCCTGAACTCATATTTGCCATCCAGTCATATTTCATACATACATTTCACACTCAAACATACACTCAAGCAATGACTATTTGACATTATTGTGGATTAAAAAAAACCTCATTTTCAATTGTACAAACCCTAGAAAATGGGGGTGTGACTCACTGTATCTGTTTCAGAAACGTTGCAAGTACATACACTGGCACTTTGTTTTTCACAAGTTGTGCTCATCAAGAACACAAAAGCACAATGCAAATGCATTTAAGATATCAACAGCTTCCTTTATCTCCTTGTCGTGCAGAGGAAGCATCACACGTGTAATAATTTATCAAGTGTGAGTGCTTGATGGGACTAGCTTTACACTGTATCACAATATTCCAGAGACTTGATGATTAACATCTTCACAAAATTTTCCTTCCCTGAATCGTCTCTATGTGAGTATGCACTTTCATACGCAGCTGCTGCTCAGGAATCACTGTTTCATTGCAAAGGCAAGAGATGTATATATATCTTATCACAGGGGCATGAGGAAAAATTGATGCCTCATGCAAATTTACACATAGCTTTCCATGATTAATAGCCTTTAATGTAGGCTGCTAAGTGCTGCTTCTCTTCTTCAGAAAGTCCATTCTTTAGAGTCCGTCTTACTGAAAAATTAGAAAGATATCATTAGTCATGAACTTTATTTGTTAAGAGCCAAGACTTATAAGTCTACTGTGCATAACAGCATGCCACGTTATTTTTGCTTTCTGAATGCATGTAATGCAAATTACTTTTAAAATGTTATCTTGATATTATATTATAAGATATTATTTTATGAATAAACTGCATTCAAAATTTTACAGTACATATTAGACCACACATTTCAGCATTATTATTAGGCATTTTTTTTTAAATAATTTGTTGCTTGAGGAGCTACACCACTTAATACATTAGAAACAGCAGTGCTATAAAATACCTATTAGTGATTAGTTGCTGAATATTTTTTATAAAAATGAATGCATGGTGTAAATCAAATACATACACGTTAATTTGAAGAACACATATGATCTGCAATAATGTACCTACTTTAAAGCCATGCATCTCACATATCTGTCATGTCATCTTGATATATTACAATTTAGATGGTGCTAAGACGGAACCATAATTTTTTTTCATCAATTTGGAGTCTGAAATAAATGTATGGCTAAAAAACCTTTATGTGTGTATGTTGTCGATTTTCTTTTTCTTCATCATAATTGCATTTAGGATCAAGCACATTCAAAGAAGTAGATGTTTACATTGATAATTAAGATTACCATGTAGATAGTGTGTTTAATGTTCACATAAATATGTTTTAGTTTGACTTATTTGTAAAGGGTATATATAGCTTCTTCTAAAATGTCTGAAAGCTGGTATCACTGATTAGTGTCATAATTGTTGATATTAATTCATCACAACAATCAGGCATTTTTCACACACAACACAGCATATGGTTAGATATCATGCAAAGAAAAAACCTATGTCCATCAGATTAATATGATAGCATAGTCACAACAGTGCCGCCAATAAAATATATATATCATCATCATCATCAATATATCAATCCTAAGATTGGTTTACTGCAGTCCTCCATTTCTCTCTATTCTGTGTTAATTATATATTTTCTCAACCCTGATAGCTCCTCTGTGTTACGTAAATTTTAATAGTCCTAGTACTTGTCTCTTTGTCTTCCTCGTACGATCTTCTCTTCTATTTTCCTTCTATTACCTATTTTTCTAGCTAATCCATTTTCTGTCTCATGGTGTGTCCAATCATCTAATTCTTCTTAAGAGTTCTGAATTTAGTCCTTTTCTCTTCTGTTCTTCTATATACTTCCTCGTTCTTCACGATTTCCTGTCAGTCATATAATCTTCTTGATCATACAAGCATCCTGCGTCAAAGACTTCCATTCATTGCTGGTCCGATGTTCCATGTCTCTTGACCTATACAATGCCACGCTCCTTATGACAAACATTTTGATAAACTGCTTCACTATTTGCAACCTTAAGGGTCTTTGAACATAGTAGCTGCATCTTTTCATGAACGCCTTCTTAGCTTGAGCTATTCTTCCCTTGATGTCGGTCAAAGTTTTCCACCCAAAGTCATGCTTTTGCCTACATAGTTTGAGGATATCATTTGCTCTAGTTTCACCCCTTAACATATAAGACGTAGTGAATACCTAATTGTACACATGCTATTCTTGCAATGTGAAAATGGCTATGGGTTTGGGAATGTCAACTTTGTTATTCAAGTTCTGTATTCTTTATTATATCAATAGAAAGAGTGTTTTTTTTAACAATTTACTACAGTAATAATCTTGCTGGCATGGTCAAATCTATGTACTTGAATAATGACTTCTGTATTTATATATTTATATCAACAACAAGTTCTTCATTCTAAGTGATTTTGCATATCTTCATTGTCTGTCGTGGTTAGAATCCCTATCCACTGTAAACATGTCATTCTCTATTCTAATACTTACTGCTTTAGGTTATTCAACTTGATGAAACAACTTCATTGTGACTTCAATTCGCTTATATTAAACTTGTCACACTGCCTTGGCTTATTGCCTTGCTTTGGCTGTCTCACTTCTTACTTTAAAAATTATTAATGAAGACCACTTTGCCTATTTGTGTCACTGATATTTTAGTAAGATTTAATGGAAATTTTTATTGGTTGAATTTTATTCAAGACAAAAGACATTTTCATATATTCTCTTCTTAAAATCATCCTTCATTAAATATGTATCCTCTTTTCCTATTTTTGAGTGCAATATATATCAGCATCACTTGGTCTCTTTATTCCTAATCACTTTAATTCTCTATTGTTTCATGCACCAAAACATTCACTGGATGATGTATTGAAAACTGGGAAATTTCAGGTTTCCAATTATGATAACTTGAAAAATTAAATGAGAATTTTAATTTTATTCCAAAGATACTTTCTTTTGAAAAGAACTATTCCAAAGAACTTTTGAAAATATGTACCCATCAAAATAAATAGGAGTTCATTATTTCTGAAGCAAGATTTAAATGGTTGATTAAATATGGTAAAAACTAAGTGTTGATTCCTTTTTAATCATTTTAATTGAGGAAAAGAGTTCAATCATATCAGAGAATAAAAAATTCCTGTTATGACAGTTAACAAAATGTTATTAACAACACTGAAAAATTATATTACATCAAATTTGGATCAGCCATAGTTTTAATATGCTATTTATTCTGGTAATGATAAATATCATCATTGGCATTCAAGAGTCTTACTTTCTTGCCTCTGAAAATGATTAACCGAGGGTAAAGATACAAAAGGACAACAGCCATGCACTTAAGTCAGATTTTCTCTGTCACACAATTAGAAAGAGACACGAGAGAAGGAATGCAACCAGACATACCGCCGTGACCTAACTATTCATTGCAAGCCTCTGCGAGGAGCTGGCATACATTATTCTCCCGAGTTCGTGACCGCTTTACTGAAGGGGTAAGGAGAGTATGAGAACAAAAGCATTAGAGTTTCTCAAAGCATAAACCAGAGGAAAAAATATTTGATATGACTGACCAATGTGTGGAACTAAGTGAATTTGATAGAAGAGAGACTTCCACCATTCTGAAACAGAATCCAATTGGCCACCACCATTGCTGGATTAAATAAAGCCATTTCCTGGTAACAGCACATCTTGGTCAACGAGCTAAGAGCGTGGAGTCTAATTGAGCAAAAGATGAAATCAGAATGGAAAGAGAAAAAAAAAACAAGTCAAGTCAAGTGTTTGTCATGTCAAAACATATGAGGTAGGTGTCAAGCCTATAATTAATTGGGTCCAATTATTCATTGAACTCAATTGGAATGTATGCTATGAAAAATTTCTAACTGAAACCATGTAGATATCATATAGAAAGTTGTCTTAGCATATGGAAATAAAATTTTTCCTCAAGAAACATTCAGACCTTTGTCAGATACAAGTATTTCCCATCAAACTATACAATCTCCTATGACAATCATTCACCACTAATTTACAAAAACATAGGTATTATTATGGTCACTGCAATAAATGCTGAAATACATAATAAATAAGATAATTAACATATTATGAATCTGAAATTTAAAAGGTCTTGTAGACTTAGGGGAATAATTGGGCATACTTGATTCTCTTGGCTTCATCTTCAAGAATTTGAATATACATAAAGATCTGCACATTATTGAGGCTTCTCTGGGTTAGCATTTAAGTTGCTTTAGTAGTAGTTATTAAGAGAGGCAACCAACTACTAAGGTATTTTGTGCCAATAGAGATGGGTCGTTGATTTGATAGATAATGAATTTTCAGGTATCGAGGGAAGAATGGTGGAGGTATAGTGCCCTTGGGAACCTCACATCAACATTAGCTTACTCTTCATGAAAGGCACCAAGTAGTCCACTGTTAAGCCTCCTTGTAATAATTAATAGAGTACTTATGATGGAACCACTAATTTTATTGAAGTGAATGCAACTTTTACTCTCACACAATCTTCAACAGCATAAAAACCTGCAATATTTACTCTGGTGATAACAGGACATATTAAACATAGATTAAAAATGTGAATCATTCTATTTGAAAATTATTTTTTGTGCTAATTTGACTGTCTTATCTGCAGAAATCAAGGACGATTCATGCAAAGATTGAAGTTTTAACCAGTGGTAGCCTTTATGGAACTGGAGAAAAAAGAAAGGGTGAACCCTTGGAAGACGAACCAGAAAGGGTGAAAAAAGATTCCAACTGACATAAGAAATGAAAGAAGTTAAAGATAATATTTAAGTAATGAGGAGTAATACATATGAGCTAGAAGAGGGTAAAGCCTCCTTTTTAAGCAGTTAACAGTATTGCACTTCCACCATCTTACTGGCAACATTCATCAGGCAAAACAAAATCTGAGTAACCTTTGGCTGTTCTTCCACCAGTTCTTTGAGCTAGCGTTAAAAACTAATTTCGAATCCTCGACCAAACTTTCTCCTATTTTTTTCTGACATTTCTCATCTTAAATTTACCATGAAACAATCATTTAACTACACTGGGATTTGAACACTGCCAATTGATAATTTTCACTCATGTGTGTTAACCACTTACGTCCACCACCATGCCATCTGCCTTCATGGTAAATTTCTGAGGGTACTTAGAGAGCAAAATAGTTAGATATTCCTTCCTCTAGTAGAATTAAGTGAAAAAAAAGTGTGAATTGTGTTAGAAGAGCCAGTCTTATGGTTGCTGCAGATGTGGCAGAGAATGTGGTCATACAATGTTATTTTAGGAATAACTCCTTAATTAATACATAGTTAATATTAATAGAACTTCTTATTCTTATGACTATAGTAGTTATACGTACACCTGTTGATGGCCAGCTACTGCAAGCCGTATCCTTTTTACCCCCAGCTGTCCTCATACCACTTCTTTAACTTCCTTTCCCTCCATATTTCATTATAGATAGCCATTAAATTTCAACACATGATTAAACAATGTTTTCCATAGGAAATAGCATGATTATACAAACATAAGCGATAGCCTAAGTCAGTATGTATATTAATTTTTGGTACTACACAGAGAAAAAATCCACTGGATAAGGCCAAGATTTGTACCCAAATATTCCAATGTTAGTCATGAACATTAACCAATTTCATCACAATATCCCGGTCAAGGCGAATGATTTTTACTCTCTGAAATGGTTGCATTATAATCCTCACTGCAAATTCCATGAGTATTTTTGTGAACCTCAGGTGAATTAATTTGATCAGAAATTGGAATATGTAGGTTTGATTGACAGATTAAATCAAATTACTTTGGCAAATGAATTTCTGAATATATATTAGCTTAAACCAGTGAATGTGACATAGTGTAATATTTGTTCTGTTATTGGTTTACTCTCTTTTATCCACCCCTTTTTTCAAACATTTTTGGGCTATTTTCTCCCATCAATTTTTAAACATCTACTGTATTTCTGTTTGGTAGGTATATAATTTAATTCTTCTGAATATTATACATTTTTGACATAGTTATTAAAGGACACACAATGAGAATTTCTGTACATTGGAACTTTGGATCTTCTTTTTATGAAACCTCAAGTGATGGTTCCATAATGTGTTCATAACTGACTTAGAGGAATGTGTACTTGCCAGAGTCTCATTATGATTTTAGCACCCTCCTTCTCAAAGAGAGATTCATCCAGTCATGAAACTTGTTCGGATTTCTGCAACTGTGATACACAGTTTCCAGGTAAAATAGATGGGTGTCTTTTTGATTTTTTTCCCATACTATGTTTATTCTTAGTCAAAGTTGATTAGGATCATCATTTATTTGATTGATTAATCTAATTCTTTTTAAATGTCACATGTATTTTTACATGATTTAATATTTAGTTCTAATGAAATATAACCCTTGAAAGGTGTGTTGTAGCCCCATTCAAATGTAGAAACTTGGATTTTGATAAAGTTCACTGTAAATATATGTCAAACTTGAAGATATGATATTCCTACAGTCGCCCATCTGAGGGCAAAGAAAAGAAGGTAAATTCTTACAGGATTTGCGATCTGCATGTCGTGTACGCTTCCTCTCCCTTGGAGTTGTTCTTGTTGATGGTCCTTGGGTTGCTGTTTTAACAAGGCTCTCCAAAATTTCATCATCACCATCAGTCATATTGTCACCTTGACAATCATTGACATTGCCACCTCTAAGTAGGCTGGTAAGCCCCCTATCCCTGGTGGTCCCTAAGTAAAAGTAAATAAAAGTTACCTTTAAGTTATATAATACTTTTCAGGCAAAACATGTATAACTCACTTTGAATTGCAAAACCAATATTGAAAAGGTATTTTATGATATTTAATCACCACTGTTGGCTGGAATGTCTTAATCAGAATCATGAGGTTATAATATACATAGCATACAACTCAGAGAAGAATACGCCCATCTAATGAGGCTGTGACTTGGTGCTCTTGCATATATAAAAACTTAAAATCTCTGTCAAACATTTATGCATGTAAGGCTGCTTTTATAACCAACTGCTAATAGTAGTGGCAAAAGTTTGCTGAAATCCGCTTGGAAGTATGTCAACAATACTGGTTTGCATACATTAGGTTTTTGTATATTTTAATCTTCTGTAAACAGAATTATTTGCAAGTATTGACTTTGAGGGAAGTTATTGTCACTTTACTAGAGATCATTTGTATGAAAACTGTAACTGCACTATGTAGTTACTGATTTTAACTGGTACAACTTTCCTATAATGGTGAAAATAAAATATATGCAACTTTATTTACAGAAGTGTACAAGTATCTATGCATCATCTGCATAATGAACAATTTGTTAATTATTTTGGGCTTCCTTTATTGTGGTTGCATATTGGTTACCAGAGTTCCGGCAGCCAAGGCATGTCCCAACTTTAAAAACAATTCCATTAGAATACATCAACTGGATAAGAAACCTTACACTACTGGTTGGATTTGAGTCTTTTACAACTGTATTAGCAATCATGGATTTTGCAAGAAGTTTCCACCAGATTCAGTAGGTTAGTAAATATTTTGTTTCATTTCGTTGAGTTGTACTTGTGTAATTCATTGATTATTGCATTGCTTAGCTATGATAGCTCTTATTAAAATCCCCTCTTTTTGAAATCTATTGGCTTACCAATTTCCTTCCTTTGCCTCCGCCAAGGCAAAGTGCCATGGAAACTATCAGCTTCAGAGAAGTCACTGCCCAGGAGTTGACGGAGCTCTGCATCTGCCCTGTCCTCCTTTGTTCGGAATTTTCCAACCTTAAAAATTGAGTGAGTTATTTGAAGATAAAAATGATTAGGTCACTCAAATGTGTGAATGATTAAAGTGGGAAATATCACCAAGGTAGAATGATATCTCTTCTATATTCATAGACAAATTAGTTAGTATTTCTGTCAAACAGCGTACGTAAAATAATTTTGAATGTGAATTTCATATATTTTAATATGAATTTATTCTGTATGTACCTAAACTAACATTATAAATGTAACAGTGGGGTTCAATGGTTAACAAAAAGGAAGCTATAAATTATACTCGTCATAAATTTTGAAAAATTTCATGATAAAATTAACTATTCATGTCTACTACATAATCTACATGTATTTTTCCTTATCAAGCATTTGAGTAAAATATTTGACTGGAGAAAATTACTATTTAAAACAATTATGGAGTTATGCAATAGTTGTTTTAAGTAGTGTTATATTGCATTTAGGTACCTAATAGAGATTTTGACATTCCTTTTTCATTCTAATTATTCAAATTCAAAAATGATGGAAAGGAGACAAACTATGCAAATTTCACTTGAATAGAAATTTATTCACGACCCGGGTTTCAAACACTTAATGTGTTTAAATGTGTGTAAACACTTTAAGTGTTTGAAACCCGGGTCGTGAATAAATCTCTATTCAAGTGAAATTTGCATAGTTTGTCTCCTTTCCATCATGGATAAATTTCACAAGGTTAACCCTAATACCATTCGGTTTGTTAAATTCAAAAATATTATAAATTATCTATATAGCAAAATATAAAAATCATAAACTGAAATAATACTGACACATGCTAAAAGTATGGCCTTCATATTTAAACAGAAGTTTAGAGATATTGAGTTAATGAACTTGACAGTACAAATTATTAATTATAAACTTACATCCGTGATCATTTTTCCTCTTGTTTTATTCCTTTCTCGGTGGCTAGCTTTTTTCTCCAATTGCTGTAGCACCCTCTCTCGTGTTGTGCGGTACTCCAAAGCAAACTCTGATATTACTTTACAAAACTCATTTGGCTTTGTATCTTGAACCCGATGCATTGGAATGCCAAGCCATAGCAAAAATTTATTAAATCTATGAAACAAAAGGAGAATAATTCAGATTCAAAAAGTTATGACTGAGCGCTGATGAAAATTCTAAAAAGAATAAAGAATATTACCTATTCATGACCCGTCGATGGACAATACCCAAAACAATAATCCTCTCAGCACAATCAGCCAGGAAGTCAGACATCCTGAGAATATAAGAGTTAACCATCAGTTGACATAAGGAAAATATTTTTCAATATGATTTAAATAATTTTTCTGTATGGCTTAATTACAGTCCATACTGGAACATGTACTCTTGCATTCATTATTAAATTGTTTTCCATTAATTTACTACCCAATTATCATCAGCTGTTTGTATAATAAACATTAATTATAACATAAAATAAGAAATTGGTAAGGAAAAATCTATAAAGTGAAATCAACTTCATAACATTTTACCAAACAATTTACCAGCCATGCAACACAATTAAATATGAGGCATATTTACTAGTTAATGGGGCCGTTTGATCATAAAAAAATATATTCTTAGAAAAAGTTTTTATTGATGGTTTTAGTTTCCTAAAAAACTACTTCCTTTTTCTATAAATTTCCATTCCTTTCTAAGTGCTTTTAGTTGCATCAGCTTCTTTGATCTCTCTTGGAATTCGATCAAAACTTTTGCAATTTGTTTTTTAAGTTAGAAGAGTGTGGAGACATAATTCTTGATAAAGCATATTTGTTGATGAGAAATACTTGTCAGGCATTATGATATACATAGATGATGCATAGCAATTCAACAGAAGATGTATTGTTTACAAAAAGTTTTCTTGTTCAATATACTTGATATAGGAATATTTTGTCATAACCAAAACCAATTCTGGAGGAACAGATGCAATGTACATCCAAGAGATTATTTTGAGGAGTTGTGGGAGAAGAGAGTGGAGGGGGTAGAGGAAGGAATTAGGAAAAGGTAGAGGCGGGGCATGGAATGAGAGAAGACAGTCGAGGCAGCAAAGAAAACATAATGTGGAATAATTAGACAATAAGAAAATCAAAAAGAAAGATCTATTTTTAGAAGAACACAATGTATATTTCCACTCTTCTTTATTCTCATACAACTAGTTTCAACGCTTAGGTGCCATCATCAGGTACAAATTAAACGAGTTGCGGACCATTTATCTAGCATTTATGGGGGAGAGGGGGGGAAAGGAGGGGGGAAAAACTCGGGTTGCGATTGGCGTAAATGGGAAGGAGGAGAGGGGTGTTAAGCATCCGGAGGGGTGATCGGTGGGTTCACAGTGGGGGGGGGTTGTTGTGTCTTTCCGTGAAGGATAGGGATGCTTCCAGGATTGGGGAGAGGTATTCAAACAATAAATTGTTAACCAAATGACCTGTTTTTAAATTCTTAGCGTTTATGTTCCTCCACCCATGTTTTTAATGATCTCCCCGTTTGGCCTATGTACATAGCACTATAGTCCTTACAAGTTAACTTAGATGCCACTTTTATTTTGTTTTCCTACTTTGTCTTTGGTAGAGTTCAAAAATGATTTTAAGTTAGTCTTATTGTAAAAAGTTATTCAAAATTTTTCCCTAGGAAAAAGGTTGGCTATCTTTTGTGAAATCAAACCATAATAAGAGAGCGTAAATTCTTCTCGGGTCCTCCACCGGGTTATATCGTCCATCTTGGCCTACGTTTCGATGACCGATGACTGATCTGAATGAATGATTCAGAAGCCCTAATGACAATGACCGAGTCGGACATCGAAACGTTGGCCAAGATGGACGATATAACCCGGTGGAGGACCCGAGAAGAATTTACGCAGCTGATACGCCAGGAAAACACCAAATCTTTTACCATAATAAGGGAGTTTACACCATTTGTAACCTTTTTAAACCACATTAACTGGTTTAAACAAAATATTGTTTGCTTTAACGGAATGTTTTCTTTGTAGTATTTTTTCAATTAAATCTTCCTTGTAGCCATTTTTCATTGCTAAATCTGCAATTGTTTTAAGTTCATGAGCAAAATAATTTTTGGAAAGAGGAATGGCCAACAGTCTGTTTAATAGGAAATGGAAAGTGGAAAGCTTGTGAGATATGTGATGGTGGCAGCTGAAGGGGATGATGTAGTCTGTGGTGGTACTTTTCTGGAAAATTGCAAATTCAAAGCCCTGTCCCTTTCTCGACACTGTAATATCTAGAAAAGTTAGTTTATTATTTAGTTCTTTCTCACAAGTGAAACTGATTTTATCGCATTGGGAATTTAGGGTATTCATAAAATTTTCTGTCTTTCAGTACATATAGCCCACCCCCCTCTCTCCCATAAATGCGAGATAAATGGACCGCAACTCATTTAATTTGTACCTGATGATGACACCTAAGCATTGAAACTAGTTGTATGAGAATAAAGAACAGTGGAAATATACTTAGTGTTCTTCATTTAATGAACATGAACTTCCACAAGTTGAGCCGGAAACAATTGAATACATCTATTTTTAGAGTCAGAGCAAAAGTTGTGTTACCATAACATCCTGTAACGGGAATGCTCTTGTGATAACAATTTTAAAATAATTAAAGGTAATGATTTATATAACTAATTCATCATACTCTCTAATCAAAGTTTTATTTATAAAATGTAGGGGTAACTCACTTCACTTTAACCATTGTGGATCCATCATGCTTTGCTATTACTTTCAAATGGTCCCATGATGCCTTACACTCCTGCTCCATTCTTTGGATACTCGTGGCCAGTTCATCAAAGTCCACTTTGGACGCTCTGGTAACTGCACCTATCTGTGATATTGTCAACGTTTATGGGAGAAAAATAAAAATTATTTTACTCAAAGTTTGTTTTAAAAAAGCATTTGAATCAAAGAAATCAAGATAAAATATTAACCCATCAAAATGGACATGTGGTGTTGTGATAATGTATAGGATACTTTGATTGCTAAACAGAAGAATTTCAGGCAATGAATTATGAATATTTTGCTTTCTTCATGAATGTAAAATCTGCTATGTATATTCAGAATTGCTAATTTTTACAGCAATCTGCTAATAGATTTAAAGTTATTAGATGTGATCTCCACAAATCAAGGATAGAATCCCTACACTGAATCTAGCAGCATAGTAGCTACTTGTTATATAATTTCCAAAAAGATATTTCATCAACATAGGTAGGGTTTCCTTATTAACTGAAGGTTTTGGACAACACTTAGCAAGACTATATATTCATTATAAAACAAAGGTTATGTGGTTTTCCAGAAAGGCTAAGCTGGGCATTAAAATAGGAGGGCAACAACTAGAGTAGGTGGAACAGTTTCACTTAATTTTATTTGAAACAACCGGTAAGACAAAAGTAGTCATTTTAAATAAAATTCAGTGGAACTTTGGACTAAGTTTGTATTTTACAAAATCCATCATGAAGTTGAGCCAAGTACTATAGATTTCTTCACATATCTTGGTTAGGATTCACATTGTCTCACATTCCTTCTTGTGCAAGACCCTGATGTATTTGAATTTGTATACACAAACTCTTCATGATGAAGAGTTTGTGTATAGAAAAAACATTCTAAAGATTCTATTATTTATTAGGAATCTATTAATTTCTCTACATAGTTGCATTTTTATACCTTGCAACTTCAGTTTTTTAAGCTGTTAAATACTGAAATTCTATAATAGTTTTAATGCACAACTACCTTCCAATAAATATATGTGCCATGTACTCAAGCTCATCCAGGGAAAAATGTAATGACTTTTTTGTGAACTGCAGTATCCATTTGTATAAGTTTTATTAATTTGCTTTACTCTAATTGTTATTAGATAGTGCCTATATTTTGTAGCTGATACATGAGGTGTACTCCTCAGCTAAGCTGTTGTCATTTTCGTCAGCTTGACTAGGTCAAGGTATCTCAGTCTCAACCTCCCCAAAGTAAAGTTAAAATTTAGTGGTTTTTGGAAATGTACTTGATGGCCAGACCTTGGAGATTGTGGGGCAACCACCCCTTTGCTCTACCATGCCCGTACCCACATCCCTCTAACCAGGTGGATGAGTAGAAACTGGATAACATGTGCAAAATATTGATTTATCCTATTTAAATCCATAAAGATTGCTTGGAAAGTGGTAAATAATTTGGAAAATGAGGTATAAAAACTGAACTTAATATTTGCCCAAAATTAAATTGCTCAGCACAGACAATCAAACTTTCATTTAATAGTAATTCTCATGGTCCTTAAGAAAGTTATAATCTCTTAATAAGTAACATCTATTGGGGATTGAGAAAATTTTGACTAAGAATCAATAAAAATCAATTTTCATTTAACACATATATCACAATAACTTTACCTCTGAATACAAATCAGAAGAATCTGGGAACTTCTCCATGACAATGTGACAAAGATGATGAAGTAGGGAGTGTTTGTGGACGGTATCTTTGACTTCAGGTACTTTGGCCAAATACTCAACCTGAAATCCTTTCACCTGAAATGAACACATCATAAGAATTAGTAATGTGGTCAATTGTTTCTCACATTTTACCATAAGCTACGTAGAGGGTAATATTATTTAACCATTCTACATATGTAATACATCCTATGTTGAATATGCTTAATCCACTTCATACACTAGTTGGGGTGTTATCACATTTTAACTTAACATCACTGAAATATACATCTAGTGAAATAAATGGAATAATGATATGACTCTTTATCATATGGACTTGATTTTTTGGCTGGTGTATAAATAATGGAGTGACTTGAAAATTTTATGTCAACCAGAACATTGGAACTCTGTCTTAGGGATAAAAATGCATCTGGTTGACCATTTCTCTAAACACAATTTCAAACCGATATTATTGTTATAATCTCAGAAAAATATTATTTACACACAAAAGGGTTGAATTGGCACTGTGGCTTTTGTACTGGATTCCCACACCATTAAATACCAGAAAATAATTTTGTTGTAATGCATTCAAAATACTGAGAGATTAATGGGCCTTATTTGCCTGGCCAGGACTAAAAACTTGCAATCCTTACATTTAATTTTTACTATGTAAAATAATAAGTTTTCCTACACTGAGGATGATTTATAGGTTTTACTAAGTCAGCAATGTGATTTTTCTGGTAGACATTTTTACTTAGGGTCATAGTTATGTACAAGTAAGTGTCTAAGCTCTAGTTGGGAGACTGCTTAGTTTATTCTTCACATTCCATAGTGATTTATAGACAGTTAAACAATGGATAGCCAAAATTACCATATCATTAAAGATTGATCTGGAACTGTCTCTAGAATGAGTAATGATTATGGAACTTGGGGCTCTTGTTTTGTACAATAAATATATCTCTAAAAAGAGGGAATTCTCCAAATTTAAAGGCCATAATATAGTTTTACATGGGAGAAAGCTCTGCGAGTAGGTAATAGTTGTTTCCTGGGCTTTAAAAATTTAAGTTTTTTAAGCATTACAAGAGCTAAGTATTGAGAATTTTCCACAGACAGGAGAACAATGGGTGCCTCAAGTTAGCCTGCTAATCAAAATGAAATCTTTAGCTTTAGCGACATTATTTATCCAGTTTTAGTTCAGGCTGGGTCAGTTATGAAATTTTACTCAAGTTTAATGCAAGCCTGTCAGCCTATGATCAAGTCAGTTCCAAGACTGTTTTTATTCAGTTGGGATGCTTTGGATAGATTTTAACACCAATGGATAAAAACTGTACCATCAGCATAAATGAGATAATCACATGATATGCTGATATTCCTATTAGCTATGATTAAGAAAGGGAAGTAAGCACAGAATTTTAGAGAACACCATGCTTCAGCTGAATAAATTGAGACTTTTTGCCACTAGTTAATACACATTGCTCATACACTGACCAAAAGGAGACATTTTTGTTTCAGAGTTTTGCGCTTTGTAGTATTCCAGCTTTTGTAGGTAGGAATTGACAGAATTGCAGTGAAATGGCACTGAGAGATCACATGCTATTAATGATATAAAATATCTAAGTTCAAAGATATTATTTACATACACTAACAACTGTACCTATATTTTTCATCCATAGGATCTCCTCATTCAAGAAAGTTTACTTAATTGTAGCTAGTCAATGGAATTTTTTCAGCATAATTTCATTTCCTAGAATTTGGTCCAATTTACTTCAAAATATTGAAATGAACAAGATGTGCACACATCATTTGCACAGATTACTCCAATAACTTCCATGTTTATTCCATGTGGAATTTACTCTTACTGACATAATCTCATAAAGTTTCTTGAAATTATAATGAAAAGTAAAGCACATTATTCATTGAGTAGTGGTCTAATACAGATGTACCAAATAATTAAAATATTCATATAAGATAGTAAAGAATCACACTCCACTCCATCATAGTCTTACTTCATTTCCATTTAAGAAAATTCCAACTGATAGGAGAGTACTGAGTATGCTGCGGAATGTTTTACTGGCCCTGAGGGTTTCCATTCCCTGCTTCAAATCCATCAGAGGCTCGGCAACTTCCTGTGAAGAGCAACATTTACATTCAACCACAACAGAGTTGTTAGAAAAGCAGTCCCTTTGCAGCCTGGAAGAAAACTGTTCTTATGTTTGAATTTTTTTCATCAACAATTTTCAGATTAAATGTTAACTTTATATTAGAAATTTTTGTGGGTCATGATTACCACCAGAGGGGGAATGAAATACCAAATATTTTCAATTCTCTATTTGAAATTAATTTATTATAACTTTGATTTCAATATTGCTATATCATCTTGAAGTGCAGAGTGTAGCTAAGTATCACCTTACACATAGTTTTAACTGAAGAGGGGAAGGAGGCTGGGAGGTGAGTCAGAGAGGGGAGGAGAAAGGCAGCCATTGGGTGATTGGGGCCTTGGTACTCCCATAAATGTTAAGTGCACTGTCATGAATTAAGTTTAAAGAAGCCAGTTAAACTTAGCATAAATATTGGTGAAAAAAAAGACATCCTTTTAGAAAAGAAATCAGGGAAAGGTTACATCCCATATAATAACTAAGGAAGCTTTATTTGTCTTGCATGACCCCATCATCTCTTCTACCACATTTACCCATGATCAAAGTCATAATAATTCTTCTCTCATCCCTCTATTTGATGAATAGGCTTCCATCCATTCTTTCAACATGACCAAACAGGTAAAGCATATATAAATTACAGATTCAGGTTTAATGTGATGGAACTGTTCCATAATTACAGAGACAAAGACTATTACAATTTTCAACTAAATAAACTAAAACTAAAAAGGATATAAATCTTAATTAAGTGGAAAATTGTAACAGTCTTTGTCTTAGGAAAAGTATACTTCATTCATAATCATCTACCACCATTGCACCAATCCACATTATTTCCTAACCACTCACTCACTCCTCCCTGTCACCCTCTTGCCCTCTATTTTTACCTCAAACACTCCTCCTCAGTCCTCCACAATGAATGCAATTGGTTGACATTATTGCTTACATTGGCATAACCAATTTTTACTTGATTAAGAGTTTGACTTGCCATCTCTATAAAAAATAGACAGCACACATTTGCCACTTTCCATGAACCCATATTTACAGATCACATCACTCATGCTTCCTCTAAGCAAGCATCCAGTCGAAACTAAGGAGAGCTTCACATCCTGCTACTTTGAGCATTACATATACTTCTATCGCATGAATAGGTAATAGTATCCTCTTGACAACTTTACTTTTCTCTACTCAGTTATAATTCTGCATACATATTGAAACTTTCCCGTTCTAATTCATCTTCTTCTATAACCTTTCATTTTGATTTTTACTGTTATCAAGCTCATTATCTAGGTTTATTTTTTCATTAACCATAGTTATGTTCTTTTATTCCATTATCATTTGGTATATTTGAACATAAATATAGGTAATCCCTCGCGTGGCTGATTGACTTTGAATTTTCTCCTGAATATTTACCTTAAATTATCGATTTTCCATTCAAACACCTCATAGATATTACTGAAATTAAAATTGCAGTAAATTATTAAGATTTGACAGGTTTCTTTTGCCAGGTGTTGAAACTACAACTCACCTTCTCACTGTTCTCATAGTCCAGCTTGAAGGCCCACAATTTGAGCCTTGCTGAGAGCTCAGAGATGGAGGCTAAGGTTAGGAGGAACTGCTCAGCACTTCCAAGGGGAACATCAGGGTTGGCAGACTGTGCTTCCTGAATGCGGGACCTCTCCTCCTCAGTGGGCAGCATGGTCAGCAATTTCTACATTTTTAGAGATGCATATGCAGTAGCAATATAAAAAAATAGTCTCTTGAATTAGAGGTGCATGACCTACCATAAATACTCCATACTTGCAATTATATTATTGAGCATAGTGCCAGCGTTGAGTAAACAAAAGTGACAAATTTTTGAGCAAGATATTAATCTGCATTAAAAAAGTGATGTGTACATTTATTCATCTTTTAAGATTAATTTACTTCTGGTCTCACCTACAACTAACTCAATTCTTTGATATTATAAGAATGAAAGGAACTCATTTTTTTCCACAATTGCTGATGGAATACACAAAACATGGGGATGAACATTGGGATTTTCAAATTTTATAGCTGGTTACCCCATAATCTAAACAGCTTAGACAATACATTTAAGTATATAATTGTCCCAAGTATTAATTTGCGGATACTAAACATTCAAAGTGATAGATCAATGGTAACTTTTCTGAGTACATTGAGTATACCAACTACCAACAAAAATGTTCTAGCACAAAATATTTTTTTTCTCCTGAATTTTCAGTATAGTAGTGGTTATTAAGAATGAATGACAGCAGAGGCCATTTGTATTCTTTGGGATGGGTGGCTAATTTGGGATAGGTAGGGCTTTTGCAGAATTGATGAAGGGTGGAGAGAGACTTGGCATCATCATTAGCCTACTCTTAATGAAAAATGCCAAGGGCATCCACAACTGAACATCTCATCCTGCAGACAGCTTACTTCTGTGCCTATTTTGTACCTAGAGATTATGCATTGACATTAAAATGCTCTACACAAACATATCATGGTGGGAAATTTGCTTCTCCATTATTTAAGAATGAACTATGAAATGGTCAGCTTTCCATCCTCATGTCTGGCAGTGGTTTCCTGAGTGCATCAGCCAATCTCTACAAATTTTCAGCTTATTGTAAACTTTTGCCTCACCTAATAATTTTGCTGGGCATCTAACAGTTTGGCAGTAAGTATATTTGGCTTCCTATCACAGTCATTGAACGGCTTAAGAAATATTGGGAAACCTAGCAAGGGATATCATGGCCAAGGAAATTTGGCAAATAGGGCCATGCCATCACCACATTTCCTAATTAAAGTAAAAATTTGATTGTAAGCTCTACAGGATCTATATTAGATAATGATGCCATATGAAATGTGTTCTAAGTGTCTTTGCTAAATAATAATACTTGAAAAGTTTTGAAATTGCCAAAACATAGCTTACATGAGAATTTCATGCTAATTTGGTGCAACCATGATATCCTCTCCTGACACTACTAAAGCTGAAAATTGTTCCAGCTAGACTAAAATTTTGACCAGTATCTCAGAATGGAAGGCAGCAATTGCATATTTACAATGGAGCAAGGAAATGGATATAATATCCAGGAAAAAGGGCTCCAGTGGCAAAGAGTTTGGTGCAAATATGGAGGATTTCTCCACTGTGGATGTACGATTATGTGTTTATGTAATGTATCAACTGCAATATTCACACAAAAGAAGACTCAAAGTAGTATGATAAATTTTATTTCGATGTAAACATTGGATATTTAAAAATTTAACTAACTTACCCAGTAAATATGGTTTTGGCATATTCATTAGCATTAAAAATGTCCATGCTTTCAATAGCATGTGCCTATCTTGTCCCTTTTATGATTTAACAGTTTATAGAATGCCCTTGGTTAAGTATATGGCTGCGTAGATTTTCTTAGTAGTACTTTTCTTAGTCCTAGACTAGACTTTTCTAGTTCCTAGACTACTTTTCATAGTCTTTACCTTTCATTTCATGCCTTATTTGGCTTAAAACATACATATTCAAATTATCTATTGTAAATTCAAATTCCATGCAGAAGTCTGCCTTACCTCAATGCCTTCCCTGTTTACTATAGTAGAATCCATCTTGAGGATTGCAGTTTTGATGGACCTTGGTGGTGGGAGCTTGGTCATCCCAATGTTAATTGCATTTGATCTCTTTGGGTCCAAGACAATGATTTCTTTGCTCTTGTTCAACTCTTGTTGTTTCTGCCGCATTGTGGGGTTCATGTGAAGTAATGTTTTACATTATTAAATGGTACACCCAGCCTCAATAATTAAATACTTAGTATTTGTCTCTTTTTAAATAGGATATGCATCTGAACTTTTTTTCACTGGCACATTGTTTTAATGTATCATTGAAAACTTATGCAATGTTCAGGAAAGTCTTTGGTTAAAAGGAATGTTAATTTTGGCATTTGAATACAAGATGTATGTGTTAAATGAATAAAGATGATTAAATAATTTAATGAAAGATGGAATAAATATCATACATTAAATATAAACATAAAGTTTAATTCATAGACAAATACTTCTTAACTTTACTTTTGATATTATTTAAACCCATCAAAAATTACCCTGGGATAGAAATCCCAACCATATGCATGAATAACAATATACAGTATACCTTTTTTAATGACATATAAATGTGCTTGTTTCATGAATGAATATCAATACAAAAAGGTTTCAGTTTTATTGTCCAACTTCTCTTGAGGAATGAAATTCAAATTATCTCTATCAAGGGATTTTAAGTTTATATTTATAACCTAATCTTAGATTATTCCTGCATTGGGATGTCCAAAAAGTGTGCAATGAATTCTTGTCATTTGAGAACTCAAGACAAATTTAATCAATCACCTTAATCTTTACAAAAGTAACTGATATCACATGGGTTACCAAGTAAACAGGTGACACCCAAAATTCTACATACAATCCCCAAGCAGTGACCAAAATGAAAGCAATTGGGAGATGGGAATAAGTAAGGGCTAGCACATAGGGACCACTTGTACTCACCTCCTATGGGAAACGAACGGCATGCCATATTCAATTCATGTTGAGCATTTAAATTGGGAAGAAAGGATCCATTAGTAAGCGACAGATGGAGTAAAAGAAAGACAAAATGCACAGTGACGTTATTAAACAGTTAAGTACCATCAATGACATGGTGTACCATATTTTCTGAGCCATATTAAAGCATTAAATTATATTAAATGCACAGGAATTAGAACCGTGTGAAGCACAGTTAGGGGATATTTAGTTGAGAATTATTCCACATATTGGTTCAAGATTCTATTTTTTCATAGGATAAATTCTATCTTCTAAATATTTAGCAATGAAAGCAAATTTGTGCAATCAACTCTGATTTTTTGCAGTTTACAGGGGGACTAGATTAAAAAAATGTTATATCCATATATTTGCCATGAATAAATATTTCTACACAAAAATTGCTCAAAATGAGCATTGTAAAAAATTTATAAAAATTCTACATAAAAATATTCAAATCCAAGAAATATCTCCATGCATTCCACAATATTACCACACAAAAATTATCACCCTATTCTAGATGAATAAAAAATTTAAAGCAGACAATTATTAGTTAAACACCATTTCAGTTCATTGCAAACAAATGCAAAACCATTTTCTACCCCACCACTTGAACTACAACACTGACAACACAACACAGAGAAATAAAATAAAGGCAACCTATGCAACATAAGAAATGTAGCTACATTTACTCTTAGGGCTAAATTTGTTAGTTTAAATTGAGGCATGACATCACAATTGCAGGAAACACCACAGCTCAAGCACAGACCAGTCACCATTTATCATAAATGAGGTTTATAAATGAATATTTTGGATCTATGATTGCAGTTACTTGAGTTAAAGACTTGGTTGCAAAACAAATACAGGAGTTAAAATCAAAAGACACATTCATTACTATGTATACTACTATACTCGTATTCATTTAAAAAAATAATTGGGTCACAATTAACATCAATTGTTTTAAATAATTATTAATAAAACAGAAGAGCCAACAAAATAAACCATGCATATTGTGTTTTATATTGGGTGATTTTACTAACAATGAAGATCTTTTCTGAGTGAAAATATCTCTAGGTATCCAAGGTTGCATATCTGGGTTTCCAAATACCTTAACATCACTTTTGCCTTCCATCACCTTTGCTTTTGGGTATTATGTGCCTCAATTTTCCAGCTCTTAGCTGAAAATACTACCACACGAATGATGGAGACTTTTGAGGTTGAAATGATCACTGGTAAGCTGGTAAAAGCTGGAAATGCTGCCCTGGCTTCTTTTAATGACTAACAGTTGGCTACTATTACTTTCTTGTGATCATATTTCTTTTTCTAAACCCTGACAGTAGCTTTATATAAAATAGATGTTTAGTGATAATGACATACTTGATTAGTAAGTTGTGATATATGTACTCAACTGGTGCGCAATGTCAAACATCTGGTGATGTGAAAGTAGAAAGTGAGAGAAGAATAAGGATGGTTGCTGAGGACTTTACCCTTTCTTCATTTAAGTTCTACCTGCCAGCCACACTTTATGCATTGTGATTAAAAAAATTTTTCTGCTATTGGTTACCATTTATTATTTTCAACTTCCCTTTATCCATAATTAATTTACTGCACCACTTGTTTTTAACCAGGACAGCATTTACAGAGTGATATCTTTTCAGGTCTTTGTCTATCATGCACAGAATAAAATTCTGTGCATTATAGGCAATTAAGTGAAAACTGCTTTGCAATGAAAACTTTTCTCAGTGGCCTTATTAGCTGTTGGGTTGCATCATCATGCAATAGAGAGAGGATTCAGCACAATTCATAGACTGGTCCTAAGTTCAAATACAAGCAATTTCTAATGACATCCTCAACCATTATTATGGTGAGTCATTTTCAAGGCATCAGAACTTTATCAGGAACAACCTGTGGTGCAAAGACAGGCATTGACTGAATGCATTACTTTGTCATGTCATTGAACTAAATACCAGGTAGTCATGCTGTTGTATGTTTATGACACATGTACATACATGTTGACATTTTCATACAGATTTGGAAATATAAATGCATTTACTTTTATTTCTTTGATTCTGATGCTAATTTTTAGAGTAATATGGCTTTTTAATTCTAAACACATGGAGGGAAACTCTACTTTTTGAAGTCCATATATTTCATATGAATTGTTTTGCAAAAAATACTATTTTTTAAGAATGCAATAACACACATTTTATTTGATCCCTTGGCTCCTTAAATAGGTGTGGATTTGCACATAATTTCAGAAGGAAGATAAAAAATCCAGTGGGGCATGCATTGGATCTATAAGGGCAACACCTACAACTACACAAGGGCATAATGGGTCTTCAGGAGATATTCTGACACCCAAAATACAGCTATGTTCATGGTGCAATGAAATAGAGGTATGCTGTGATGGGTGCAAAATGCTACTTCATACATTGTGTGTCTGATGTGGTAGTTGATGATTAATTACTACCCCTTGACATATTTACCCTCAGCTAAATATTTTCATCCCTGGAACTTCTAATTCTGTATTTAAAAATAACTAATGGGCACGAAAAAGTATTTATAAAATCTAGCTTAAAACTGCTAAAAACTTGCTCATTAAAAGTGGGACTCATTGTGAAAACATGCATACCTGTGCCAGAAAACCTCATGCAAACAAATACTTTTTCAGATTAAACACTTAATCAACAAAGTAAAATGTTTTTTGCAATGAGAGATCTATTCCTTAAACTAAGAGTAATGCATCATACGTAAATGATATGTAGTTTTCAGCTGTTTTATAAACATTATGTCATTATTGTCGTACTCAATGATATCCCTCTGTTACAAACCCCCTTCGTAATTGAGCTTAAAATTAAAACCTACATTTTGCATTGAAAATATGAGCCTACAATTGCCAAAAGTCGTTTCATTTCTTAATAAAGAAATAATCAAAGGAGAATTATTTTATGCACTAGAAGTCCTATTTTCTCTTATTTTTAAGTGATTCAACAATTGAGCTATTTCAATACAGCATACCTCTTTTTTTCATGCTCTTTCTCACTCTCATCTACTTAGCATGCACACACGTCTAGCAGTCCACAATTGTCATCATTGGGGGCTCCCTTGGCTTTGTTTCGCATCAAAGGCTCACACTCTGACGTGAACCCTCAGTGAAGGCCCTCACAGAGTAACCATGGGGCACTAATCCCTTTCTAACCTTTCCAATCAGGTCCTTGGCCCTCGACTCGAAGAGGTGCTCCAGCTTCTGGGTGTCGATGGTCACTGGCTGCAGCTCGTCCCATATCATGGCCCCGCCGTTGCCGGACGACGAGCCTCTCGCCGAGGGCGAACCCCCGGAAAGCTTCGATAGCACCACCGGGTCCTCCCGCACCTCCTTCCAGAACAGCTTCACGGTCTTCTTGCTTTTCTTGGCGGCGGCCGCGGCGAACGCCGGCGATGACGGTGAGGATGCCGCGGGGGCCGAGAGCGGCGACGCCGACGTCGAAAACGCTGAGCGCTGGAAGCCTAGCGGCGGAGGCGGAGGAGGTCTGCCGAAGGCTCCGGGCGGGGGCGCCGGGGGAACCCTGGGAGCGGGAGGTGGGACGGGGGCGGAGACGCAGGAAGGGGGCGGGGGCGGCGGGGGGCAACCGGGTACAGGCAGCGCGGGGGACAAGATGTCCGCGTCGTCCTCCTCGCGCAGGTCCGTAAAGTCGAGGTCGCAGAGCGTCAGGGGCCTCTTTGAGTTGCTCAGCAGTTCTTCCCAGTGCAGCTCAGTCTCGGACTTTTTCATCTCGGCGGGGGACCGGCCCTGGGAGGCGGATGAGTCCGTGGGGCTGCGGAGGTCGGCCTTGGACTTGGACCTCGCGAGGCCCTCCTTCGCCTTGGACACGATGCCGCTCATGTCCCCGATTTCCCTCTGCACCCTCTCCTCCGTGGGACTGGTGAGAAGCCCCCCCTGGTTGGCCAACTTCTGCGTGAGGTCCCGCACCGTGTTCTCTCGCCGGAGCCTCAAGACGGCAGCGCGCTCGCCCTCCTGATCCTCCGTCCCTGAGCCATCGCCAGGGTCCTTGTGGTTCCGCGAGGACGACCACGGGGTCTCTGCGTGGCCATTGGTCGAGAGAGCTGCGGTACCTTTTGCGGGAACATGAAACGAAAATGGGTAAGCGAACCAGTGCGGCGGGCACCTTACACTCGCTATTTCTTGCATTCACCTTCTTGCCATCTAAACAGGTATACGTATACAGTTTAACTAATCAAAACTATAATTTACGATTGTCTCCGTTTGAATAGTAATTATTTAGCCTAAAAGTGGACTTTTTAGGTGCTTAATTATTGCTAATCCAGTATGGTTAACTGACTGCTAATTCCAATATGGAATCTCAGTAAAATCTTGCTTCCTCCTCTGCGAAATCTGCTCACTGTCATTTGGAAAATGGTGAAATTCAATACTTTCCATTTTGAGTGTGAAGTTAATAAATTTTGAGCGTAGAGATTTGAAGGGTAGTACGATTCAACAAATAAAATTTAGTCTCTTGCCCATAGCTGGTATTTTTGGTAATTAAGAAAGTAACTGCGTCATGGAATGACATTAGAAAACTGTTCCTTTCGGTTCTCCATGTAATTACTCGAATCTCAATATTATGGCGTGGACTTATTATTTTTTCGAATGTGATCCATCGGCGAAAGGAACCAATACAATCATCAAAGGGTCCTTTCCTTCAATGACTCTCCACCACACGTTCATGATGGAGAAGTTGGGGCGGGTGTCCTTGGAGAGACACCCGCGGTTGCCGGCAGCCCCTCCCTTTCCGCTCGCCCTACCCAGCTCACCGTTCTCGGCCGCGCGGCCGTCCTCTGCTTGACCGCCCAGGGACGCCCTCAGTGACGCCCCGCCGCTCTCCTGCTGCTCCCGGATGAAACTCCGCTGCCGCTCGGCCCTCTCCCGCCGCCTCCTCAGGGCCGGCGTCACCCCCACGTTCTCGCTCGCTGCTGCAATGAAATAAATAGTAATCAGACCCAGAGCCACGGCAGCATCCTTCACCAATGGGGAACTTACTGCCAGTACAAGCCCGTAGTGGATCCATTTGATATTGGCTTTCTACGCTCGCGCGTCATCTTAAATTGAAAATACGCTCATTCCTTGATTTAATTGCGAGAATGAAATTTTGGGCCACTCATAGCCTTTCGCCTTAAGTCCTCATAGGAAGGGTTTCCTTAAAAGCAATGCGATTAGCAATGGACTTCACCATTTTCACACAAAACCAGAGGCGGGTTTGCCGGTTTACCGCAAGGATGAAATAGATTGCTAAATTCCATTTACAAATTTGGAAACTAGTTTATTCAGCAAAACCCAAACAAACTAACACATTACCTTTGTATTTTGTCACCACTATGATTCAGAGCACATGGTCATCAGTTATATATATTTACATTGTATGTCTTGCTCGAGTCCTTAGAAACTGAAGTTTTTTTCGTTTCACTCTTTTTACAAACGAATCAAGCGTACCAAAAGCACTTTTTGAGTGAAAATGGCGGCTATGAACAAACTGTCTCCATGGGAACTACCATTCATCCTCGCCAGCTTTTTCCCTCCCAAAATATATTGGAGCAAGTGCTTACTTGCCTGCTTAATGATTTCTTGCATTGCTCTACCAAAGGTTTGAGAAATTCACGATAGCTTTTCCTGCACGCTGAAGGGGATAGTGAACTAATAATATTTTTCTCAAGTTCACTGCAAGAGCCTGGCCTATTTTATTGTTTCTTCCAGAACAATTAAGTGATTGGACTTACCTTGTTCTTCCTCCAACCCTTACAATTCTGGTATCGTTTGCCAACACTGGGATTTGCGAGGACGGATCCGCAATCCCATCAAGGGTATCCCAGTCAAGGCGAATGATTTTTACAATTTGAAATTGTTGCATTTCTCACCAAGGGTATTGAAATGGTTTAGGAACATTTCCTTCAGTTTTAGTACGTTGAACCCATAATGTGGCAGCATGTGATTATTCTCTTTAGCAAATATGAGATAGAGCCATTTTTTGTCATTTCATGTATGTTGAACACAGATTTTTACGGCTGAAAATAGATAAGATACCACTTACTGCTCTAAGAAAAAAAGAAATTGTCTCTGATGCTTACTCAGCCATGTATGTACTTAAGCAAGCAAACCCCAGAAAGGAAGCTTTTCAGAACGAAGAGGAGCGTGGCTCGTCTTGAATGGGTTCATGAAGTTCTTTCAGCACCAGATACACTTAAAAGGAAAACTTCCCAGGTCGCGTTTAAACCTCTTTAAAAATGCCGCGGTGCTCAACCGGAAGGTTGGTTTGGTATTTGAGGGTAGAGGTCACCCAATACTAACAATACATGCCTAACGGCGTGTGAAATTCAAATATTAGAGTAATAAGGAGGGAATTTCCTTTCCCTGTGCCGCTTATGGTTTCCCAGGAAGTTCTGGTACCCAAAAGAATAGATTTCTCTGGTGAAGCTGTCGGCTACACCATAATCGAACTCGGATCCTCTGCTCTACTAGTCTACCACCCTCCTTAGAATCTGTTTATGTCGTCTAAAATTTCGGCGGAAGCGGAAATGCAGAGTGGTGGGATTGGTGTGCAGTGGAATTAGTGTGTAGTGGGATTGGTGTGCTGTGGGATTGGTGTGCAGTGGGATTGATGTGCAGTGGGATTGATGTGCTGTAGGAGTAGCCGAGCGAGGGGCGAACAGCGCATTCGGGCGGGCGAACGGACCTTTGTTGGATGTGCCGTTGGCGAACTGCGTCTGCAGGTGGTTGTGGCTGTGGTGATGGTGGTGATGGCGGTGGTTGCTGTTCTGCAGGGGGGAGGCGTTGGGCGTGCTGGGGGCCGGCGGGGAGGGCGAGTGGCAGGACGAGGAGGAAGACGACTCGCCCTCCTCGCCCTCGGGGTGGTCCGCCCCCTTGGGGCGCGCCGGCCGCAAGCGGAGGTGGTGGCCGTTGCATTGGCCGCCGCTCCTCGCCTGCTGCTGCTGCCTCGAGAGCGCCTGTGACATCGGGGATGTCCCGGTGGAGTGCCTTCGCGACTTGCGTCGTTCGCTCGAGTCGGAGTCCGCCAGGGACTTCCGGTTGCGCAGGGTTTTTCTGCGGAGAGGAACGGGAGAGATGATAAACGGAGAAGCATGCAAAGAGAGACATACTAATCAGAAATCCACAATAACAGCACAGCGAACCCTCCTTCAACAAAACAAATACGTATTTGTTGGCATCAGCACCGTCGTTCAATAAAATTGTTTTGAAACATAGATATTTAAAGTTAGATGTACTGTAAATGTCACTCAAAGTGCGCGCACTTAAACAATATATGGTTAACCGTTCAATAGTTCACCGATGGCCCTCAGTAATAACAGATTCTTTATTGGGACGGGATTTAGATAGATTTCTCTTCAAAGCAACGCATCAATTAAAGTAGAATGTTTTTCTAGCGGTATTGCAATGGAAATTTTAAAATGTGGCATGAGAGACAACAATAAATGGAAGCTTGAATTAGATATGTACGCGCATTAAAATTCCCACAGATTGCAGTCTGATATTTCGGGCGAAAATACTAACTGATAGACAAAATATTCACAATGGGAAGGAGGGCGTAAAAATTCTATCTTTTGCAGAGGCAGGGGTGAAGTGAGGCTCGCAGGCTCAACGCAGCGCATAGGCTCGATAGGAAAATTTTTAAAGGATCTGGGCAGGGGTGGGACTAGGGACTAGGGCGGTGGGACAAGGCCAGAATGATGACTGGCGGTGAAATTTTTCAAAAGGCTGTCGAACGGACGATGTGTCTCAGTTCACATCACCTCAGCATAATTGCACAAATATCGACAATCAGTAATATGTTGCATTGCTCTTATCTTCACCTGGTTGGAGATGTCTGTATTTTCAAGAGGAGTCTTAAATCAAAGAGGAAAGCAATTACTGTCCAACAGCAGGTATAACACGCATTAGCTACAAGGGTTTTAAGAATTCAAGGGTTACAAGAATTAAGAATTAAGTTGCTATAACAACATCCGCCATTTTTATGCATTATCATTTTGCAATTTCAAGAGTTTATTTTGGCTCTTTTAAATGTGGTCAACGACTCATTCTCCCATTGATGAGGACGGATGCTAAATCTATTCCACGCCGGAAGAAAAGAGATAGCAAACTACTTACTATTTAAGTAGCAACAGGAAAAGGAGATCATTTTCAAACTATTCCTTCATTTTTCATAATTAAACATTTTTGACCACGTTCAGTGTGTTCTTTAGTGTTGCCAAGGCATTACTTTCGTGCTCAAGAAGGTATTTCTTAACTTGTGCACCCATCTTTGGTACCTGCAAAGCATGGCCCTTCTCAAACATATTTAATTTACCTCGCTGCGATGCCTTGGGAAAAATATTTAAAATTCAGTGACACCTGTGAGAACACCCGTGAATTGTCTTTCCCTAATGAACGAGAGGGACCTACTGAATGTATATGCAAGTAAATGGAGTGTCGTATTTCCATGACCCTTCGAGGAAGTAAGGTGCATTGTAGCTTATAATCGTTTATTTAAACGTGAAAACGTTTCCCAAGCAACAAATGTAAAGATCGGCCAGGTAGATAATATAAGAGCTAGAGTTTACCTTCAGAGAGTAATTTCTGACCAGAAATAACTTTAATAATTAACTTATTTACGGTGTGATACAGATGATGAAGTCATTAGGTGCGTTGAAATGAATTAGTATATAAATCGGAATTTTTCAATCGGATATAAATTATATGAATTATTTTTAACAACCAATTTCGATACATGTAATCGATGTTCTAGTATTTGTGCATGAAAATACTTGCGACTGCTCAGCTACTCGAGATCCTGTTCTACCATAAATGGATGAACATTTTGCACACTTAGAGATAACTTCAAAACATGATTTATACCGCCCTAACTTCTCCTTTCAGGTAGCGCGGCGTGACTGCCCACTGATAAGTGATCTGCCCCTGTTTACAAAATGCAGGAACTCCACCAGCAGCAATGCGGTCGGAGCCCAGGCGCACTTGGGAAATGGGTCCATCACGAGGAACGGTTGATTCGAGGCCGAGTTCCGTTTTTACATTTGAGCGTTATCAGCCTTACTGGCTCTCGCCTTGACTCCTCTATCTTGATTCCCTTTCGCACAAGTATTAGAACATGGTAATGCTCCTCATTTCCCCTTCGTTCTACAATACGCATTATTCGGATTATTTCGGAACGAAATTGTTTCAATCTCTGAGGTTATTTTTGCCGACGCGAACGCCACCATTAGTGAATATGCGATGGTTATCGATAAAAAATGAAAAGGTCAAGCGAAAAGAACAGAAAATCCTCGGCTGTTTTGATCTGATAAAAGGACGTTCAATATGAAGCAGGGGCCGTTTTTACGCGCTCGAACACTTGAAATTACTTCGTCTCAAAATTTCAGATTATGAGGAACCTGAGGACAAAAAGAACAATTGTTTGATTCGTCTTCAAGTGGACATTTCATCCACTTCTCAATTCTCCATAAATGACTGCACATAACGAAGCATTGTTCTTTTACGAAGCGTTTTCTTTTATTTAAAGTCTCACATACATAATTGTAACGGATAGTTAATAGAAATCTTTGCTGTACATGCAGTGTACTAATTAGATGTTGAGAGGAAAGTATCGCTTTTCACTAAACTGAGTATATACATATATGGAATATTTCGAAGTCGCATACTGTAGTACTCAGCAACAAGAAGTACTCGTCAGAGGCCCTCATCAGTCAAAGGGTCGTCCTCCAATTTTTCGTTACCTATTTTCAAATGCCAGGTGAAGTTTGATTACCAAAAAATGCGTTTTCTTTGCAGTTGCTTGTGTTTTCAATGACTCGCTTTAATTTTTTAATCCTTTTGAAAACCAGCCGCTATAATGGTAGTTTCCGGTACCTTAGCAAGTTGATGCGACTAAACTCCAAGGGAATCTTCTTCTTTCCGATTTCTTTGTATCACCTAATAGAATCGACTCAGCGGCTTAACTAAAAAAGAGTTTGTGATCGATGGAAAACGTACGCGCTGATCAGAAATGCCTCCCGTTTACCGCAAAGAGGGAATCATAGCAAGTACTCTTAAGCCGTCAATAAATGCGTCTCTGTGGAGTGAGTGAATTGACGAAGTATCCTTTCTAACTGACTTAAGCCGTGAGTGACGTCACACTGGCTATTTTCTTATTGCCGTGAAGTTTCCTGCACATTCCTCTTTCGCAAACCCTCATCGTTACAATTCTTAGGAACGTTTGAAATTTTTCCCTATAGTTATTCCTCATTAAAGGAAAGTATCATGGAAACGCAGGGCGAGCGAATTCTAGATGTCTCTATTGCCACCATGACCTTCCGCCAGTCGACAAGGCGGTGTGAGCATGCAGGGTATGCGTGATGAAGGCACCCTGTCAGGGTCAATAGTGTCATGTGACTCTTTTAGGATGTAGCACTCATGCGGGCAGTCTTCCCTACCTTGCACTGGGCTTACTTTACTCCTCCGCAGTTCCTCTACGGAATCGCAATTTTTCTGAGATGGAAACCTCATATCAGTTGGAGGTCCAAACACAGCATCTAGCGACCACTTACTCGCGCTGAAATTTGCAAAAACAACCAAAACAATCAGCATAATTGGCCACCAATCTTACTAAAAGATTTGGTTGACTTTACGCAGATCTCAGCTCAATTTTCCTATCGGATAACTTCCGGGCTTACATATTCTTCTCTTCTTCGTTACTTATCTTCGACCCCGGTCATTATTTGCCCAATACACCTCATCCGGTGACCCACCCACTGCAGCTTCAAGTGCTCCCATCGATAATTGTCTTCGTCGTCCCATCGTGTCCCAATTGGAGTCAATAAGTTTTATTTATGCTTCTCGGCTGTCATTGATTTATTTCCCCCTGCTATTTCTGTTCTTCAGAGAATCTCTTCGTTAGTTACTCCATCCGTCCATTTCTTCACGATTATCCCGAGACGCATCACTACAGTACTTTCTCCCAATCTTCTGCTGTGTTGACCATTCATGTATCACGATCATGAGTGGAAAAACGCGTCCCGGATATATCCTACAGAAGTGCTTCATCACCTCCAGGCGAACGTTGCCGTCTACTCGTAAGCGCTCTAATTACAGGCGAGTGAAATTTGAACATCGTGCATTCCATGTAACCCCACCATCTCTTGGTCTCATTTTAAAAATATATTTTTTGCTATCCTGGCTGAACTTGATCACAATTCAAAGTTTAATAATGCAAAAGGGGAATTTTCCAGACAAGTCTCACCCCCTCAGTCGACTACGTTAATCTTTTTTTGGAGTTTAAAGGCCTCTTATCTTCTTTCCGCGTATTCACTTCTCCAGGGATATGGGGTGGAGGGTGGGAAGGGGCAGTCGGTGGTTCGCGGAAAGAGCGGATCAGTTGAAGATGCTACACTCCTTCCGTGGGAGTGGGTGGGGGGAAGGGGGGGAAGAATGAGGAGGAGAGGGGCGGTGGGAGGGGGGAGCAGGGTAAGACGCACAGACTCGTATTTCCCGCGCTGGGATTCGAATGGCTTTCCGGGAACGACGGGAGATACGGGAGACGAGGGAGATTAAAAGAATGCGGAGCCGACGTGGAGAGTGGGTGTGAACGGCGGTCGGGGAGTTTATGAGATGCCAGATAAGTGGCGCGCGAAGGGAACGGAGTGCAGTCGGTGCCCTGGGCAAGCGGAGGAGGAGAACAAAACACTATGGCTCTCATTGACAATTACAGCACCACTGCTTTAAAAATATATAAGTAATTGTTGAAAACACTCCTCAGTTTCCTCCACATTGTAGCGATTGGATTTCAACATAGACGCCACCGCCTACATTTAACAGCAACGCATTTGCCAGTTACCAAATTTTACTCTGTCATATTTTATCTAAAATTTTATCGAAATGGAAACAAAAATGCGTCCAATCTCATGCTTTTCTAACGCCGATTCAATTTTTTTTAACGTTTAGTCTTTGATGACCCCCGCGTGAAACAGCGGTAGATCGTGTATTTGGCATGGACTCAAAATGCGGATGGTGGGAATAGTTTTCACGCTATTGCATTATTTCAAGAATAAATATTTTGGGAATATGTAGTACAGAATTGAAGGGAGCATGCCTTGTTCGCAAAATACCAATGAAACGGCATCATTTAAGTCGACGGCGGCACCAATAAATTATATTATGATTAAAAGGTGGGCATAAGGAAGATTAGGATCCTTGTTATTTTATTTAATACTAGTGTGAACTGTAATAAGTAGGCAAGTGGCCGCATTTTGATATTGCCGAAGTGAACCCGGAAAAATGTTCAAAGGGACGACCGAAAGGGTTAGGCACACGCATACGAAGTAGTGTCAAAGGGATTCCACCAGGTTTTTCTTCGTGTGCGCGCGACAAATATTAAGCGCGCTAGACAGTGCATCTTCCCCGCACTCCCTCCCCTTTCCCGTGGGCCGTCGCCCGAGACCCGCTCGCGTCTCTCGGATGCTTCCATCCAACTTCCCGAGTTTAACATTTCCCGAAAGGCAGTGCTTTTCTGAAGAGTTATATCCTTAGATTATCTAACCTATCCTGGAGGGTCGTAGCTAGAAGAGGAATACTATCAGTTTGAGTTGGACACGTGTTTGTGCATTTTGTCTCTTCTAGAGAGTAGATTTTATGGGAGCCGATATACTCTGGAAATACATTTGTTGGGTCCACGAAGTACGGTGGGAAGTACGTTAGCCACCACACCAATCCGATCCCCATTTCGTCTTTTCTTTGAACGTAATAAAGACTACTATAAATTGAGCAAATACGCACTATTATTTCCCGCCAAATTTATTCCAATGGAGTCTTCAGTATGTGATTACTTGCGAGGCACATCAGGAGCAACATATTCTGCAAACAACATTAAGTACATGAAACAGTGTACTGGTTACGATGGGTCATTGAACAGACGCTGAATATCAAGGAATTCGGTTTCTTAACGTATTAAAAAAATACTCCACTAAACGAATGACTAACCCTTACTCTAAAAACTGGCAATATTTAACGTTATTACACATATTTGGTCTTATGAACAGGTAACCATGTACTAGGAATGATTATTATTTCATATTTGTGATACACACGTCATACACTTGAATTGATGGAATTTGAATAAATATTTAAGTTAATAACCCTCTGCTAATAATGGACGTTTGTACGTTCTGAGAACACCAAAAGGCGTAGGGAGCTTTACACGTTGAACATGAACATGTTGCGTAGTAGAGAAGGGTTTAGGTTCTCAGCGGAGGTTTTCAGTTCATGTACAGCGTAATCCAGTGTATATTGGTGCAATGGGAAATGCTTTCATTATTGATGGCCTTACAACTGTCGCTGAGAGAAGATTTTTTGGAAATTTCATAACATGTTAAAATACACTTAACAATTCCTTACTGAATAAAAGTGTTTTCCTTCCCAAAATAATGGTTTTCCGATGAATATACCCTCGGACATCGTTTAAATAGACTTTGAGAATAAAATAAAGACGAAAAAGAATCTCTCCAGGTTTTTATTCGACCTTTCGGAGTAGGAATAGCGGACTGTCCAAGAGGTGTGATATTCCAGGTAGACGCGTCCGCGCTGGGCTCCGTGGCCTTGCCGGCCATGGGTCTAGCGAGTGGACCAAGGCCCGCTCCTCTCGCCCGCCTGCCCTCCGACCTAAGGACGGCGGCTTATGAGGAGGGATTATGCACTCGTTTGCATCGGGAGGGAGGGTGGGCGGCGGGGGAGAGGGTACTGACCGAATAGTTTCGTCGAGCTGCTTGAGAGGCGCTGCCTTCTCCTCTCCATCCTCGTGATGCAGGACCGCCTCGTAGATCTGAAACTGCCGCAGCAGGTCCAGATCCGTCCCCTGCTTGGACATGTACCTGGAAGGACGAAAGACGAGGGGTGGGCGTTAGTGCTTGCTGCTAGTTGTGACGATCTTGGACGACAAAGACTCCCGAATCTCCGTGACAACGGCCCACGTCAGTCGACGTCATGGACCCACAGGATTTGAACTCTCCTTACGACGCAGTAGACCCGGGAGGCAGACTATTGGAGAGTCCCTCCAATAGACACAGAAAGTCGTGATCGTTCATGCAAGATGGCGATATGGCACGGTAGTACATTTATAATGCATTTATGAGTAGTTAGTAACGTAATCATCAATTATGTTTGCAATTTTCACTATAAAAAAAAGAAAATTTTCGGATTTAGTTCCGATTTCGTGAATGTAGCACCATGTGTTTCCCAATCAAACGTAATTTCTTATTCACCATCGTATCTACCGCAGCCATTAATTTTGACATAACGGAAAACAATGCTGATTTGATCTTAACGATATGCAAGTTATAAAATGGACCATGAAGTCTTAAAAAGCACTTTCAGGAAAAAATATTACTTGATACTCCGAATGGGATCGGAGTATTACACTAAGAAATTAAGTACAGGGGGAATATCACGAAACGGAGCGATGCAATATGGAATGAAGTGAATATGAAATCCAATTCTTATGTTCACTCGAGGAGGTAGGTATAGGGAGTGGACCAAATGAAACATTGGGGTGTCACGCCATAGCATTGGTAAAAACACTTTCAGAATACTTGCGGAGCTACATTAAAGAAACGTAGCCTCATGAAACGAACGTTCAGATTAAATGAAGTACACATTGAATTGCCATCCGGGCAGAAGGCATATTACGCCGTTTAGCCGAGGTATTCAAGCTAATCTAGGTATAATCTAAATCATCTGTCTTCAAAGCGTCTCCATTGTCATTGGCTAACTATAAGCACTTCGAAAGTGAAATGGGAGAAAATAAAATTCGCATATTTATACATTTTAACGTCGTCACACTGAAGTAATCAACCCGAAACTCTTGGCAATTGGAGGCACAACTCTCACCGCATATATCTTGCATTTTCTAAGATCTGACTCACTGACAATCAGACAGTTCGTGTTTACCTGAGTTGTCCGTGGGCATCATCCAGATTTAAATCCGAAGCCCTCCGTCCAACCGTCGAAAGCTCCACCCTCTTGACCTGCCGCGCCAGTATATTTCAGCGTTATAAGGTAAAATATTGTCACATTTTAATGTCAAAAATTCATTTAAAAATGAATAATGATTTTTTTTAAGATGCCTTCGACATTGAGTCATAGATTCGAAAACAAATATTGCACGACGTCTAAGGTGCACTCCAAATGAGATTAGAATAGTCGACCAAATAGCGCTTGACGAAACCGATCTGAACTGTTACTCGCAAGACGCATTCCAACTGATGACGAATCGCATGTGGTCATTGATGTATGGCCAATATTATAAATTTGCGTATGATTTCATCAAAAGGAAAAGTTAGCAGTTGCAGTTCTATTATTGGGTTTGACACTCTAGGCGAGTTATCTAAGTTGCGAGGAAGCAACTTAGAGAACACTCGGATATTTGAGGGGATCGAGGGATGCAGAAGGATTAAATATTTACATCAACGCCTAAGGCTAAAAAAAAAAGATTCGCAGCTTCCAAATACGGTAGTAACGAGTTCGTGAACATGGAAGTTCGTATTAATTCTTCATGCCTAGTATTTATTTCCGAACCACTTTTTTTTTAATAGAACTTAGGATTCCAAATACGGGAAAAAGATTGAGGAGGAATGTGGAAGAAAAACATTACGTTTGTTCGGTCCCTTCGCTTACTTTAAAAACAGAAATTTGTTGTAAAAGAGTTAGGTTTTTGAAATGTGTCATGGAGTATTGTCATATTATACAATTGTATTCTGGAGTAGTAACATGTCGAAATTATTGGCTTAAATGGGTTGGTTGTAATATCTCCTAGTCACACCACGCTGTTTTTTATTAAAATTTAATTTCATATATTAATCTTAAATGTGGTATGCCGAGTTTTTTACTGTTACAAGCTCTTATTTATGTCGGTAGTAAATAATTTTTTGGATATTTGGAAACCAGTATGAAGAAAGCAAACCGCCAGTTCCTCCCAGTTTGCCTCATCCGTCGGAATTCCGAGGAACGTTCGTATCCAGTGTGTGGGAACTAAATCAACACTTCCGTCCATTTATCACAGTTAAATTGTCAATAGGAAGTATTCTTTTACTATCTCTGTTAATAATCATTTCAACAATTCTACTCCATAATAATTGGAGTGGTCCCGTGAAATGATAATAAAATTGTTAGCTAAATATTATTAATCCTTATTAATCTTCAATTTGACGTATATTGTTTCTTGAACTTAGGCACATCATAAAACTTGCCACTCTAATAACTTCGGATAAGCAAGCTGCCACTTGCATTACTCATATAGAAAGATTGCGGACAATTATTTTCGACCTTTATGACTCAACGATAGGTACCTCTTGCCAATAGACGCAGAAGGTTTACTGATAGCAAATCGATATAAATTGGATTAAATGTTTATTTATGATGAAAGTGATTATGAAATCACGCACAAATCTTTCAATTCCCGCCCACCTATGCAAACAATAAGAACTGCTGCCACTTTCGTGAAAATTAGCTTTCAGCTACCAGGAAGCGTCCCAACGATATGCGTTGGGACGCTTCGTAAAACGGATGTTCTGTACTGTGTGCGACTGGGAACACAAAGATCATATGCAAAACTTAAACTACTAAATTAATACAACTTGTAAATGAATCAACTTTGTAATTTTCCAAGTTTTTATGAATGCTAGGACGGTGTCGGCATACGCGTCATATCTAAAAGTGTTAGCATTACTTAATACACCTGCCACCTAATTAAAATACAAATCGTCTGAGATTAATGCTGACCGAGAGGGAATACATTTTGCCCCGCTCTTAGTTGGTAAGCAAGACCACAAGGAGAAGCTAGTGGAATTTGGTAGCCGAACAGAGTGATTTCCGTAGTTATTTTTCCATCTTACTATTCATGGCCACAACAGTATAGGTTAGATCATGGCGTACGGACATTTGAATTAACCGAAAATAAAACATTAAATAATTACTCTAATCTCCAATAAAACTAAATGCTAGAGCCTTACGCTCCCTGCCACACGCCTTCGCAGATTTCTGTTGTAAGTTGCAGGAAGTTGTAGATGCGAACGGAGTATGAAAAACTTAATCCAGAAGTGTTAGTTTTTTCTCTTTAGCTGGCGTCGGGTGGGAAAAAGCTTCTCGAAAGCGCCACTTTCCGAAGGGTTTCGACATCCTCTTCAAATATCGTGCCAGCCAGCTGCTCCTTATGAGTCACCGAATCGCAAAGTGTTACCGAAATATGCCAATAGCAAAAGGAAAATAATCCAGAAAGGAGCTACATTGGCGGTAATTAATAGCTCTTACCTACTCTGGGTCACGTTTTGTTTCGTACTTTTCACCAAACTAAATTTTACGCATGGTCTCAGGCATGTTTTCAATTTCTCTCGGATACAACCACAGGTTGCAAACTAATCTGTTTTCCACATCTGTAAAAAATATAACAGGAATGACAATATTAAGAAAACCACAAACGTAAACCTGATTGTGAATATTTTGTTTCAGCACTTCGAGAAGTAACGTAATTTTCGAGGTGTTTAATTGTCGAATTGATTTTTTAACAATTACCTATTATTCATAACGCACTTAGTGAATATCAAATTTAAACATTTCAAGCGGTAAATGCGTACTTACCAGATGAAATTATTCCAATTCTATATAACGAATTATTTAAGATGGCACGGATTAGAGAATGGTACCTTTAGAGCGTGTAATAAAAAATACAGTTAATGTAGAAATAGCGGGAAACAGACGTTCAGTTACGTAGTTAACAACGCGAGAGCACTCGGAAGTTCTCGGACTAATTGAAACGTCGACATATTAAAATATATGCCTGCGCAGAGCAGTTGGTCCCCGCGGATCTCATCCTGGGTCCGATTTGTACATATCGACTTGGAACTTATAAAAATAAAGGGTTCAACTGATCTTTAATTGAAAGACAACCGAAAAAGATCTTTCCACCGCTCCATATTAACTCCTTTAACGTATTCCACTACAGCGCAAGAAAAGAACATCTGCATTTTCTTGGATAATGTTCACGCAGTAACGCACGAGCTGCACCAAAAATTGCGATATCCTACGACTAAGATATCATTACTCTCCATCGTGGGTCCAAAATCGCGGTCCCTTGATCGAGCAGGACGACGGGCACCAACAGCCGCCGAGTTGCCAAGGCGACGGGGGACTCACGGAAAAAAAACCTCCTGCGATATAATCGAAATAGATCTCCGTGAATCACACACTCACTGAATCGCACAAACCCTTGGTTTCACGGGCACCGGCTGGAGAGTGGAGGGAGCGATGGGGAAAAAAGCGAGAGTGAATGAACGGGGGGAGATCACACGGATTGCACCCGGCGGGTAGGGGGCAGATGCGGGGAAGAAGACGGGGCCCTGGGTCGAGGGGTTGCTCTTACGTACCGAAGAGGGAGAAGGGCGATCCTGCCGCGGGCCTCTCAAGCGACACTCTGACGAGAGGCATTTCGGGAAGCAACCCTCTCACTCCATCCCTCACCCCACCTCTCCCTCCCACACACGCACACACGCGCGCGCGCACACGCACTCCTCGAGGGCCTTGGTGAGGTGGACTCATCCCTCCCACTCCCGACCTCCCTTTTTCACCCCCTTTGCGTCACCCCCTCTTTATCAAACGCCCTCCCTCTCTCCAACCCTTCCCTCGTGGACCACTCCACGCAATCTCCGATACACGAGAGTCCCGCACCCTCGCGTCCGAGTTCGGCATCGGCGACCCCTCATCGGTTTAGTGTCCCTCCCCCCTCTCTCCTGGCTATCATTTTCCCGCGGATATTTTCGCTCAAATTTGGTCCAGCCGATGCGAATTCAAATGGTTCGGACCATCGTGTTCATTGCGCTTTGCGGGTGATTTACAATGAAAACGTTTCGATGACTTGCTCCCCTCGCTAGTTCATGGAGATATTCGATTTTTGGAGCTTCGCGTGGGGTCATCCTTGGGAAGGATAGTCGAACACGGGCTCGTTTTTGGCTCAGACTCCACGACGAATGACGCTTTTTTGCGTACCTTAATTTGAGTCGGTCTTGGTCAAAAACTTCGAAACTTCGTCAGTCCTGGATCGGCAATTTTAAATTCTTTTCGAATAACATCCCGGATTATAATTTTTCCGGAGAAATGGTTCACAAATGCATTTCAAAACCCAGTTCATACATATTGTGGCCAAATAATAAGCTTAAACTTAGAATAACCTATCTAATATCGGTGAATTGAGCTTAAAACTATATCCTCTTATCACGAAAAGTAGTTTTAGGGACGGGTAACATTTTTGAAAAAGTTTTCTCTGATCATGATTTGTCGGAGGTTGCTTCAAGACATGATCAGTTTTATTGTTATAGGAAACTAAAGGGGGCGAAGGTAGGGGAATTGGTCCACCGCCTTTTTCCGAACGCTCAACCTTCACCCGCCTTGGAGCTTTAGAGCGTAATAAGTCAACTGTCAAACACAACTTCAGTTTAACAATACCGTTGGCTTTTATTATGAAAGCTATTCTATTGGTCTGAGGTAATTTTTGGATAGACATGGAAAATCATTACATAATGTCGTTTCCCTCTCCTCAACACGCTAGAAATACAGTTTGGTAAACATAGAGCCCCTCATCAATTTTTCATAATTTATACCTCCCATTGATATCTTTAATCCTCTCAAGACTCAAGAGGTTAACTCTTACTTAGCATTCTCCTTTTTATCAACTTCGACTTCAATTATTTCGAAATACATCTCAATTATTCACTTTTCCTCCCTCCAGTAGTGAATGGAGGAAATAAAGTATGAAGTAGTTATCTTGTAGCAGCACATAAAAAGGTTAAAGAAAAAGAATGTTTTCGTTTTGGCACATGGTGCATCAGAGGTCGGGTTGCCTTTGGACATTCAACTGTGTTTTCACGAGAACACAGTGTTCGGTGAATGCCCAGCTGTTGAAGTAGTCTTGGGTGAAGACTCGAAATTGGCAACTCGGTCGGATTCGTTGGAACAAAATGCTAATACATTTGGCTAGTCAGTTCAGCGGTCGACAATCCTAGCGATTCGAGGAGAAATTTCGTACAAACAGAAAATAAAATATCACACTAATGAATTTAATGCGATTTAACAACTTTCATAATTTTGTTAGCATTGAACAATTGTAATCACCGTAACATGGTAATAAAATTGAGCTTTTTATGACCATAATTTATATAGAAGTTTGTACCGTTTCAAAGAACTTCGCGTTTATAGTTGGCGGGATTCCAAATTGTGTTTGGTTGTCGTGAAGCCTGATTGGCTGGGTGCATATGTCTTAGTTCATTGAGCATCGCATACAAGGAAGAATATCAAGATCGATGATGGGTTTTCCAAATAGATGTGTCCCTTTATAACCTTTTGACGGTTAATATGAACTTTGGTGATATCTCATGAAACCTAAGTCCCTACATCTAGGAAATAATACCCGTAAAATTTTAGTGAAGTTCCTAGAATAAATGTGTAGCGCAGTAAACATTAATTAACCAATTAAATTAACGGAACCTTTCACGTCACTGTGCACAAAATTATATTATTAATAATATTTGATAAAGATGGGTAATCAATAATGAAAGAAAAAACACGCATTTACGTGAGTAATTAGGGGAGTACTGATCTTGAATGTGAGAGTTTTCATTATTAAGCTTAAGTTTTTATAAATTAAGAGCCGTTACTTTATTTTCATCTGTCCTTTTTCGATTCTGTAACGCGCTGCGAAATCATTCAGTTCCGCACATTGGCATACCTTCAACGTCTGTACTATATGTCTTTGACAATAACGGTGAAATTTTTCTCATGTTTGTACGCTTGCTAACAGACATTATTCGTTAAAAAATTACCCGTTCCTCTCTATCGTTTTTTCTTTGATCGGAATAAGAATGGAACTCGCGACCATATGAATATAGCTCATCATCGTAGCTCGGATTGCACTTTAAGGTCATTCAAAGCACTATCTTCTACCAACGTGCTCATTTCTTGCAATGTCATCTAACACGTCCGCTTCGTCTCTTTGTCTTTGCGGATTACCGCTGGTTTCAATTTCGAAAGAAATATCGAAAGAGAAATCAATGAATAGATTCATTGCTATTAACTCTCTTGACTTGTGCCATAATGATTAATGAGCTACTTTTGTTTTTGCCTTACTGTACGTGCGTTATGCTATTAATGGGTAACGCTTGCTTGGCGATTTCAGCTTCACTACCGTCCAGTCATTCGAAGAGGATTCGCGAGTTGCTCACGGCTTGAATTAACAATCGCATCGGGAGCTTCAGTCACCTTGTCGGAAAATAATTGGCGATTACTTCGCCCATCGCCGGTAATTAAAAAGCCTTTCCAGACGACCTCCCTTCCGTCTTTCCATTCCAGCACCGTCCCTTCGGGCCCTTTCCCTCGATCGCCCTTCCCCGGCCTCATTCGGCCGCGTGTCTACGGGTTGCGGCAGTAACTCCCTCGCTCCCCTTCCCGGCACTAATTCACAGAGAAGTGCAAATGGCTGGTGGGGCGGCCTGACCTCTCGGAGAGCGCTCATAAGTGGCCACTGACCCGGAGGCCGCGGGGTCGAATCTCAGACATCTGCGCACTGCGGCGAATTGACGGTTTACGTTGTGAGGGGTAATTACGACGCGAAAATACCTCCAACCGCGGGGTCGGGGGGAAGAAATATTTAAAAAACCGCTAAAGTATTGTGTCGGTAGTTCTCGGATTCCCAATCTATTTTATATGCAACTTCTAATGCCAAAAATATTCCCTAAAATGTTTTTCTGATGGGTTCACTCAAAGGAAAAGACGATTTTCGCATTCAAGAAAACACTGATTCGAGAAGTGAACTAAAAAATAGAGAAAAGTCTCCCGGTTAATGAAAATAGCTACAGGAAGCGGTATGCAATCAGTTTCGAAACTGTGATAGGATTCCATAAAGGCTCTAAAGCTCAACTCCAGATTAAACTAATCACAAAGATTTCGATCGTGTGATTTCACTTACAGCCTCGGGAAAAAAATTCAAACCTCATTCCAAATCGGCAAGTCGGACAGTAATGACGATTGATGGGTACATCAACTTATTCATCGTTGAATACTATTCATTATGTAGCCATTCTTTAGCATAATAATGAGCATCAGAATATGAAATTGTTATACTGCACTGGATTTAAGCAAATAATGTACCTGTAATTCAGGTGTACATGGTTGTGCTGAAACCGGATCGTTCAAGTCTTTCTTGGAAATGGATGCTGCGTTATTTCGCACGACATTCGTCATTTTCACTAACGTCGGCTAAATCTTACTAATTAGAAAATTAAAGAGATATAGTTCCGAATATCCGTAAGAGAGACGGCATTCTTCTGTTTGATATCAGTGGTGCGTTTCAGTCGAAGTGGTGGTAATTGTTTTTTCTGCACATACCCGACGGGGAGGCCTCGATGAACTCTACTCAAAAGAAAGGTGCACGCGACAAAACAAGCGTCTGAACTCTCGAGGCGAGCGGAAGTCGAAACCGGAGCCGTCGGGCTAACTAATAGTGGGCGTGCACTGCCTGGGCATTGGGCGAAACGGGTCGCCTGGAATTCGGAGGAGGCGTGAGAGGTGGGCTCCCACCGGGGTCACTTAACCTGCGCACCCCTTTCACGATCGTACAAAGGACAACTCGGAAATTCCCCAAAGTATTGAGTGTCCAAAGGAATAATTGCCGCCGTTGTTACTGCAGCGAATTACCTGCAGACGACCACATTACTTCCATTAAAAAAGAGGGCTAGCTGATGAGGGGCTACCCTCTCGCGATTCAGATAGTAAATAACAACTGAGTATATAGGGATGGGATAATGATGAAACATTAGCAAATTCGTATTAATCAACTTTCGTGTATAGGAAATAGGAAACACAGAATCACGTACAACATACCTCTTAAGCAGAGAACATTTCGGATCGTAATAAAGTAGAAATATTACCTCCAAAATTCCATGGAAGAAAGAAACTGGAAGAAAATTCGAATGAAAATTTGTACGACTGATTTATTATGATTGTAAGGAAATATAATGAAGTGAGGTGTAGTTTCATATTGAATAGAATTATCTTTGAAATGTTGGGAAAGTTTTGGGGCCAATAGGAGAAGGCTTTAAGCGAGGATTTCGACAAAGGATACAGAAGAATTGATTGACTTTGGAAAAACTGTCACGGCGGGGTAATTGAAAAAACCTATACCAATCACACAACGTTAGCTAGATGGAAATTCTTCCAGAGGATGCACTTAATTTTACTAATGAGAAGTAGCTATCGAAACCCTGAAAACTTTATTCATAACCCGGATAGAACAATAGAAAAGGCATCCAGCACAAATGTATTTATGTATTCTTTCTTCCCTCGCAAAACTTTCAATCATTAAAAAACCATGGCTAAGCACCCCATTTTATTAGAATCAAAAAACCTTGTTTTCAACTGCCTTTCTTCTCTCTCGAGGACGTCACGTTAACGCATTACATTAGAAGTTTTTGTCCACTGTGACACACTCGCTCATGGCGGCTGATTCGAAGAATCGATTGTCGGCTACGGTCGATGAATTGAATTCTCGTGTAGTAGTGGCTGTGGTTTACATTCAGGTCGAATATCGTGTACTCCTACACGATATTCGGCCTTCCAAGTGAACGCCTATGCGAGTTAAGTCTTTTCGCCGGGCAGTACTTGGTTAATACTCTTGGACGGTTGTCGGGATATCATCGCCTCCCTAGCCATTTGAATACCACAGTTTGCCGCAAGATTTCATTCAGAATCACCTAGTTATCTTTATTTTAATTTGCGTAAGGGGGACATAATGAATTACCTTCTCCGGCAAAAACTTATTTTCCATAATTCACTTTTAAAAGTGTTCCCCTAGGGGAATAAAATTCCCTTTCATTTGCGTTTTTAATTTCACCTCGTGCGAATTCGAGGTGGAAGATGGCGGGCCTCCTTGCCCGAGGCGTGAAAACTTTCTCGAGGGAGAAGGTTCTCCTTTCGCTACCCCCGGCCGTTCTCCACCCCACCCCCCGCGCACGGTGTCGAGGCACACTCCCCTCCTTCCTCCAAGGGCGTCTGCGGGGGTTTTGGGACCCTGCCCATTCCCCATCCCCCGACCTCCCCACTCGCCCTGCGACACCCACACTCGCCCCGCCGCCCCTTCTCAAACTGGGCCAAACTAGCGCATCCCTCCCCTCCTCGGAATACCCCAACTCTTTCATTTGTTTTTTATATCTCCCCGGTCCTTTTTTGCCGCCAAGAGGTGTCTCAGCAACACAAGGAGCGTGTAAACAACGCCCAAACACTTATTACATCGAAACCGCGAGGATAAATCCCTCCGAGTTCTGAAACGAACTTACCCTCATGAAAAGAAGGATATTTTTCGGCGATTTTTAGCCTGTCGCGGAGAAACGAGGAGGGGGAGAAAATGGCTCCCCGTGGAAGGTGAGACGGCAATAATAATTTATTCCTGGACCGCCAGAATCTGGTTCCCCATCCCTGCGGTACCTAAGGCGCGCCGTCACCTTCATCGCCAAACCACCTTTCGATATCAGGCACTCGAAATATCTCATTTTCAACTCTTTCTCTGTTGTCTCCCAAAAGTGAAGCAGGTGTACAAGTTGTACTCGTATACCGTTTCCCGGGACTACAGCCACGGGATTACATTCGGAGCGGCACTCCCAGGGCAGACCGCAGAGATCCGATCTGCCCATGCCTCCAAGGCAGACTTTAGCAAGTTCACCGAGTTCAAAAATAAAGCCCGATAAAATTAATTCCAGGTAGCTTTAATAAGAATTAACTTTTAAATTAATTCTCGAGAGAATTAAAAATACTTAAACGGCTGCGAAATCTAATGTCAAATATAGTACCCATTTCTCAGAGAAATACTCCGCCATTTTCGGAGCTGACGAACAATCGCATTTCTTATTGCTGAGGTCTTTTTTTTCTCCCTCTCGTGTCGCATCAATTCCATTCTAAAATTATTTTTATAAGAATCCCCTTTTCTTCTGAAGAACTTATTTAACATGTCAATTTTTTCTAATAAAATAAACGCGTTACGTAGAAAAGGGAAGAAAAAATAAAATAGCCAGTGATTAGTTACTCATCAAATTAACTTTAGACTATATCATTTAACTCCTTTCTATCCGAGTCATGCTCCAAAGGTAACCTTGCTATTCCATGAAATGTGGAGTTCCTGGCGGGGATGTAACCCTCGACATTCGGAGAATATTACTTTTATGCTTCCGTGAGCTATTAACTCTACAGACGTTAGTTTATCCAAGGCCCGTACGAAAACGTTCGCTTGACTTTTCCAATACATACATGTACAACCGTACTCCAAGAATATTAATTTTCCTCTCAATCCCACCAACTCGGTTATTCATATGGGAATGTAGTATAAGCGGTTCGCTGTGTTTTCAGCACCCCTAAAAATGTGAAGGAACCGAAAATAGTATCCCTGTGGCACTCCCGAGGTCTGCCAAAGTGAATTCCTTAGCGCGCCACCGCTCTTAAAGCGGGAAGCTGCTGAGATTATGCCCCGATTTATCCATGACTGATGTGACATTAACAGTTGTACCTTATATGTTATAATAATTTGCGACGAATCTAAGTAATGTAGCTTATATTTTTATAAGTACAGGTATTGTCAAGGAGTGACTCGAAAATTTGAGGCTAAGTAATATACGAGTCGTACATCACTACTGGCCAAGACCTATACAATCGTGCATCACACAGCTGAGTTATCATTTGAGCATTTCTTATCTATTATTATACATTTACTAAAAAAAACATTGTGCTGACTGGTTGTGACGCGTGTGGGGAGTGGAGTGTTTTTTGAAGGACATTCAAATAAAAGCCACATTTTTTTTAGAAAATTCCACAAGATCTTTCGCAGGTTACACCTTCCCAATCGCTTCGAATATTTTTAACGAAATTCTGAAAGACTATGGTAGATGGACCCATTCATTTTGTTCAACATTTATTCAAGAGAATAATTATTTTCAAATGCATATGTTTTTCCAAAGGTATCTGGATCCCTACTTTGAGTGCTATATGAAGAGCACTTCAAGTGGAGTGTGCAGTCTGAAGGATGGGACATTAAATTGTGAACCCCCTTGAAATTTTTAGTTGAGAGTAGGCTAATGCCATAACGAGGTTTCTCTTCACTCTTCTTTTCCCATTTCCTGAAAATCCCACCCCTACCAAATTACCCACATATCCCCAATGACGCAAACTGCCTCACTTGTCGGTCACCCCCTTTAATAAATATTACCACCGCTGTGCATATGAGTTTTGTGGAACCTTATGGTTTAAAAATAATATTTCATGAAAAATAGCCCGTCGAGTCCACATAAATAACCCAACCACGTATTTTCAGATGGTCCTGAGTACAAATTTTGCGTAAATTACCACGAGAACGTTTTGGAAGCGACAGAGATTTAGTAATTCCACTTGAATTAACGAGTTGAAAACATGGAATTCTTTCGCAATACGACCACACTCGAGGGTTACCTAACGTTCCAAGTGTGTACGTTCTAAACATGGGAGATGTCTCAGCGGGTTTCCCAGGGAAAAAGGATTTCAAACACTTTCAACATAATTTATAAAATCGCACAGAACCAATTATCTCAAAATCCATTGTTATTGTTTGACTATGTGACTTATTTGCTCGTTGTGCAGAGTCTGAATAAGATTAATAGTAAAAAGCTAGTCTTTTTTGGTCAGTAATGTATAAATTGTGGTTTGAATAAAAAAAAAATGGCCAAAGCCAATTTAAGGGAAAGCATTAATTTACATTTTACGTCGTGATAAAAAGACTGTAGTAACTTCCAGTGTCTTAACTCAAATGTGAAGAAAATGAATTAAAAAATATTCATATACTAGAGATAACCAATAGCTACACTTATTCAAGTTTAATATATTTCTCTGAATAATATATGCTTATATGAATATAAAAATGTATCTATTTTAATGTAAACATTTATATAAATATGAAACATTTGACTGTCGGCGTGAAACATGGAAACTGCGTTCCATAGCACAATGTAATGAAATTAACTTTGTATAACATTTCGATGAAAAGCTGTTTTCACCCGACCTAAAAGACCTTTTTTTTCGCGGAACTCAAATCTCTCTCTGAAACTAGCCACCTGCATTATGCACGCTCATTCTTATGACCACCCTTCGGGACACATGGTGACGTGCTATCGCGGAGACACATTTTAAACATCCGCCTTCCAATCGAATGCACGCGAGCGATGTACTTGGGGCCTTTTTTCAACGTTTCGGAAAACGATTCCACTCCGTGGCCGACAACTACCGAGGCGTTCGAGAATAAAAATACCACCGCGGTTAGTCATGTATTATGCACGAAATTGTGCACGTAAGTACATACTAGACGGGGACTAAGTTGGCGCAGGCTGAGAGCGCGTCGTAAAAATAACCACGGCCTGTATCGTTTGGGGCGACATTAGCACTCGGGAGAGATTTTGAGAGTGTGCGCCTCCGGGAGGAGTCATTAGTGGATGCGGAAGAAGGTGCCTCGGGGGGGGGGGTTAGGTGGGGAGGTGGGGATGGTCGCGAAGAGGAGGAGGAGGGAGGGTGCAGATGCCAGCTGGAATGTGGAGGATACGAGAAAGCGGGAAACACGCCAAAGGGCAAATGTGCGCTCGTGTGTTAGCGGGCGTGTGCGTGAGCGAGGGGTGCCCAACGAATCGCGCTGCGAAGTGCACAGCGTCTCATCGATTTGGCGCCCGCTGTCAAGTAAATGAAAGGAAGCGCAGTCAAATACCCTCCCACGACACCAGGTGGTGGTTTTTGGCGTTTTTTGGCTTTTTGGCAGTTGGGTGGATTTTCATACGCGTGTTGGCTTCGCTGACATTCAAAAAATATGTTCCTAAAAGACTGCGGCACAGAGGAAAGGCAAACAAAAGTGCACAAAATCAACAATTTTTATTTTAGCGATCGTATGCGGCATTTCTGTGTGTTTCAATGTTTTGTACCGATGTTTTTCATTAAGAGATGACATCACATACCTCTTTTTATATGGATAATATTTAAATTTATATCCGACTTCGTTATTGACACGATGAACACATGACATCGTAGACACACGATGAACACAAATTAGCATTGTAGTTTCATTTACCAGGAATTTATAATAACCGAAAAACCTTTATTTTATTATTTATTTATTTTTATTTATATAAACCCTACCAGCTACCGCCAGGGTGTGTGGCAGGGGGTGAATATACACCAGAGTAATTCCACCCGAACACGACCCTACCGCGGTCGAACAATTTTATAATGATCCCCTATCGTTCGTGGAAAAAATTACATATTAAATCTATCTGTTATTCACTTAATCTCTTTAATTTTACCAACATGATCTCTCCTACCGTAGTACGATGGGGGTAATAATACATTTTCAACATCACTGCTAAAGAGACGTCCTACCAATTAATGCACGAGCTTCAATCTTTAAATTAACGCAAAAGTTAAAGTATCATCTCCTCGGTCTATAAATGATGATGATAGTATTCATGCGGTATTTACTCTCTTCCGTTTAAAAACTGAGTTAAGATGTTTTCGCATTTTATAGATTGAAATGGAACGACAGTAAAGCCAACAGCACTTAACGACGCAAAGAGTACCGTCCCAACTACCTGAACTAATTTCTACAGCAAATGGCCACGCTTGTGTCTAGGGCTGGAAGTAAACAATTCCGTACGAATTGTTCTTTTTAGTAAAAATTGTTCAGTCATCATCAGTCAGTGGGAGGGGTGCGATCTGTCATTTCGCGTTTACGCCGAGGGAGCGATGGGCCTGCATGCAGAGGCGACGAAGTCGTCGGTGGGTCGTTTATATCTGGTCGTCCCCATTTTTTTTACCGCCCTCGTATTTCACAATACGAATTAACATTGCACGTTCCTGAATATAGCCACTACCATTCCGTTTTACCACTACAAGTCCGTCACGAATAAACTACGTAGTAGATTCTTATATTACGCGTTCCGTCAACCATGACTCTTCACAATTACACGAATACTCTGCTTTAGAAATATCTCAGTCCACCTTTCTCATTTTTCCTCCTTCAGTAATTGTAATAAAATGCATTGTTACGTTTTTGCGCGCTCTGGCTACGGCTTTCGACGAAAAACAATTATTTCAAATAAGGCTACACAAACAGTCAACGTTTTAGAGTCAACAGTCACGTTTTATAATATAGTAGACCCCGAATCAATGAGAAATCTCAACATTTTATCTCTGGATAACCAAAAAACAGGACGACACGGTTAATTTGCCTTTTTAGTAGCAGAATTGCTCCCAAAGTTGGGTTGCAACTCTTAGGTTTAAGCGATGAAATTCAGTAGCAACAGTAGCAACCCGCCTGTGTGATTCTTGTGAGGAGAGGGAAAAATCAAGTCTTCAAGATCCTTAAGCATTGCTTTTGTGGTGAGTTTCATGAAAGTCAACCATCAAATAGAGCAGCTTTTACCTATACGCTAAAAATCGTCGAGGTAGATAATAAATCAAATTCGGGTTCTCCTGAAGCCAACGATCATTGAGTACGCAAATTGTGATTTTGTTTATCATTAAAATGTATTGATGGTGATATTTCATAATTGTAGTTGAGTCCATTGATTCCCATTGTGATTTGCGAATACACATCGCGGAACACGGACGCGGACTGCAGTCTCTTCGCAGTAAAAAAAATGTAATTGCGAGTTGCATATGTTTTAGGATAAGCTCGGTTGCCGCTGCCGTTATTGATATTATGTGCATCAATATAGCTCTTTTCTTATAAGATACATTGACTGCCGCTGCCATTATTGATATTATGTATATCAGTGTATCTTTCAAGCTACATTGACTCTAATGTAGCTTATGTAAAGCTTAAGCTATATTTAAGCCAAAGATTTTTTTCAAAGAGAAGCACAGTACAAGTTTATTGAAATGCCGCAATTCTTGATTAATTTTTAGCTTAGGCGATGCGGATTTTCCGACAATTAATCTTGGACGGCATGTAAGAAATTAGGATAAAAAGTGAGATTAAAATGGAAATCAACCAAACTCATATCAAGTGAAGGAATTAATGGCAAGAAAACAACGCAGACATATGACGTATGATGTATTTTCTTCGCCGCATAACCTCTTCCCTATTGTTCTGTATTAACATTAGCACTCATTAGGGACGCCTCTCATTTCCGGGCCGTGCACTAACCTCTGGACCACAGCCTCCATTCCCTGTTCCTCCAAGGCGTCCACCTGGTCGTAGTAAGTGTCTTGGTCTGGAATGCCGTTTAAAGTCCGGTTGATGAGCGTCGTGGCATAGATGAGCAACTCGGTGTCCGCTGAATCGTACTCCTTCAGGAGCCTCATTATGTTGGACCAGGGTGGTAAACCTGCAAGTAATGATTGGCAGACTTTGACCCCGGCAACCTTAAACGCCGGAGGTCACTAATACAAATCCACATTCATGGAAACTTGGAAACCTAATTGGTCCCAGATTAAACGGCGTATATACTTTTTTTTACCTCAGCTGTTAATTTTAGTGAAAATAATTTACCCTCATAATTTTCCATTTCATCGTTCTTGCATAATCGATTAGGGAAATAGCATGAAAAACGTACGTAAGAAGCTGAAGAAATTCATAGATAAAATGTCTGTGCATTTGTTGAAAATCTGCACCACCCACTTGCCTCGGTCAAATCTCCCATTTATACTGCAAGCAAAACTTAAAATTGAAAATGATCACTAGGTCATGCAGGGTAAATGTCTTATTTTTTACTGTAAATTCGGTGAAAAATATAAATAGACTGAGCTATGAAACTTTTTTAAATATGGCTTACGAGTATACAACTGGATTAATGTCTAATGACCGTGGTTTTCTCCATCCGAGTTTATCAATACATGATATTATTTTGAATCGCCATAGATTTATAGTCTAAAACTTGAAATCTATAAACTATTCCCATTCCCATCCATTAGCCATTAATGAAAAGACGTGTGTTTGCGAAGAACATTATGCTGGGTCTGTCAGTATTGGACAAAATGTCAATATTGAACAGTTTATAGTTCCGTTAGATTATAATTATTAGTCTACCGTTTAAGGTAGGTTTTGGATGGGTATAGACTCATCATTGCTAATTTTTTCAGCTTCGTCTAACAAGACACCTAGCATTCCCCTGTGATATATAAAATTGAAAATACCGAAATTTCACAAGTTTTCGATTTAATAACAAAACATCCACGTCGTTATTGCTTTGAGACATGTTTATCTATGATCAAGGGATAAAAATAAACTACAACATGTGCAATATGCGCAAATGACTTCTCGCCGACTTGATATAACAATTAATACGATGACAAAATAGTTGAGGTCTTATTCAACTTCTCGTAAGACGAAACTTATGATGAAATATTTTTCCAGAAATTTTTAGTATGAACTAAACAGATCGATATCTGTAAGAAAATTGCATTAAGAAGATTTTTGATGATAATTACAACTTTTAAAATAATGTTTCGTAATAAGTCACAACTGAATATTGCTATAATAAACAACTACATAATTGCTTCGGTTATTTCCATTATTCTTGCAAATGGAGTTGATTTAAAATTAATCAAGCCGTTCGAAAAAATGACCGCCATGACCACAGCTAGTGGGTCTATAGAGTTTATTATTTCAAAGATTATCAAGATTTAAAAATAAAGTGTTTATGTTCCTTAGAAAATTAGGAAATGGTAATTTTCCCTGAGCAGAGATTTGAGACCAGTTGTTCTCGATCTTTCTAATCTCTTTTCATCTCTTATGAACTGCCATTCCCCCTCATTATTCAAGTTCATAGATTCAGACGGCATTTGAAATAATAATCAGCTTACAGTATTTATTTTTTGGTAAAAGAGTACTATTTGGTCCCAAAATTTTAGGAAATCGATACATTTACCTTCAGAAAAAAACCTTATTTTGGGATCAGTCAAAATCTGTCGGAAAACCTGAGGTTTTCCTAGGGGGTAATTCAAACCTGGTCGAGGAACTTTTATATGGACGTCTTTAAGGGATGTGAGAAGTATGTGGGGCTGAAATAAGAAATAGCGGAAGGCAAGAGGTAGTATCTGAGACTGCAACGCTGTGTTATAATTTCCATGACTCGTGAAAAACCTACATCTCATCTTCAAACTACTGGTATCTATTGAAAAACAAAAAGTGCTCTTGTCTGTGCGCACGTGCGTGTGAATGCGTGCCCGCGCGATGCCTCGCGTCCCCTCCCGTGATCCGCATACTGACCCTGCGAACTGTCGACGGCGTGCACTGCCCGGATGAGGAGGAGGCAGTTGGACTCGACGTACTCGGCGAAGACGAGCAGCAGCTTGAGTGCCGTCTTGACCACGAGTCGGAATTTGCTGGCGATGAGCGAATAGAGCCACTGCACCGTCTGGTTGTGGGCCATCACGCCGTTCATGCCGTCCACGTAGAGCATCACCTGGCCCAGAGCTGCGGTCCATCGACGGCGAGTGAGTCATCCGCGGGCGGGGGAGTGTAGTGGCGCACGGCCAAAGAGAAGAGAAGAGGAGTGTTCTTATTTTGCAGACAGACAAATGCAGAGAGACAAGCGAATTAAACCTAAGAAAACAAACAGATGGGACGGGATTAAAAAATTAGACAATAAAATGAATGAATTGTTCATCCAACAGTCACATCGGCCGCCTGCAGGGGTCGTAATGAAGTCCTCGGTCGATTGGCTGTGGAGCGTGCCATGGGGCCTGAAGGGACTCCGTTGGCTATGGCGATATTGTGTTTCGATCTCCGCGCTCTGTTCACAGGACCAAGCTCTCATTCACAGTGAAACGTGAAGTCTCAATCGTGATTAAATTCGAAAGCCGTATTTTTCCAATAAAAATGTCAAATAATGATTTAGGTTTTGATGTAAATTTTAGTCTTCTGGACCTGATTTCATTTCATTATTAATTGTTTCGATTAATTAGGGGGTCGATCATGGATTAGCTATTTCTGGCACCAAATCCTCCACAACACGGCAGTTGGTTTTCCGTTCCACAGTGCAGAGGGGCCGTATTCACCTGAGTAGACAACGCGTCGCGAGTCTGCGCTTTTAAACTTACGCTTAGGTGAAATACGACAGCCGAAGTGCATATTATGAACATGTGATAATCCGTAACGATTAAAAATAGGAATTAAACAAATCAATGGAGCACACAATAAAAAATTTCTATAGAAGATGGAGGGCATATGAAGGGAATATAAAAAAATCGCGTTATTAAAAGAATCGTGTTAGCAAATAGAATAGTGCACTTCAGCCAATCGCTGCGGGTTTTCTAGTACCAATGGATGCAATTCATTCATTTTAGAACTCTTGTAATGAAAAAAATGAGTGGAGGTCGTACCTCGGAGGATGTAGTTCTGGTAATTCTGGTCAGCCTCGGATCCCACCTTGATCAAGCACGCCAAACCCTCGTTCTGCACGAATTCGTGGACCAGGTCCTTATCCTCCTGAAATGAAAAGGCGGCGGAAGAGGGCTATTAGTGCAGGTTCATTCATGACATCACCTCGTCATCTTCCTCTTCCAGACGACTCATCACTCAAGAAACCGTGGAGGAACTGGAGCCTCCGTTTAAAACTTTATCAAGGACTTGGCCGATATTCTGAATGGTAGAACTCTACATCCACCGCTACAAAATACCTTAGGGTCTTAGGAGACCAACCTTTTATTTACTTATTAATATTCATTTATACATTAGAGTAAATATATATTCACACATGCATTAATAAAAGTATATTTACACATTTTTATATTAACATACGTGTACGAGTCAGGTCAGCTTTAAATAAACTTGGTTTTATCACACAAGTTGTAGGAAAATGTAATAAAAAATTATAAAAATGATGTGCTACTTCGCTACTCGGCAGCATTGGGAATACGCCGGAAGTATTTGGTCTCCATGGGAGAAAACGCTAAGAGAATACTCGTATTCTTCTGGTGTTTAAAAGTATGCTTCACGAAAGGTTACATTTTTGTGCAACATCCAAATATTTGGTCTGAAATGTGGTATATTAGGGTTTTGCGATTGAAAGTGAAAAAGGGATGGAGCCCTTTGTATGTGATGGGTGAAGGGAAGGTGAAGATTGTTGGTCAGTTTAATGTGGACTGAGGCGTTAAATTACTTGTTCTCGAGATAAATGCCGATATCGAGGAAAGTTATGTTTGAATCAGAAATAGATGAAGTGAAAGATATCGAATATGAGGAGTAAAGGAAGGATATGAAGGAAAATTAAAAAAAAATTCACGTCCGTGGGACCAAAGAAGGAAAATGTCGTTAATGAAGCGGGCTCAAAAGAGTTGTTTAAGGGTTTGTTGGTGGAAAAATAAATATCAGTTCTAATTTGCCCATAAAAATATTGGCGAATGCAGGAGCCATACGAGTGCCAATTGCACTATATTTAGATAAATGTTTTAACCGAAGTTTTTATACATTTATGTCGTCGCTGAATAGCGTTCGTTGTCCAAGATACACATACACATGTACATACAAACACACGCATCTATATATGTATATATATATTCGTGTTTGAATGTGTATATATGTGTGCGTGTGTGTGTAGCTTAAGAGTAGTATTTTTTAACGAATGGATAAGAATACAAGATTGTAGAGTGAATTTGACAGGTGTCTACTGCTAAGTGATAGTGATTAACAATTATGGTGTATGTGATTGTCAAATGGGAAAATCAAAGTTCAAAGTCCTATGCAATGGTCGAAAATGTGTTTTCGGATTAATACAAAATAATTAAATAAAATTATGGAAAAGTAGTGTTTTCATCACCAGTGAACGAGGCTAGTGTTAATGATTCATTGTAATGTGATACTCATCTTCTTCTGAAATATTTGTGAGAATGGTGTAAGCCGAGTGTGGTCGCACCATATTGGTCCGTCCGTTGACGTATTTGTTGTATTCCGATAGGGTCAATCGGTCTTCGCGGAGATCCTTAGCATAACGCGAGTCTCTCATCCGAGTAAAATATTTATCGGACACAATGTGAGAAGCGCCAAGGGAGAGAGAGAGGTCTGCTGGAGCAGCAGCCGTGGCTTCTGCTCCTTGCGAGCATCTTTCATCACAAACATGCACACTCGTGTCGTTAGCAGTGGGTTTAGAATACTCGTGTAGGCACCATTTGGTATTATTTCGCCCATATATCGTTGTCAATGGAACAAAAATCTGATTTTACAGCACAGAAAGAAATGGAGATGTAAACTAAATGCTTCAGTCGGAAAAAAAAATTGCGTGACTTCTGAAAGTTTCGATGTTTATCTCAGTCGGAGATCCAAAATCTTCGAGGTCTGCAAATGGAAAACAACTATTCGGTTAAAATAAATATAAACGGCATTTGACAAGCTTTTAAAATGGCATAGAATGTATAGTATTCACTCGCTGGATGCTAAATCGAGAAAATTAAGGCAGATGTGAATATAAAATCTTGCCGTTTCGAACTTACGGATTATGGCCTAAAAACAGGGTTTAATCCTCCAAATCTCCAATCCAACAATTATTTTCATCTCTCTGAATTAGTCTTGGGACATTCTCATAACAAATATACGCGTTCGTAGGTTCAGTAAGAAAACAAGAGAGCTACACAATATTTACAGTTTTCGCTCGGTGGTTACACTCGATTTGCAGTAATCAGTGTCTGCAAGGTGTGAAATTAGATGATATAAAACCTAGAGTTTTCGAGACATTATCATAGGTTTTGTTTTTAAATTCGATATGTATACGAGTATATTATATATTAGTGCGTGCATTGGAGTGCCACAGCCCTCTGTTAACACAATATGGTCTATTTCATATTAGATGGTCCCTCTTCACTAGCGTCTTTCATCTGTTCGAGAAGATTTGCTGTAAAATTAAAAAATTGTTTTGTACTGATTCTAATCCCAGTTTCAGCGCAAATAAATGGCTATGAAAGAAACAGCACATTTTGTAATACCACTTAATTTCACGGCCTAGGTTTGGTTGCTGTAGGGTATTTTCGGGCGCCAATGAAGTTTTTGTAGACCCAGTTAGACATGCCAAGAAACGTAGACTGTTTAGATTAAATCATGATAAAAAGTTACTTTATCTGTACCATGAGAGGCGCAAGTTCTTGAGTCTTACATGGTGCATCATGAAGATGTTGCACACAAACGGAATCTTGGCCTTAAGGTGTACTAATTGATTCCAATACAATTACTCATAAATTACGGGCGTGTGTCTTTTATCAGGATTCAGTTCCATCGATTACGATATTAACATTTCCCTTCTCATCATTTTGCACCTGATGAGGGTAAAACCATTGCTTTCTGCAAAGGGCGCAGTATTTTTATTCTTACACCTCGATGAAATTTCTTCGGATTTTACATTTTATGCATAATTTTCCAAACTTAACCCTTAGAGTTTGATGGCCTGCGGCATGTTACGTATCGGTTGAGAAACACGGTTCCATACTCACGCGTCTGGCCAATAATCACGCGACTTGGGCTGCAGGCTTTAAATTTTCTCTTCCTATGAGGGCGGGCATTACAAACAGCGCGTTTTTTTTCCTTTCCCAAGGGATTTCGCGCGAAAATAGAGCACGGTGTTTGATCTCCTCGGGCTTCCCTTGCTCTCGCAAATTGACGAGGCAATTGATGATCACTCCCCGCCCCGCCCTTCAACTTTGGATCTGCGGCGGCGACAGGGGAGATTGAAGAGGTGAGTGCTGAGACGAGATACTTGTCGGGTAGACTGGCTCCGGGTAGAGAGACTGGGCTAGGACAGCATTGGCAAAATTTGAGAGCTAGCCAAAGAAGAAATTAGGTAGGTTCTGCTTAGCCTAATGATGTTAGCGGTTGCGTTAATATTACAGAACGTTACTTACGGGAAAAGGTGATGAGTGAGTGATCGTTAATAATTATCTTTCCGGGACGATATGAGATAACTTTTTGTCATGATTTCCTCTAAAGAGGCTTATCATTGCGTTTTCAGATAAGGGCGTCAATTCCAGTCAAAACAAGTTCACTATCAGAGCCCACGACTGCCGCTACCGTAAGTGTCCAACTTTGATTGACCACACCAACAGGGGTTCGACGCCAAACAGTTTTACTGAGTACAATCCACCGTCCGTGGTTGGAAGAAAGGAGACGACGTTCCACTGCCACACACGTACTTTTTTATTCACGCTAACACACAAGTCTCGGGTTCATCCATGTAGTATTTATGGCATTGTTTGTTCCTCTTTAGGGTCCCGAAAGAGGTTCATTGGTATGGTTTTATGGATATGTAAATACCTGTATTATTGAAATAATTAAATTGTGATTGAATTGTTATGTTAGAGACAGAGAATTTGAATAAGCGAAAATAGGAGAAAAATAAGAAAAAAATAGGGAAAGTTTAGTTAGTAAAATTTGATTAAAGTTATAAATGCTAGTGCAATGTTTGATTCACCACCTTCGTTTACAATAATTTGCCAGTAGAACAAGGCCACTTTTATGGCGATTCATTCGACGGAAATACCTTAGAACTGTGAAAATGCCGGCTTGTTATGCAAGCTCGATTGCGTGGAACTAGTGCAAACGTTTTAAATGGAATTAACGGGCATGATGATGTAGCGGAAGAGCGTTAAAAGACAAGTGGGAAGAAGACATATTCTCAAAGGTTGAAGAGTCCAAATTAAAAGTATTTACGAACATAAGTCGTATCGCGTAGGTAAAGAACCTTATTTTTTGTGATTATGATTATGGATTATGTGAAAAAATTATCTTCCAATGGTTGATTCTTGTTCGGAAAATGGATTAAGAACAAGAAGATTTTTCCGCCTGAAGTTTATTACGAATTACCATTGAATCTGACGACACCACTGCACTTAAAACAGTAGAGTAGAATCATGCTACATTCTAAGGAACTCGAAGTGAATAGCGGATTATGCAATAACTATTTATGTACTCGAATTTCCATGATTAAAACAAATTCGATAAAAATAGAAGAATCGATGAAATTGAACTGATAAATATTTATGTCCGCATCATACTCGTACGATCTATTTCAGGTAAGAATTTTGAATTTCTTTTAGATTATACGTATTGCGCTTTAGTTCTCCTGCCCTTTCTTTAAATTTGGTTAGCAAATGTGCGCAAATCGCAAAACACGCAACTTATTCCCAAGTAACCACTTTTTAAGTAAATTAACTCGTGAAATTGTAAATATCCATCCTCAAACATTACCCATGGATTATTCAACCAGCTGTTCGTCTTTCTAGCATTATTTAACTATTTCAGCGATTACTTCAATGCTCCCTTCTGAGATTCCCTGAAAGACAGAACGAGAAGCACATCTCAGTTTCGGCACAGTCTTCTTGCCCTCGTTTTCCACCGTAGCGGCGACTACGCCTCTCTCCTCGGCGTGATACCCGTTTCTCTGGGGATGATTGTTTCCACCCCTACCAGATTTGAGGAAAGAATCAACCACCATCCCCCTGTGCTAATTTCCTTCCCGTCGAACCACTACCCTCGGTCACCACTTGGCGAATACCGTTAAACTGGGATCGAATCGCCATACATGTGCATGGGCATCTACAGATTGAGAATCATTACGAACAAAAAGATCCATCCGAGGAGGCATTCAACCGAAGGAACGAGGTTTACGAGGGTCGGAATCGGAGGCGTGGAGCGCGCGCATGCGCGGAAGGACGGCCGGGTGTGGTGGACACTCAACTCACCTGGAAGATCTGCTTGAGGGAGAAGAGCGCCCGTCGCAGCTCGCGGCCCTCCGAGTTGAGCAGCTTCTCTGGAGTCGAGGAAGAGAGAGAGAAAATATGAGTGATCGGCATGAAATAAGGACGGGATTAGGTGAAGGAATGAGTGGGATTGCACCAGCATACGATATGTACACCTACAAATTAGGGGAAACTCCGTGGAGATTATTGGATGTGTTGCTTGGGGACTAGCGAATGGCTCAAAGAGCTACAAGGAAACGATTGGCCGGTCACTCCAAAAACACATTCTCATTCAGGTCTAGGTGTTCGGATGGGAATTACTCTCTCTCAAAATATTTATGACTACGCACGTACCTGAATGGGTAGATTGCCAAATTATAATTTTTATTATAATATTTTGTTCCTAGACTGTTTGGACGTAAGCCAGTGCGTTGAGAAAAAATGAAACCTAAAAACCTCCAGGCATATGAACATGATATTTCATAATTTTTTTTCCTTGGCTGCTATGACATATGTCACGAAGTAACAGATTTGATTACCTGGACTCGTGTAAGAAGATACACGTCGTGCTCTGCGGTACGGGAGTAAGGGTTGGGGGGGGGGGGTGAAGCGGGGAATCATGGTATAGTTTCTAAGGAAGAGGACGCGGAGCTATCGAAACAGGGGATTCTGGGATAGCTTCATTGGGATGGGTATCGTTAAGGTTAAATATGAGAGGGGATCACTGATTGGTTCTTTTGAAGGTGGCATGATTGTATAGGGTTTTGTGATTGGATATTAACTAAACATACTTCCTTCGAACCCAGTGATTGGCCAAAAATTAAGGAGACGCCATAGTCCAAAAATTACCGCGAGCGTTCGAGTTATTTCAGCGTAGGTTTTCGTCGATGTGAGTTATTTCATCTTCAAGCAGGAGTTAATCAAGGTTGAAGTCCATGGAAGTGTGAAAATTAATATAATTTGGAAAATCTTATGTTTTCCGTTAGACTTAAGGTTAGATAAGCCATGATAAAATCGAGTAAGGATAAATTTCGAGCCATAGCAGTCTCCAACAGTGTGGGACAGAGTTATATGAATGAAGATGTTCACCTTTCGTTAGCATTCGAGTCGTCGATGATTTTTCCCCGGAATTTTACCAAGGTAAATTCTTCTTGAAATATTTACGCAGTTTCGTTTATTTTCCTGGTATAAGTGAAGTTTTCAAATACTACATTAACTTAGGAATCTGCCATCTTGGTTTATACGAATACTTTTATACAATCGAGCAGGGATAAATTTGCATCCATAGCAGCCGCCAGCGCTGTGAAGGAGGGTTACATCAATTGAAGTTAACCAGCCTTAGTGAGTCGTCGATGGTTTTTTCCCGGAAATTGACTCAGGTAACTTCTTTTTCCAATATTTACCCCGTTTCTTAATTTTTCTTACGTAAGTATTTTAAATACTCAAATAATTTAGGAGTCCGCCATATTGATTTACTTGACCGTTCGAGGAAGGGCTTCGAAGTGCACGTTTTTAATTGTTTTCGATTCATTGATTTAAAATGGCAAACATACTTTCTCCAGCAAATGTCATTGCCAATTAATTTGTAACCGTTATTTACCGTTTACATTTATTTTCTCTGTGTGTCATTCAAAAATTTCCATCTACTGTGATTAACTCTTTATCATCCTGAGTCATCAGTTTACGTTACTATGTTTCTGTCAACTCAAAATTTGAAGATTTCACCAAGAACGATAATGCTTGCCTTCGGTTTGTTTTTCGAGGATACAACAATCAGGAATTATTATCAGAAAGCCACGAAAAAATACATTCTCGGGTATCGTCGATTTTTGTTAATGATACATAAGGAATGAAAGGGATTCGGCGATAATGCTGAGACATAAATTACCCATGATAAAATTATGAAGTAATATATATGAAGTAATCGAATGGTCAAAGAAAGCTTTTCTAGAAGCGATTTTAGACATTAGGATGGTCGATCAAAACTCATACAATTCATACTGAGTCTTGCACTAACTCAGGATTCTTGAAAAACATCGTAAATGCTTAGCGATTACAGGAATCCGAATTGTGGAGCAATGTATGAGCGGTGTGCCCTTTCATCCATACCCTGTTCAGAAAACTTTCCGATTCACTCATCAACCTCCGCTACTTTGATATATGGTATTCTTGTAACTATTACTAGTAACCAAAGACGAAAAAAATCAGCAGTAAAGTTATGATTTCAATTAATACCAAGAAAATACGAATTAAACTGGAAAGAGCTAGTCAGGTGAACGCCTTCGGATATGATCACAGCGATAGCTATCGAGTTAAATCCATTAAGGAGTTCGGAGAGACCAAGAATTATAGTTTGGTGAAACTAAAATATTTAATTTAACGTAAAATTGAGAACTCACTCAGACAAAGTGAAGAACGATGAAGTATATACTTTTCCTAAAGGGTCCCAAACAAGATGTCTACCCAATTATACGCACAGTTTTTCGGATTCACTCTGTCAGAAAAACCGCACAGAATAAAGCACCGGTCTGTTTGTGAGGGACTGGGTAAGTAGACGTCTGGTTCGGGAGAGGGCGGACTGCGAGGACCAAATTGAAAGCTTTCCGATGTATCACATTCAATATTTTCGGTTGATGGCATTAACCATTTTTTCATGTTTCTTCATTTGAGTTAGAAAAATGAAATGTTACGCGGTAATACCCAAAAACTTCTTAAATCCTTATAAATTGAAACCGAGGAAGCCGCTTATTTAGGTATTTTCAATTAAATATTGGAAGCCAACCGTTAGATTGAATTTTAAGAGTTAAATACGGAAAAATTGGGGAGCGACATGCACGAAATGCTTGAAGCCTCCCCAATATATCTGACAAAGAGTGCTCATCTTTCAAGAAACGATGCTATAGAATATGAATTCCTGACATTAATATCGTACTCGTGAAGAATTTTGCTGTGGTTTACGTGACTAGTAACGAAAAATTGGCAAGTTTGCTTTCATCCTCTTTAGGGCGGTTGTCATATTTCCGATGCAAATTTTCCCTTGTGGTCCTGGAATTCTGCAGTAATTTCGGATCTTTCCCATTCCCTCCAATGTTCTCTAATAAAAGGCTGTAATCTGCCGGGCACAACTAGGAGGAAGATCTAGGAATCTAGTTACATATATGGCGTTTGTAAAATGTTTTCATTATAAAATGTCAGCCACCTACATGAAAAGTTAAATACTTTTTATTTATGCTGCGAGACTATTTCCTACATATGAGAAATGTTTCTGAAACATGATTTTAACAGGATTTTATTCAAATTTATTTAATAGTCTATTAATACTGGCTTCTTATACAGCCACTGCCGAGTTGAAAAATTCTTCAAATAATTCGTTTATACAAGTTATTTTCTAGGAAACTCATTCAAGCCATTACTAACGGAGAACAATTCAGGTGTAGTCATTATCGTTCGCTCCCTGATAAAAAGCTAATTAACACATTATATGAGGTCGTAATGTCAGATATCCAACGAGCAGAGCCGACAGGAATTCCATAATTTTCTAATTCTATCACAATAGTTTTCACCGATTGATATCTCCTCTATTCTGTTAACCGCGAACGGTGTCGTCAATGATTACCATGACGAGTAATGGCTTTCCTCAAATGAGAGGGAGCCCTATAAGCCCTTGATGACGACCTTGCCCAAGGATTCGGTACTCTCTGAAGGCGTGTGAGATGAAAAAGCTGTATATTAATATATGAGCTGTAAATTTAACAAAACGGAACATATCCAGGATTACGTGACTGCAAAACAAACGGCGAAGAAAAAACGATTGCAGGAGGGAATGTCTGATGACTCAACGCAGCTTGTTCTCTTTTTAATATTAAAAAAAAAACAATGAAATGGGTAAGGTTATTTCTCAAGATAACCTGTTCCGTCGAGTATTTGCAGTTTATTTTACATGATGACTTGTGTCCATCGCGTGAGTAAAGACGTCGCTCTCCTTCGTCGACTATTCAGGAGGAGGAATATCAGCAGATTTTCTGGAGTTACATTTGTCTTTATCCGGTAACCAATAAGCAATATGCTTCTCGATTTGCCATTGCACAAAAAATTATTCATGTGCACCTTTTGACAGATGAAATTGGAATTTATTCCGATTATTATAGTTATGGAAAAATACCTTTACCAGGGCCAAAATTACATGGACTGAATCATTTAGCGATGAATTGGATTGATGAAACTGAATCGTTGCTATCATCACCTAAGCTGCCATTTTCGCGGTAAGGAACACTTTATGGTCAATCACTGTGATTTTTTACTGTAAATGACATGGTCTTCTTTACTATGATAGCTGCGCTAAATCTCATAGGGGCACCGGCAGTGTCATGTCTCAAACATCTCGTGAAACGGAAGCTCTTCGCGCAAGTGCACTTTGTCGCATGGGTAATGAAATTATCTTCGAGTCTCCTTTTCCTCCATGCCGCTTCAGTTCCCACGGTCGCTCGCTCTGTGAGGCGAAACCCCCTCGGCCTTCAGTCGGCCGCCACGGCGGGACCGGCGCGGCGTCCCGCAACCTAGTTCCTCGATGCCGCTAATTGGCCGCTGCCTCAGACCATAGATCACAGATGAGCGGGAGACATCTCCACCATAACCAGATGCGTCATGTTGTCCACGTGACCCGCAGAAGTGGAGTGAATGCTATCCAGTAGGGCAGGATCATCTGAGTTCCGCAACTTGATCGTCTTAATTCTCTATAGAGGAAACTACATGATAATTTGATCCCATACGAACTGATGAAAAATCTTCTCCTCTCCCAGTGTATCTGTTGACTGAAATTCTCTCGGGTTTTCCACGCGGGTTTGTGTCTCCATTGCTGCCGAAGCGTGTCGAAAACCGAAACGATCGTCGTCCTAAAGGCTTGTGGATGCCGTTTTAGAAAAGCTATTGAGATCCTCCTCCAAAATAATAACTTGAATAGGGAGTCAGGTTTTCAATTATGTAACACCTGGAGACCTATTCTAAAAGGCATATCAGAAAGTAAAAAAAACGCAAGGTCAAGATGGAAGATGGTCTGCAAACCAATCAGATGACACCTGATCCCAGGGCAAACACGTAACAAAATTGAAGAAATGGCATTCAGAAGCCCTGAGGACAATGACTGATTTGATTTTCGAAACCCCGGCAAAAATTGAGAGACTAACCCGGTGAAAGGTCCGAGGTGATTCCACTCATCTCACCAACTACCGCAATAGAAACGCTCACTAAATATGCGGAATTTTACAATCCCTTGCACAGAATTCGCAGAAGAAAATAAAGGATTGCCGCTATAATATGAGGTAATGGAATTGAATTTTCTGTTTGTTTTTGAGATGTTTACTTCATGAGTGTGAAACTTAGTTCTTTGTGGACTCTACCGCTTGAAATTTTGAGCTCTTTAAGTCCTCTTCATCAATAACTTACGTCAACACATTTACTTTTCCATTAATTTAGCCTATATTTTCATCGCCATATTACAAGGGCTTTACTCAATGAAATGAAGTAACAACTGCCAATGAATCTCTGTGATGGTAATTCTCAGTAAAGACTATTATCTTTGACGATGTTATATAATCTTACAAAAAAACAACAAAGCGAGTATTGGGATGGGCAACGGCAGAGGTCATCTATGCGCCTGACCCCAGGTGGTGGAAAACCCAAAAAAGCGGGTTGCGATGGCCATTATTCTCCTTGTTTCCCGTCGTTAGTGCGATCCACGGATTCAAAGGACACCGGTGTCACTGGACAAGTGAGAGTGGGAAGAGAGAACTACGCAAACATGCGCACATATTTGCTTTTTTTTTGTCTCAAAATTTCGCGGATGCGGAGAGGTGTGGCAGGAAACGTGACTCCCAGGGCGCAAGCGTTGGGGGGGGGGGGGCAGCGGGAATACCAGTTGAATGATGAATACAACGTCATTCCTATCCTAAGTGCGTCTTCTTTAGCCGATGGAAGAATTCAAAATTACAGCTAAGCATAACTGACATGCAGCCTAAGAAATAAAATCATTTTTTTACAAAACATACGAGAAGGATAACGCCCACGATGCACAGAACTTATTAATAGAATGGAATGACACGGTAAACGCTGCCACTCTTTTCTTACTTAGCAGTATTAAATAAGCCAAATTTGAGCTTAAAGACGGTATTTAACAGAGTTTTCTCTGGAACACCCATTCACGATTGAGCAAATGGGCGTTAACAATAGACATTTTATCTTATATTTATCTAATAAAAGACCAGACCAATAATTTAGGAATCGCTAATAAATAGTTTTCAGCCAATCCGTGCCTTTCCGTACTCAAGGTGATGCTGAAACTAGGGATTATTTGGCATTGTGGAGTGACAGATTCAAAGAAATGCGGGAGATGAGAGTAACTTTTTAACGGAGTCATCCGAATGTACATTAAAAGAGAGACATTTCAGAGTGTAAAAATCATTCGCCTTGACCGGGATTCGAAACCGGATCCCTAAGTTGAGCTACCGCTTTTCCCCGTGGTGGACAAAATTTCAAAGTGTAAGGGGACGCCTCGGTAGCTAAAGCACTCAGCCGGACGTCGAGGGAATCGGGTTCGAATCCCGGTCAAGGCGAATGATTTTTACACTTTGAAATTTCTCTTTTAATGTACATAATCGGATGACTCCGTTATAAAAGTTACTGTCGCGGCATATCCTGCAGTTTTTTTTGAATATGCTCGTATATTTAAAGATCTGGCGTCGGATAATACGCCGTATCTATAAATCATTTAAGAAATCACTGATAGATCACAAGGTTACCCCAGAGTCTGGAAACAGTAAATGTAACACCTATTTTTAAAACCAGAGACGGAGGAACCAAGCAATTATAGACCTACAAGGTGCGTTCCAAAGGTAATGCAATTATTTTTTTTAAGTAATGTACTGACTCCGTTAAAAGTTACTGTCGCATCATCTCTCGCAGTTTCTTGGAATTTTTATCTTCCACTGTTTTACTGATACTCCTTTCTAATACATTAGTTGTAAAACCACTGTTTGATTTAATCCTTTCAAATTATGGAGCATAAGAATGTGAAATGCCCCATGGACTGCCTATGAGCCAGTCTCCGAGAGCTGTTTTGCTATATACAAGAATATTTTTGAGAGATTCTCCTGTGGATTTACTTATTTGTTGATTTAGCGGCGCTAAAAAATATGCGAAGAGGAAAGCGGCAGATGTTTTCAATACTCACCGATAACTGCATGAACCCGGACGGAAAGTTGAGTGCGGAGAACAATGGAGTTCTTGCGACTGAGGAAAAAAGGAAACAAAAGAATTAGTCGAGTACGTTAATTTTATCGTGGAATAACGTGAAAGTTATAAAATTATTGGCGATAGCGGGGACAACAGTTTGGTCGATGATAATACGAGTCGGCTTCATTGAAAAACTCATCACAGCATAATCTGATATGCATACTATTCAAATATATACTATGCATATTAATATATATAGCATAATATATGCATACTACTAGTATTATATATATATATAATTTGAGAATTATTATACTCTGTTATATATCTATATTATATTATATTTTCATTCTCTGACATGTTCACCCTTCATATACGGGTTCAACTTCACGGAGTTTGAATCTAAACCATCCGTACCTTGCTATAGCACAACAAATCTAAGGTGCTACAGTCGAAGTAACAATTATTCGATGGTAACTTACTTCGTTTTATTTCCATCGAAAATACTTCTCAGCTTAGTTAAGCCACTTCTTCAAAACTTCCTTAACTTGGAAACCTGTTAATCTGCCTTTTTCCACTCGTATTAAGGATTGGTCATAAATCTCTCACATCTTTAGACCTATAGTACGAGTACTCGTATATCTCCGTGTGCTTCTCGGCACATCACATTCCAGATCCATCCTTCAAAATTCCATCCCACTCCAAATAAATCAAGAGGTTAAATGGGATCCAAGAAACAACTTTATTATTCAACATTAACAGAATTTAAAAATTTTGATTTCAGAAGATTCAAGATTCACCTGATGATGACGCCGAAAGCGTTGAAACCGGTAGTACGAATTAAAAATTCGGAAGTTACAAAGTGTATTAATTTAAAACGAAAATGATCCTCCACAAAGTTGATCCTGAAACCATAGAATTCAAGATTCAACAGAATTAGTTTATAAATAAAAATTTAAATTATTATAGAGATTTTAATGTATTTGGCGATTTAGGACTTAATATTGCTTAATCAATATCTTTTCCTACCTGGAGCACGGTCATTTCAATAATATTTTCTTTAAGGCGTTAGTTATGCTCTCAAATTAATTTCGAATGGTCTTTGCTACCATAAAGTGTCTACATAAAGCCTGATTTGCAAGATTGAATGAATAGCATATATCGCTTCGGGCATGAATAACTTTAATTCGACACGATTTATTACTTAGGAAGAGCGGGTTCTCACGGTTTGATGTCCTTTTATACTATTAAAATTAACAAGAAGAAAACTACGAATGAGTAACTGATGCTTCATCGGCCCCAGATGTCAAGAGAAGCTTGAGTGATGATTCCAAGCGTCCGTGACATTAGCTGTCGCACTGGAAAGAACTATTTCCTAAATGCCGCCCGTCGTGGGATCCGCATAGTCGGGTCAGTCGTTGGCGTTGAATTAAACATATTATCGTTTATTATCAATCTAAAGTTTAGTTTACTGCTCATGGCCGCTAAGTTCTCCTCCGGCGTTCTTTCCGACCTACTCTTCTAAATATCATTGTCACCAGTTGACACCGGCAGAGGACCTGTACCCAAAAACCTGTGCATCTTCAAATCCGCGGTGTTTTCCAATACAGGCTTATTCAATAATCCTTGGTATGACTGCTTCATTAGTGATTCAGTCAACCCATTTTACCCTTATTATTTTTATGTTTACTGCGACTCCCATTGCTCCCAATATTCTCAATTATCTTTTCTTCTTTTTCATCTTCTTTCCGAGAGAAAGAATGCTCCAGATACATGTTTTAATAAAAGGGCTTCCATACTCCCAAGCTAGTGTTGTTCAGTATTGGAAGAAATCTCTCCTGGCAGAATGCCTCCGTAGCCTGGGCTTTTCTCTATACGTAGATTTATTTTTTTTTATCGCTTTTGATCCGGATTCTGAATGTTGAGATTGTTGACATTGAGAGAAAACATTCCTCCAGTGATATATGTGGTAAGATAAATTTGTGAACGTGTTATGACATATTTCCATCATCATTTGGAGATAACGAACTGAATCATCATAACTCTGGAGCGTGCCTGTAGCCTGTGCTAACATCGTGTTCTTTTTCCTTACATATTTCTCCAATTACACATTTCACTAAGAGTCGAGTTTTTATTGCTTGCTAACAGAAACCGGTAAATGGTTCCTGAGTCGTCTTCTGTTTTATTTAATCTGATTTCAATTTTAAAATCTGAGGGGGGAGGGGGATTCAAAGTCTGGAAAACGGCCACTTCCGATTATCCCTTTTTGAAAAGTAGGAGGCAATCTTTTCCGTACCGTCTTCGACAGTTTTCTTTGTGCGGCAGGGGAAAAGAAGGGGAATTTCGTTTTTTTCGTTTCGGGGCCGGAGTTATTTCTGTTCCGCATTAAGGTCATTTCAAGGCATGCTCCTTAGTTCGAGATAAAAAACTCCTTGTCCAGATCTTTTCCCTTAATGTCGCGATGTCTAAATTAGCCATAATCCAAAGGACTACTTCATCCGGTAATAAAAGTGTTTACTCGTATTATTTTCGTAGTTTTTTCAAATGGCCTCGAGTGGAATAATTAGCGGAAAGGAAATGAGGCCTTACAGTTATGCGATAAGCACAGCACCTAATGGGTTCGCTTCGAACGTTCGCGGCAGGGCCGTGCCCTCGGGGGACGGGGGGGGGGGGGCGCCGCCCACGGGCCCAGGCGGGCTACCGAGTCAAATTACCCTGCTGACAGTTTACATGGTTAACAGTTTAGAGGAAGAGGTTAGAGTATTTTTTGCTAAATCGAAAGAGCACCATTAAAGGACTCCTCGCCCGCTCGGGAATTCGTTCCGCAAGTGACCGCTGCGACGCTTCCAGCTCCAGCCCACGTCAGGTAATCAAACTAGCTAAGGTTCGGTATTATATGTTTATGCTCATCAGGGCTGAATCATAACATAAATATTAAATTTATGTGGAAATATAATGTGATTGTTATGTCTTATGCTGCAAGAATTTCTGAAAGGGCTAAGTTTAACAAACGCGTTCTTAACATACACCGAAGATATTAACGGAATCTTCCAAGAATAAAATACATAAACGTGTCCTTAAGGTTTGCGCATATAGAGTAACTACTGTTTCACTGACAATTGCTTCGAAGTATTACAAATTAATTTCATGGCCATGGAACTATGTTTCATCGGAAACTGAAGGTTACGTTACGCCTAGATGTGATATTTCGCAGTGGTTTTAATTTATATGAGTAATATAAGCGTTCACAAGGAGTGCCCCCTACTTTCATAAATATCCAAAAATGAGCGCCCAATTTCCATATTTTTCCAGGCCAGACGAGTTCCATTTCAAATTCTGGAATCTCTGTTTTTTCGGGAACTGTAATTTACATTCCACAGGATTAGTTATTAGACAATAACATCTTCTTGCCTGTGGTTACTAATTGTGCGCTAGAATCACGATTTATAGAGAGAGAGCAGATACATGTACGTGTACATCTGCGAGTGCATTTCATCGAGAGTTGGTTACGCGTGTGTTCCTTCACAGGCCTTGGAAAAGTGGTTCTGGCCGGAATCATTGGCCTGAAATTTATAAATTGTAAGGACCAATATTCAAGATGTATTACGACATATATAAGGGATGTCATTGAATTAGCATGTCATGGAGAAAAATGAAGAGCCACAATTAGCATTTCATGGGTTAGAAAAACTGAATAGGAAAATTTAATCTGATGCTCCAGGACATTTTTCGAGGTTTAATATGCTTTATTATGTATGGCTGGCGGGCAAGAAACGGAAAGAAGGAATGTCAGGAATGATATTTTGGAACCGACAATGGAAAGGATATTTTTTTCAAATTTTGAGAAAAATTATTTTGTCCGGTTTCATTTTTTCTAGTTTTCTACTTCATAATGAAGTCAAGTTAATGAATGCAAGTATGAACATCGGAACCTGCCAAAGACGAAAACCGAAACTCTCTGGGTGGTAAACTGTTCAAAAATTCCTCTCCTGTCAAGAAACTTTCCTCTCGACATGATGCACTAAAAGACAGCCCTCAGGGTGTGTGGCAGGGGGTGCACCCACACCAGACGTTCTCAGTACGTGGAGTTGTCTTTACGTTCAGTACACAGACATGCCAATCGAGAAAACAGGAGTGTCAGCTACGCAAGTAAAAAAGAAAAGGAAAAATACCGACACCCTTCGAAAAGAGACAGGAGCGTAGATTAATATTTAGTAGTGGTTTGTAATCGAAGCATTACTTTGGTCGCGACACGACTTTCCTCTGGCGGATTTTGGCCTCCACCCCGCGCGAGCACTCGCTTGCGCTTCCAGATGCTCGATCAGCGCGTTCCTTCGGTGCGATCCGAGAGCACGAGAAAAGTTCGCGTTCCCTTCCGCACTCCTTCGTCGCCGTATTTCAGGAATAGATGCCGTAAGTATTTCGCGCAGTAATCAACCTTCCGCCCGCATCCACCCTGCCACATTCCCTCCCGGCCACTCGTCCTCCCCCGGTTTCAACCCCCGCCCGCCCGCCGCCAACCACCCCCTCCCTCCTGGGTGCGCACCCCCAAACGCCCATCCCCCTCCCTCGTCACCCCGCCTCCCCCTCGTGCGCCGCCCTCTCCCACTCGTCTTCCTGCTTGACCCTCTCGCTCCGAAGGGGCGGGGGGGACGCCTCTGCCCCCGGCGCCCCCAGGGACCGGTTCTCCTCCATCCCGCCCCCTCCCCTTCTCTTCCCCATCTTCTCTCCACCCCCCCTCCCCCCATCGCAGGCCGCAACCCCGCGGGTTTCATCAATGGCCGCCAGGGCTACCAACCCCGCGCACACACACCGCCGACCCTCCCCAACCCCGCGAGCGCCTCGTCTGCGCCCACGTCACACCCTACGAGACGCCGCTTAGGCGTGTGGCGGAGGGTGTTTGGGCTCGGGGCATCACTACGCCACTGCGTGCATATTTGATGTGTTCGTAGGAGGAATGGTAAATGATTAGATTTTCGCCGAAGTCTTTGAGTGTGATCAACCATGGTTTCCGTCAATATCGCATGCCGTAGAGGGAAAAAAGATTGAAGTACAGTGTGACAACTCCACTCAGCAAATTTTTATTTTACCTTGCGATCCGATTTCCGATGTCTCTGATAATCGGGGGAGAAAAAGAGGCCATCGGATAGGTCAGGACAGAGGAGTGGCCATTCACATATAGCCACACAATAAACTGCAAACCCCCGCGATATTCCATATATGTCGATGCTGTAGGCAGAATATTACCTTAATCTCACTTAATATCGTCTTCTGAATTCCCTATTAATACAAATCCATTGAATCTCTTATGGATCTAATTCTTAGAGTGACACTGTGTCGGATGAATCCCAAATACTTGGCGCGGAGACCAAAGGGGGGCGAATGGTCGAGTTCTTCGCGTTCGGAATCTGGCTACGGCGGCGGGCGATGGTCGGGAGAGGGGGAGAGATAAGGGAGGGGGAGGAGGGGTCAATTCGCGTTCGCCTTTGTTTTTTCTTTCCTCCGCCCCCCCTCCCCCCGAACACCACCCATCCACCCATTTCGCGCGAGCGTCTTCTTTTGTCCGTGCGTGCGCTCTCCGTGGCGGTCTTTTGTTTGATGTCGACCGGTTTGAGTCCCTCTCTCCTCGCCCCCTCCCCTCATTCCTCCCTCCCTCCCTTCGCCCTCTCTCCCACAAACGCCAAAGATTATGCCGCGCGGATTCGGAAAAAATAATTATTTTCCGTTTTCGCATGGGGAGTAATTTTTCGCAGGTCAGGTTTCCCTTGCGAGTGGCACTGGTGGACCCCGTACCAACCACCCCCCCGTCCCCACTCGCCCTCCTCTCCCCTTGCCCCTCCCCCCTGGGTCGTCCCAAGAGGGAACTTGCTCTCAGAGGGAAGCTGCCGACCCCCGCGGACTGAAATTCACGTGGCGTGCGGCTCTGAAACCACCCCTTCCTTTACGGAAACCGAATCTTAATCATTCACTCGGCTTGCATTATTCAACCCTACTTCCACGTTAAGACGAATTCGACATTTGGAGTTCCACCTTTATTATTCTTCCTTAGTGGCCGTCCTGGCCAATCACTGCTACTGGTTTCAGATTTGATAACTCTGAGTGTTCTTTGAATAGCTGCACTCCCACGCGTCGAATGTCACGATTATTCCATGATGCCTATTCTTCTCGGGATCGCATGCTTTTAAAATTCAAAAGCTTTATTTGGCAAATGAGGTCCGTTCGATTTTATGTTCTTGTTTTAAATACAAGTCACACAATCAAGGAAACTCGCTCAATAACATTATTTTTCGTGCAAACCTACACCACATAGCAGTTTATAATTCCGCAGATGCCCTAGTCCCGTATCATAATGCAGTGATGTCAATTACTACTATTAAATCCAACATCCAGTCCGGGTCAGTTAAACGCGACTACTAACTAACTATAAGCCACTGCGGCCATACAGGATACAGAATATTTGAGTTCCCAGCAGTCGTAAGCATCTTTTCATTTATACAATGGATATTTGGTCTATTCTTACGGATGTAAATCTAGTAAAAAATAAAACAAGGAGAAACGGTCCAAGTTTCATTTTCATCCAATTTGGCTATTTTAGGCCATTTTAGCGCGCCTTTACTGTTTTATTTACATTTACCAATAATCATTAATTCATATTCTTCCATTTATTTTCAGAGTTTCGCCCAAGTATTGATGTACGAAACATTAACACTTATATAATGTCATCGGTATCGATGCAGGAAACAAATTGAGATATCCAATTCTCTTTTCCGGTTACGTGATGTGTTTCGAACTACTTTCAGTTCTCTTTCAGATGTATGGATGTTATGGAAGACAAAAATGAAAATATTTAATTATGCCATATGGGCGAAAGATTATAGCGCTCCCTTGAAATGCTTGACACGATTCCATTTTAAAATAATTTTTGTCTTGTGTTTTCCCAAAACTTTCACGCTCTAGTTTTTCCAATTTTTAATTCTAAACCCCATTCATTACACTACTTCGATATCTGTTCTACATCGCTATGGAGTAGCATGCTGTCAGTGTCCTTGTATATCTGTAAACCACTGTGTTGTCTACAAATAATCTAAGATTGCTGCTTAACGTGAGAGCATAGGTCGTTAGTGTATAACAATAAGAGCAGGGAAGAGTGCAACACTTCCCTGCGACACTCTTGAAGTCACGTACTCCACTAATTAACTCATCCATTCTACGGCTCCTTATTGTTTACGGTTAGATAAGAAGATAAGATTAGTTTGTGCGTCAATTTATCGTGAGAGACCTTGTCGAAAGCTTTCTTTAAATCTAAAAATACAGCAGACCCTTCTTCCGAATTCAGGATATCATAAATAAAAACACCCTATTCTGTTTTGCATGATCTGATTTTCTTAAACCTGGGTTGCAGCAGAGTATAATCATAGAGAAAGGCCATTAGATTCTTTACAATAATATTCTAAGGTTTGCAGTATTTCTATGGGAAATAAATCGATCTGTCATTTCTGGGATCCTCCCAATCGACTACTTTGTCGAGAAGGGTTATATGTCCTCGTATAAGCTTCTAGTCGCAAGGTGTTGAACACTCTTCCATCGACTTGTAAAAAACGGTTTGTAAATAAATTTCGATGCCTTCCACTGTTTCCTTTAGCATTCTAGCGGGGATTTCTTCCGCACCTGGAGCTTCATTTGTTTTTATATTTCAGGGCTGTTTCTCTATTCCGGACGTTAATACATCGCTCATGGAGTCTCCAGGTCTATGAGGAACTTCGTTTGGTGCATTGAAATATTTTTAGTATACCTGCTCTGACAGAATATTGATATTTATAACGCCGTCTGTAACAATTTCTCCATTTTCTGCCTTAAAAGAGAGTACATTTGAATCCCACCCTTTTATTTCCCAGAAATAAGACCAAACAATTTCGAGTCTATCTCTTAATACTCGCTTAACATTTTGCTTAATATGGCAATCTTAAGCAAAATATTTGTGCGCCACCGAAGGGCCTTCTGTATCGAAGATATATATATATATATATATATATATATATATATATATATATATATATATATATATATATATATATATATACACACACACATAAATGTATATATATATATATTTTAAAAACATAAGGTGGTCAACCCGAAGGTCGGTTTGGTAGGTGATGGTAGAGTTCACCCAGTAATAATTATTTATTCCTAGAATTTTAGGATGGACACCATAATGAAAATTAATCCTGGCACCATTCAAATGCGCCGAGTATTTGAAAAAACTCTTAATATTCGTTGACGGCATCCAGAAACAATAGAAGAGACACATTTTATTGATTTCCTAAACGTAAATAGCTACATTGCGCGTCATAGTACACATGTCGTTTGAATTCTTCATCTTTAGGACGATCTGTTAAGGATCTGTGTTTCAGGAGACGTTTTTATGCATTTTGACCGACAGTTTATGGCCTTACTCCTGGGAGCCATTGCCTTTTACCACCTTTTCCTTTTGGCCTCGGAGGGGCAGAATGAATGTCAAAAATATACGAGTATGTATCTCTAGAAACTGTAAGATCAGCAAAGGTAGTCCCTAAGGTTATCGTGGAACAAATAACATTTACCTTTAAAATTGCTCGTTTCATTGTAATAAGGGTGATTCCTTTTGAAGAATTACTCGTAAACAATTAGAAATTGTACTAGTATAATAAGGTAACCTACACTTAACTATGCTATGAAAATTTTTTTTATTACTGAAAGTAATTATCCAATAGAAAACATTAAGAATTTTATTCTCTTTAAGAAAATTTCGAATGAAAACATCATTTAATATGCTATGCCATAGAATTCGGAAAATTGAAACGTATTCGAAATCGTTTGGCCTTAGCTTTTGCTTGCTGAAGATTTCTCCAACTCAGATTTTCAATGCAGATAAATCATTTGAATTTACGTATGTATTTGTATGTCGGAGGAATTTTTTTTAGGATATTCCCTTCTTCGGGAGAAAACTTTTCTTTTGAAATACTTACAAGTCATCGCTTAGTTTTTAAGGCGGAAAAAGTCGCTGGAATACATTAGTTCTTTGTTATCTTAAAAGCCTTCTTTTTAGAATATGCTCCACTTAGGTGGGCATTTTTTCCTGATACACATAATTTACTAATAAGCAGCCTTTGCATAAAATACCATTTGATCGAAAGTGATATGAATCTACTCAGCCATCATCTGACTTAAACGGTCATCGCGGAGAGAATATGCAGTAGACTGAATGGATTTGCAAATTTCCTTCGATCTACTTTTCACAAATACACGTACCAATGTTGCCCGAGATCGGTCAGTCAGTTAGTAGTACATTGTACAATGCTGTTATCACCGCGTAACCTCCCTATTTAGGAAAAACGTTGCAGGCTATCGCAAATGCAGAATTTCTGTCAAATTACTCCTGTTCAGATAGCTTTTTCGCTATGGTATCATCAAAATATTCGTTGCTGTCATTTATGTTGAAACATAACCCCATAACACAATTTGGCGACAAAATAAGTGTGTACAGAAAGATAAGCTTTGTACTACATTTCACCCTAATAATCACTGGAATGATTGAGTTTTTTTTTCGAAAATTGTATTATGTCTATCACTCCTGTAATCCTATAATTTGTTGAGTTCAAAGTACGCTAAATACGTTTGGGTTACACACAGGGTGGCAAGCAAATCCTGAATTCGAGCAACATTGCAAAATATTAGAGATGGGAGAACCATTTGGCCAAGGACCAAGGACCGCGACTCAAGCAAACATATCAGAAGCGAATAGACATTTGTATCGGTAAAACAGTGAGCAGTGCAAGGAACAGCTATTTTCATTTCTTCTTTTTTCCTTTAAATCTTCACGTTGCATCATCGAACTCAATTTACGTACACGCCCATACGCACTAATTATATTCATCAATAAAACTCGTTTAGTATGGGATATAAATTGAGAGAAATATAAATAGCGGCTGATTTTTAGATCTCCGATAAGGAATATTTTTTTCTTGAAAATCCTTGAATATCAGGAATAAGAGAGCATCTACTCTCTGGACGCATTCGAAATTGATACCCGGCTAATCTTCAGATTTGCTATAAGGTCGAAGTTTATTTCAGTTCAATTATTCCGGGGTAGTTCAACGGTAACTACATAACTCCATTATCGTAAAGAAGTAATTTCCAATCACGAAAATACCCCTTGAATCACGAGAAGAGGAGACAAGACCAAGACTATTAGATAAGCACAGAATACCCTTGTTTATCAGTGGAAACGATGGAATTATTAAGGCTTCACATTACACTGGCATGTTACGTAACCAGAATGACATTAGACGGAGAGATACCAAAACAGACCGATTCGTGTAGGTACTCGTTCTTACCTTATATGATACATGTCCATACAGAGATCAGACTACTATATTCTTAATTCAAAAAGCAAATTGTAAAGCAATGGCTATGATGTTAATTGGTATTTAATTAATTGTGAGTACATATGTTTATGTGCAATTAACTTTATGGCGAATAGTTATGCATAAAGGACTGGCATCCTAACACCCCAAACATCCCACCCCACCACATCCCTCTCGAGGCAGCTTGCTAGGTATTGAGACGATGAAGACGAAAATAAATACATATTCTAAATCGCCTTTTGACGCTTAGTTCAGATGATCTCTAATTTCCTTGCATTTCGACCGACAATTCCTTTTACCTGGTACCTCAAATGTTACGGTCAACTCTTGCGAATAGATTTCCAGACATATTATGTAATTTATCGGTTCCAAACCTTGATTTTCAAGCGCATCAAATCTTTCGGATAGAAGCGTAGAACGACATTTGACACTTTTGGATTTTAGTTGGGGGGGGGGGGGGGAGTGTACTGAATATCGTCTCAAGGCAGTTACGTAGCACCTCGAAATGGAGGAATCAAGAGCTATTCCAACGATGAACCAAAAAAAGAAGTAATTTGGCGTTATTACAATTAGATAAGAGCTTCACCGTTCAAACTTCTTGAATATCTAAGAAAATCCCATGTTTCCCTAAATTCTACAAGAATTCAACCAAATATGGGTCTAAAGTGTTTTCTGCTCTAAATATTAGTAATGCATCATTAGCTGTAACTTTAGGTGACTGGGTGGATTTCAGTATCATAACATATTTTAATCTGGCCTGAATTTGGAATCTAGAATCATTAATTTCGGCTCCTACCGCATTCCCCCGTTCTAGAGAGGTAATGACACTTAATCTGGTAATGCCCGACCGCGGAACCCTCATATCGAAAAAATATATTTTTTATGACGACATTAATTTGGAGGGTTGGTGATAATAGGGATGAGGATAGGAAATGCACCTAAAAGATCCTAGAAGTCCACCTACTGCTAATTCACACAATTCGTGCTTCGCTCCAAGACTCTGCCGCTCGACGGTGTTGTGAGAAACGTTTATGATTGCGTTTCAGATCAGTGATATAGTTGAAGAATCCGCTCTATGCCTTTCCCTCTTAATCACTGAAGTGGGTGCTGATGAGCGGGCACCATTCTCGAAGCGGAGGGAAAACGCTTTAGACATAAGCCAATCATGTATCTCGAGCATCAAAGCTGTTTGATTTTGTAACTTGAGCATTAAAAAGCTCCGAGCATTTATCTTCTGAAGTACTCGTATGTTCCGAAACCAAAAAGATGTTAGAGTCTTTAAGAAGAATTGTTTCTTTTGAGGATTCTGGCCCATCCCATTTTTCTCTGTCACCAACTTCAACGTTGTAGTGTTAGGTGAGGCAACCTCGTATAATAACACCTAATCGTATCACATTTCACACCATCAGAAGAAATGGGAAGAGGAGAGGATGGAGTTTCACTTTATATTCCCACTTTAGTTTCTCGGTTATCCATTAAGCCACTCGGCTTGGGATTGCCTAGAGACCTCCAAGGGGTAGCACCCGTATTTGAAATCAGGGTTTACTAGTCAGCAGCCAAAATCACTCCATCCACTAACCTAGCGGGTCCAGTTATCATCATGACAGGTGTTAATCCAGCGATTAGTTCTCAGCAACCATTCATGTTCTCCTGTTGCCTACTCATCTCTTACTCACCCACGCGTAGTTTCTAGTGCTGACGTATTCTATCAATTTTGTCCTCTTACATCATCCCTAACCCATCTTCAGCTTCACCCATTATCTTGAGCTCTTTCCTTCCGTGATTCCTGACTTTTCAAACTACTGCACACTAAAATGTGCTCAGTTGGTATTCCTGTTCTTGTCAATGTCGCCAGCAGAATTATCCTTGCCGGCTTTTCTAAAAGCTTCTTCTGACAAGTCACATGGTGTGACTATAGGAGTTGCTTCGATGATATCATGGCACATTTGTTGCGTGGAACATAATGCGACAGAAGGAGTCTCTTCTCCGATTGGCTGGAAAGGCTCTTCCTATGCTGAAGTAATTATTTCAGCCGTTTTATGCATACAGAAAGAAAATTACCCGGTAAAATTTCACAATGTTTATATTACTCAGGAATTTCGTCTACATAAAGATGGATTTATACATGGTAAAGACCTTACAGTTAAATTATTTCAGCCATTTTTACGGTACCTAATTCATGACACGGAAAAAGATAACTCCTGCAACCTACCTACCTATATTTATAATGGTGAGCCAGTTGTTTGCGTCTTGGAAACCTGTCGTATACGTAGACGTTGGTTCAAGTCGCCATGCGTGTGATTTCTCTTTTACCTTCAAGTTGTTTTCAAATACTGTTTACGTATACTACCTTGATCAAAAAGTTCCCGGAATTTATTCAGAAAATTAAAAATACAAGTTTATTCATCTAAATCTATATTGTTCCCTTCAAAGTAATCCCCATCGACTGCAACACACTTATGCCAGCGCTTGATCCAATCCTCGAAACATTTTTTATATTCGGTTTTCGGTATGTCCATCAGTGCTTCCTGCGATTTTTCCATTACTTCCTCTCGGCTGCTAAAACGCGTTCCCCGTAATGGTTTTTTAACTCGATTGAACAGAAAGAAGTCACAGGGAGCCAAATCAGGTGAATTCGGTGGCTGTTGGATGGTATTTGTTGCATTTTTCGTCAAAAAATTACGAATAATGATGGCACTGTGCGACGGTCTCGACGCACTGTGCGACGATTTCTCGTCTCTTTCGGCGAATTGCTTCACGCAAACGTCTCATAACGCCCAAATAATACTCTTTGTTTACTGTCTGGCCTTCTGGTAAAAATTCATGATGCACTACACCGTTGTAATCCATGAAAACCGTCAGCATTGCCTTCTTTTTTGACTGAAAACGACGTGGTTTTTTTGGTCTCGGCTCATTTGGTGAACGCCATTCACTTGCCTGATGTCTGGATTGCGTGTCGTACTCATAAACCCACGTCTCGTCTCCAGTAATTATCCTTTTGATGAATGTGGGATCGGATTCAGCCTCGCAAATCATGTCTTTTGCGACGTCAACAAGGTCTCTTTTTTGCATGAAATTGAGGTCTTTTGGCACCAACTTTGCTGCTACACGACGGAAACCCAAATCATTAACCACAATGTCTTGGGCGGATCCATAGGCAATGTTCAAGTCCTCCGCTATTTCTCTGACGGTTAATTTGCGGTTATTGACCAACATTTCTTTTACTTTATCAATTTTTTCACCGACTTTCGATGTCGATGGTCTGCCACTGCGTTCATCATCTTCGATTGACTCACGACCACTTCTGAACCGCTCGTGCCACTGGTAAACGACCGTTTTTTTTAGAGAATCGTTGCCGAAACACTTTTCCAATATTTCCAACGTCCGAGCGCCACTAAATCCGTTTTTTCCCAAAATTTAATACAAGTTCGTTGTTGCAAATTTAAATCCATTTCTGCAATTGTAAAAAATCGCCAACACACACAGAGATAGATGTACTCTTGGCTACGTAACTTTTGCAAATGTCAAGTTATGACACTAAGATTTAAAGGGAATATCAACAACAGATGTACCAATTTAACAAAAAAACAGAACTCAAATCGGAACGAGGGGAGCGCCACACGGTGGTTATTCCGGGAACTTTTTGTTCAAGGTAGTATATACTAAACGGTAGGTGACGGAACGTGAATTTCATCTTGCAAACTGAGCACCCATACGACGTGAGACACTCATGGATTGGCACGAGAATTTCACCTGCCCGTGCTCAGAGAATTCCGCATCTTGGATCAAGCCGAGAGCATCCGTAGGAATCACCCGGATTCGAACCGGGCATTCTCCACCAGGAACCTAACGGCCACTCCACGGGATCGCCACTGAGGACGCACCCCGGGAGTCACCACCAATTTCCTTCGGGAGTAATTACGCGGTTCCCCCTTGTCCGAGATGCGGGCACGCGTTGAAATCTGCGGCGTCGCCGTCGTTAGGGAGACCCAGAGCACATCCGCGGGAAGGCCCGGCAGTTTCTCGCAAGGGGCGCACGACTTCGATTTCAAGTAGATAGAGGGGCGTACGCCGGAGATGAGAATTCTGCTGGGAGGGGGGGGGGATCGTCTCGAAAGAGTCAAGAGAGAGAGAGGAGACCCGGATTCGAGAGAGGCGGGAGCGTGCGTTTGTGCGGGGAATTGAACTCGTGGAGTGTCGGACGGAGGGGGGAGGTGGATGGGCTGGGTGAGAGGGCGTTCAACCCACCCACCGACCCCTTCCCGCGCCTCCCTCCCCCACACCTGCATCTTCCGCTTCGCCCTCTCGCGCCCAAGGAGGGGCAGACACCCTCCATCGGACGTCGTCGTCTTCCAGCGGCCGCCCCCCCCCCTCCATCTCCCTCTTCTCCTGCTGGTCGGAGGGAGTGGGGAGAGGATGGACTTGATTTCGGTGCGTCCACGGTAAAATTGTCCCGCGGGCCCGACGGGGCGATCGGCGCTGCATCCGCACCCACCCGCCGCCCCTGCCGTGGCCATCTCTATGCCAAGGGGCGAAGTGGTCGTATTACGCTGCAAGGCCAACTAGGGGGGGGGGGGGAGATAACTGCACGCAAGTGGTCCCATGCGCGATGAAATAGCTACGGGGAATTCACCTCACCAAAATTCATTACGCAGAATGAGAAGAGTACACGAAGGGATTTAGCAAATAAATTAATGTATTATTCACCGTATCGCCACAGTCATCAATCATCGGATTGGTTTGCCGCAGCTCACTACTCAATTTTTTCAATGACCATCCTCTTCCTTTCTACAAAAATACTATACTATTCTACTAATACCATACTATTTCTAAAATAAATACTATTCTATAAAAATAGGATTCTGACTTCCAATCTTCATGAAACCCACTCATTGGTTATTCCATAAACCCATTTAATCTTCATGAAGTTCTATATTAGCACTGGATTTCCAAAGTTTCCAGCCTTCTTTTTTCTGCTTCTGTTATCTGCGCTTCTCTACCAACTTCAGATATAAGAATACCATTTAAAAAATGAAAACCTACGTGGCGTCGTCCAAAAGTCAAGTCACGCGCTTTGCCCGTAGGGGGGCGGGTTTGGTCCACCGTGATAAGTGGAGCTTGTCCATCCGTGACGTCGCTTAAGCCGAGGCCACTACAGAACTTGCCATCTCTTTTCCATGATGTTCACTTTTCATGATATCAGGGGTGAAACTTTGTATCGTAAATACAATTACTTCGGACTCCTGTCAGATAGATTAGGGAGATACAATGCTGAATATAGCAGCGATGGATAAAGTGATCAATTCGTTTATTTCCATCCATTATCCAGATAGGGAAGGAAATGAAAGACATGAGATTTTTAGTTTTGGAATCAATACGTCAATGTTTCACTAGAATTCGTTGTTTTATACACACTATCCGTATATCATCATAAAGTTAATGTACTACATTGAAATACGAACCCTGATCCCCTAATTGCTGGTGAGGCGTGTGAACCCGGTGTCCGGTTAAGCCTTACGACCAACTTAAATAAATATTCTCATGTGTCTAAGGACGATGATAGTCTAAGGATATCCATCGGAATCATAACCTACCAGAATTTTTCCTAAAGTAAGCACCGTGAAACTGGTTATGACAAATCAACGATTTGTAAAACAGTAGAGTCTACGCCTGCCTCTCTGTCGTTCCTTAACGAGTTCACAATGCGTACGATTGTATTTTTTATTTATCAAAAGAGGTCTTCATATTACTGCGCGGCAATGTTCTAATTATATTTAAAGTTATCCTCATGAAAACCACGATCATTAATACATTGCACGATTCCTTGAATTTTTAACGAAGACGTAATATTAACTTTGACCTCGGAAGATCCAGATACACTGAACACATTTGGACTTGAGCGTTAAGATCGTAATATTGCTTTGTTTAAAATCGTACCGAAACGAATTAAATAGTTTGACTGGGTAATAATTTTTTTCCAATGATCACAAATTAAATGAATATGGAAACGCCAAAGCGTAACTAAAAGGTAATAGGAGCGATGGTTTGCTTTAATTTTAATTTAGGCTTCTATGAGGTTGAAAGAAAACGGGATTTGTTGAAACTGCTGCGAGAAGAGTAAGCGTCGAAGGAATGATGTTGGGAGCTCTTTGATTCACGATGAGAGAGAAGGTGAGGTTACGACTTCTAGAACGGAATAGAGCATCTGAATTTACTATTGACACCGTGGGATTTATTTTAGCTCCACAATACATTGGCAGATGGAATTACCACCATTAAATATTACATAGAGACACCACAACTCATAGATTCAAGTGGGTAATCGATATTCTCTCGCACGATACAGGATCATAATAAAATCAGGCGCAACCGCTCCTAGTCTTAATTCAAATGTTAAAACTTTGCCGCCCTTGCGACGACTTTCTGAATTATTGCTTAAATACATATGTAAATTTGTATAGTCAAAATAAAACAATCGAAAAACATTGAATTAATGGGAGTATTGGAATTCAGAAAAAGCGAGAGTTTATGGTGTGATCAGCAAGTTTTCTTTGCTAGGTAGTTGTCACTAAATTGAAAAAATTATGCAGCAAATCATCCATAGTTAAAACACTGTAATAAATTTCTTTTAGCATTTGAGGAAGAGGCTTAGTCTGACTGGAGAATTACTTCGAAATGAAAGACTTAAACTCTCCAACAATTATAGCAAGTTAACTTGAAAATATTCATTAGTATATAGCGTCTTCGGATATAAGAGTAGCACTATACTTGTGCTTGAAAATGTTTCAATTTACTGTTGTTATTAAATTTCTCTATCCAATAAACCGCGAGAAGTCTCTCGTATCCCGAAATAGATTAAGGTGAATGCTGAAGAGGATGCGTACTTTTTGTTTGTCAAGGCGATTCTTTTCATTTGAAACAAATGTCTAGAATGTTTGCGGAATCAAGGCTAATTTTCAAAACCGGTCGGTGGCACGGAATGCTGAAGCGCCCTGCATTCTGTAAACTCTATCTGGCAGACTACGTATATCTCCGTTTACATCGATTGCGGGTGACTTGGCTGGGTCGGAGGCCGTTTTCCCTCGCCGTGCGGCCCTCGTGCAGAGCGCAGTGATCCCCGGCCCCTCTGCATGTGCTTGCCTCTCGTGGCCGACGACGAGCGGGTGGGATCATCCCCCGGTTCGGGAGGAGGGCGTCGCTGCATGGCCCGTAAAAACCGTCTTTCCTTCTTCCGCCTTGGGGGGGGGGCAGAGGGTGAAGGGACCCCTTCCTCCTCCCGCCCTCTTTGGGGTCAGTCGTGGGTGACCCCCGCGGTGTGCTCGCTCTCTCCGGAGGGGGTGGGAGGCTGGAAGCGAGGGTTGAGTGGGGGTGGTGGGGAGCAAATACCGCTTCCTTCGGAGCAGCATCTTCCTCCGGAGATCGGGGGGCGTAGGGGACGAGGTGTGTGGGGACGGAGGGGATGCCCTGAGGGAGATCTGGTGGTGGGTGGCGGAGTTTGCGCTACCCCCCCCCCATCAGAACCCGAAAGGGCGAAAGGCTAACCCTTCCGCCTGAACAGAGCGCTCTTGAATATCTTTCAGTGCCCAGTTCTCCGAGATACGGGTCAATTAACATGTCTCATTACACAGATATCTGCGTTTAATGACATTTTCTGTCTCACTGGTTGTCTACATTTCTCGATGTTTGGATAGAAACGTGTACGTTATGCATATTATTGGTTTGTTGAAGTTTTTTAAATGGACTTCTGACTTTGAGAATTGGCTGCTGGTGCTTCCGATTCGAGGAGCCGCTCCCGCGAGCGTTCTGCGGTTGTACTATGCTTAAACATTTTTCATAATTTTATTATGACAAGGTTGTATCATGGTAACGTCGACAATTGTACAAACAGAACCAGCTGGAGAGTCCCTCTCAGCATTCACTCATTTTATCGGCATTTTGGTGAATAACAGAGGCTTAAGTGGAAAAGACTAATGCCATTTCCAGAAACCTCGGAAGCAGCGGAAATTGAAGTGGATGGAGAAAGACAGAAATAAAACCGAGAAGTGCTCAAGCTAGGAAGTTAAGCTCTGAAGATCAAGAGGCGGTTATTTTCGGGCTCACAGAAAATTCGGTTGCAGTCAAAGAAGCAATACGTGAAAAAATTCGTGCCAAGTCCATGAATGAGAGTACGGGTAAGCCACTGAAGAAGTAGACTAGAAATCAATAGGTATGAGAGGGGACAGTATAGTGAGATGGAGACGCTATTGAGTACATTAAAGAGGTCAAGTAGCAAATGGACTGGGAGCATGATGAGATACAAGGTTTGTATAAAAAGTATCAGTAATAATCGCAGATCGTATATTGGAATTGATAAGAAGATAACAGTACACACCATTATCAGTGAAAATTTGGCGATGCGAAAGATCTGCGCTTAACTTGTTGTCCCGAAGGTCTTTGAATGGACGACCAAAAGAGCAGAGAAAAGTGCCTCTGCTTGCGAAGACCTCCTGCAACGGTATTGCGACGATTCCCCAACCCAGTCCCGACTTAGCACTAGCAGACTATTTACTATTCTCAAAAGTGAAATCCTCCCTCAAAGGACACAACCAAGTGCCAATCCTCCCTCAAAGTGCCGTCAAAGAAGTTTGCAAGCGTACCCTTAAGGACCTTCCGGAATCCGCCAACCAGGGAGACTTCGACTTGTGGAAAACCGCTGCAAAAGTGCGTCGACGCTCAAAGGATGTACTTAAAAGAATTTTGAGGCATTGTAGCAATATCTGAAATAAATATATTTTTCAGAAACTTTTCCCGATGCCTTTTATAAAAACCATGTATTCTGGAATTTTTAGGAAGACGAAAGAAAGGGATATTGAAGAGGGAATTATGGTGTGAGAGATAGACCATGAGACAATGCATACGAGGGGCCCAAATGAATAAGAATTTGGGAAGAAGGAACAGTTAGGGGATGAGGGATTTGGCACTGAATGTGGGATATATTGGGGAGGAGTAGCTATTAATAACCGGTCTTTTCGCTAACACTGATGCAATTTTAGTTTGAAGACCTGCGATTTATTGCCTTTCTGAATGTTCCAGATATGTTGAAAACGCAAAATTTGTTTACATGAATATCTTTCAAATAGAATCGCCTAAAGATACGAAAGTTAAAATAGTGTTCTGGAATAAGATTCAATTACCAGTTGAATGTTTCATTGTCCCCGAAAAGGGATGCAAGGGTGACTGAGAAAGAGAATTTTTCCAAAGTATCCAACTCGCCCCTACGCTTGTGAAATTGCACCACAGATGCATACAGATATCTATGAGTCACAATTGTGGTTTATTCATTTCCCTCAACAATTACGCCGTAGTATAAACAGTTCATTAGTAGCGGCACCTTTTTTATGCGCCGTACAGGGCACCCGCAATCATTCAGGACTAAAATCTACACACATCATGTTCACATCATTCGTAAAATTAGATGATTCTAGATTCAATGGGTAATTGATTATGATATGGAATCAAACTAGTTATGATAGTGATATAATGATTAGTTTCATACACTCCGTTGTGTTTTTGTTATGAGGAATAATCGCATTACAGGTTGTTGATGTCCCGCAAAATGAAATGTGTCTATCGTATAAAAATAAATGAACATTTATAAATTTTACCGACGAATTTCACTGAACGCTAATAGGTGGCTTAATCCAATTCATTGGACATTCTTGTTACTGTTTCCCGCGTCTTTTGTGCTATTTCATCCTTTTCCGACTGAGGAGGAATTTTGAAAGTTACCTGGTAGAAAATTGCAGAGTAATCTCCATGTGCTTGGAAGTTATTCAATTCCTATTACATGAATTGATTGACAGTTGAACTATCTTTTTAAATAATTTGTTGTTTGGGTCGCGGTGGTCCAGTGGGTAAAGAGTTGGACTACTAACCGGAGGGTCCCGGGTTCGATTCCCGGGCAAGGCACCTGGAGCACCTGGGCACCTGCAGCTCACCCAAGCTAATTGATTTTTCGCGTAACAGCTCTTCCTGGGAAACCATAACCGGCACAGGGAATGGAGCTGGCCTCCCTACCCTGATGTGTGATTATTCACACGCCATCGGGCTTAGTATATAGGTGAGCTCTACCATCACCTACTAAACCGACTTCGGGTTGATTACTGTGTTTTATTTTATTGTTTTTTATTCTTCAAAAATTTCAGCATAGGCATTTTAACATTAATACTGCATTAGAAAAAAATCTGGTGGTATTACGTTTTCAGAACGCCATTACGTTTTCTGAACGGCATTTTCAGCGCTCGACACACTTTCCACCTGTGTGTTCTTCGTAACCGATCATTACTTGGAATAGCAGAAAGTTTTAAAAAGCAAAAGGTTCAAGGGATGCATTAACTTAATACGCCTTGATGTATCAGTGCGGGGACAATGCCATTCCATTGCCATGATGAAAGCGAAATTTCTCAGAATTGTAAACTGGGTGCGCATGGATAACCAATCACGTCCTTAACTTTGAATTAAAAAACTGTGGTGCGCGTGTTGTGTTTGCTTTCCTAGTTCATCCCCGGAATAGCTTTTAAATTAATGCCGCAGCTATTCATTTCCTAAAGAAAACCATTATCTCTGGCTAAGATCACACTTTATCGTAGGGATCCTCCGGTGAGAGAGCCCGTGTCTCCGTCTCACTTCGCAGTGGGTGCTCCGCCGACTCATGTTTCGCGGAAACCACTGAAAAGAACTTTCGCCGCTTTGGCATTTGCGAGCGTTGCCCGAAGCTCGGGATATAACAAGGAGAGGGGCGAACAAAAGAGTCGTGCCATCCATGCGCAATATCTGCGAGGGGGGTGTAATCACGAGGAAACATTCGCAAATCTTTCATCGCCGAGAATCGGTGGTTTCATCGCTTATTTCTATCAATTAACTCGCACGAACTTCTTTAGAGGTTCGGGGACGGCCATTTCCAAAGATGCTTGAATTGTTTCGCCGGAGAAATTACTATCCCTATAAGAATTATGGCGACCGAGATTCAGTGATTAATATCAAAGTTTGGATTTTATGGTTTCTGCACTTCGGATACACGAATGTTCATACATTCATATTATTTATTTAGAAATACTCTCTTTGTCACTGAATGAATAAACTTAGTATTTTTTCACACAAAAACTTTCTCATACTTACTATCGGTTTCTACGCATGTTTGTGACATCATCACGCATGATAACTGATGATATGTCTATGCATCGAAACCGGTAGTAAGTATAATAATTTTTTTTGTGTGGAAAAATACTAAGTTTATTTATTCAGTGATCATGAATTCTCACAAAGTAGAGAGAGCCACAAAAGATCGAATTCACGCTCTCCTTGTTTTCTAGCGGTGAAGTACCATCCATGCAGTTTTCATCCTAACTTGTAAATTCACTTGAACAAAATTAAATACGACTCGGAAGCAATGCATATCCTTTCAACAAATAAAATATCTGGTTTCCCTGCGTGGTTAAAGGAATGCATGGGTTCCGGTGGATGGTAGGCCATGACAGTTGGATTCGCTGATGACGAAAGAGCCCCTCCTTGGAGACTCCACTACGCTTTGCCTCGTTGCACCGGCACAGTAATCTGATGGATACTAGAAATACGGCCCTACTGCACTTTTAAGTATTCCTTATACGGGTGCTGGCTCCTGGGACGTGGGCGGCGGATTATGCAACCGCTCTCCTCGAGGACTATAAATTCTCGAACTGCAGGCGAGCTGGGCCGCTCCCAGGCACAGCGACTGTTTAAGAATCTCTCGATCGGATCATTCACAATCTGTTGTTATCGAATGCATGACCCGGCCCCGTTGTCCGTCCCAACAGTTGGGTGGCAAGAGGGAACTCGAACTGGCGATACAACCTCAGATCGCTGGATGGAATGAATCATGAGCACACGTCGCCCACGACTTTGTCGGTATCGCCGGGCGGTCTCTCTCTCTCGCGCGCGCGCACGCGGGGCGGGGCCCTCTCCGGGGAATCTTACGAAAGTTGCAGGCTGCCACCACCCACCACAAGGGGGGGAAGGGAGAGGGTGGAGATGGGGAGAACGGTTTATTTTCGGAGAAATTAAACTCTGTCGGTTCTCGATTCCTGGGTTCCGATGACAATTGGAACAGAATAGACGGGCGGGGGTGGGGAAGGGGTGGTGTGGATGGGAAGAGGGTGGAATGAGAAGAGGAATGATTATCCATGGGATTCTGGCAAAAATTTATTTTCCTGTTGACATCTTGTCGTGGAACACATGCCTCTGTGCCTATACTTTTCGTAACAAAGTTCACCCAGCTACCCCTCATCAGACATATTAAATTGCACATTAAGAGGATATGCCACGGCAATCACCATTTCGAATACACCCGCGGTTAAAAAAAGAAAAGATTTCTTACTAATGGAGTCATTTAGATGGAGAATTTCAATAATTTTATTTCGATTTCCCGCATTCATATCTACATTTTCTTAGGGTTTAGTCAATTTTTTTTATGATTTGTCATCAAATACGGAATAAAAATGGTTGGAATTGATATATAAAGCAGACCAGTGGTATCTGTGAACTTGAATGCTCAGCTAAGGCAACTTCCTTTGAACTAGGGTCACAAGTGAAATAGAGTGTCAAATACTTGCAGCAAACACCCACGGTTATTGTAGGCCTAGAAATGCCAATTTGCCAGCGAAATTAGGAAGAAGAAGATGCAGACGTTGACATTAGCTTAATCATATTGACGTGTGAAATTTAACGCCTAATCCGGCGACTGACAGTGAACCATGCTTAATGTGCTCCCCGTATTGCCATCAGAAAGGGTACAGTTCCGCTAAAAATTTACCATCCACTTGTGATCGGCTTGTGCCGATCTTCTCTGCGCACCCTATACCTCGATTATTAATAATTTCAGGAAACAGATAGCAAAACCAACTTCCAAAGCCTCACTAAATTCAAAGATCCAACTCAGCATTAAGATTCGGCTGCTATTGGACCTTCATTCGTTTATATTATACGCGGGAATAATATTGCACGGCGTTGGAATTCGGGAAATCAGTCCAAATTACTGCGCTGTCCAGATGCGCTCTTTCTAATTTCATAAAAAAATATTGTACGGTCATAAATGTCACAATGTGACGTGGGAAACATTTATGTTGCGTAGCACGTGCCTAGTACATAAATTGCAGCACACTTTAAGACGGGTTCGCGCGCACTCATTCGCCACAGGCTTTTCAGACGATGAGTCACACAGTGTCCATCAGATTTCCACTAATTCCTTGAGGAGCTCGTGACTACATGGGAATCGATTTTCCTTACACACATGCGGAATTATTACCCCAAAAAATCTGCATTTTCAACGCATGCGCGTGCGACATCACCTTAATGCGCAACGCCCGAGGTGTTCCTTCGTCGCTGCTGTTTCCCGTGTTATCAAAACTGGCATCTGGACTGGAGGTGTTTTAACGTCCTCGATAGAAGAAGCCCTTTTAACTGTTGGCGTGCGGGGATGTAGGGATTGAGTGGCATCTCTCCCCCTCGCTTTGTTCCGGAAAGCCCTCATAAATCCACTCCGATTGCAGAAAGGGACTGCGAAGGCTTTCCGAATCGATTTGCGGGCAATAAACTAGAGGGCGAGTGGGGGCGTTTGGGAGGGCGGAGGAAGGGTGGAGGGAGGCGGGGGTGGGAGCCCTGAGAGGCGTGCGGGGCGAGTTGGGTGCATCGGGGCGTGGATTCATGTGCATGGGGTGGAAGCGGAAATGCGAATGCCTTTCGAAGGGTTTTCATCACTACTGCCACAAGGAGAATCCTTTTAAAAAGACTACGAATCTCCGGCAGTAAGTGCATTGGATCTCTAAAAAAATTTGGCAGGTTCTTTGAAATGAGTGACAAATTATTCGCGGGCAGGTATTGTCGACGGATAGCTCCCGCATCTGTTCACATACGTAGTTAACCAAATTTTGATACGGTTGCTCCGATCCTCGCTTCCGGAGTTAGCCAAAATCATTGCCATAGCCAAGCTGTTCCCAAAAAAAACAAAGATATACTTCAAGTTCCTATTAAAATCCTGAAAGTGACGTCTTATCACCATTTAAAAGACAAGAAAAGCATTATCCTAATTAGAAATTTTAGCAAGAATTGGCATTCCTTCCACGTCTTCAGGTTCCGGTTCTTGACGAGTAATTAACATAGGAAGTGTTCCGATATTCTGCCTATTTATTGTTTATAAATGGGAGATTATAAGAGTAAGAAGAGAAAAAGGTAGCAGCACAGTGGGAAAAAATAAAGCCGTTATCGTTTAATCTCTTTGAAGGACGAAATGTACTAAGTGACTAATTTCATATCCTCTCGTGATCATATCCTCTCGAAAGCAAGTAGAACGCCGTTGTGAATGAGCCATTACCCTGAATACCTCACCATTAAGATAATATTATAATTTCATGCATATATTAGCAGATAAAAATCTTAAGCAAATGAACATTAATATTACAATGTTATACTGGGTTAAAACTCCTTTTACTACTTGAAAAATATCAACCGAGAGGACCTGTTATATTTTCAAGCATTGATATTGAAAAATGACACATCCACCTGAATTTCAAACTTTTAAGTACTCGTTTCATTTAAACGCCTTAGTTTTCGCATACGCTTCATCCACGCTGTGACCACTCTGTAACTGCTCCCACAGAGATTCCACGCGTCAGAATGTGCCCATTTCATTTGCCCTTCCCTTCATCAGTGTTGCTCGTGGGTCGTTGGTCTTACTCAGGTTTGAAGGTGCGCCACCTCTACCATTTTTTCGAATATTTTTCATTATATTCATCACTCACCATAATCTAGGGATGTAGTTTAAATTCGTATCCGAACATTCTTCGAGATTAAGGGTATGCGACTCACAGTCAGGATGTAAATAAGGGAGGAAGGTGAGGCGCGTTCCAAAGTGCGGCGGCGTGAGTCTGGCAGTCGGGTCCCTCCTGCTCCTCCTCCCCTTCTCCTCCTCGTCTGAGGGCTGCTTCCCCGCGAGACGGAGATCTCCTCCTCCGGATGCAGACGGCGACGGAATTAAATGGGAGCTCTCTCTTTTTTTATTAATTTTTTTCGGCTCCGCGTCGACCCCCGCGGCTCATCTCCCTCCCTGTTATCCAGACGATTTTCGCCCCCCCCACAAGCCACCCTCTCGTCCTCCAGCAGCACCACCCTCCTGAATGCATAACTCCCCCCCTCTCTCTCTCCCTCCTCTTTTGTCCCCTCCCTCCCTGAATACCCTTTCCCCGTCCGAGAGAGAGAGACCCTCCTTCACACGCCCCTCCGCACCCCTTCCTGCATTTACTGCGGCCGTAGCTACGCGCGTCTCGCTCCCCTTCCCACACGTGCGCCACCCCACCCCCTTGCGGGGAATAGAGAGAGGGAGGGAGGAGGAGGAAGAAGCAAAGCGTTAAACACGGCCGAACCTCCCCCACTCGCCCATTCACGCTCCCGCGACATTTTTCGTCGCCACGGCAACCACCGCCCTCACAACTCTTTGTCCATGAAGAGGAAAAAACCCCTTCCTTGCTCGCATCCCTCCTCACACCACGGCCACTCCCACGTGGGAGTGGTATTGCAAAGGCCTGGGAAATTATCTATTCGTCCGGAATGAATGGAGAACATACAGTGGGACTCCAGTATCCGCGGATTCAATATCTTCCATCCCAGATTTACCGCTGTTATCAACCTTCGTCGCGTCTTGGTTATTTCATTTCGCGCCGTCTTTCCATGTCGAGTCTTATTTGTTTAATGTTCCCAATAGGTATATCGTTCAAACTATCTTAGGTATATATAAGATATAATGAGACTTCTTGAAAGGTTATAGATCAATTCATTTAATAATATAATTTAATTACACTACAGGGCTCTTTACTGTCTGAAAGTTTATGATATCCGCGATATGTTTTCAAAGGTATCACTCTCGGACAGTAAGTGCCTGCAGCACTTCGTGTTCACCGATATGTTTACGCATAATTTCGGTTCTCGGATATATCTAAGTATTAGATATTCGAGCTCTATTTACATGCATTAAAACTGGCATTTTAGAAAAGATCATTTACCCAGAGGAGTGTAGTAAAGTCCATAGAGCGGAGTGTCTAAATCACTCCTACGCGGAATTTCGATATCTCCTCAAGTAGTAGCTTTCCCGTAATGAAAGCATCGTCTTACCTTCAATTTACCAATGCATTATAATTCCCATATGGCCTTTGTCTAATATTGATCGCTGAAAAGATGTATCTTTATTTTTACGACGCTTTGTTAATAGGCGCACTGTGTGATTTCCCTCTCCATCCGAACCCTTCTTCACCACCTGCCTCCCCTCCGCGATTAGGATCTTCTCCGGGCCACTTGCGCACCCCTGCGCGACGCTTGCCCTCCGCCCCTCAATTCACCCTCCCCGGACCCTAGGGTGCCATTCAAAAGTCGCCGTCTCGCCTTTTCACTCGTGTGTTCAGGGAGCAGCGGCAGGGTTAACGGAGCGGACGGAACGGGAGCTGAGGGGAGGGGATTGATGGGGAGGTAGGGCTTGCAGGAGAGGGGGAGAAGATGTCTTCGTTCACTCCTCACGAATCTCACCTCGAACGAGACACGTCAATGCCTCCCTCTCAGTGAGGAGGAAGGGGCGTAGCGCAATTAGTTGTGAACGACAACAAAATCTATCTAATTAAATAACAGCTTCATATTTTATTGCCTAATGAAATATTAATTTAACATGCTAACAAAATATGTCGGTTTATTGCCACGATAACGTTCATTGAAAATAGGAGAAAGAAAATAATGCGAGGACTAATAAAACTTTTGTTCAGAGCAATCATAAATGAATTATTTTACGGTAGAATTAATTTAAAATCTTACGCAATATCCGTTGTGAATTCTTTTATCGCAATACCATATTTTCATCACGTAGGGTCAGGCCTAATGTTACACATTCGAGAATTAATCAATCCTAGGACAAGTACAGTTTAGTTCGTTAATTTAATTTGTTTTCAAGAAAAAACTTCGATGGGATCGCCTCTAAAATTTTGAAACAGAGTGATAAAATTAGATCAACTAAAAGGTTTCACAAAGAGCCTTTAACTCCTCTAGAGGATTTCAAGCGCGTCGACGCTACACCAAGAAGGGAAGTCCGTATCTTTATCTCTCCTTCCATTTAATCTGAAGGGTGCAGTATTCGGAATCCGGAGCTTTTGTTGGATTGGTGGTGGTTGGGGGAATGGCGTCTGAGAAGAGTTTGAATGGAAAGGGGTCGTTCATGTGGGAGGACGTCGGCGGGCGGTGGTGCGACGTTGACCATCCAGACCAAATAGCGCAGGTAGATATATATATATATATATATATATATACATATATATTTTAAATATATATATATATAATATTTATAATATATCCATATTTATGTATATATATGTTTCCGCATGTGTTGGGGTTGGGAAGGACTATACAGAGCGTCCACGTCCTCCTCGCCATAAGAGATGATTATGGAGGCTCCAGCATCCATGCCCTTCCGACATTTCCAAACGAACAACTGGTAATGTCAACAGTTTCTCGCTTCACTTAGCGTAAAAATGGAATTGAAAAGAAAGTCACTCACTCACTCACTCTCCCACGGGTGTTTATTCACCAACGGTGCTGGTCTCGACGTGCGGAAGAGAAGAATGAGGATCTTCGCCAGAGTACTTACGCACCCCATGCACGAAGTTCTCACTCCAACCTTTAAAATGACTTTTTTTACGTTGATACTGGGGTCGTTTTGGCTTAAAATAATCAGGTATCTGTGGGGAAGTTCCAGAATTTCATTTAAACACTGGATGACTTGTGCACAAGTTGATGTGTTACGCTAACATAAAAATGCGTCTTCTTTTGGAATTCCACATAAATGAATTAAGTATTAAGAGCGAAATATTCGGTGTTGAACCCATGGCTACTTTTCTCGTGGTTTGCCACTCCACTTAAAAGCGTAGCGGAACCTTCAACAATTTGAAATAATCTTTTAAAAATGTTTCCTTTAAAGTATTACAGGAATTGAATTTTTAATTTAATGTCATTTTCGAGGATCTCATTATTTCATTTATACTCTCATTTGGTTACGCCACAAAAATATTTTCCTTAATTTAGCATTTGATGATCAATGGCTCACACCAAAGTGTTGGCTTTTACCTTATTCAAGCTCCATTCTCAAAATAACGTGATGGTGTGCCGAGTGCACACAGGCTAAGCGCAATGGATTTCAGACCGAGACCGTATGCATTAAAACTCTTTATTCTAGTCCTCTATTTTCCTTATTGTGAATGCTAAGGGAATATTGACATTCAATATGGAAGAAAGATTTAGCATCCGCTCTTTCCGCTAATCAACCCAGAACCATATGCTGCTTGAGGTTATTTCCTTTGTCGACATACTTTGAACTTTTATCAATTCACGAGTTCACAAGTCTGAAATTTCTCAAAAGAGTTTTTACTATTCACGGCATTACTCGACTAATGAAGTGAGAAGGTGTATTGCCAAAAAGATGTAGAGTATTTATGTATTAGAAATAGATTGCTGGTTCTGCTTAGCTTCTGGGAATTCAAATCAACAGGAAACTGTCAGTGTGTAATCAATTACTTTGCATGCCATCACTTGTTCCCAGGGAACTGAAGATTGATTATGAAGGTAGTGTTTATCGCTAACCTCGATAGATATAAGTCACATGTCGTGTAAATTCACACGTTCAGATTAAATTGGGAATTGTTCCTTCCCCTGAACGGCAGTGGTCTCCGAGGACTTTTCGCCTTCCAGAAAACCACTCAGTTTGGAATTACGTAGGAGTGTTTCAAGGATTACCGAGATTTGAGCCCCGGACCCTTCCCTCCTTCCGTAGTTGAATGCTATAGCCACTCGGCAACTACGCCTCATCATCGCGGGTTATAAAACAGAATTGGTTTGTAGGAGCACTCCAAACTATGTCCTGTAAAAACCTGTCATTCCCTTCATGCCCTCATAGCTCCATTCACTGACATCTTCGAACAGCTGCTTCTGGGAATTTATCCTTGGCCTTCCTTCATAAATCTTCCCCTCTGTAGTTAGTCTCTTCAATGATAGCCGTCAGTAAACTATCGTTTCTCCAGATCTGTGAAATTAGTTTCCCTCTCTTCGATGGTGTCCTCCAGAGACCTCTCTCTTCACCCACTCTTCGAGGTAATTCTTCATTTGTCACTCTGTCAAACCAGTTTATTTGCGTCATTCTTCTGAGGGCCGGAGTTTTCATTGCTTCTTCATCATCTTCTTTCTACTACTCCATTTGGGAAACCACCACCTGACTATCTCGATGAAAAGATCGCTTCTAATACACCTGAACTGTTTTAATGCATTTCGAATGTTTTGGAAACGCACTTACAAGTGTATGTATATTACCGTTTTTCAAATGGTAATGCGCTCTCTTGAGGTGTTCTTTAGTGGTACACGAGGAGAAGTTTAATTCAAAGATTTAAACTCAAACATCGATTATAAGTACGTTTTTACTGTCAATTTTGACGTTATTAAGTGTACGTCATAATTTGAATCACTACGGCATAGTTAACCATGGTTAAATTGTTTTTCACTGCACTGCATTGTGTGATTCTTTTTTCCTCCACATGATATTATTTATATTTTTAGACATGATTGGTATTTGACATTGTTAGAACATAGTGAGGGATTCTTAAAGACAAAAGGTCGGGAAAAACCGATCTAATGTACATTCATCATCGTCATAATCATAGGTGACCTACGTAACCTTTAAAGGCTGGATTTTGGCGGTCCCTAATAACTGTTTAATGAAAGAACACTTTACCTTTGTAATTAAATTATACGTAGACTTCCTCCTGTTTGCCCTACGACATTTCCTTCTTACACTTCCACATGGTTGCAATCTGCCTTCATGATCAATCATCAATAGCCTAACGTCTTCCTTTCTCTTCCCTAGCATTCTTCCTTCTATCACGCCCTTATCAACATCCAATTGATTCTCAGCATCTCCTCCGAGATGCATATTCAGAAATATATTTTCAACGCAGTCTTGTGGGTGCGTGGTAGGGGGGGGTGTCTCGAGAAAGGAACGCGAGCGGTGAACTGAAGGGTGCGCCGTTCAGGAGACGACCATCCCTCGGCGTCCCCATCCTTCGCCCACCCCTGCAGCCCCCCCCTTTCCGACACGCCTCCCCGATGGGTTAACCTCCGAGGATTCCATCCGAACCGCCGTCCTAGGTTTCGCGCAATCACTCCCACCCACGCTTCTCCCCCCTTTTCGTGCTGCTCCGAGCACAAAGCCTCCCGGGGCCTGAGAGCATAATTGCGAGGGGAAGGGTAAGTCAAGGGGCACGTGGATTTTGTGGGGAGCGAAGGCTAAGGCATATGAAAGGGTTTCGTGCCTTAAGAAACCCTTCTTCTCCCCCACCCTCGCCGTGTAAATGAATGCATCCCTTTTGTTCTGGACTTACGCGGTTCAGATCGATCGCGTCCCGACTCTTCCCTCCTCCGAACTGGCGGGGAGCAAAGCGAAACATCGGCGATGAATAGCACCTCATGCCTTAATGAGCATTACCGATTGGATTAGACCACTTAATACACCACTCCTTTAATACTCAATCGTATCTGAAAGCTCTTTTGGTTTCAACTTTCCAAAGGCAAGGTTGGTCTTCCTCGTGAGCTAGCACAAAACGAATACATACGTCCATTCTTAAGCATTTGACAGAATTTAGTGAGGAGTCGATGGAAGACCGGAGACAGTTATAACATGCTCAAAACTACAGTTTACAGGCTCTTTGGGTTTTTTTTAAATTAGCGAAGAACGGCTTATTTTTCTTAGGCTAAAATTTTCATGAGATCTGGTTTGTAAACGCAAGATACTATCTCTGGAGATAAGGAGTTTAAGAGTTACTCTACTACTTATGTATCGATAAAATATCCAAGTTAAACAAAAGTTTCGTGAAGCTCAAATCTTATAGAGAACAAATTAATGATGCTCACAATCTCAATATTATCACACTGTTGACACTTACTCTCTTAATCCATGGAACTTATGAGCAATTGATTTTTTATTAATTTTAATATACAGAGGTTGCTTTTTTGGTACTTTCGTGCGGATGAAAGAGTTACTTTAGGTTTCCCCTTAGAAAGAAAATCAGTCATCTTGACTCGAAAAGGAAACTGTATAAGGAGAAGGGAACCGCACGCATTCATCGAAGCCCTTCCTCCTAATTGGTCGAGCGACCTCCGCACTGCGAAGCCCAATCACTGAAAACTCAGCCTCATTCACTCAGGAATTTTACATTGAATCAAGTGTGCAACATCCGCGTTCGAATATCCGTGTCCTAGTACCAAGGTGCTAATGGTTGCCAAATTAAGCTAATTCGTCTTCCTGGTGGTTGAAGCACGACCATTCATTGACTTACCATTTCTGCAAGTTGAAGATTGGCAAAAGAGCTCGTCTCCATTCTTACCTTTCAAGCACCCACACTCATACGAGATACCCTGTTTTGTCGTTTTATGCATTCCTTGTAGATTCGTCAGCGTGTGTGCTCCTTGGTCTTCCTCTGAACATTTCTTCTCGTTTCATTTGCTCTTCAGAATCCAAGCCTCTAAGAATCCTGCTCTTCTAGGCGTGTGCTTGATTGCCATGCAGCATGAATCCTCCTTTAGTGTTCGCCAAATTATAAATTACGCCGAGTGCGCCAATTATAATAAATCTTGGTGTTATTATTCTTCAGATGTAACTGCGAGGCAAAGAGGCTTCTGGCTCAGTCATTAGAGGGATTGAAAACGGGCGCACAGTTGGTGAACCATTTTTAAAACCTAATTTACAGCCAATTTTTCGTCCTTTCATGAGTGGTTCTCGAGCAACAACTATCACTCTCGTAAAACGTCTCACTGGATGCTGGAGGCACAGCACTCGATGGATGTAGATAAGGCAGGCCGCGCCCCTTTCAACTGTTAATCTGCAAACCTGGTGGGCCGAGGGGATTACTTGTTAAGTGCAAAGGACTCGAGGGCGCTAAGTACGTTCGTGCGTGAGAAAGGGAGCGCGAAGGGCTTCTTCGATAATGGATGGGCGTAAGGTTTGAAGAGGCGTCCCCGTTGGAAATTCCATAGTGCACCACCAGCTATATTTTTAAAATGCTCGCCTTCATTTTGTCAGATCATGAAGAGTTTTAACTCATTTAGCTCATGCGTAAACGCTCTCATATTACTGAGAGTGTTTCTGGGACTTTTTTCCGTACACTTTAACCTGTGAGGGGATCGGGATGGTACGGTGGCTAACAGGTATACGTAGGAAAGTGGGGTAGTACAGATTTCCCACCGAGAGGGCACGGGTTCAAATCCTGGGGACAACAAATATTCTTCAGTGGTCTTCCGATTCCCACTTGAGTTGCTTTGTGGAGAGCAATTGGAGTGAGTACGACGTCCATCGGATGGGACGTTAAACAGCGAACACCTTGGCGCCTTTCGACTTGAGTAGGGTAATGCCGACGCCGGGTTTCTCTCCACCCTTCCTTCCCCAACCATCCCTAATGGCGCAAAAATGACCTTAACCGTCGGTCGCCTCCCATAAAACTACCACATCAACCTATATGCGGGTCGCGGTGGTCTAGCGGGTAGAGCGTTGGACTGCTGACCGGAGGGTCCCGGGTTCGATTCCCGGGCAAGGCACTTTGGGCACCTGCAGCTCCACCCAAGCTAGTTGATTTTTCGGGTACCAGATCTTCCTGGGAAACCATAACCGGCACAGGGAAAGGAACTGGCCCCCCTACCCTGATGTGTGAATATTCACACGCCGTCGGGCTTGGTCCACGGGTGAGCTCTACCATCACCTACTAAACCGACCTTCTGGTTGATTACTGTGTTTATGGTTATATATATATATATCTATATATATATATATATATATATATATATATATATATATATATGGAAAATACAAGGTATATATGTATCCAACGTCGCAAGGGCGTGTGGCCAGGGTCTTAGGACACCAAAATAACACCACGTGCAAAATTAACATATTCATACCGATTCATGCCCACAGAATACGGGACTCTTTCAGGAAATTAACAGGAATCTTTCAATAGTTCTTCTTGGAAATGTAAAATCAACTAAAATGTACGTACGAGAAAGATTTAACACCGAAAAGCAATCACGTGAGGCATCAAACCTAGCCTTGGCCTCTCATTTCTCGTATGCTGTTTATGAATGTCAAGGAGATGAGGTCCTAAACAATCACATCACACAACTGTGTCAGTAACGGAGACTGAATAGAATGACACGATTCAGTAAAATGTCCCTTCTCCTAATTCACCGCTGCTGGAATGGTGGAAGTGACCTGGGATTTTCCTCAAAATATGTACGTTTAACTTACCTTCGCCTTACTTTCCCCACTCCGCTATTTTTCTCACCGCCACCATCAATTATTACAGCCTACCCAACTCATGCCGCGCACCATCCGCATAGCACGACCGCTGTGTCCACTTTGGAATAATTCGAAGAATGCAAAATTTGTGAACGCATCTTTCGGTGAAAGATGTCCCCTTTTCCTGTGATGGTTTTGCTCATGTGAGCAGATTGCGAGAAGATAATGGGGTCCATGGGCGACGTGGGGTGCGTCCCGGCCTGCGAGTGTGTCTGCGTGCGTGTGTGAGGGGGTGGAGGGGGAGGGAGGGAGAGGAGCGTCCTCCAGAAAAGAACGCGAGAGGTGGCACTTCGCAAAGGGACGCACCTCCCCCCCCACCCGGCACCACTCGACCCCTCCTCCGTCCCCTGGGGTCCTTCTCTCTTCCTTTCGAGGGATGGGGAAGGCGAAAGGGGTGGGGGAGATCGGGAGTTGCGTTGGATATCTCCCAGCCTCCAACCCTCCCCTCCATTCTCCCCACACACACGAATTAATGCAGGGCTGCCAATCGGTCACTTTTCTCACTGTCCACCAATTTTCTGACGGCTAGTCGTTGCCATCTTTTCTGTGGGTGTACCTATAACAAATTTTTTTCCGAAGAATTACCCGGAATTAAACATGTATCCATTTTGCGAACTTAAAGAATTTTGCTCAATACTATTTTAATTTTTCAGTTTTTCTATTAGACATACCCGACATCTTGCTCATTAATAGTAATGGATACTGGTTTAAAGTAGGTTTTGGAAGGACACAACTGCCAAATAAATATTTTTTCCTACTAATTAAACACAACCCAACATCCGACTCTACAACAAGTCCCTTTCCAGCTCCGCTTATTTCCTTCCTCGCTTTATCCCATACAGCATCCCATATGCAACCTTAAAATTTAGTTGTTTATTTAGAGTGTGGCCTTAAAATGCACGGTAATGACACTACTGTTCAAATTTCTATGTTGATTATCAAAGTGAGGAATATTGTTGTCCCGACATGATCTTTGTTTGTAGCGAGAGAATTTTCTGTGATAGCTCCTGATTATTATTCAAATTACCTCTTAGTCCTTCCCGCGCCATATTTAGCAGGTGCCTCATACTAGGAAGAATTCTTATCTGAACGAAACGAGAACCCTTCGACCGCCGTGACTCGCTCAACTTCGCCTCGAGGCGATGAAGGTGATCCGTTTTATCCCCAAAAGCAAAATAATTGGGATTGATCAGTTTTTGCAGCGGATACTCAAAATTACATTTTCTTCTTTCCGTGCTAGCTCTATAAGTTGGAAGAATAGAATTGGTTGCATTTCGCACCTTATTTTGACCCGCGACGTGATTTTTCAGTCATTTTTTTCCGTCTGAAGCAGTGAACATTTCCACTTATTTTTCAAGTAAATATCCCGCAGACAGCGCCGTGAATGCGTCGTCCTCGCACGACGTCCTCCTCGCGCTCAAGATGAAAGACTCGAAAAGGAAAAATATAGCAATCCCCGTCTGCCTCCTCTCGCTCGCAGCCAGCCTCTTCCACGTGGGCGCCCCCTTCCCGCGCGGTCCTCCCGCTCCCCCCTCTCTTAGCTGGCACTCGGGGCCCTGGGGGGAGTGGAGGAAGATGCCCCCCCTTCTTCGCAGCAGCGCGTGCAGGCTTCCCCGGGGGGAGTCAAAGCCCTCCACCGGATTTTGACCGAATATTGCATCGCCTCACTCCTCCCGTTGCAGTGAGAGGTGAAAGTTTTGTCAGCTCTTTCCAAGGCTTCATTAGTTTCCATTCTCTCGCTTCATGCGCTGACATGCACTACGTACGTACCTCTGGAGTGGAGGTCGGCACTTGGTCGGGAATTGCCGAGAAAATACGCGGGAAAGTCCTCGGAATTTGTTTCGCACTAATGAGGGGAGTATATGAATTTTTTTTCGAGTGACATCAAGCGATTAAAGCTTGGAGGGAATATGAATTAGATCATTTTAAATAATTGTGTGGATGGATATCTATTGGGGTAAAGTATTAAACCCCTACGCAGTACTCAACAAGCTCCCACATGGCGTGTGCCAGGGTGTGTAAAGTCACAAGTTTTCGAATGTAGGCATAGGAACTTATTTGCCATATTTTTCCGTAAAGCAGACAGAATGCAGAAAAAGATATTTGAAAATCATTTAAACACGAAGAAATAATGTGTGGAAAATATTAAACGCTTTGCTGAATCAAGCTAAATACGACGAAGGGTATTGAATGCTAGTGCAAATTACAACTAAGTCATTTTGGAGGGACTAGGAGAATTTTACAATAAAATAAATAATTAGGCTAGAAGAATTTGGTATTGCATTAATGAAGGACCCAATCAACAATTTTCCATGAATCACCCTTGATTAAAGTTCAGCAATCATTTTTACTGGTATCGTAGAAAGCATTCAAAGTGACAAATTAAATTCGACTAAAATACGCTTTAGTGCGCATTATAAATATTATTTTGTGTTACTTCCGAGTCCCCTCTTTCTGGTCTCAACCTCTTGCTCTTACCTCAGTACAGTACATGTGCCAATTTCATCATTTTTCATATGCCCTTGCTATAATCGGCCATTGCCCTGGGTGTAGTGCACGTCTATTAGTAGTTAAAGTCACACCGCGAAGTTATGGGATGAAAAATTTGAAGCCTCCATCCTCAGAAGGAATCTTAATCAATTAGCAAGTTTCTTTACTCTTCGATAAAAAAACAGAATATCCGATAAACGAGTCATTTCGAGACCAACGGAGATGCTAGAATAGGACGAATGGTGACGTGCGTGAAGTTTCTAGAATCACCAAACGAATATTCAATATTTTCATAAAATGTTTCCTATCTTAGTAGACGTATACCGTGTTCCCAGCTATTAGGATTATTTGCCTTTGCAGTCGCAGACGGGTCTCGACGGGTCGAGACGTCGCTGAATCGTTACGATCACGTGACTCCTGAGCAGGAGTCGAGGACTCATCCGATGGACCCGATCGCCTCATGTGCAATTGAGTATTATTAAGTACACGTCCTGGTATTCCATAATCTGGACAATAGACCAAGGGCTGATTGAATGTCATTGCAATCTTTTAAGATAAAGCCGATGCAACAATGTTTCAGAGAGGAAGGTGAAATCAAATCAGAACTTGCGGATAAATCAGCATTATCTATGGGATACTAGCATCTTTCGTAAGACCGCCGTTTAAGGAAGGCACGATACATGCAAAATATATTCCACTTCAATATTCATTATCACGACCAAGGTTTCGGCACTTGGTATCAACATCAGGTCTCAGTCCTGTTGATGTAGTAGGCCGTGGCAACGTGGTAAGTTTACCTTGATGGAGTAGTTTCACTTATTAGAGCCAGAGACATTTTCGTTAAATCTTTAGTTTGTAATCTTATATCAGTATAATTTGTAATTCAGAATATAATTCCGCAATATCTTTACAACTCTTAATGCCTTAATAATTAGAGATTACACGACTAAATATCTTGATATGCTAAGTGAATTAGTAAAATATCGTAAAAGTTTAGAGCTCTAAATAATTATAATCTACAACTTCTGAACCATACTTTGTGTAATATTTCTTTAGAAAATGGTCGTCTAGTGTGCACTTTCGGATAAACTAGATAATATGTTATGCCAATACTATTTTTTAACATTTTATGATTAGTATTTTTACTCTACGTTCTGTCTATTCCATCAGTTCTAAGGAGAGAATAACGATCGGGCCAGAACCTTTCCTTCAAAATAACTTTCAAACGTTGAATTCACAAAGTGATAGAAATTTTCAACCACTTCCTTAATATCAAGGGACATTTTTCAAAATTGCCTGCACCATACTTAGAGAATCAGTAATACTGAATGAGAGGAAACGTCACAAGATTTACGCACACTATAATAATGCTAACAAGGGAGCTTATTGAGAGCATGCATTGTAGTTATTAAAAAATATTCCTTGATTTTCTTTGACAATTTTTTAAATAATCCTTTCACAACTCATGTTCAACCAACGTTATAGCAATAAACCACCTTAGCGGTAATTGGAGTTTAGGGAATCTTGTTACGCGAAGATATAACCGCTACATATTAATTATTGCAAGCGATAAACGTTCGAGATTATTTTCACATTGATTTTGAATGAGCGAGGTTCACCACAAAACGAACTCCGTGGAGAGCATATTTGCGCGCAAATCCTGAGGGGATGACGTGGGGAAACACGTTTCCATCTACCGACAAAAAATAATAACTCGCGAGCGTTATTGCGACGAGGAGCTATAAAATGCATCCTCCCACACACCGCCACTGCTGCTGCCGACACCTGGCGAAGTCGATCGGAAATAGCCTTAGGAAAAAAGAATCGTTTTCCCAGGTGTTCATAGAGCATAGAAGTCTCGCCATTTTTTTCTTCAAAGGGGGCCGCTGGAAACGTCGAGAAGTCGAAATGCTCTTCCCGCGGAATGCATTTGCAAAGGCACTGTTCTTGCGGGACGAGAAGACAAAGAAGGTATCGTCGAGGATGTCGACGCGACAAGAAGAATAGTCATATATTCATTCATTCCTTTGGTTTCGGGGTATTTCGAATGTCCCCCACGTAGCGCCGTCGATTTTCATTTCGCGAAAATTCGCGAATCGAGACGTAATGTCCTTCTAAGGCCCTGGAGCGCTCTTAGCATTCAGTTATCCGGTCCCACTTCCCCCTCCACCCCCCCGAACGACCCTTCTCCTTCTCAGCCAAGCTCCTTTGCCTCATTTGGCGTCTTCTTCCCCCGTCCTAACCCCTCCCACCTCTTCCAATGCCATTTGCCGTCATGTAAATGGCACCAGGGGTCTTTTCGAATCTAAAAGAGCATAATAATTATCGATCAATTGTTTCTGCACTGCAGACACGGTTGCCTCGCGGGCAGTGGTCTAGACTTTTGGCTGAAAGGGGTCTCAAATTCGGCGGGTGCTCGAGAACACCCAGGTTCGGCATTTCTCAAAATGGCGTTCCAGAGGATGCGGCGTGTCAGCCCGAGAGAGAATGTTTGCCGATCCTCAACGAGAGGCCGTGGGAGGGGGCAGAATAATTTCCATAAATCTTGTTTTTCTTTTGTAATATCTCTAATCCTTTTTGCAACTAAATGATCCACCAAATTTTAATGTTTAAAGAGTACAAAGGGTGAAAATTTTAAGGAGGCATATTTACGTGAAATACCCCCAAAGCTGGGCGGTGGAGATGTGAATTTTGTAAATGCGTGACTCGGAGATCGGTCCTTCGGCCCGTCTCTATGACCGATGATGTCCGGACGATCTCTTTGCTCACTTCAAGCCAATGCTCAGGGGAGTTATGATAAAAGAGGTACTTCGTGTGCATACTCGCATACTCCTTCCAAATCAGACGAGAAATACTTGATATGAGTACCTAAGCGAAAAGTCACGATTTCCTGCAGCTCAGAAAGTTTGGAAAGTCAAGTTTCACCAACTCAACAAAAAAATTAACCATTCTATCCAGAGGAATTCCTCTCATCTTGACAAAAGAAACTAGAACATTGTGGCGAAAATCTCACCGCAAATTTTACTTTTATGTTTTCTTCCTTAATAGCTTTATTGACTTAAACATTACAACTAAATTATAACTAACGTTTAGAATGCCTGATACTAAAATATGACACCATAAATATTGAAACTCAATGTAAAAAATCTTCCTTTAGAGAAGAGAGCAGATTGTTGGGATCTTGTAAGCTCACTTCAACCTTTACGGTAGAGATCAATGCTCGTGGTTCTGACATGAGTTTCAAAATCCCGTTTTTTACAACAGTTACGAAGATGGAAATGATAAAATAAATAACCCTCCAAAAAGGACGCTGTTTTGTAGTTAAAACTTTTCTCAAACGGCATTTTTTATCGTCTATAATCCGTATGAATCGAAATAATCCATGCGCTGTGGTAGTTTCTTGAGTTTTGATTGATTGCGTGCAAAACATTTCTTATCAAACGTTTTTTCTGTTTTTATTTCGCTTTCGTTGAATTTCTTCGAAAAACAATCGACGGTAAAACGAAGTGGATTATCCACCCACACTAACTTTAAAGTATACTTTTGCAAATCCCAATGCAATGAAGATTTTTAACTTTATCATAATTTATCACCCAATCCCTTACATTTGAGCTGCAAAACCACGTTTTTTCAACTTAATACGAACTGCAAAATTTAATATTGGGAGGGGAATCATTTCACCAGATGAGTCACCATGCAAATTAATTTACAAATATACCTTACACTTTCGGGCATCACTTCGTGGAACTGTTTGATGTCCGTATTAAATGAGTTTGTAATTTACCACAGTCTTTATTTGACAGTACATGCACCTGATGATTCCGCAAGTTGGTGAAACGCATTGTACTGTGAAATAAAGTCTGTGGAAAATTACAAACTCATTAAATGGATATTGGTTCACCTTTGCAAAGATAGCATTAATTACCCTTAGGCTAAAAATTGTTTGTATGGTCGTTATAAAATTCTTAATTTAAGCATCAAATATCCACATCAAATTGGCGTTTCCATCTATGTGATCTTGTTCGATGCTAGTTCGAGTAATGGGCTTTTTTAAATGTTACCCGCTAATCGTCAATAAAGTTGGTGTCTATGTAAAATTTGTTGTGAAAAACTCCAGTTGGAATAATTAATAATAACAAAAGTATTAACGATCACTTATAAGTTGTACTCACTTGGATTGAAATCCCTCAAACTCTTCTGGTTGCTCACTGATAGCCGCCTCCAAGTCCAGGTAGGCGCCGTAGTCGCCATCTTTGTACACTTGCAAAGCAACATCGTCCAACTGAAAATGAAGAAATCACGAATGGTTAACAAAAGCGCGAGAAAATTCGAGAATGGTAATTAGATAAACCAAGAACATGCTGGCCCACCTTCTAATGTATTCTTTAGTCGAAACATATTCTGAGAGCCAAATGAAACATACCAAAATTAGCGATTAATTAATAGTTTTCATTACACACTTTTTTATCTAAAATTAATAAACCAATATTTCCCAGTAATTAAATTGCACCAGGAAAATAATGATGCATACATTATTTACAAACAGAAGCTTGCATGTCCTATCCGGAAATCATAGAGTTGCGGTGGTTTGCGAACTGGGTTCTCTAATGGAAGATCCAGATTGTATCGGAGGAGATAGTGAGATTTTAATTAATCGTTTTAAGATCTTTAAAGTAGGTACATCATTTGTATGGAGGACACTTCAAGTGGGGGGGGCACTCAGATTGACGAGGAAATAAGATTGGCTGATGAAAAGACATCAGCTTTTCCTCGTATTTCTCTTTATGTCGCTGATTGTGTGAATATTGCCAATCCTCACCTGCCGGAAACCACTTAGCTCTACTCTCCAGATGACGGCATTTGTATGTAGAGTGAATTAATAAGATTAAAAACGGGGTAAAAAACCTGTAAACACTGATAAAGGATATCACTTAAATGATGAGATAATTTGAAAAAACTGATGGTGATATGGGTGAATCGGTTGCCTCCTAAAGCACTGCGATCTTATCAATAATCTCCGATCGATGCCATAAAAGTTGATTCGTGCTTAACATCATTCATTGCTTTTCCATTTTGCTCCATCATGTGGATGGAGCGGAATGGATAATGAATGGCTTATTCGCAATAATTATATTAATAAAAATCAAACGCCGGGTTTTGTTTGCCCCTGCTCTGAGGCTTGGATGCCCACCCTGTCCCGCTCACGACTTCAACAAGGGTGAATGCGAATGAGTTTTGTGGCGAACCCGGTGAATGTCAGCGAAAATTAACATTCGCCTCTTCACAAACAACCGGAGTCATGGTCACAAAAGTATTTACTGAATGCCGTCGAAGCAACGCAAAATTAATGCGGATATTATTTTAATGTACATAGAGGACTCATAGCATATGAAAATGTTGTATTGTTAATAATTGAAATGGAAATCATTCAGGTACCGTAAATGCATATGCTAGCGTATAAAAAACATATAATAATCAATTATTTTCCGGCTCTATACTAGACTTATTGGATAGGATTTGAATTGCGAATTAAGTGACATCCAAAATAGTATTTGAAATGGTAACAGGCGTCACTTGATGGAAGCGTAATATGTTCATTTTGATGAAATGGAACATTTTATTCAATTATAATCGGGAAAATAAACCAAGCACTTCAATTTCTTCAAATTAAACTATCATCACTAAATCATCAGTTGAAATGAATCAGATCATCCGACTAAAGCCGTAATACGTAATTTATAATTAATCTGTGAAATTCCAACGCTGAGAACCGAGTAATATTATCAGTTTAATAAAAAATCGGTACCAAAACGATACCACGCTCGTAACATTATGACCTACTAAGGGAACCGACATGGAAGTAAGAGATTGCTCTGGTGGGCAAATATCATTGCACTTGCTATTCCCCCCCTCAACTGATCTGCTCATCTTCGGTTCACGGACAAGCCCCCCCCATCGTGACCTTTGCGCTTGCACATTCCATTCGGAAGTCTCCTCTGTCCTTCACCTTGCCCCAGCGATCGAGGCTTCACGCACGCGCTCCCATTGATGGCCTCGCATTCGGCATCCCAATGCAGCAGCCACCGTCCCGACGTCACCTGGAGGACACTCTCCCTTTCAGACGAAGCAGCAACAACGCCCCACCCTCCGACTCCCCCACCCCTTTCCCAGTTTCAGAACGCACGCACAGTCGCACGCACGCGCGGACACGGCCGCCGCGGCGGCGGCAGCGACGGTCGCCCCCTTTGAATGTCAATCGCCCGGTTCCCTCGTCCACCCCCTCTCCGTCTCTCTTGCCGTCTCCACCGGTCTCCCAGAGATTTCGATGGATTCGTTCGGCGCGGTGGCCGTGAGAAAGCCGGCGGAGTGGGTCTCATTTGGTGCCCCCGTCGGCGGGTCGATTGGGGGAAGGACATGATGAAGGGATAGCCTCGGAGGAGGGGGGTCGAGAAAAGAGGACCGTTATGATTCGTGATCGGAAAGGAACAATGGGCCGCCGCCGAAGTGATGGCTAGGGACGGGAGGGGTTAAGGGGCGTCCGTCCCACGAAAAGTCTACTTTTGTTCATTAATTTTGAATACGCTTGCCGAGTCGTGTCATGGCTTGAAAATGCTGACAAAAAGGATTTAAAATAAAAAATTTCAAACCTTTAACAGTATATCCGAAGATCCTAAAGTGTAGTGAAACATGTTGTTAAGGAAAAAATCTCTTTATACCGGGGAACGCTAAAGTCTTCATTCCTAACTTCTTCCATCGGAAATGCTTACGAGTGGCGGTCGTCCTTGATTTCGGCCCCGTCACTTCCCCTCCCTTCCCCGGTATTTTTCAGGGAAGAATCTAGTATTGTTTTGCCCCCCTTAAAAATCAGCGTTATGTCGGCTTTCCTTAATTGAAAAAATATCTCCTGCAGGACTGATTGCTTTCCACGTCTCTATGAAATAAGCGTAGCTTATGCGCCTATGAATAAAAGGTTTCGGGCTGCATTCTCGCGTTAATTGTCAAGTGATTAAATCTACCAATTGCTCAAAGTCATATGTTAACGAGGTTCTTAAAAAACTTAGATTGAAATGGAATGCACCGTCTGCGTGCAATTCAGAATTCCATCGTTTACATAAGGAAACGAACAATTTTTACGACCGTCATGAAGCTCACTAAATGATTACTTCATTTCCTCAATGTGATCTATGGAATATAACCAAGTGGCGCCGGGAAACATTAATATCGACCGAGAAATATTCCAATAAATAAAACGGAGAACGTTTGCCGACGCAAATTGCTCAGTCAAGGAAAACGAATGTCTGTCGCCATTTGTGTTGCTATTTGACCGCTACGAAGTTGAAATTTAACTTTCCGTACATTCTCGAAGTCTTGAGGATTGCGTTTTAGACGACTGAGAACATTTTTCTCCGAGCCTATCGGAATCTCGCCGAATCTAAAAAAAAAGAGGGAAACGTCTTTGCCGAATCGGAAATCGTTTCGTCTCTGTCGGCGGTCGACCTTCAAAGTGACATCAACGCTCGAGTCTGCGGATGAGGAGCCGGTGGCTTCCTCCCCAAATGTGGCGCTAATGGGGGGAATTAAAAATCGAACTTTTAGTACCAAGAGTGGGAGGGGGGGGGAGAAGGGATGCTTAATTTTGAACGTTTAGCACGCACTCCTTGCCGTCTCGTCTGACCCCCTCCTTCCCCCTCGTTCAATCCGTTTCCCCTCCCCGCCTCTCGCCTCGCTGACGAAACGACTCCGGGGCGCACAGTGTTATCTCATAAGTATGTACCTCGTGCTGCCTTCAACTAATGGCGTCTTTTCGTAATTAATGTAAGTGAATATACCGAATCCTTTCAAACGAGCCTAGCAACGTATGGCTGTTCGATTTCCAAGTTCGGTCTCATATGTATCAGGACAATTTGAAGCCTACTTTTTTACCTTGAGTGCGGTCAATTTTGACTTAAAAGTAGGCCCACTGAAAATGTTATCAGTTGTATTGTACTTACGTCCCCGCATCTTAGATGTAATCTTTGCAGAATACGGATTCTATAATATTTATTGGTAAACATACACACACACACACACACACACACACACATATATATATATATATATATATATATATATATATATATATATATATATATATATATATATCAGGGAAGGGAACTGGCCCCCCTACCCTGAAGTGTGAATATTCACACGCCGTTGGGCTTGTTACTTGGTGAACTCTGTCATCACCTACTAGACCGACCATCGGGATGATTACTGTGTTATATATAAATACATAAATACATATAGTGTGTGTTTCTCTGTTTTTATCTTTGTCCACTAGTGCTAACTTCATAAACATATACTTATATGCATATATATACATAGATATATAATATCATGGATATATATCAGGGCACTGCACTAATCTTCGCGGAGCTTCATGTAAATAACTTAAATATTCTCGAAGAAACGGAAACCTATTTATTTGGAAATTTTATGTACACGATAATAATATATTCCTTCCTTAGCCCTTCAACCCGCACGTTGGTTGTGGGCAGCCCTTCAAATCCTACCTTCCCAGTTCTTATATTCCTACTTTTCATTTTGTATAAGTCTTCCTTCTCGGTCTTTTTCGTGGGATTTTTCCTTGTGCTTCAACTGCCATTTAGATACGTTTTTAACAAACATATATTCTATACATTTTTCAGACTCGCATTTTGCAGAGGTATACTCTCTGCATGGCTAAAGGGGGAGTATGTGGGTGGGGATGGCGATGGGAGAAGAGGAGGGAAGGAGATTACATCTCCCTCATGGCCGTCCGGTTGGCGATACACTTAAACCACACACACGCACACACCACGCGCCACTCTCCCTCGCCCTCTCCAAGTCGCGCCACCGCTTTGAATAATAATAAAAAAATAGACAATAAAATGAGAAGAATATGGTGCGTTCGTCGGAGCGGAGGAGGGAAGAAGAAAAGGACACGGAGGGAGCGAACTCTATTCTTTTGCTTCGCCTTCAGAAGAGCGGAGGGAGGGCTTGGGCGTGCACCTTTAGGTGTCCCACGCGCCGCGGGTACTGTCTCCAAGGGCTTCTATTTATAAACAAGTCGACAAGTGCGCCCCATTGTCCGGTCAGGGAGAAAAAAAGAACACTGCTCGGCTATTATCGTTGTTTTATTCCCAATGGATAATTGGCGCGCAGTGCTCGACTCGTTCGTCTATTCGTTTGATGAATAGACGATTTTTTTCCAAATGCTTGTCTTCCTAGACTTCATTTCCGCGTTCCATTCTGTACCAGTGCCCCAAGCGACGATTTTGTCATTAAAAGTGTGGAAGAAAAATTAGTAATCGATCCGGATTAGACTAGAGAAGTCTTTGAGGGAAATAAGGATATAAACAGAGTCATCGAATAACGTGGAAAACTAGGCAATCATTTGTGATACCTTGAAGGAGGGTCGTTTTTATTTTTTCTCGTCTCTTACTGAGATAAAATTATTAAACTTGCATTATTGCTCGACGTAGGGCATTTTGGGCGTAAATATCATCGATATTTTCACACGCACGCAAGCATAAACTCGCACACACACGCCTGCCTCGCTCCTCGAACCAATCTCTTAGCTGCCGCTCACCGTGTCCGCTTCCCCGACGACACACGTGTTTGTCGAAATGCTATTATTAGACGGAAGCGCTCATTTATATTGATAGAAATACCCCCGCGTGGGAATCAGAGGCTCATTTTAATTTGTCACGGAAACAGTGTTTTTGCGAGGTTTATTTTATACAAAACGACTAGACTTTCGTGAAAAGTTTCATTTTTTGCTTAGAATTTGCAACATTTTTCATTATTATGGTAAATAATGCAAATTACTGCCGTGATAGCGGTGTTTGCTAATTCAAGACATAATTTTTCAATTAGAGTTTGGTAATATTTATACGCAATTCTCTTACATTTTCAACATTAAATGAATGTGAAAATACTTTTTATTTGTGCGCTAATGGTAAAAAAAACCTGGAGCACTGTAGTTTACAGTAATTTACTGAATTTAGTAATTTAAATGTAAACCCCTTTAATTCCCACCATTACCCAAAATTAAAATTTTAGATGCTGGTGGGAATATCAGAAGACAAAAGCCATAAATAAATCACTAGAAACAGATCATATACAAGAAGACGTAAGCGCCAGAAACTGTGAAGATGTATTCAGATCAGTCTTGGTGCAACCATTTTTCTCCAATCCCACGTACACCCGATGAATGGACGTGCAAAGAGTGGATGTGAAGTATAATTTTCATTGATGATGTCGTCCTTTAACAAAACCATGTTTGTGTGCATTAAATTGTGAATTAATAAACGAAGTATTGTTGAGGTAATTACTAAACTTTCACTCATGCTTATTTTAAGCATTCTGATCAGTCATGATCAATTGAACATTTTAATGATTCAACCTAGCTATCAGGGTTGGAAGATTTTCAACTGACTCTGCACAAAGTCTGTTATCTGCAAGTATCTTAGCTACTCAGCCCATCGCTAAGTACCATTATACCTGTAGATTCCAATAATTGAACACAATGAATGACCTTTGACAATTGGTATTCGACTCTACAAAAAGTTTACTACCAAAATAAATGGAATTTGTTTGGCATGGACCTTAATTCTCTCAAAACTCTTTAACGGAGGCGCGGCATTTTCTGTATTTAATTCATATAGCCGTATCGGAGACCACCGATGCAAAAAAGAGACGCGAAATGTGTGTGATATTCCCCAGATTGACGTCGGAGGAAATGCTTATTAGGAATGAGGAAGGGAAGAGCGCCGAGGCATGCTGGAAGTCTCAAGCGTCCGCTAAACCCAGTTCTCTTCGCGAGCGGAACTGTGCAGCGACTCCGTGTCTCAGCACGCTAACACGCAAATCACCTGCGAAAGAAAGCAGACGGCCGACGTGGCCGATGCACTCACCCCACATCGAGAGAGAGAGAGTCCAAAGTCAATAACTAGCTGCGCAATGCGGAAAATATTTCAATATTTGACAAAACCGTTACTTGTCAAATTTAAGGTAACTTTCAATACCTTGACTTTTGTTTTTATTTTAATGTGTTTCGTGCATATACAGTGACCTTTTCGTAAGCACTTATTATGAGGAAGCGGCTTCGGAAATTGTTAACTTCGCTCGCTCTTTCGTTGAACATTCGTCAAACAGATGAATACTGATTCGCGATGTCGTCAAGTTGAGGTGAGAGAATTGGAGTGGTGTTATAAAACACAAGGAGAGAAATTGAAGGAGAGAAATAATTGCAAACACACAAGGCACACCGTTAGAGCGCATTTGCGCGAGCACTGATACACTCATACGCATCCATGCACGAGGGCTTGCAGCTGGGAGTACTCAATGTTTATTGTTTTCCTTCTCTCTTTCCATCGGCACGAACTCTTTCGAGGCGCGAATCAGATGGTAATTGTTCCGCAGCCGGTGAAAGCAACGAAAGAACAATATTCCCCACGCACGAGTCACTTGGAAACAGACAAGCGAAGGAAGGCGTGCTCGATGACGCGCGAAGAGATACAAATTGATTTCTTCACTCGAATGAAGCAAAGAATTCCCAAGATGGAGTGGGATATGAATTGCGCGCACGTTAGCACCTTGCCGCTACCTACGTGGAATACGATGAAAAAATGAACTCTCGGGATAAAAATCTCCAGAGATTTTTCATCTCGTTCTCAACAATTCTCCAGCGTTGCTTTCTCGAATGTGAATGAATCAGCAAAGGAATTCCTCCTGATGTTACCAACAATCTTGCTTTTCGAACATGACTCTTGATGCAACTTTTAATTTTAATGAGTGGATTTTGCTTTCTTCAAGGCAATAACTATTTTAATGCAAAGTCTCGTTTATCTCCAGTGTCTGAATTTTTATCCAATCTTTTAATGAAACGAGAGAATTAAATTTCCATATTTTTTCCATTGTACAAAACAAATATATTTAAAAGAAATAAAAAATTAGTATTGCACTGTATATTCAAATCAAGAGTCGCAGTAGTCCAGGGGTAGAGCGTTGGACTACTGACCGGAGGACCCAGGTTCGATTTCCGGGCAATCCTCTCTGGGTACCCTCATCTCCACCCAAGCTGTGCGATTTTTCGGCTACCAGGTCTTCCTGAGAAACCATAACCGGCACAGGGAAAGGAACTGACTCCAATTAACACCCTGATGTATAAATTTCACAAGCCGTTGGGCTTAGTTGTGGGTGAACTCAATCATAACGTACCAAACCGAGTTGATTCCTGTGCTCGTTTTTTTATAGTCAAACCAAATATAAATGAAATATAAAGTGGTCTCGGATGTCGCGGTACCTTGAACAACCTTATTAATGTAGTCGCACGCTGGTTCGGAAAGGATCCGTGTTCACGAGACATTCTCCTGATGGCCACTGTCAACAGCCTTAGTGTGTATGTGCTAAGAGTCGTTAAACGGTTATCCTATAGAGAGTCAGGTTGAATGCGTGACATGCTGAAAGAAACATTATCGAATTAGAAGAGATTTAAGAGAGATTATCGAAAAAGCTATTACATTTTACAGAAGCTCAGTGTTTCAATATCTGCATTATCCCTTGGAACTACGTTGACTTTAGCGGGGATTCCTTTCGCAAAATGAGGGTTTGCGTTTCGGTGACACCCGGTGGCTGATTGTGTTCCCATTCATGATTGAATAGGTCAGGCTGGAAAAGGAACGGAAAAAATCTTTTCCAGGGTCTAGGTTCACCCGAGGATATAATTTTTTGCGACTCTCTGCTGAACAGAAACAAACCATTACAGCCGAACCTTCCAACGAGGTGGTAGCGGCGCAAATTCAAGGGAAAGAGAGAGAGAGAGATGCGTCTCCGATTGTGTAATTCTCGCTCCAAGTCTGTTTCATCTTACCATCTTACCTCCGCGCCGAACTCTCCCCCCCCGGGGAATCTTATTCCCCTCCAACCTCTCTCCCTCCCTCCCTCTCCCGGTCATCTCCTTTAAGGGTCACCTAAGGCTTCTGTTGTGTAACGACCGCCCACACGACCCTACGAAAGCTCTTTTCCCGCATCGTACAGCAACACCCTTCCGCGACAACAGCCGGCCGGACTAAAGAGGCATAGAGAATGGATGGGGATCGCTCCCTCGCATTCCCTCGCCCCCTCCCGCCACCCAGTCGAGGGGGGTGGGTGGGCGAAATGGCCGGGCGACCGGGTGGGCCAGCCCGTGAGAGAGTGTACCTCCCGTCCGGAATCCAAAGTCGCCAGTCACTTCGGGCAAAGCGCGATGGATTATATTGGCGACGATTTCGGAAATTTCTCCCTAAAATCAACCAATTTTCAAGAATTACAGACGACGGCGACGCATGGCTACTACTTAATGGCGGTAGACCAAGAATTCGGTCCAGAAGTTCTCCGATTTGATCACGTGCAAAACGGATCCGTATTCTTAAGTGTTTATTGAGGGGATTAGGTGTCCTAAATTCGAATTTTTTTTAGTTCGAAAATAAGGCTACGTGGCTTCTACTGCTTAATAGTAGGGAAAAAATGGAGATTTCTATAATGTTGAATGCATTACCTTAAAATCTTTTTTTATATTTGAAATGAGTAATATCTAAATTCTTACGGGTGAAAAAGTAAATTCTGAAATGCTTTTTGTGATGGACATTTAAATTTGAACCTTTGTTAAAACAACTTAATTCCTGGCTCAAGTGTAAAATTATTCAATTGAACTCCGTGGGGGCAGAAATTTAAAACTCATTCATAAGCGGGTGTGTGGCATTGAAAAGAATGTTATGGATTGATTTTTTTGCCGCACTGTTTCTTAAGACTGTAAAATTCGAGAGATCTCCGGACAGATGGATTTGAAATGTAATTTTTGCCACAAATGATAAGAGATCAAAATAACGTCGTCCGAACGCGGTAGGTGGGAAAAGTATTCTGGGTCAAGGATAGCCCGGTGCATGTGTATTCACCCCCTGACACGCACCTTACAGGGTATTATTAAATTAAAATAATAAAATAAAGGTCTTACATTTGTCATTAAAAGAACGGTCTGTATACATATTCAAGCCAAATTCAATCTGAAAGAGAAATTCCCGCCTTTTATAAGAATAAATTGTTTGATAACCTTCAACTTGAATGTCCAAGGTAGCACTTGGAAATCTCTGAAGATCAGTGCTTATTCAGCTCTTCTGGGAACATATCTTGAAAGACACAATCAACCCTATGAAATTATTTTCGGTACTTCTGTATGATAGACTGATACAATCTACCAGAAATTTTAGGACCTCCGTTCTCCTTCAATAATGTCCTCGATTAAATGGTAATTCATATTAAAAATGTATTCATAAACTAAAAACATGCTTCCTACGATTTTTTTCACATAAAATGGTACACATTAGTAAATCCTTCGCCCACGTATTTATAGGTGCTACATACAGGCAATTATTTTGTTATTGTAGGGCATTAGGTTCGTGTATTTACCACTACTTTAAAATTAGGTAAGTTAATGGTAACGGCATAATGTCTGTGGCTAAAGTTAGTTGTAGTGCCAAGCGTTAACTTCTCATATTTTCAATGGTTAAACTCCATGATAATGTGCCTCTTTAGAAATACTTGCTTTAAAATTCTTACTCTTTAAAATGAAAGCAATTTTTTTCGCAGAAACATTTAACATTATAAACTATATGTAGCTGAAGGATTATTGGAATGGCGCTGGAAATTGGGGTGCTTGATTGTTCCGCTGTACACCAAACACAATGAGTGAAACTTTCCTCAGATTTCATGTGCTACTAAAGTTCGTGAAACCATAATATGTAATATTTTTGCGAAAAGTTAATACACGTGTGAATCTTTTGTTAAACTGCCGTAACAAACCTTCGGAGCATTCCTCCAGGAAGTTGTTCAAATTTAATAAATCTACATGTACGAGTAATTCACCAATTGGGTTCAGTACGGTTTAGAAATTAACTCTCACCCTCTGGCCCATGCTTTCTTGGTTGCCCTTACGCCCTGAATTGATTGGCGAAGTCAGTTCTCTACTTCGATACACGTAATCGTCGCAGATATTCGCGACTAAGGTTATTTTTAATAGTCTCGCACACCAAAAAGCTAATTTTAGAGAGGTCTTTCTGATTGTTTGGCGAATTGAACTCTTGAATTTCTTAACACGTAGCTTCGTGGATTGCCGCTGAAATTATCGCGAGAGTTAATTTCCGAATTAAGACAATGAATGTCAGGTGCTGCTCGCAGGGATCAAAACTGGGAAACTGATCGGGCTAATATACAGCGCACATTCGACTCACACAACTCGCGGCGTTTGTTTATGCTGTGAAAACATTAAAGCGGGGATGGCTACATGCGTAATCATTTCGCTGGGTCGAGCGACCCCCCCCTGAGTTTTAACTTCCCCGTCCCCCGCGAGGCAGTGCTCCCCCCAAAACAATATGCGCGCCGACGCGACGGGGGCGGTGGCGGGTTTCTTTCTCCGCTCCTTCGCCCCCTGCTGCAATGAAACCTCACAAGAGGTGGGGAGCGGGGTAGGAAGGAAAGCCTCATCCCCCTGGCGTATGTCAGGTGTCGGGGGGGTGGTGGGTAGTCTGTCTAACTCCCACGTAATAGGGATTAAGAAGGACGAAGGGGGTGAAGGAGGATGGATTGAGGAGCCATTTCCTGAACGCTGAATGGGTTCAAACACTTCTCTGCCCTCGTTAATGCCGAAACGACTTTTACCCCATTCCCGATAAATTTGGACTAATATTCGAGCCGTTATCGTCCATAAAGCGTGACTTCTCGTAGTCTTTGTACAGATTTAAAGAAAAACATTTGTAGCAAAAGCAAAAGCATTTGTTTTATAAAAACCGATGATTATAATCATATTAATTATAATAATTATTAATCTGTTGATAATATGTTAATAATTGTTTAATAATAATAATAAACGCGCAGGTTAGTTTGATAGTTGATGGTAAGGCTTTCCTAGTATTAAGCTCTAGACAGCGTATCAAATCCGCAATTACGGGGAGCCAGTCTCTCCCTCTGCCGGCTGATTTCCCAGGAACATCTTTGCCCGAAAAATCACACAATGTGGGTCGAGCAGAGTTGCCCAGAATCGTTACCCCTAATTGAACCTGGGACCTCTGGTCAGTATCCCTGCGCTCTACTCGCAGAAGTATTACGATAGTTATAATACGTGTACGTGATGTCGGTGATTATTTCGACTATACCAAAATCCAAGAAATGTGAGTAAAAAATGCAAAATATCATCGCTTAGTGCTGATAGCGATATCATTTAATGGATCGGTTCCATACAACCGCGAGTCTTTATCCCACACTCTATCGTTGAATGAAATCCAAATGACCGCCGTCGAATCCATTTTGAGACATGCCTATATCTACAGGGTTCGTCCGGAAAATAAGTGTAATAAGCTCATTGTCTTTTTTGACAAAAGGGGAGTCGTCCACTACGAATTTGTACCTGAACGACAAACTGTAAATGCTACATTTTACGTCCAAGTGCTCGACAGGCTTCGAAAACGAGTCGCCCGCGTCCGGCCAGTGATCAAAAACATCTGGCGGCTGCATCACGACAATGCGCCGTCTCACACCGCGCTTGTCGTGTCGGACTTCTTGGCCAAGCACGGCGTGGCAACGCTGCCGCACCCGCCCTACAGCCCGAACTTGGCACCACCGGACTTCTTTCTGTTCTCGAAGATAAAGAGGAGTTTGAAAGGAACGCGATACGGGACTTTGGACGCCGTCAAAGAGGCCGTGACGACGTGTCTTCGAGAGGTTCCCGATGATACCTTCGCGGGAGCGTTCCAGGAATGGGAACGCCGCTGGAACAAGTGTATCGACTCACAAGGGTCCTATTTTGAGGAATATTAGCTTAAGATATGTAAAAGTGTAATACATTTTTTTCCTGAGCTCAGTACACTTATTTTCCGGACGAACCCTGTATATACTAATTCCTTAATTTTGTCAGTAGAAGATCCTTTTCTTAAGCATAATTCGATTGTTGCAGAAAAGAAAAAGCTTGAAAATTGTAAACATTTTAATCTGTAGATTACATTTTGTGACGTAGAGAGAGGTGTCTACGTGAAGAGTGGTGCTAGGGAAATGTAAATAAAAGAAAAGCAGCGTTTGTCATCTGAAAACGTGACAGTATTTTCTCGAACGTTTTAGGGCATTTTCGGCACCAAACAACAATTGTATTTTTAAGTTGACACTAAATATTGGAATAACCCTTACAAATACCTCCCTATGCATACGAGGGTCGACCGCGCCATGGATATGAACCAAAGCAATATAGTTTACTTAAATGATGTCCTATGACACTCTTTACTTTCTATAATTACACTTTCTTACTTGCTATAATATTTTGGAACTAATACCTATTTCCTCATTAGTTGGCGTGGTTTAGAAATATGTCGGTAATTATAAACCCGTGAGCCACAGTCTCGCACGTTATTGAAGAAGGTGGATTTTGAGGACCGATATTATCTTCGGTACACCACTCAGCAAAAACACTGATAATTTATGCTTTACTTGATTGAATACAAGGTCTGTTCAATAAATATTGATGGTTCATTTTTTACACGCGTAATTATTGTGCAAACATTTTCATTTTATGTTGTGTACATAGATTAATATTAAATGTATGTGTGGTGCACATTACATTGACTTGACTCAAGTATTGCGTCATCGCCAGCCATTGCAACTTAGCGACGTAATCGTGAAATTCACCGTGGCGCGTGTTTCGGATCTCCCTTAGACCAGACCTCGGCCCATGAGGATTTTTCCCTCTTCCGCAACGTAAAAAAAATATCGACGAGGAAAAAAATGTTTTTCTTCATCAGAAGCAGGCAGTATGATCACATATTTTAACGTTCGTACATTGGAGACTTATCCAGAAACTCCAAAGGGCATGTGGTATGGGGGCGTTAGATCATTGGCCGATAAAATTGCGATTTTAATGATGATATTTAGAACGCAATTAGGTAATACTTTATTTTCGATTAATTTGACTGGTTTCACCTAGTATTCCACTTTGTGTTAGACCAAAACTCCGCGTGATAAGAAATGACTCCTTAAATAGACTTTCACGACAAATTCCATTGTTGCTGGGATGCCGGAACACCAATATACCATGTCGTTACACCAATATGAAGGAGCTCTCCATGCAGTATTAAGTCACACGTTTTATATATATTCGGGGTGTTAAGTCATGCACGAAATCCTCGCGATTCGAGCTCCCTCTATCACAGGATTTATAATTATCCTGTGGTGCTTTCTATCCGCTCAGGTTTTTATGAATTGGACTCGTTTCCTTTATACTTTCTTTTATTCATACATTAAATTTTTCCGATCGGGATCACAAATGCTACAGACATACTAATTCGATTTAACATGACACAACACCTCAACGTCTTCATCACAAATATTTCCCTATTTTCTTCCGATGAACTTAAATTTCTTCATTGCGTAGCGTGAATAGTCGCTAATGATTGCTTAATGGATCTCATATTAAAATCATTTCATTTATACTAATTTTAATTTGTCATATAATTCTCTGAAATACTTTACGATTGCATTTGTATACGTAAAATGGTGTTTCTCTGTCTTTGTAAACTGGAAGTAAACTGGGCCAATTATTTCATTCAAAACATAGTATTTAAAAATTTATCCTGGAAGAATACTAAAACATGATTCACGCGGCATCAGTGACGGGTGTATTTGGAATTAATCTAATATACGTAGTCTGCAGGTCCAGCTTTCTGTTGACACCATTTGCTGACTTTACGTGGTATTTTGACTGACCTTTCGGAATAACACGTAAACATTATACACCGGTGTTCGATCGAGCGTGCATATTTTTGGTGTGGTTAGCTTTCTAATGCCAAGCGGAACTTAAAAATACAAAAACATAAATATGGAAATTTTCAAAGCAACAAAATAGTGTCTTACCTCCATCTGTCACGTTTCATTGGTCTGAACAAATATATCACATTCACTCAGCGACCAAGCCTCCTCGTGGGCTTTTATATTTTCATAAGAAGGATCTCAAACAGAATCGTGAGAATCGCAAAGCCTCGTGTGTGCTAACCATAGGGGCCCACACATGACAACCAGGCGAGACCTACTATTGGATGCATGTTTGCTCAAAAGGCGCTAGGCATAAAGGGACGGACTTTTGGGGTCATAGGCTACGGACATAGGGTGGTGTTAGAACGGATACCGACTTCCTATTACGGAAACTCCACCTGGCTCTCTTCAGCGACACCTTTTTTCTACGACGCCCGAGTGGGACCTTTGTATGACTGTCAACGCACGAGACCCAGTGGTATCGACACCCGAATTAGAATCCATTTTCTACCCTTATCCTTCCCTCTGTCCTCTCCACCAACAATCACCCTTCGAGCTCTTTTTTGTCTCAATAGTTGACCGTTGACCCTTCAGCCAATGACACCCCAGATTTTCCCGCAACAATTGCTCCCTAGAGGATCTAGATCTGCGGTCCGCCACCTTCTTCGCCCTTGCATACAATTTCTGTGAATCGTGACCTTGCTATTTGCTACATTTCCAGCCCTTACTGCGCAGGAACCTGAAATACGTGAACTGACCTTGAAATTAAAAACAGCTTAACAATGAAGCGAAGAAAGAGTACTTGTGCTTACAAAAATTGAAAGCTCGATGAAAAATGTCACCCTCTTCCGCTACCATTCGCATTATTTTGAGTTTCTCTCAGCGGCCCGCACCTCCTCTGAGGGCACTAGGATCGCAGGTTTGGAAAACAGCCCCTAAGAGCATAGAGCACTTTGGGAGTTGAAAGGGAAAAGTCGCAGGGGGAGTGGCCTGCGACCCCCGTTCTTCCCCCCCGCCCCGCCAGTAGCCCTCTCGTCCGCTGATGGGGAGATGAGAGGAGGGCGCTGCCGTCCGGGATGTTGTCATGCCACGCAGAAAAATATTATCTTACCTCTTTCATTCCTTCTTTACGGTGAAGACATTAACTCCTTGGCCACTATTAATATGCGTGGTCCTGAGAATAAAGGAGCTTTCGCAGATGTCCATGCTATAAAACGTCGGTGCGACACTTAACAATTAGAATTTAACTTTCAAAAAGTGTGTAGTGATGGATTTTTGCGATAAGAGCAGTTCCTTCCAAAACTCTTACTGAATTAGGAATACCGAGATGTAATGTGTAGACTTGATTAAATACTTTGGTGTTACCCTCAATTACGACCTCTCTTGGGTGAAGCATATCCAGGGAATATGAGGGCAAGCTACCAAGAGTAAGGATTTATTAGAAGAGTATTGGGGAAATGTGACGAGAAGGTTAAAGGACAATGTTATTGTTTGCTAATTAGGCAACATTTAGAATAATCTGCTTGTATATGGGATCCTTAACAAGTTGAATTGATTGCCGGATTGGATCCCGTGCAGCGTAGAGGAGCTGGATTCGTACAACTTTGTTATGATAAACTGAGTAGCGTATTCAAAATATTAGAGGAGCAAGGCAGGGAGTCGCAGAGCGAAGGTTAAATACAGATTAAATCTCTTGCATAAATTGGAAGAATGTCTCTTTAACAGTGATGCTGAAAATGTATTATTACCCATATCGTACTACGGTAGGAGAGGAGAGTACTTATTTTCCGGACGAACCCAGTATATTTCATATATTTTTTTTCCGAATGTGTTTATCTTAATTGAAAAATATTTCTGAAACCAGAACTTCCTAAGAAATATTTTCAGGAAATTAGATCAAGCATTAAATGGCTAATATTGCATAATGTTCGTTAAATATATATTGTAGGTATTTTAAAATTAAAAAACCGCGTGTGAACGCACTTCTTCAAGAATGATAAGCACACACGTCTTCTTGTCCTGTCTCCCTCGTTTAAATTTATGCCCGGCCATTTGTCGGTTATACTTCCAAGCAACTTCATAGATAAAATTGGAGGAAACCCCATTTTCCTTGTCACTTTTTTCTTTGTTCGCGCCCACGAAGGGAAAAGAAAATAACCGAAGCCTATCTCTATTAGCTGCATCCTGCTTTGCATAATTTCACGCAGAGAACTCCTCGGAACGTCAAATATGAAGGTGGATATTTATCATTTTCCTTTGAATGGAATGGACATCTCACCCATGTCTGGGTGGCAATCTATAACGCGGCTAAGGGATCGTGGTCGGTTAATTAATATTCGTGGGAAAAGGACGAAGCTAGCCAAAGGAGTAAAAACAGATGAGTCATTGGAGGAGCTAGGGTAGCATGAGCTATTCGTCTTGCTTCGCCTTTGAACGTCTTACATCAACTGCAAACAGGACGATTTTACTGAAATTTTGCATATTGTTCACTTTGATGTGAAATTATCGAAATTTTCTTCCGTTTTAACTTTAAATATCTGCATTTGCCAGCATATTTTATTACGAGTAAATTATACTCTCATTAGATCGCTACGTTCGAAAGCATATCGTTCTTATTTAAAATACATTGGCCTTCCAGTAATTGACATCGCCCTATTCCTTTATCGTTTTCAATCTCTCCGCTCGCCCCCCTCCGTCGTATCGCCCTGCCGCCGTTCTCCCCTCTCATTAGCATTTTTAATTAATAGCTCTGCAGATAATCCATACGTAAGCATACTGAGGATGTTGGACGCGAATGTTGAGTAATCGGGGTAGGAATAGAAAAGGAAAATATTTGGAGGGTGAGAAGGGGGACAGAAAGTATGTAAGGGAAAGAATAGCTTATTGGATTGCGATTATTTTGTGCCGCGTTGAGCAGGGCTTACGAATGTTCCTAAGGGACTGCGACTCCGTGCAACAGACTAACTGGGTCAATCAAAAACCTACCGCTGACCAGCAGATTATTATAAATAAGCTGATGATTGAAATAAGCTCACATTTGATCATTGTTCTTCCTGCCGGGTTTACGGTCCCTGCAAGAATTTTACGCTACGATCGGTGGCAATGTACGGTATATATACAGTATACACACACACATGTTATAAAAATATGTATATTTGTGTGTGTGTGTGTGTATAAATATATATATATATATATATATATATATATATATATATATATATATATATATATATATTTTAACAGGTAATACTCAAAGTGTAAAATTTTCGGAACAAGATTGAGGAATATTAACATTGAACCACTTGCCGCAGCGTTGAGTTGGCTCTCATGGTCTTCATTCGAAGCGACGGAATACGTAGGGCGGGAGAGAGAGCGCTGATGATTCACTTACTAGTTTAGTCTCACTTCGCGTGACGGAGAGCCCAAGACCTCCCTCGCCCCCAACCCCAACAGGAAGCGTCACGGTGGACGGGACCACCCCGCAAAACAAATCGTTCGACTTCATTTACGACCGGCGCCATGCCTACTTGGTCGGCCACACCGACTTAGGGAGATTCGATCGTGCCCGCGTGAGGTTATGTGTCACCCTAGATCATGCATAAATGACGAGTGGTCCAGCTAGCTATCTATCTATCTACCTGGTACCCTTCAAGTCTCCTCTAGCGTTTGTGGTAGGGGGTGATTACACAACAGGCTATCAACATCAAACATTAAGTTTTTCTTAATTTTTAGCTAAAAAGGTGTGTAAATTAATACAAATAATGTAGCTCATGATTACTACAGGCACATGTCCCACGGTATCGAAATGAGATATACGTCTCTACACATACGAGGACACATACTTTTATAAACCATGAGGGATAACAGCCGAGGCCTGATGAGATAATGACAACACACCAGGCTACTTCGGATGAAAAACGAAAATACTTTTCTTCGCTTCTAGCCTGATACAATTATTTCAATACGCTCTCGTTTGTGAGGAAAATGAGGAATGAGTAGTGGAAAGTAACTATGCACTCAACCATGCGTATTTCGCAAGTGTATGATGTCAATTTACAATTTTGAAGGACTCAGAGATTCTTATTAAGTGTTACAACGTACTCTAAAATTCATTTTGTGCTAGTTTTGAGATCCCAATTCTTGGGGCAATGCCATTTCGATTTTTTTTGTTCATAAATTAATTAATATCACATAAACAGTGATACAACATATATATATATATATATATATATATATATAATAAAAATACGCCACATATACATATATGCCACCTCTCCTGTGTTCTTCCTTTATGTGTGTTCCTTTCCCCTTTTCTTGTATCTATTTCTTTGTGAATGAATACATATATATATATATATATATATATATATATATATATATATATATATATATATATATATATACAGGCTATAATATATATTACATATTTGTAGGCTAAGCTTAACATTAACATAGGAGGGCAAAAACTAGAGCAGGTAGACCAGTTTACGTATATCGGAAGTATTTTGGACCACCACGGTCAAATTTGTAGAGGTGTAAGGAGAAGAATTGCGCTAGGCAAAGAGACTTTCACATGGAGGGGGAGTTGATGACATGGACCTTGTGTAAGGAGGTTAAGAAAAGGCTCGTAAACACTTTGATATAGAGCGTAGCTATGTACGGCGAGGAGACTTGGTCACTGAAACAGGATGATAGAAGAAGATTTGAGGCTTCTGAAATGTGGGTGTGGAGAAGAATGGAGAAGGTGAAATGGACCGAATGGAAAACAAATGAGGAAGTGCTAGGGATGGTGGGCGAGGAGAGGGGTTGTTGGCAGAAATCGAAAGGAGGCAGGAAAAATGGATGAAGGGCATATTGATCAACAGTGCGATGTTGAAGACTGTAGCAGAGGGGAGAATGCTAGGCAAATGAGGAAAGGGCAGGAACAGGATAGGGATGTTGGACGGGATGAAGGGAGGAAAGAAGTACACAGAGATGAAGAGGGACCTGATATGGAGTAGGTCGTCGGATTGTTTTGTTAGGGGTCACAAAATATTTATTTGGTAGTTGTGTCCAAACCTACCTTAACCGGTAGATTACTTAATATATTTCTATCTTCACCATTAATCCATAATTCTGCTGGTAGTAGTCCTCTACTGCAATAAGAGAAGATTTAAAACCTTGGATTTTCGGTGTCGATTTCAATTAAAACTAACTCGGCAAAACCCTGTCGTTTCCTCTTAACTTGACAAGAGGGCTAAAATATATTGGGTAGCTTATAAAAAATGGCATATATTTGATACCACACACCTTTTTTGGTGGCTCGCAGGGTATTTATGTAGATGTAGATACCTCGATGCAATCTCCTTAATTTGGGATTCAAATCACAGGTTGGCTATCGCCTTCGCATACACGCATTGAAATCCCTGAGCCTCTTCACATTTTGTTTGGCCCTTGTTTCTATCCATATCAACATATAGAGAGTTTAGCGCAGTTGATGGTACGCTTTCTTTTGGGAAATTTATGTTAAGGAAGTTACTTAAGATACATCAGAGTAAATACGTGCAAATTTCGGAAAATAAATAATAACGACAGCCATATCACGCTCAATTCCATTCACACTGCCCACAAACATGCACTGCTATCACATCAAAATTCCGAAGCACAGAACAAAAAAAATCGGATATAGAACGCAGACTGCGAGGTTTTTCCGAAAGGCTTCTTCAGAAAGGACCTGACCGGGTGAGGAGCTAATTCATCGCAGTTAACTCACAACTCTAGCTATCGTTATTGATGCAATGGCAACAATATAGAAAGTGTTTGGTGTGACGTGAATGATTATAATCTCAGAAGTCAATTTATTTATTCATTCTGCAGACCCCATTAATCCAGAAAAGATCTCCATTAACTCAAAGCGCGATGACTACGTTTACACACTATGCGTCAAATATATTTCAAGCATACAAACAATATATTTGCAGTTATATCTCCAGCGAATTAAATCCGTCGAATATTAATTGGCACAATTAATGCTTAGGAGCATCGGAAAAAAATTGTATGCATAGGTATTCGCCAAATTCTCTTGGAACAAGTAGTTAAATCGCCGACACGAAGTAACAGTATACTAGACACATTTGTTACTAATACCACAGGGACAATCACGAACGTGAACATGACTGCGGGTATTAGTGACCCCAGAACTATATTTTTAGATGCAACTAAGTTTGCGGAATTGAATGGTAAAGTATATCTAGTAAATAAAGGCATTCTTTATGGGTTTCAGGGGAAATAGAAACACGAACCGCAATCAATCAGGTTAAAAACTCGCTGCAAAGCCACACAACACAATTGGAAATATTTGTAAATCGTATGACGGTTTGTAAATAGCGTGACGGGATAGAGCAGCTTATTCCATTGAGACGCAAACACGATAATTAGGAAGAAAGACAAGATGGTCCAAGATGTAAATTATTAAATAAAATTGCTCCCCTTTTCTTGCATTCCAAAACTTACAGTACATTTCCTGCTATTTAATTTTAACCCCCCATTCCTTACACCCTCCGATATCTGGTTTAAATCGCCAGATAGAAACCTGCAATATGCTCGAGTCATTTCTCTGTAAATTACGGTGTTGTGTACAATGAACTAAAGGTTGCTGCTAACGTAAGTGAGGCTGTCTGTGTGTATCAAGGAATGTTGGTGGGCAATAACACTTCCGTCTGGCACTCCTCTATTGAAGTTAACCCATCGATGACTACTTTTTGTTTACGCTTAGATTAGAAGCCCCCAATACATTTAGTTACGTTCTCATTATTACCATAATATCGTGGTTTATGCATTAATTTCTCTCGAGGGACCTTGTCAAAGGCTTTTGTCATATTTAAAAAGACAACACCCACCTAAATAGTACTCACTTCCTCCGATTTCAGAATATTATGAATAAAAAGACTCAATTAAGTTTCGCCCGTACCAATAGCTCGTTTCCAACGCATGTATTTTATTAGATATCGTAAGCGATGGTTTGCAGATGCATATACTTCGTGTCCTTCACGCCGTCACGGAGGCGTGTGGGAGGTGGTGTTGGGTATCTAGCCATTTGAGCAATTGTTTATTGGTGATTATATTTATTTGGAAAACTCAGTTTATCGTAAGTTATGCTACCTTCTATTGTGGCCACGGCTTATGCGAAGGAAAGATAATTTCTTGTATATCGACCGATTCAGGGGTCAATTTCCCTCTGTAAGCGGTCAACTTCTCACTGTAGTACTTACTGCCTACCAATATTATGCGACGTTAGTAGTAATCCTACGTTAGTATTAAACTCGAATAAATTGCACTTTTCTAAAACTTCAACACGAGCACATGATTTTTATGTGCCTGCATTTAGTTAATTCATGCATGCAATTTTCACGAGCACGCACATAAGTAAATTTTAATTTTGACATTACATGCTTGGAGTGCAATTAGCCCCAGCCACGCACTAGTGGTGTTTGCAGGGGACCTCGTGGATGTAGTTCGCCTTCGGGTGTAGATCTACGCGATCTACCTCCCGAATGAATGGAAAGGAGGAGAGAGGCGGCAGGAGAAGAAGCCCTTCGATCCGCCCCCTGGGGTTCCCCGTTTACTGGCCTATCCAGGCACGATTGCGTTACCCCTTGACGACAGTTGCATGACTCATCGTGACGATAGGTGTGGGTACCGCATGACACCGCCGGTCGCGTGGGTCACCACCGGACCCCGTGAGCGGCGGCAGGGGCCCGAAATTGAAATGACTTAAATCAGTCAGTTTCCGGTGAGATGTCTCATTGGAATCTCCTCCTCCTTGGGCGTGATGGAATGCAATTCCATCAGCTGCACGTCGATGAAAGGGGTTTCAGCCACGGAGTGTGGCAGTCACTCCGTCTACGAGAACATTACTTTTCCCCTCCATATATTCATCCCCTTAACGACAGGCGTTGAAAATTAAATTACTCCCGTAATCGTAATGCTCTTTGAGTAGTCACAGATTCACATAGAAAAAGTATGTGATACTTAGTGCACAGGTGCAGTGTGAAGGGATGTGGAGTCACCGAGACAAGCAAGTGCGCCACCGCGATTGCGATCGGAATATGGAGACGCCAATTAGCGACGTCTCTTTCCTTATTCCTGTCGTCTCTCTCTCTCTCCCTCTGAGTGTGAAAATCCACCTGCGTGCTTTGAAGAGATGATTGGTGAAAAAAGGAGACGAGGGAAACATACTGATTGTACGTAAGGCATCTATCAGACTAGACGTACGCCCGTGAAACCTGAAAATACTGGATTTTGAAAGTGTCCAGAAAATAAGGAAATTCCATGGAAAAATGCTAAATTTGTCCTGAAATGTTTATACAATTAAGGCGACAGCGTTTGTCGTATATTTGCCAGCCCACAAGTGCTATTGTGAACAAGGTTCCCTCTCACTAAATGCCCTCCCCGGGCGTGTTTGAGTAACCCGACGACAATGCCTTACACTTACTTTAGAAATCCGCTGATATATATATATATATATATATATACTTGATTCTGATGACGACGGCTGGGCCGTCGAAACGGCAATACATACTGTTAGTGTCCTTCCTTTATGTATCCGTGTGTTTGTGCGTCGCCGGTGAGCGTCAATTTCAAAGATATATATATATATATATATTTTTTTTTAGGTAATCTACCGGTTAAGGTAGGTTTTTGGATGGACCCAACTATCAAACAAACATTTTGTGACTCCCCAAAGATATATATATATATATAGTATATCCGCCCGGCAAGTGGAAGGTCCGGTGTTCAAATCCCGGTTAAAGAAATATTTTTACTTTCGTGATCTGCTCAAAAACCGCCTTCCCCACATGTCCTGTGTTCGCCTTTTATGTGTTTTCCTATCCCCTTTCGTTATACCTATTTCTATGTTTGAATGAATATTTGTGCGCCGTATGGCGGGACTTCGTATTTGAATATATATATTAAAAAAATAAATTATATATAATAGGAAGAAACCTTTCTCGTTATGAAATATGTACCTATTGTGCTTCTTTTTATGAAGAATTTGCTCCTCAGCAGAATTAAAGCTACATCATAGGAAGTAACATCTTCATCATGGTTTCATGAGTTTATCTATGTATATTATAAATTTTAGGAAAAAGCAAAGCTGGATGCACTGCTAATTTCTGTCTAGAAAACTTCCACGCATACTGGTTTATGTACTGGAAATTTTGTGGTCACCCTGCCTGTAGATTTACCAAATTTGGTTTTGGTTTCAACGAATTCCTCCCTCACTCTATGGAGTTAGGAGATGAGATCGTGCTCTCATCTAATGTTTACAAATTTCGTCTCAAGAAAGATGATGCCTGCCTATTTTCAAATCATACTTACACGTAACGTGCTTCCCGTGGTCGATTGTAGCGGAAACTCGAACAAAAAAAAAACCTAAGGGATTCAGGGATTACCCTTGGCGGGGTTGGCAGGGGGAGGGTGGTGGGGGGGTAGGGGGAACTTCCCGTCTGTATTCCCTTCACATGAACGCACGTTTACATCCGTGCACACATGCGTACGTGTATTCAGCGTCGGTCAGGTTTCCCCTCCTTCGAGAGACCTACTCGCTCAACCCTTCCTTCCCGTCTGCTCCGACGAAGGGGGAACCACCGCACCGGCGAGGGAACGGACGGCGTCGTGTTACTTACTGCGGAGGCACACTACGCCCACGCTCACGACGAACGCGGGTTTGGACCCAGCGCCTAGCCGGGCTCGCATTTGATATATCCCCTAGCCCAGGAGACGCATAATGGGCAGGTCTCATCCACGTCTACATTTACTTACAACGTGCCGCACGGTGCCGTGGTCGTGGATTGCACAGAGGGGAGAGGGGAATACTTAAACTTGTCAGCTCGGCCATCCTCTTGGTGCTCTTGACATGTCAGTGTAGTGCGGGGGCATAAAGTCTGCAAATGGTACCTTTACAAACCGGTTAATCTAAATTTGAATCCCCCGTATCTCCAATAACTTCTGCAGCTGTTGCTTTGTTAACTTTATAGCACTTTTTGTACTTTAATACAAATACTATACGAACCGGGCGGCTTTTCTAGCCACTTTGTTAACTCATTTATAATATATGGTATCTCCGTAAGCAATATTAAATGAACGTTTAATATTCGAATTCAGAAGTCATTTGAAATAGTTATGTCTCTTTCGCGTTTTAAATTCATTCGCTTTTCCATCTCTCTATTTGACAAATATGAGTCTGAAACATCAAGAAAGCATCGCGCAATGTATTCTCCAATGTCAGTAGCGCAGGGCAATTTTGTCCCATCCCCCGCTACGCTCAGCCAAATACTGTCGTCAATTCCCGCACCCCCTTGATCCGAGGAGTTGAATTTGATGCGCAATCGTTGCTGAGCAAGACGGCAACGCTGTGCGGGTGGTACTTTTCCTCTACGAGGACAAAACTGAACTTCCAAATTTCCCTTAAATCCAAATTTCCCTAAATAAATTCTAATTTTCTTTAAAAAAAAGTACGTGTAAAAACATCTGGAATTGGTTATTGACCAACCCGCGAGATCTACATCTAAATCTAAACAAACACTCCGCGATCCACCAAAAAATATGTGTGGCAGGAGCTGCAAGCACAATCCGAAATTCATTAAAAATATTGACCGGAGATTTAAACTTGTTAAATATGTAAAATGATTGTTTCCGAGCATGAAATATTATTTTTTCTTTTAGATATCGTCTAAACAAATCCAAACCAAATCCAGCCTCTCACTGTGATGCAATAATTCGACACACGCCCTTTCGTCTTCTTTCTGAGCACGGTTTGGACGGGAAAAAATTATTCGTGAGAATTCTCATCGACCACCTTTGATTTAAGCAGTAACTGTGGTAAGTGCTCGATTGCTAAAGCCAAACATGTCTTAGGGATAATTGGGCAATGAAAGAATGCGGATTTCGGCTTGAGTGAGTGAGAGTGAAGGATAGATAGTTATGGGTGTATTTGGAGTCGTAATTGGACAATAGTTCCAATTCTAACGCTTAATTCGACAAGAGATCCTCCTTATCGGGTGAAACAACGTGTACCGCACTAACCCTACCTCCATGGCGTCTACGAAGGGGTCTAATCTGTGTTGGTTGCTATCGTATACGAGCACCATTCGTGTCCAACTAGGAAACTTAAAAAAAGAGCCCGATGGATCGACTCGGGGAAGAAGGCAGCCGCGGCTGGATAGCAAGAGATAAGCGCAGTGGCTGACACTGACCTTGCAAAGTAGTGGCGTAAGCGTCCTCGGGTGGGGAGGGCGTGTCAGGCAGGGAGAGGGGTGGGTGGGCAGGGGTAGAGCTGGAGCAGAGCGGCAGGAAGGGGTTAAACACCTCCTAACACCCCCTCCCCCACCTGCAAACACCTCCAGGTACATACACACGTAATATGCATGTACTCCGGTGCTCGCCAGCCATTGGAGATCGTGCGCCTCCGTGGACTCCGGCCTCGGCCGCCACCCTCACTCCCTCCGAGGCAGCGGCTGGACCTCTCGCTCCTCCTCCATCCCATCACCCGACCAACTCCGCCCTCCCCCCTCTTGGCTTCCCTTGGAAATTGAAGCCACGGAGCTAACGGGACCGAAAACACATTATCGCCATCCTCTGCAAGCTAATGCCCACGATGGGAGGGAAAGATTGATTGATGTTACTCAAGGCATCTATGTATATTATCGTTGCTTTCAGAGGAGAGCAGGTTTTCCTCCGTTTTCTGCATTTTCGCCGTTAGTAATAATCCTGAGGTCACAAGTTCGCCTCGGGCGCGGTCACAATCACAAGGGAGTCGCGTATGTAGCAGCGATTCAGCGATTTGACCCCCCCCCTTATAGCTTCTGACGCCGGTATTGGGATCACATTTTTTTCATGCGGCATTTACAACTTGCGCTGTTTAGCTATTGTTTACAAATGTACGTAAGAGTCACGTTGGATAAAACTTTGACTTTGAGATAAAACAAGACACTTCACTCTATTTCTTACCATTCTTTCTGGTAAAGAGGGCATATAAACGGCGTCGAAATTGCATACGCAAATGTAAATCCTTACGCTCTCTACAAACCCACAGGGGATTACCCATGTGCCCCTTTACCGGTTGCCTCCAAATGGAATGCGCTAGGAGTCGCATGATGAGGAGGAAGGGGCCTCACGGCGTGGGATCCTCGCGTGGCCTCTCGGGGACCTGGCCCAGGAACAGGGGTTGGAAGCGGCGAGCGAGGGGAGGCGAGAACGTCCTGCGTCTCTTGCGGCTTGGTCGTTTTGGGACGAGGTCCCGTCTCGTGCCCGCGGGCGTATTCGACTTGCGGTTGCCGTCGAGGTCAGTCGAGGTATCGGAAAGACGAGGTGTCGAATGAGAATGCTTCGAGACCGGCGGTGCACCACGCGCCGCACCACGTCGTGCAGCAGGGTCTGTTGCGGAGCTGTCACGTCGTTTGAATTCATCAGATGACAAATATTTTCTCCTTCTTTTCGTTGAGTATATCACATGAGGAGGAAATAACACTATTTATATCGTCCATTCGACATTTCAGTAGAAGGTTGGTATCTCGTAAACATCTGCACGAATATTGCGGAAAGGGTCTTCCGTCGCCGTTCCTTTTATTTTGGCGTTTACTTTTTACATTGCATAATACCCTGCAAGCCATCACGATGTCATGCGGCAGGAGGTCATTAAACACCATTCTACCTTTGGCCCCAAACACCTTCCTCCTTGGTGCGGTCGGACGTTATTCTGATTTGTTATCGTTCGCGTGAAAAATGACTTCCTAAATTTAAATCTATCAGTTCTACACAATCTCTCATTTTTTTTGACATGATCTATCCTACCATAGCACGATGGGGCTAGTAATAAGTTTGCAAAATCATCGCTAAAGGAAAATCCTTCCAATTTATGCAAGAGATTCAGTCTGTAGTTAAACCTTCGCTCGGTGAATGATTCCCAGCCTAGCTGGATTTAATTTAATATTTTGTTTTTCTAGTTAGTTATTTAGTTAGTATCTGTATATTGTAGTTGTATAGTGTAGTATTTAGTATATTGATAGTTGTGTCAATCAATAGTCAATAGTAGTGTTGTTGGCTGATATCTTCGCTTTACAGCAATCCGCAAACTCAATAATGTTTCGTTGCTTTGGAATCAAAGTTAAAATGTATACAATTTTCAGTGCTAAATTCATGAATATTTCCGGCCCGTGTGACATCGCGACATTCAGCATCGCGAAACTGGTTTCATGAATCTGATTTCCGGGAAGGAATTCTCGAAAATGTTTACGAGGTGACATCTGCGTTCGACACGGCTATGTTGTGCGCGTGGCTCGGTGACCCGACCAGATAGTGTCCTTCCCTCAACTTCCCTCCGCAGAACACCTGATTTCTGGAATCGCGACTCCCAGCGTCTGCGCCGGAGACAGCACGGGATGAGCCTCTAGCAATGAGCTTGAGAGCAGTCTCTTTCCCTTTCGCGTAAAAGCCCTCTCTCTCCCTACTTGAAGACCCTTCAGTTTAATTGTGAAGTGTTGGTCGTAAACGCGGGTGTGAGATTTACGGCATCCCTCCTGTCCTTGGGTTCTCGACGGCGGAACCTCTCATCACCAATCCCATCCTCCCATTGTAGTTTTGCCTGTTCCATTAGGATGCGTTTCATGCTATTGTCGCATCAGTGATTTTCTGATGATATTTACGACCGTCGCTTAAAAAAAATCATTTCATCGATTCTCCAAGAAAGTGTACCCGAATCAGACATAGCTATATGCACCTCGACGATTATGTTTCGGCAGAATTAATTGACTATTTAGAACTCTCAGGTAAACGAGTAATTCTAGCAGTTTTATCAAACTGAAATTATGTTATGGGAACCTTTAAATAACCCAAGAGAATTTCAAATTATTCTTTTTTATTTGAACGAGCACATCTGAATGACTATACGATGAAATCATCGAGCATTCATTAAATACACACAGTGAGCTTTAAACTTTGCTACCACGGCTACCGATCCAACATTATTCTTCCACTGCTGACTTATTGAAGACTGAGAACGTCACGATTCTCTCTCAACAGGACACGAGGTACTGCGCGGCACTGTGTGATTCATTCGGTGGCCGTCAAGAATCAAATCGAGGTTCCAAGTTGTGGCTCAATTAAGTGTGGTTACTTGATGCAATGAAACGAACAGGGAGCCAAAGTTGAAAAAAATATTAACAACTAATAAGTGGTCAATGGATTGGAACTTCTTCCAGAGGGCTGAGCGGAGTCTTACAATCTAGAGAGTTGCCCCATGGCGTTATAAGATTCTTGGAAAGTCCTCAGGATAGTCTGTTGTGTTGGATCGCAAACCTCCATCGGAAAAGATAACCATTTACTTACTACTATTCGATAGACAACAGCCTTACAGCATTGAGCAAACGGGAGTTCTTGTGAAAGTGAGGCCTGGTACCGGAGCTTCGAGCGACGCATTGTCACGGGTACAGAGGCCCCTCCCCTTTCCACCAAATTTTCCAATTCTCCCCAATTTCTCCCAAAATTCAAAATCTTCATACATCCTCACATTCATCATTTTTTCATGCCATAGTTTTGGTTATGACTTCATGATTTCACTTTCCCAACAATTAAATCCTCATTAGAAATTGACGTGAAATCAAAAGAGCTCTTTCTGGAGCAATACCCGTTCACCTGAACAAAGAGAGAATAATTTGGGAGTCGAAGACGCGGTACGCGGGCGAGGTTGGCTGCCCACGGCCCCTCTATTTGTTTAACGCCCGATGGACGAAATACGAAAGATTCCAATCGAGAAAGCGATTTGAAATGGGAGGGTGAATTTTAAGAATTTACCTCGGCTCGGTTGTCATCGGTTGAGCCCAAACCTCTTGAAACTTCTTGTTAAGTGCAAGAAATAAGCAATGTACGCGGGGGGGCGTGCCCTAGTTCGCAGTCTTTTTCCGCAATATCTGTTTCCGAAGATGGGGCAGATGGTGAAGACACAAGGCAGCAATCGATAAGGAGCAGGAAACGGCATGGCTGGAAGAGGGTTATTCAAGTATAATTACAGATAGAATTCGATCAATTAAATGTCTAAGACGAAGGAACAAATGAAGGATATACGAAGAATATCTCATATAGGGGATTTTACTAATCGAATACCTTTACAAACCCATTTTAAATGAACCTGCGTAGTGACATGGTGGTGATTTCTTTCACCTCCACGTCTGATTACTAAATGATATCATAACATGGCAAGGCCTAAACTGCGCACTTAATTGTGATCCTAGACCGCTTTGGATGAAACCTCAATAAATAGAGTCGCAAACGACGTTGGAAGGATTCTATTAAAGCATAGCATAAAAGGGTAACGACTATTTTCATTGGAATATAGAATACAATAATAGTATTCTCTACTCAAATTAAATGTAGGGGCACTGACCTCAGTTAAAATACGCCTATGACCAACTAGCGTTTTCTTTGAAATTCCATTTAAATATCCCCTATGCGTGCTATTATTATCTTCGAACGTGTGGACGATAGAAAATGTAAGAATGGTCGTTCACCGGAGATAGGATGCTGTTGTGACATCTGTCCAAGGTCAAGATGTACATAATTATGCAGTCATAATAATCCAAGTGGGTAATTTTTGAGGAAGGCGCTCGACAGTTAAGGTCACCTGCGTCTTCGCGGAGGGCAGCAGGTAATTGTGGGCTGGGCCGCAGGAGGAGACAACGAGATTGGGGAGAGAGGAGAGGCGTGCGCGCCTCCTCCCGGCGAAAGGCGGCGAGAGAGATCCAGGGCGTCCACCAACACGAGACCTCTCGATCGGCAAGATTCTAGTGAAAGGGCATCCGCTGTCATTTCCCACTTCATCGCCTTTGATCCGCAGAGCAGTTTAATTGTCAAAGGAGAAATGCGAAAAATTAATGAAATCCATTATAAGAGGGATTAAAATAGGAGGAGGAACTACTTTGCGGGCCATTGAAAAAAGAACTGAGATGGAGAGATTGAGAAAATGATACATCTGGAGTGAAATGGCGTACATATGGACCAGAGATATGGACTTGTGGTAAGATGACGTAAAATACTAAGAGACCTTCGTTATGTGGATCTGGGTGAGGATGAAAAAAATTGGGTGGGCTGATAGAGTAAAGAACGAGGAGGTATTAGGAAGGATTGGAGAAGAGAGAGAATTGTTGGAATCAAGGAAAGAATGGCTAATTGGCTAGAGAATTTTATGGAGAGGGAGCGCCTACCGAAGACTGTGTTAAGAGGGAATGATGCGGAGAGGACAAGGGAGGAAGAGGTAAGAGTTACATTGCATTGGACATGATTAAACTAGCCACACGACAGAACAGCCAAAGGTGCTGATGATGATGACATCCCTACAGCCCTTGAACAAAAAGTCCCCGAATAAGTCTAGTATAGGACTAGCTTATCATGAAATGCACACAGGAATAATTAAGACAAATACGCTATAATTTTACTCTCTTCCTTCATGAGAAGCAACGACAAGAAGAGGTGGAAAATGAACGAGTATGGGCAAGCAGTCATGTTTTTCCTTTTTAATTTTGGTAAAGTTTATTAGTACAACTGAATGGCTACCCCAGAGATCAAATCTGGACATAGAATTCTAGAAGATATACTGGCGATAATTCCAGCGGGTTTAGAATCAAAAATCAATCATTGTTTAGAAAATACGAAAATGATTGCAATAAAACGGAACATAAAAATAAATCGATTCTTCGAGTGGTTAAAGACACAAAATCCTGGAAATCGCGGAAAATGTTTAGTATCGCATTGCAATCCGGAATATTTTATTCCGGATGGCAATGTGGATTAATAAATTGTGGATATATGCAACTCTAAAAGTCATTTTCCCCGATGCATGAAATTATTTAATACGTCGTTCCTGTGCTTGTAATTAATATTCGGATTCCTATTATTGAATGACATGTACTATAAGCAACGAGGAACATGACATCTTAGTTCCATTTATCAGCTTCGTTTGCTTTTACAACGCAGTCTAGACACGTCTGTTTTTCCTGGCACTGTGATCCCCAACATTAACTCCCACTCAACAGATCATTGCGTCAAAATATCGAGGAGGGGAATGGTCGCAAATTGAATAGTTTGAAAACCGATTTCAGGAAAGCGACAGGCATTTGAAAACCGGTTGTTCCCGTCTATTTGGAATGGTCGGAATCCTAATAATGCCAGAACTATTCGTATTTTGTTAATAAACCTGTTTCTTAAAAATGCATGTAATTATTCTTTGCCAACTCAAACCTTTGATAGCTTCGTATCACTCGCTGTACCCCTATTAATATACGTAGTACTAAACAAAATTCTGAAAGAAGTAGATTCTGAAATACCCTCATATGCCTTCCAGAGGAGAATGTTAGCTAGGATAACCCAGGCGAGTGGGGATGATGACATCTGAACGACATGGGCGCCTGGAATGGTCGGCCGAGATCTCTGGTGCTAATCATTGTGTATATCATAAAGAAAGGAAAGTAACCACGGGAAGGGTTTGATTCAGGCGTGGTAGTTTGATTTACGTAAATTATAAGAAAACATGTTCAGTAGGAGGTAGATCCTTGTACGTCATTCGAAGACCTGTTTACAATTGATGAAAAAATATGTATAAAATTGATGAAATGTGCTGGATGAAAAGGCAGAAACGTACGTTATAGAAATAATAAATATGAAAACTAAATCAATATGTTAACGATAGGCATGAAGGCGAAGTGTAAGTTCCGAGGTATGAAGACAAAATATGTATCAGGTGGACATTTTTTTAAAATTGGACAGCATCCAAAACCAAGATGCAATTAGAAGTGAGGACATCAAATGGGGTATATTGCGGCTAAGAATGAATTACTTTCAAGATGTTCTAAATTTTTGAAAGTGGACCTGAGTGAGCGGATTGATGATGCTTGATTTTATTCATTGGGTATGTTTATTATTAACAAAGAGGGGGGGCCGCAGAGTACCAAGAGGGGAGGCCAAACCCTTCCGGAAACCGAAGAGTTAAAGCCCGCTTGCCTTAATCCGTCCACGCACGGAGCCCTTCATTAAAAATGTCTTCATTATAGACGCCGAGGCATTTTCATGAGTGGAGAACGTAGGCGGAGCGAACGGGCGGCGTAACGGGGGGGGGGGGGTGGAAAGGGGGGCAGCAGTTGCTCCACCCGTCGGCGTTTGGCTGGAGGTGTATTTTGGAACCTGCGTCAAGTCATCCCGAGCCGAAATTATTTCTAGAAATTTCAAATTCCCGGTGTGCCGCCTCTTTTCTTTCTCCTGAGGGGAGAGAAGGGGGGAATATTAATTCCAGATTCCCGAGGTCGTCCTCCAGGGGCGACAGCAGCGACCTTCATCCCAGTCGCCCGCTTCCCTGGGGCCCTAAATTGGCTGACAACGGGACCATTCGAGTGACCCTGGGGCACATGAGGGAAAGCTTGCATCAATTTGAATAGATTCGCGCGTACATCTGCCACCTTTCATGCACGAAACTTAGGGGTATACCACGGAATGCCTCCATTCTCACAAGCATGTATTAAAACCGCAGTCACTGAATTGGAACAATACCACCTACATGGTTACCTTGAAATGGTTACTGAGAAGCCAATGCGTCAAAATAATAATCATCATCAGTATTCCAATCCTAGGATTGGTTTACTGCGGCAAACATGTTTACATTCCACTATACTTGAATGAAAGGCTGCATATTCCAGAGAGAATAATGTGGTGGTTTTTCGTTGCCTTCCACATCACAGCACTGAGACCGATACCGTGAACTTTCCTCTCGTTCACATTCATTGCCTGTGCCAGCTGATTCCGGGCCGACCTACACTGCGTCACCAGCACTGGTGAAACTACTGCCTTTCACCATGGGTTCAGGGTAGCTTTTTAGTAAGAGTCTATTTCTCTCGTTGCCTCGTTCCGAAATAAGATTTTTGTATTTTTTCTGTTAATGTGAGGTTGTCACCTTCCGAAAAACCATTAACAAACTTTTTCTAAGATGAAACATTCCTGCCAGTCACGGGAATTGAACCAGTGACCTTCGGCTCCACAAGCAGACACGCTACCCCTGGGCTACACATGCATAACAACATAATGGTTAAAAATGTTTATTGCGAATGGCTAAGCGGACATGCAGGACAAGTGTTAGGAAACATTGACTTTTGTTTTCGATAAAGATGAATCGGTGGTGAATGACAGATAACTTACGGTTTTCACTGAAACTGTTGATTTAAAAAAATGCCGAGTTATTTACAAAGAGTGCTTAATATCCATATTGTCGATGAAACATTTTTTGCACCCGTGCTGTTTTATCATTTTATATATTCCCTGTTTCGGAAACAATTTTAGGCCATACATTGTAAAGTTTCGGTTTAATTATAAACCCTCGGGCCAATACTCGGGGTCCGCGACTAATGAGCGCGGCCAATCGCGGGGACTGTTCCCATGCCAGCGGAGGGCGACGGGCGAGCCTTCATCTCTCGCGGTCGAAAATTTTCCCGGCGCTCGGTGACTCCCCCTCCCGGGGAGTGCCTTACTTCCTCGGTTGGGGTCTGAACCACGTGTTGCCTATCGCCGGAGGCGTGTGACTTCGCAAGTTTCCTTCGCTCTGCGATTTCCTAGACGCGAGGGCGTTTTTTTTCAACTTCATCTTCATTGTTGCGTCCTTTTCTTCTCCCCTAATTTCACTCCCGTCCTCATCGAACTCTCAACCCATCAGTCTACAGAATATCAATACCTCTCGTATCGGGAAATAAGACTGGCCAAGTTCGAGACGTCGATTGTGGTTTTCCATTATATGCATATCTTGATTTTAGAAGCGTATTTTCAAAATATGACATTTCGTTCTCCCTTTAGAAAAAACGTTCGTCAGAAGTGGCTAAAATCATTCCCTCATCACTTTAAAAACTTTTTACAACATTGCAAATTTCGTTCAAATGAATTTCAGATGGTTGAACTCCCTTTTAAAAGAAGTGCCTCTCCTTCTCGCTTGAACATCGCGTCTCATAAAAGTGAATAATTTCGGCGTTCGTTCGTCCAAATAGATCATCCGTATCGAGCACGGAAGATACCGAATCAAGTTAATGATATTTTGATGGACTCATTTTAAAACAAATCTCAAATGTTTAATTCTACGAAATGAGTCCCGAGGACGTGAGCCGTGAGCATACTACGACATCAAATTCGAATACTTCGAATTAACCAGTAAATTTCATGTAAAGCATATATTATAATACGTTTGAACTCTATCTTCACCTACTAAACCGACCTTCGGGTTGATTACTGTGGTTATGGTTTATAATACGTATCATATGTGCAATCATCTCATTAAGATCCGCATTAGTTGACGATGCTTTATTGATGCCAACTCTTCGGGAATTATTTTTTATTGATTTTCGATCTCTTAACCTTCGGAGACGAGCTTCCAGCGGCGAACTCGAGAGAACATCCGATTTTGAGTCGAATCCTCGAAGACACGCAATACGAGATTAAAAAATGCTTGGCGAACTGGAATCTAAGAGCTTAAAAAATGAGACAATCTGGGCGACTGTCACGGAGTGTAGCGACTCATACAATTCGATCGAAAAGGTGTCCATTGCGACAAACATGTCTGCCCATAACCACTGACTCGAGGTCCAAATCAGTGACCACGGCAGAATATCAACCCGGATGACCACCATTTCGCATGAGTTACCCATCGAATGAAAAGAAGAATATGTGGAAACGAAAGGTTTTCAGGGAGGGGGAGAGAAAGATGTCAAATCCATGACCTCAAGATTGGAAAGTCGATGCAGTGTTGGTGTCGGAGGAGAAAGGTGTCCGTTCTGAGGAGAGAATGGTTTTGGCGTCTACTGAGTCACTTGCACAGGAGGGAGGAGGTGCGACCTCATCCCGTCGCTCAGGTCAGATATCTTCGGCTGGAAATCCAGATATAACCCTCAAACGCATTCCCTTCCACCGCCAGACCGCGACCCGAGAGCCCGAGCGGCCACCGAAAGGCCCCCGCCCGTCGAGAAAGAGAGAGACACTCTCCCGACACCGAAATAACTCCCCCGGCATCGACGCGACGACTTTCCTTCCGATGCGATTCCCTTCTCCCGCACCGACCGATGCACACTCCGGCATCAACACAACCCTCCCCTCTCCGCCTCGCTTCCTCCTCTTCTTTGAAGAAAGGCCAGCGTGCGTGTGAAACCACTCTCTGCCTCGCGTCTCCCCCAACCACTCCATATAAACCAACCAACCAACACTCCCTCCCCGCTCCATTCTGCCCCTCCCATCCCTTCCGCCTTTCACACATGCACCACTATCTTTGGGATCCGTGGCAATTGACCGACTACATCCAAGCGAGACCCTTGTAAAATCATGGTACGCCACTTTTCTTGCGTCGATGAAGTACTTAGCTGGATGCATTATGGTAACCCACTTTCGGAGCTTGCAGAGATTCTGGTCTCACCATCCGACGCTTGACACCATGTACCTCCTTCCTCGAGCATGGCAAAACGGCGTGCCACGGTTTTACAGCGTGGCCTGTTTACAATGCTGCCTGGGCCCGGCGCCAATCCTTTCTATCTCCCCTTCCCCCTCTCACGCATCAACAGACCCCAGCCGCCGCGGCCCCTTTTGTCCCCGCCCCCCTCTCAGCCCTCCCCCTTCCGTTATGCCGCGTCGCCCCCCCCACCCCCGAACGAGTTCCTTCGAGTTTCCTCTCGGTCACGAGCGTGCATGCGCCGCAGACTCGGGAGGCGAAGGCAAAGAGGCTGCGCGGTGAGAGGGTAAACAAAGGAAGGAGAGGATGGCGATGATGGAAGGAGAGAAACAATTCCTCGAAGCACCCCGCGGGGAGAACACTCCCCCCCTCTCCTGATGCATCAGAGACGAAATGGTTCTCACGTCCGGTTCCCTCCCAAGAGTCGAAAGCTGAGCCCCTGACTCCCGAGGGATACGCGTGGGGCGATGACATCGTGGAGTGTCGTCGATTCACCCTTTATACGCACATTGTGCTCCCTTGCCGCGGGTCATCACCAGTGCTCAGGAAGTAGTTTAATAGCTGATCGAAGCATTGTAAACATAGAAATGCTCCTACTTGGGTCCTCGATCGCGTATGTATATTAATGGGAAAGGAGTGGTTCTATCATCAGGTGGAATAGAATTTTATTTCTTCTTATATAAGTTCTAGGTTGGTAGAAGAGACGATATTCAAATCCCTCCCATATCCGTTATAAGGATAGAGTGAACGCGTCGCCGAGGTTCGATGGTAACAGCCCAGTGTTAGCACCGTCAATCGTACGTAAAATACACTATTGTCTCCATGGAAGCAGCATTGTAAATTGAAGAGGCCGTTTCGTTTGCCATTCCACAAAAAATACATGTCTACTATAAAAGGAGACCTTTGTTTTTTTCTTTCGTCTTTGTTCGTATTTTAAGATATTTCAGGTTGTCAGGGTTTATAGTCCATTAACTTTGATATTTTTGAGGATTTTTAGGTGCTCTGGCAAAAGTAGAAGAAAACGTTTTGTAGTATCACGTGCCGCAGCTCCTTCAGTATTCGCAAGTGATTATATCTACTCGTAAAATCCAAAGGCGGAATAAGGTTTTGATTAAGTTTGATGACAACGAAGACGTTGATTGTATTTTCGTAAATCTCCCGAAGCAAACTATATTCTTCGTCACCGCTCTCGATTCCCATCGCCGCCACTCTCCTTCGAGTCCCTTGTCAGCTCATGACGGAGCGAAAGGAGAAACTACAGCTCGAATAACTTAGATTCCTCAGACGCAGTCTCCAGAGCCAGCAGCACTGCATAGGTTTTTCTGTCTATTTCGGCTCTGAAACGTGCTCACGGGTGTGAATGACACCGTGGCGTGATTGGTATCTGAAGCGATTCAAACGGAAGAGAAAAGGAAGAAGAGAGAAGAGGAAGCACGTATGATACCAAAAATAACTTATAATATCAAATACTTAGGAATACTCTTCCCTTCGACTGTTATGCCTTTGTTAACTTGTAGAACAATCGACAAGATATAATTTTTTAAAATGATTACTTACAATAAAATGTAATACTAAAACAGGGAAGATATTACGGATTTGCACGAATATTATTTAACTTACAGTGTAAGCATAGCATTTTGTTTTCAAATACCCCCAACTAGCCACCCAGCATAGACACCCAAAGGGCTTTATGTTAATCTCTGACTTCATGGAAATAACTGTTATTGTGTCAGCAAAACAAGCATTAATGATAATAATTGATTTACACCGTGAGAAACTACAAAAAAGTATATATTCTATTGTTTCAGGCTTCACATCGTGGAAGAATTTAATAAGAATTTAATTTTAAGTCGGTGAAACGCGCTGTACCTTATAATAAAAATCTGTGGAAATGTACAAGTCTTTCTTTTTAGTATGGACACAAAAAAGTAATTTCCATAATAATTACCATTTTTTAATACCATCGTTCCTCATACGTCCCTAAATAGTTCAATTAGAACTATGAAGTTAATTTAGTGGATATCACATAATTCCGGAAAATTCATAGCGTCTTAGTTCGAGAGCTACGAAGCGAACCACTTTTCTCATGATTAACCCGGTATCCGCGCAAGTAGGTTGTCGGATGCGGAAATAGATGCTGACGATGAGAACGGCGGTTAGCTCATTCTCGCCCGATACTCGACGGGGGCATATAATGACCGTTGCGATGGCGTTCGAATCCCAGCCAACCCTGTTTCCCCGTGCACCAGAGTCATCATTGTCAACGCGGAAGAAGTGCGTCCGGGTTTCGGTTCACTGGAGAGAGGAATCCGGCATGAAAGGCGGGTTCGGTTCGATCGATCTCCTCCTTCCACCTTTCTTTTCATCTCTCTCTCACACTCACTCACACACAGACGCCCACACACACACATCCGCGAACGAGACATCCCGCCGTCGTGTGTGGCCCAGACTAGGTGGACGGAGAGTCACCACTTCCACAAAAAATGGTACATTTGGTCTCATCTCCCCGTGGTCCATCAAGGGCGAGGAGTCGGTGTTGGAAGTGGTTCGGGAGGAGGGAACACGCGGAAGAGATGTGGGGAGGATGGGGAGGAGAGGCGGGCTTAGAGGGAGGAAAAAATAAATCGCCAAGGGCAACGCATTTCTGCGGCAAACTTCGAAAGAAAACACCGGAATACGTGAAAAAAATATGCCGATCACCCATTGCGAAACCAAAATGTGCGTGAGAGGAACCCCAGACCGTACGTGTGGTAATCGAGAAATAAATTATTCTTCCTTTGCCCGCGTTTCCTGTGTTTGTGTGTCTCGTAAACTATGCCCACGAAAGTAACACACACACACACAAACCATATACCTAACCGCGAGAGTGGAAAAAGATCAAAACGTTTAGTTGGCCAATAATTCTCTCACTCTACAGCTCCAGCTTTACTCGCTACTTGTCCGGGCATTGACGATGCTCTCGTTTGTTGGAACAGCGTCGCGACGCGTCTTCAGAAAGTCAAAATTTCTTATGGTTCAAACCTCGCGAGTTAATAGACGGGGCTTCAATTAAGCTGATTCCCAGACAATATTGTTTTTGAAATAGACAATTTCCAAAAATCTAAAATTATTAACACATTGGAATTTGTATCCTGAGTGAGCACATGTGTGATAAAATGTTACATCTCGGCCCCGGCTCAAGACACCGTAGTGCCCTCAGTGGGCGGGCACGATTCACTAAAATTCGTCTCGATATGATAATTGAGCAACTCTCCTGAAATAGAGAGATAATATAATGTAAGATATTGGCAAGTTTGTTGAGCAGCACTTCAAACAAATATATTTTTTATTTTTATAATAATCCATTGTTAAAATTTCCGGTTTGACTATATCTTTAAATCCTATCCGAATCATAGCAGTTTTGATGGGATTGGATTTCTGGATTTCCTTTTTGCAAGCTGTAAATATTATACAATAGAACAATCACCAGCCACCATTTTGGCCCTGGAATAGAAGACGTGATCACATACTTCCCCAGATATTCCTTCTAAAGAGTTAACCTTTATGAGATTAAAAAATTCTTCGCGAGAAAAATAGTGTTCCATGCTCAGGATAACTTTCACCCTTGGCACACTTCGACAGTTACTGCCACCAGATGTTTATTACATGGAGATAAGACCGTGCGCCTCATTTCCTTTTGGCCAATTGTTCTCCGAGACTTTTGGCAGCCTCTCTTACGTCTTATAGTTTCTTCTTCTCACACCCCTTTAGCTAACGCACGAAGTACTACATGTATACTTTACTCGTATAAATTCTCGTGTTTTACTCGAAGGTATTTTCTTCAACCTTCCGGATTTTCAGGCCCAAAACTAATTCATCGCGCCCAATAAATCCGTTCCTCTTTCCCGTTCGGGGCTCCTCGTGATTCTGTCATCTTTGCACTCTAACCCCCCCCCCCCCCAAGGCGTACTTCTCCGCTACTTGTTTTGATCTTCGGCATAAGTCTCCAACAATAGATTTCGAAACTACGTGTTATTCTCTAATTTTCTATTTCAAATCTATTGTCCGTGTTTCTCACCCCAGGGGGGCGCTCTATCTATGACTGAATTACTATTTGCAATGACTGCAGGTCATATAATAGTCAGAGCACACTAGTCAGCACATTTCGCCTAGCCGCAATTGGAGGTCCTTCGCCCCAGAGACTCGCTGGAAGCCCAGATTTAGGACGGGAGCGAGAGCGAAATTTCGCGCGTCGCAACTTGCGCTCACGCAGGGAGAGGGGACTTCGCGGAATCGGTCCCCCGTTGGAGAAGGCCCTGGAAGGGGGAGGGGGCCGCCGCTGGAGAGATAGGTGGCGTGGGTGGGGGATGGTTGTGTGGGGTGGTCGGCGGCGGGATGTGGGGGGGGGGGGGGACCGGGAGCGCGGAGGTGAGCCTTCGTATTTATAGATACGTGACTCCTTGCTCAAGCTCTCTCACTCTGCATGCCCCCTCCCTCTCGGGCATGGCCGGGGGGGGAGGGTGGTGGAGAATGGGGGTTTCGGCGAGGGGAGGGGAGCAGTGGAGCAGGGGGAGGGGTGGTGGTGGAACTTATCCCTCGCCGCCACGCCCTCCGACAGCGTTTCCGCTTCTACTTGGAATCTCTCTCTCGAAGGGGAGCGACCACTTTTTTTTTGCGCGTGCATTTCATTTTTTAACATCTTGGTGCGCCTGCATCATCGAGTGTAGCATTGAATGAAGACATCCCCTCCAAAATATTTCATTGTCAGTCTTTGAAACCCAAAGTTCCGACGACTGTCGTCACGTAGTCGACAAACTGAGACATGTTGAGATGCTGACGATGTCTCCACCAGTTCAAGGAACAACATGAGACTAACATAGTCGAACAAATTTCATACATGCAATTTTGACGGATCCTTGCAATCTTGAAGATTAGTTGAGCTAAAAGAAACTGTAAAAATATGATTTGGTATAAGTAACCGATCAAACATTTAAAAGAGTTACTACAGCAAAGGGCAGTTATTTATTTTCGTTGCTATTCCCAAATCTGACCTTTGCCTTCATGCCGCTTGACCCTGTCCACGCTGCAATATCTGGAGCAACATCTGTATATTAATCATGACCGCGACCTTTCATCCAAAAACCGAGAAATCTTAGAATCATTATGATGAGACTCAAGACATTGACTGTGAACTATTTGCTACTCTCGGAGTATCGGAATATCATTTGCCAAATTAGTACTTATTATTTTTCAGTTCAATTGACGGAAGGGATAATTATTTCCTGATTATTCTCATCACTCATCCTATTTCCATGTTAATTCATTTACATTGACTTTCGATGACTCCACTTAGAGCGCATTTTAGCCGATCTTACATGGTTAAAAAGATGGCAAAGAATTATATATTTAAAAATATATATAATGACCTATGTATAGTATATAATATATTTCAAATTTATATATTATTCACGTCCATGAGACTTGCGTACAAGATAATTGAATATATATTTAAAAAATCATAAATGCAGTATTCGATCCGAAGGTCGATTTGGTAGATGATGGTAGAGGTCACCCAGGACTTAGCCTTACTGCGTGTGAATATTCACACATCAGGGTGGAGAGGGGGAGCAGTTCCTTTCCCTGTACTGGTTATTAGGAAGATCTGGTACCCGAAAAATCACAGCGTTTGGGTTGGGATGAGGGTGCCCAGAGAGGTTTGCCCGGGATTCGAACCCTCGGATCAGTAGTCCAACGCTCTACCCCTGGACCACCGCGGCACTACATATATAATTATTTATTTTCATGAAAATATAATTGATATTCGGCAATTGATTCACAGTCGCATGGCAGGTGATTCCAGAGACTATGAACTTTGCAATGGTTTTTATTGTTTAATTTATTATTGATTCACACGGAGAGTTTAATACGTAATTTCAACTCCGGTTAAAAAGACATAACTAACATTTGATTTTTTTAAACAGAGCACCCCTTTACATTGCCCCTTTATTTAAATGTAATAAAATTAGAAGCTCACATTTTGTCGATCCAAAAACATTGCTGACTAATCTTTTCTCACTCTCATTCTGACCCAAGGAGTCCATTGGGATTTTCTTTCGGCGAATCATTTGGCCGAAATTTTCGTGAGAAGAACTTTTCCGAAATTCGCTGAACATGGGAGTTTTATGACAAAAACCTGGTATTGCTGAAAGGAATAGGCAGGAGCAATCAATATAAATCCAGGAGGCATTGAATTGCTAGTTATTTTAGCTCACAGCTTCACCCAAGCCAGTCGTGGTTTCTCAGGTACGAGATCTTCCAGAGAAATCGCATGTGGTCCAAGGAAAGGAACTGGTCCCTGATACGTGATATTCAGGCGCTGTTGGGCTTAGCATTAGATGATCTCTACACTCCCCTACCAAACAACCTTCGGTTTGATGACTGTGGTTTTACAGGTACGTTAGGCCAAATATTTGCTTATAAAATCGAATTCATCCTGTGATCGACAGAAGCCATATGAACTCCTTGGGTATTGTGTGAAATCATTGCAGCATGATGAAGGTGCCTTTCTCAGCAATGTTATTAATCGTAGTCCATGTTTTTGAGTAACCAGAGCGTAATCAATTTCAAACCCTGCTTCCGACTCTTTGTAATTGGGAATGTCATCGGTCAACTTGATTTCTTATATTTATAAAGAAGCCACCAGGAGTGAAACCTTGAGTAGAAACACGACATGCAGAGAGCATTGACACGAAAGCATCAGCAGTAGCAGAATAGACATGCATGATCTTCGATATTGGAAATTTCAATGATCGTGCAAATGACTATGACGGAAATGCTCCTTCTACGTTTAGAGCCATGTGGTACGAAATTCAATTAAAGATTCCCCTCGTACTTTATCCAGCTTTTCAAAACCTTCTGCTCAAGTAATTGAAGTTATAACCCCCTTCAAGAGGACTTCACCAAAGAGCGAGTGATAGGGCGTTAACTTCTTTTTAAAATGGAGCGGCATCGAATCCTCTTTTGATAGACAACCACAAGGGGGTTTAATACCAGGGTCTTCGGGGACCCGGGCGTGGTTTCCATTCGATATTCTTCCCTCAGCTCACAAAATATTCAATAATCTCAATCGCCACCCACGCGGTTCCACGGACCCCGCAAAAATCTTCCGGGTCCTCATTCGCCAGCGACGCCCTCCCCCCTCTTCCCTCCTCCGACGTCGAAATTCCACAGACACACACACGCGTTCTCCCTCTCCCATGCCCCCGGCGGGCGTCTCAAGTTACGTCATTAACACGCCACGGAGGCGACGAAAATCTCCTCCCGTAAGAATTAATCCGTCCCCACCACAAAATCTGCATATGCAAAAACAATTAGCATTCCGAAGGTTTTCGAATGTATGTATATTAGGTCGTCACCGTGGATTGTAGGCAATCATACGGCGTCGTCTTCCTGTCACGCCCCGGAGGGTGGGAGGGTGCATGGGGAATGTGGGGGAACCTGGCCTGGCGCGCATGCGCAAAGCCTGAAGAATTCTGATGAGAGAAGAGATCCGGAGGTGTGGCCGCGAGCCAAGGCAGTTTTTAAACGTCCTCGAATTTTGTCTATTTGGTGAAACCTTCTCTAATGTACACAATCCCAGGTCTCTTCACTGAAGTTGTTTTTTTTTAACATGTACAGCAATTTATTTTGAATGGTATAGAGAGCTCAACACTCCCTTATTAAATGGTACCGAATAACTATTTAAGCCTACGACTATTTTTTTCTAAGATTTGTGCGGAAATTTTTCGACCGATTAAAGCTACGTTTCAAGTCGGATTTAATGTGGAGGAATGCTTGGACACGAGGTGGAATTTTCTGTTATTTACAGGCTTTCCAGTTGAAGCTACAAACATACAATTTTCAGCGTACTAGAATTTCCTAAAAAATCTCAGGCCACAAAAATAACTTTTCCTTACCCAGAATGAGTATATTAAATGTATGTGCCGAATGACACACGATAAATACTTGGATTACCTCCTCTACTTATGGCACCCTCACCTACCAGATCGACCTTTGGATTGAAGATGGCTGTTGAGAGAAAATTTATCGGCGTCACCTCGTCTGTTTACAGCCAGCCAAATACGAATTACTGGGACGATACTTGGACGGGCAATTTCCACAAATAAATGAAACCGTATTTAATCGGCTTAGAAAATCGATGACCATTTAAATTACACAGAGTTTAATTGGTCAACGGACTAGTCTTCATGCACTGGTGTATAGGCAGGGGTTTGCGTATACTAAGGGATCCATAGGTGATCGGGAACATACGTCGGAAAGAGGTTTTTTCTTACCAAGCTGCCTTCACTTGCTTAGGAAATCGGATAGCAATGGTGAAAAAAATTAATTAACCGTTACCTTTTTCTGAAACTAACGGACTCACTAAAGTGAGATAATATTTTATATAAATATGCACATTCCAATTAAAACGTGGAGTAAAAAAAGCTGAATTGAATCCTGTATTTGAAGCTTTTTTGTTTGTTTCCACAAATTGTTTATCACCCGAAAATGAACTATAGAGACAATGAAAAACTATTTTCCTCACATAAGGATTGTTTAAAAGTGTATGGTTTGTTTGTTTTCGGAAGCAACGACATAACCGCCTTGATTTGTTTATATAACCGCCATATTTGTCGTATCTCACTTTCGTGATACCATTTCACAAAAAAATATTTAAAAATTTTTAAAAAAATTTAAATAATTTTTGTGAAATAATCACTGGTATAACATCTTGACAAGGCGCAGCCATTGTTTTCTCTGATGGTTGCATATTTATCAAACCAATTCCTTAACTCCATCTTGAATGATTTATGCTCCATTTGACATAAAGTGGAACTGTTTTTAATTTCACAGTGATATTCTTATTTTAATGCAGAAAAAGCAGGAAATCATTATGTCTTTCGATGTATCATAATAATTTTAATTCACTGCAAATTGGAACTTCAAAACCCTGATGCTTATTCCATGATAAGCAGAGGCTAATCGCAATAATTTGCAGTCGTTAGTGACTGCACCGGTGGTTATTTTCGGTATATTAAACATATCGACGGACAAACATATTTTCCTTCTGAGAATTTGTAACCGTGTTCGGGAAATGGTGATCGAACGTGAAAAAATATCTCTAATGAAAATCATGATTTTGCTCTATTCGCCGATTTACATCACCTAAAAGCACTTAGATACCAACGGGTGATTGCAAGGAGGCATTCCCACTTTACCAAAAACTCCAGAGAACAGTTTGTGAAGAGCGTTTATACGTATTTTTTGTATCAGCTTTTGTGAATCCTGTGTCCAATATATTCTTTTCAGCTCATGACTTTCTCTTGTTTTTTTGTCTCAAGCAAACAAGTGATCCATATATCGACGTTCAAATTATGCGATGAAAGATTAGAAAAGGATGAAATAGCATTAAGTCGTCGTGAAATACAAGGGTAGAATTAGAAAGTGCAGAGTTTTTCATTTAAAAAATGATACGCTATTGCTGCGCGAACGCAAAAGCTCAGTTTTATAATTTATATTCGGAAACTTGTTCGAATCTCTCAAATTCAGTCTTCCCTGTGGAGGAAGGAGAGAGAGGAGCTTCCCGCCACTCTCCTTCCCCCAACATCCTGCATGCTACAGGTGACTTGAATCTGCTCCAGAGTACTCGCCTGTGTAATACGACGAAAATCCTACTCGGCGTGTACGTGCGAAGACTAAATGTGACTCCCAGCGCTCCGGGACCCGCGCCTCTCTCCTGTAATGCTCGAAAAACTCTCGAATCCTCCCCGAAAACCATTATCGTCGAGTATCCCACGGCCATCCCAAGCCCCTCAGCGGTCTCTTTGCCATTTTGCGCAACTCCCACCTCAACAATGGACATTCTTTTCTCGACGGGGAACTTTTCGCGGAGTTCTGTCATAACCTGCCGATAGCAATCTCGTCCCGGCACCTCAAAAAAAATAATAATGATGGCCTCGAAAAAAATCAAATTCATCAGGAGAAATAAGTCAAGTGTCAAATGTAATATTTTCCGACATTTTTCCAGAATCTCGCGAACCTATTTTCGAAACTAGTTTACTTCGTTACGCGCACATCCCACCGTGAGATTTCCCGTTTTTTCCGTTTTCCGACATTTTTCACGAAATTTTCCGTTAGATTTTCGGTGACTGTGACTTTAGATGAGAAAGCGGAGCTCATATCTTACTAACCCATGCGATGCATGAAATCATCGTGACAATAGGCCCCGGATGTTTCATCTCTGACGAGTACGGTTTCCCAGGAAGATCGCACGCCCTGCGTGTGGTAGGAGGCACACCCCGTAATATTCAGCAAAGTCAGAGCAACACGTGATGCATCCCAGATCTCTAATTATTAATTCATCGAGTGGCATGCACACATTTTCACGTCCTATTCTGTGATAGATTCCATCCATGACTCCCTTTTGTACGTACATATGACATCGATATACTTGAAAGTTATTGAGCAAGTTATTTTATTTTACTCCTGTCTTAACTCCTCTCCCACCATTTCATTCCCAAGGAAAGGGTTTTTTCAGTTCGTGATGAGACGTTGTTGGCGAAACGTCGCCAACCTTCAGGTAAAATATAAATTTGACACAAAAACGTCATTGCCTCGCCTCACAAGGAAAGGTTGTTTTTTTTTTACTTTGGGGCACTAACAAAAGGAATATTCTTTAGATAAACAGAAATGATCACGTCATCCGCTGATATGCTCCCTGTACTAGGGTATGTCGAATATGGTATCAATTACACCTGTTCATTCGATACCTGCCTTACAAAAAGCTACGTAACACACGGAGAGGAATTTTGTCTAATTATGCATTCATAAAAATTCATAAAGTTCTGAATAACTGCTGAAAAAATCAGTAAGCTGGTTGGTAAAAATAACGCATCCGCACTATAACCCTCGTTTATTCATTGTAATGTAATATAGTCAGCAGTATGCCGCACTTAAAAGAAATAAATATAAAGTAACGGCTCCCCAATGGTTTCTCCATTGGGAGAAAAGTTGCCACACTGACCATAAATCAGCGCTCCTTCCGACTTCGACCCCAAACGCAAGAAATAAATCGCGCAGGGACAAATGTTATATTGACAGACGTGGTCGGGTTCCAGTTCTCGAAATTGAGAGGTTCCTTTCTGTTCTTTGGGTTATATTCGACTCGAGACCCTGCTACCACAGAAACTGAGGTAGCACGACTACTTAAATATCGGGGGTCTGTGATGACTTCCACGTCTAATAAACGTTATGATTGGCGTCACCTTGGTATGTCAACCGCGAATGGATCTGCGTTCATGAATTTGGTGACCAAATGGCCGTCAAATGGCATTTTGGTTGCCAATCATCTTAGTCGACTCACTATCACCTGCTCGGCTGAATGTAAACAATTTAGCTTATAAAAATAATACCTTGTTTTTAGGTTTTCTCAACCAAAAAAAACATTCACCGTTAAGTGTGTACTACGCCGTGCATGTAACATATAGTACATCCATCCAGACAACCGCACGAAAGCTTGATAGGCTGCAATGGAGACCCATAGTGCGCATGCGCAAGCTCCAGCCATGAACTTGATATTTACGACCTGTTGAAGTTCACCATTGACGCCACCCTACGATATTAAACGCCTGCACATGCGTGAACGTGCTTCCTAGGGATGATGCTGTGCATCATCTTGACGTCAATCGTTAATTAGACTTAATCAAGAGAACAGGATTTGTTCTCCGAATCCAGAGTTTGCTTCTTGTTCATTTACAGCATGATTGGTTGTTTTGGCTATTTTTTTGCTTATTCAGCATTTAATATTTTTACATAAATGGGAATCCTCTTCCACCATAAACTGCAGTATTATTATTATGTACACACCAACTATATTGTTTGCTGTGTGCATATATATTCCTGTCCGTAGTATCGGGAAAATATCGGTCAGATTGCTGTCACATCGCCAAGGGATGTGAAGATTTAATTTAGTCAACCACGCTCGACACCCCCGGATTAGAGGCTAACATGCATTGGGGTCATGCGTACAAAGTAACCATTGGGACAGCGGGAGCACAGAGATTTATATGCGTTATTTTCGGGAAGTTCGATTGGTCGAACGCGATGTATTTTAATTTTATATATTTATACACCCTGTAAGCCACCGCTAGGGTGTGTGGCAGGTTAGTGAGCACACACCGGACTAATTTTGACCCGAATATGACCTTACCGCGGTCGGACAATGTTATTCTGAACCCTAATCGTTCGTTGAAAAAATGACATGGTATCTGTTCTACACTTCATCCCTCTAAATTTTATCGACATTATTTCGCCTACCGTAGTACAATGGGGGTAATACTACGCTTTCTACCTCACTGCTAAAGAGACGTCCTTCCAATTTATTATAAAAATTTAATCTTTAATTAAACCTTCGCTCCATCGGTGATTCCCAGCCTAGGTCGGTTAATATTTTGGATAGGCTATTAAGTTTATCATAAAAACATTTTCCAACTGTAGCTCCTTTACGCTGCACGCGATCTAATGCAATCCAACTTCGTGAGGATCCCATATTCTAGAAGCATATTCTAAATAAGGCCTCACCAGCGACAAAAACATTCTGACGTTTTCATCAAATTTACTAAACTTCTAATAACACCTTCCAACAACCCTAATTTTTTGTTAGCTTGTCCACATGTTCCCCCTAGTATGTGTTTCACCTAGGAGATATAGTGAGTGAGGGTAACGCCTAGGTATTTGAGTCTACACATTCCATTTCGGTGTTCCCGATGCAGTAGGCGTTCGGGTGGGAATTGTTCTTTTTCCAAAAATGTATCACTACGCACTTTTTTAAGTGTAATTCTAATTGCCAAATGTCGCACCATCGTTTTATAGCACTAAGGTCATCTGATAAAGCTGCTTTGTCCTCAGGATCGCGGATATCACTGTAAACCACTACATCGTTGGAAAATAATCGCATCTTACTAGTGACTATGAAGTTATTGTCGTTAACACTGTGGTCACGAATTGTACGGGGGAAAGTATTCTTTAAATCCATCAGTTCGGCCTTCAGTTTCCCTTCAGTATACTCGTATATGCAATTTCTCCTAGTGATCTCGCCACCAAATGTAATGCGGGGCAAAATTTATTCCGCTATGTGAGGATTAGTACCATATGATTTTTATTTATCTAGTATTTTAAGTGTTGCACGTTATCTTCGTGTTCCCAAGGTTCTCAACTCAGAAGTTCTAGTAACGGTGTGATTGTGTGTGTGTGTGTGAGTCTGTTGCGCCGATTTTTCAGAATTAGGAGCATTACCATTTCGTCTGCATTTTTCTCAATCCAGTTAAGTCAGGTCCTTCCGCGCAGGAAGATGTGGAGGCGGCCGCTCGTGGACTGTGGGAAAGGAAAACTCCCATATTAACGTTACTGGAGACTCAGCATCATCGCGGCCATTCGAAGTATTCCTTCGGGGAGGTCCACCGCTCCGCCAGCCGGATGGGTCTCGAGAAATTCCGCGATACACTCGCGAGAACGGCCGTCGGAGGTGCGCTTTCGCGATGGAGCGGAACATTCCCCCCTCCGGGGGAAGAGGGCGGGGGTTTTGCGAAAGAGAGGGCAGATCCACGCGCCCCAACCCCTGTACTCCCTCACCCCCCCTGAGCCCACCTCACGCGCAGGCGGCAGACGCATAAACACCGCCGTCGCCACCACGTCGGCCCCCTGGTGCTCCTTTGGCCGAGGGCGTGCGGGTGCTGAAAATTGGCACGCGCATTAAGGATCTCGAGCCACTTGCCTGCGATAAGTTACAAAGTAGGCCCCATTCCTTCGAAATAAAAAAACCTATGTCTCCGAGGAAAGTCTTGAACCTTTCATGGGGCCCATACATTAGGGGAATTGGCGCGGCCGCCTTAAAGACACTCGGATTTACGGACGGACGGATTGTGGGGAAACGTAATGAAAAACAAAGGATAGTAATATAATAAATTAAACACACACATACATGGTATCCTGTAAGTCACCACTATGGTGTGTGGCAGCGCATGATTATAGACCAGACTACCTTTGACACAAAATATTCTTCTCCCTTGGCGCGATTGGACAATGTTATTCTGATCCCTTATCGTTCGTGGAAAAAATGACATCTTAAATCTACCTGCTTTGCACTTAAACTCTCTAATTTTAATGACATAATATATCCGATGGTAGGACGATGGGACTAATATTACATTTTCAACATCAATGCTATAGAGACATCCTTCCAATTAATGCAAGAGGTTTAATCTGTAATTTAACCTTCGCTCCATAAGTGATTCCCAGCCTAGATCATCTGATAATTTGGACACACTGCTCAGTTTATCACGGCAGCGTTTTAATTTCTAGCTCCTCTACGCTACAACCCAACGTCATTAGGATCCCATATATTAGCTCCTATTAAAATTGGCGGATGAAGTGCAGTATTTACACACTATTACATCCTTCGGTGGCTCTGTCTCGATTATGAGCCTTTGGATTGATAGGAATCGGGATCGGCGATATATCCATGATATCTCATTTTTGGGAGTAAGTTAATCCAATTACCTTGAATTCTTAGATCAGCTTCATCTAGAAAATAATTACGTGTTGAGAGCAGAAATTCTAACGCGGTAAGAAAAACTATGAAATCCCTACCACGTCAATCACTGTAAATGTTGTCATTTCCGATTTTATCAGAATACTTACAGTTACAGCTTCATCTAGTTTATGCGCATGTCTAATGCGGTAAACGGAATCACGATTTTAATGTTGGAACTGGTTTTGCGAATAATGAGTTGATTAATCTACCGCAATTACAAATATATATGTATGAAATTGTTAGACGGTAACACAAACTTACCCCCTTGATACGTAACCATATCCCTTTCTTTTTTTTCCTGACATTTGGGTCGACGACTTGGATAGGCTTACGAGTCTAGGTGTACGTCGGGTGTTTGCGATTGGAAAGGAGGACAAACGGGCACAAAACTTTCGCTTAAAGGATGAAATTATTACCAGGAAGAGTCGTGACCCCTAAGATGGATCAAACAATTCTTCTCAAGGTTAAAATATTCAGCCGTTCGGAATAATATTGTTCCTCCCTTTCTCAAAACTCTCATACTTGCACATCTAGATAAATCACGCGAATTTAGCTCTCTTCCTTCAGTGTCAAGTCACTCTTGCTTTTTAAAACAGAAATATGAAGTGGCTAAGGCTGAGAAGGTAATTAATTTTACATCCGGAACAGGAAAATAGAGCGAGAGACAGGCTCTGATATCGAATAAATGTTTGCACTGAAAACTGAAACACATCACGAGCATAGAAGCACATGACATGATTCAAAGCCCCTGACTTTTTTGAAAGTTCAGGCGATTCTACACAATTTTTAATGTGACGATTTTTCGAGTGTAATTTCTTTATGCAATGCATTAAAAATATAAAACTCTTAATTTTACACAGTTTAATCACCAATTTAATCGAGTTAGCTATCGTCAGCACTAGACCCGAACGCGTTATTGCCATCGAAAGATGACTCACAAAACGAATAAAACTTCAAGTTTCTTCTACTGACATTTAAATTAGAAGTGGAAACATTTCTACAATCGTGAAATTAGTTAGCGTGGATAACGTGCTGACGTGTACCCTTCCAATTTTGGAGCCATCAGGGAAATTATTTCTCGTTACCCCATTAAATATAAACAAAGGGTTTTTTTAATCTTATGAGATGGCTCAGAATTATATGCCACTAAACTTGATAGGAACAGAATAAAATATATCACATGCATGAGTTTGCTAACTCGAGATGTAAAAAAAATAAAGGGAAGCATGACCCCTACTCCGATCCTCTTTGAGTAGGGTTAGGATGAGCTGATGATGATAAAGAAAACTTTTACCCAGGCCATTGAGGCCTGAGAAAAGAGCACAATTGTTCGGGATCACCCAAACGTTTTAAAACTTGACGTTTCACACTAACGTGCCTTCACCCTGACTTTGCGGATTATGCGGGTCGGAGCGAGTTGAAAGGGGTGGTGGGCATCGGGCGGCAGTGGGCGGTGGGTGCCGCACCGGGGAGACGAAGGAAATCTCTCCCCGTGAAGCCATCGACTAGAATGATGACCGCGGTGAAACAGAGAGAGAGAGGGACAGAGAGAAAGAGAGAGAGGAAAAGAAAGGCGCAAAAGGAAATGAGGGCAAGGGTGGCGGTGAAGGGGGTCATGTGCATTTATAACAATACATACGCGCCTGCGTATCCAGGGTAAGTCTGCGCGCGGTCTCTCAAAGTGAAGCGAGCACAATGCATCCCCCTCTTGAAGATGAAGTTTGCCTATTCGAGGCCTTAAAATTATGGAGTCCCAGCACGTGTATTCCGCATTTTAAATATCTTCCATATATCTATTCCTACTATAACAAGCCTTTGATGACAAGGTCTTGTCATTCTTCCTCGCGTTTTCGAGTTTCCTTCACCACTCTCTTTGATCAAGTGTTTGCGCCGTGGAGAATGTATATTCACTCACGGAAATATTCGCGAGCCATTGCAAGCATGTCAAATGCTTACACAATTTATTTGTGGATAGCGATTTGGAGGGTGTTTGTCCAGTGCTAAGGGATGCATCTGATGCCTTTCCTACCAACAGATTATTTATGAACTCTAGTAGATTGGTGAACTCTAATCCGTCTAATGGTTGAAACACACTGAAGTGTCAGTAATCACTGATCCCTGTATTCTTCCTGGTGTTCTGGCTCTGCGGTATATGTTTCTTTGGTGGAATAAAAATTGAATCTGCTCAACCCACTGTATGCCACGAAGATATTGTGACTATGGTTGCGCGCCCTAAGCTGGACGAGAATTGCGGATTTACCTTAAAGTGTACAAAAGCCTACCTGCCGGGCCACGGAGAGATTTTAAAGAACGAAAAGTATAGTATGCACGCATGCGTTGGAGAGCTAGTTTTCAATGATGTATATTAAGGATTGAGGACCAAAGGAACTGGCACCACAATCGTTTGGGTATTCCTGAAAAACCACAGGACGAAGTGCCGAAAGGCACCCTAAACCCAATGTTGGCGAAAAATTCCAAATCCTGATCCGGTTCCCCAAATTTGGAGCTGGGGTGGTAGTGGAACCGCAGATGAGTGAAAGTTAGATACATAATATCAATGGAATATCTCTCTAACTTTTACGTAAAGAACTTATAGAAGGAGGAGCGTGCTCCACCTTGCGAGCGTGCTCCACCTTGCGAGCGTGCTCCACCTGGAAGCAGAGCCTTCGCAGCTTTGCCATGAGCCCAGTTGCCACCGATGTCTCAAAAACCCAAGAACCATCACTGCACATGTTTACGAAGCGGGCCGCTTGTGACTGGAATCGAGTACGGCGCCCCAGGCGGCGGAGATAGCTTGTCTCCTGTGTCACAATCGAGGGGTTTGGAAGGGTAAAGAGGGTGGTCAGGGTGAAAATGGGAGGTGCGCACTCAAAAGGGAATGCCCGAGTGATTCCTTACACGGCAATGAGAGTGGGCGCCGGCGCTAAAGAAGGCACGAGGGAGCTCCATTAACCCGGTTGAGCGACCGACTTGCTTCACAGCACCCCGCATTGTGCGTCTGGCGGGACGGTTTGGAGCCGTGGCTGTTCCCAAGGAGACGTCGTTCTCCATCCTCACGCGTAATTTTTTTAAATTTCCGTAGGGACGTATTTTTATGCTAAATTCGAGGGTAATCCCATGCATCAGTCCTTCATTTCCATACTCACTGTCAGAATGTAAAGCTAAAAAGATAGGATTGAAGTTTTTACCATCGAAAGTTAACTTTTTTCCACACTTTGAGCGTGGGAATCCGTTCTTTTGGCGAGAGCCAAAAAAACTCATGGGCTATTGACATGAATTTTGACCGTAGTGTTTCAATTTGCAAGGGAGTGAACGAACATTCATATCGAATTAAAATAAACAAATTATCAAATAATAAACTACGTCTCATCCCATCACAATATACATCCGGTGGGCATTGTGCTCACTTTTTCAAATCGGCATTTCCAGCATTAGAACGTAAATGTTTAAATATATTGGGTTCAGTTAGTTGATTTTTACATATTTCAAATATTTAGTCACTATCATGTGGATGAAAATGCTTACGCTCTTAGAAACAACGGGGTAATGTATTATCTGAAACCGAAGCAAGTATTTTGTGGTTTTTAGAGTTAATGCGATCTTAAGATGATAAATTTCCACAGCCGATGTCGTGATAATCCAACGTATCTACGGAAAGAGTTCTTCATTTACGAGAAAGAAAATTAAAAAGTATTTTAAAGAATTCGAAAACACTTGTGACGGTTGATGAGAAGTTCATATCTAAGTAATACCGAATTGAAAATGCTAAAATTCGTTTAGTTTTACAATACAGCTTACCTTCATATCCATTCTGTATGCTAAACCGACCATGAGGTTGAAGACTTATTTGGTTATTATTTATTGGAGAATACCTTACAAGTATGTAAAGAAAATTAGGTCTTTTGGACATCATTCAATTGTCCCAATTTGTGAAATAACAACTGTCTATATTCATTAAATATTCATATGAAGTTATTATTTTATTAATGTTAGCTTACCGGCTATGCTGGATGGACACACACTACCCATCGCTACATTTCTTAGACCTAACACGAAATTTGACGCCTGGCAATGCAAGAAACCCATTTCCAATTTCGCATACTTTTTGTCTCTCTTCATTCCCTCCAACATGTCTACTCTTTTCCTTCCCCCTACTTCTTCTGCTTAACGGTCTGCTTCCCCTCTATCACAGTCGTCAACCTTTCCATCACCAATCAAAACGCCTTGCATCCACTTTCCCAGCCTAATCCTAACTTCTACCAGCAATCTTTCCTGTTCTCATGCCGAGCCCAGTTCTTCTTTTTTGGCATTTATGTACTACTGTTTTGCTGTCCCACTATTTTCCTATTTCGTTCCTTCTCCGCATCTCAAAAGCCTTCAATCTATCCACCTATCATCTTGCTTCGACGACGAAGTTTCCCAGCTGTGCAATACTAACCCATATTAAAATGCCCACTAATCTTTTCTTAACCTCCTTACTCAACGTCTTGGTCATCGACGTCTACTTCTCGGAAAAGCCTCTTTTCTGAACGCAGTTTTTCTTATTTTCATATTAATATTACCATCTCCACCCTAAACCCCTGTTAGAAGGGTGAAATGTCAACTTAGCTGTCCTATCATTGAGGGCCTCATTACCTCTATTTTATTAACATTGATTCTCCAGAAAGAGATACATTTTATTGACTTACTGATAATTGATTGCGTGAAACCACAAGTGGAGCATTATGAGTCCGTTTATATTCATAACACTGGACTTAATTTCGGCAACATGATATGTTCACGTCATGCCGATACTGTGTCATTAATTATTACCGCAGTAATTAAACCGAAGGTTGGTTTGCTAGTGTAGGTATAGCTCAACATATCCCAAGCTGAACGGAAGGTGGAATGAAATCCATACATAAGGATAGGGGAAGGAATATCTTTTCCTGCGCCGCCTGCGGTTTTCCAGAGTGTTCCGTTATCTAGAAAAATTGCACATAGCTTTTACTTAACTGGGTGCATCCAAATACATCATCCGTGGTTGAATTTAAACCCACCGTTGGCATCCAAACGCTAGAGCTAAAATGCCTTCTGGTAAATATCACGTAATAACGATTTTTTTATGCATGAAATTATTTGTCTACTAAATGCGGTGTTCGAATATGCAAAAAATGCTCACCCAATACCAGTTTGGTGTTGATTATTTACTTAGGTGAGTCTTAATACACCAGCGATGGGTATTTTGATGTCCACTGCTTAGGTTGAGTGCATGGGGGAACCAGAAGCTGACGCCAGTGTTCGTTTGCGATGGTGTTTTTTATATTTCCTACTCTTCCTTCCATTTTTTCATCGTTCACGCTTTTCTATATAATGAGTATCATTGGATATATATATATATATGTATATATATAACAGAATTTTTTAAAACATAGAAATACAAAGAAAGAACACTCACATAGGTAGTTTTGACGTTTCAACGGTACCGGCGTCATTGATTAAGAACCATGCATACGCACTGTATCGCCTTATTTGCGGAGCTATCATGAAGCTTTCAGATTCATATCAAATAGTACCACGTTCTTCATTTATGGTCTTGAATAATTCTAATGGTAAGGTTGCTTCATGCCGCTTTGATCCAATTAATCAGGTGCCGGATAAATTCCCTCAGCTTTACCGTTTTCAAGTGGAAAACCTCGGAGTTAAAGTCTCGAGGCTCAATTAGTATGGATCACGTTCTCATTATTTTTCCGTCACGTGGTCTATTTACTAGATAATATTCTCATCGAATAAACTCATTGAAATGTTTAACTATTGTCCAAAATTGTGTTTACATCAGGGTGAAAGGGAAAGCTATAATCATTAGGGAGCAGCCAGAGGAAAATTAAAACTCACTTGCCCGACGCCAAAGGACGGGAGCCAAGGGCGAAGGAGGAGGCGCATTCCGCGGGGGGGGGGGGAGGATTAGGTCGGCCAGCCATGCGTGGGATTTTTCCGTGGGAATTCCTCCGGCCACTTTCACGCCAGTGGGGGGCGGGAGGGGGTGGAAAAACGTGGACTTGTAGATTTGCGGCGGTGCCCTAATTTACACGCTCATCCACGTCATGTCCTTTAAAGGGAACGCTCATAACATTAACTTGTGTCAAACGAGTCACTTGACGCATCAATTACCGTCCCCCACTCCATATTATCATGAGCACTCACCGGTCGTGTCTCCTCTCCCTTACGAGAAATTAGCGCTCCATCCATGGAGTGCGAGGGAATATCACTCTCTCTCTCTCTTCGTCTGCTCCATCGCAATGAATCGTGATTTAGCGGTCGACTTGTTCGAGGATGCACCTGGGGTGGGTCCGGCCGGCATGCAAGCGTGCTTCACCCCCCTCGAGCGCAACCCTCACTCCCCCCTAGATCGGTTGGGGAGGGGGGGGAGATGTACGTATTTTCCATCTCCTCCCGCTTCCCATCGCGGCCAAGGCGAATGCCAATGATTAATATCGCTCCTCCGTGAATATTTCGATTTCGCTCGCCGCGACCCCGTATACCCTTTCGAGGCGCGAGCGGAGATCCCTGGCATTCGCGACCTGAACTTTCTCTTGTAGCAGGGCAAAGGAATGAAGTCATCGTCGTAGAAATTAAGTATTGGGGTTAGGAGTGGTACTCCACTAGATGGAGGGGAGTTTTACCCCCCCCATCCCCCCAAGAATAGGGAACAGTGCAAACATAGGTGTGTGAATCCATGGAAGTGACAGCGGTTAAATAGACCATTTAACAATTAAGGATTGAATTCAAAAACCAAATATTTGGACAATTCAAAAGTTTTCCACGCACTGCATTCAAAGAGAACGATTTTCGCTCATTCATGGATTGTTTTGAACGTCGAACTGTGGCCAATTTGTTGTCCGAGTAGTATTGCATTACCGGTTATTGATTCTGAAGCAAAATTAATACAAATATGTCCATTAGAAAGAAAATTGAACATTTTTCTCTGATATTAATTCTGAAAAAGCATATCTAGAAGTCATGTTCCAAGTGTTGACAATGATTAAAATCGCTGTTTCCAAGATAAGGGAAGAAGATCATTGGGGGTCGTCCGGCCACCACCACCAAGACAATCAGGCCCATCATTACGAATTGAAAGGGGTATATTTTTTATTCCACAGGTCGTATCTCTTATTGAGAGCAACAATTTCAAAATTGTACCAAGATACCAATCAGCTTGATATTAATAATGAAAAGGCCGTGATTTTGAACCGGTCTATTCTTCTTATGTTACGACGGTGGAAAGTAATCCTGACCTTCTTGGCCTTCAGTGAGCACATTCCGATTCAGCGTCTACATCCCAGGGTTTTTTACCATTCATCTTGTTTTTGAAATTTTGTAAATTATTATTAGATTCCGATTATCAGAATTAATACGATAGTTATAATTGAGTAGCATATTTATCCAAGGACGGCATGAAGAAAAAAAAAGATTTCCAGTGCAGCCGCATAGTCTATCTCAATCAGTGAAATAGAGTTGAGCTTCCAATCATTCTTGGCTAAACAAGGCGGCGGCAGAAGACACGTTCCGCTGACAGATGTCGTCAGGTTCATCTGGTTTTCAAAGGCACACAATGTGGCTGGAATTAAGTGACCTACACCTCAACAGTGGAGCACCCAAAATTCGATATTTGGGCGGTCGCCAGGGGTCGCGAGCGAGCGCCGGAGAAAGTGAAGGGCACCCAAGTAGGAATGACACGCGAGGCTGGGAAGTTTGTGGCACGCCACCTAGCGACGAAAATCAAAACAATGTACTGCCCTTGTGCATTCCCTCTCGCAAACTTATCTAGAGTTCGGGGGCTCAATGGAGGGGAGCAGAGAAATCGATTGCAAATCACCGGCTGAACACACGCGTCCGTGACGACCGGCGTTTTAAAATAGATTTACGACGCCGATTGGCACGCGAAACTTTTCCGTCCATGTTATTATTTTCAATCTAGCACCATTGATCCACCGGATAGGGTCACGGTCTCTGAAAATGACCCCGGTCATGCGTGATTTTTGCTCTGGTAAGCAGAGAGGGAGAGAAAGGTGGTGGAGGGCTTCCACTTCACGGAAAACGTTTCATTCCAATTTCAACCTACTTACAAAAAATTCCATCTCTAATGAGCAAATTGGAAAATATGCATACGACCGAGAAAGCGAAATGCCTTCCATAGAGCCACTAGAGATGTCAAGACGGGAAAATTGAGCACTAAATATGATTGATTAAAAATTAGCATTTTTCCACAAAATAAAAGTAAATACGACCGACTTTTAATAATCAAACCACTTTACTTTTCCACATAAACTTTTTAATTTTTACTATTCAGGTTTCGTTATAACATAACATCATCAGGTAATATCATCATGACCTGATGATGTTATGTTATAACGAAACCTGGGTAGTAAAAATTAAAAAGTTTATGTGGAAAAGTAAAGTGGTTTGATTATTAAAAGTCAGTATGAAGATTTTCCACCAAGTTACGCCAGAAACTGTTTTATTTTAAATACGACCGGTTTCAATGTAACTACATCATCATCAGGTGTAATTATATCATCAGCTGATGATGATGTAGTTGCATTGAAACCGGTCCTATTAAATTTTATTTTACGAAAATTGCCAATTTTTAATTAATCATTATGTTCCACCATACCACGCCTGAAACGTCTCTTTTTACTATATTAGATGCTGTGATACTGAGATTTTGCTCTTGAACGAAATGTATCACGCCGCATTCGATGTCAGGAAAACCTTATTTTAGGTATTCATATACTCGATCAAAAAATCCTTCAGTTAGCGCAATGAAAAAGACAGTACGAGCAGTATAGTGTATGCATTTTGATGCGACAACTTACGATCACTCGTATATCGTATATTAGGAAAAGCTCCGTCATAAGGTAATTTTAAACTGAGATCATAATTTGATGAGTTGTCACTTTTCAAATAGAATCTTTACTTGGACCTCATCGAAATGCACATCAATCTCGTCATTTGCGACCCCCCCACTCGTTTGGCAACTGGCCGCCGGAGAAATATAATCAATGCTAACAACAATCTAAAAGCAAACGAGTATTTAGAACATTTGATCAGAAAGAAATCGGAGATTCGAAGTTATATTGTTTTCCCGATGGTAGACAGTAAGAATATTTCCATATTTATTATGTGAGGAGCACTCAAAAGGATTCCTGCGTGACTTCAAAGAACAGCAAACATTACGACCGTTAATGGTATTCCTTTCTTCTCTCCAGAGTGTATGTACTTCTTAAACAGGTTTATGGACCTATGTGTGTCACAAGGTTTTTCACTTAAAAGATAACTGGGAATGATCGGGTTCGATGCACAAAGGATGCAAAAAAATAACGAGGGGAGTGAAAGAAAAAATGAAACGCTTCTCGCCGTCAATTCGCTCAGCGACGATCCCGAATGAGTGTCGGCGCCATCCGGATGAGCCTCTGAGGGGATCGAGCGCCACATCCACCTACATACCTCAGGAACGGTTCTTTCCTGGAGGAGAGGAGGCACACAGTTTTCCCTTTTATTTGCATAACAAATCAATCCCACTTGGCACCCATTGAGCGAGCAATCTCGGCGCCGAGAGCACCGGAATGGGTTTCTCGCGCGCCTTCCCCAGATGGGCCGAGTCAGGTCGCGAGCCCAGCGCCCCCCCTGACTCGGCCGAGCCAGAGGATAAGGGAAAGGAAATGAAACGGATCAGGGGCGAACATGTTCGCGCGTGCATCTCACCTGTTGATGACATAAAAAGTTTGTATCCACTACTTTATTGGATGGGTTATTTCTGTACCAGATTTTGCACAAAGGATTTTTTGGAGGTTTTCTCACGGTATAAACATAATTTACAGTAAAAATAACGTTGAGGGACAATATTTTTCTTTAATAAGGGTTCCTTTTACATTCGGCAGAATACGTGATAGTTACCAGTAATATCAAATACTATAAGCTGATTATGTCAAGCTTACTCAGAGCTCTCCTTATAAATTTATTAATTACTAAATGTTTCAAACATGCGATCATTTTTAGGGGCAGTTCTTCGGTTACGTAATGAGTTTCATTGAAATCAATCAAAGTTTAAAGCGACTACACATAGTTTCTAATTAAAATGGCTAAATTCGCGTTTTGGCCCCCTTCGCCTTATACTAAGTATCGATATATTTACAGTGATACTTCTTCAGGCATATCGAATTAAACTGCCCATAAATATCCACCGATATATTCAGTCGTCTAGGTGTTGGCATATCGCGGCCGATCCCTAGTCTCGACGGTTCACCCTCTTTCGAAAACAATAAAAGTGGCCTCGTTCACCCCCTTAGCACATCCCCCCCGCAGGGCGTGTCGAGTCTCCCCTCCCGGGAATGCGAAAAGGCAAAGGGTGCCGCCGTTGCCTCGTGGTCGGGAGCGCCGCTCCTGCGAACCGACGACGGTGGAAATGTGTGTCGCTGGAACACACTCGCTGGGTCGGAGGCACCACTGTGGTGGCTGACGCCCCAGTTTCCCATGCCTCGAAGAATGGCTTCAGTTCGCGGTGAGCGGCCGGGTTGTGTCATTGGTATCCCACTTCGAGCAATAAAAGTGCATAAGAGGGCGCCGTCTCTCGGAGACTGCTCATCTTCCCGCACAATGCCCTCCGCTGATGTAACAATAGGCTGTCCCGATTAAGTTACCTGTACTCAGTGAAACTTTGTGTAATTCGTTCCATAGTAAGATGAAAAACGTAACTTAAGTTTTTCTTCGTGGATGGCCAATGCCAGATGCAGTGATTTGATGACGTCGATTTTCAACAAAAGTCGGTTGGTGAAAAAGAAATTTCTGTGGAAGACCATCGTCACAACTTTTCCCCGTGGATGTATTGCGTTGTGTCAGGACTCGCCTCCTTCCTCCCCAATCACAAACCAGAAACACTTTTCTGAATCACAGCTTGGAGCCTCAATCTCCGATCGTAATATAAATCAAAATTCCCTGACAACCACTTTTACTCACTACTTTGTAAATTGCACACTGCATTATTAAAACAAGGGTAAAATTGTACCTATAGGTGAGAATGAAATTACATCAATGAGTTGCAGTAGCAGCTATCGGTGCTGATTATCGGTGTGATAATTCTTTAGCATCAGCCCTTCTCTATCAGTTAACTGCTCGACTCTCGCCAAATCAACCTTCTCGTTATCATTCTGCTCTTCGACTTCTAACCCATAACGAGATACGTGGAAGAGCAAAGTGCATGTGTACACGTATGTACGTTACAAAGTATATGTACTCAGTACTTTTAGGCTAACTTAAATATCGAAGAAGTGATATAAAAATGCCAGAGGACTATCATTTCCATCTTCATAAATGCTTCACCTTTCAATCAATGTTAAATTTTACTTCAATTTTCCCTCGAAATGAATGAATTTAGTAATATCTGCGTCTCTTCAGACCTCCTTCCCACGAAGTGTCAAATTGTAATGCGAAATAGACCCTACCGCCTGAATTGACGGAACTATGGATTTGGAAACAATCTTGTTAAGTAATATCGAAACATCTGTGGTCAAAACTTCTTTCTTTTATGCCCATTTTACTTTAAAAGTAACGTAAACTCATAGTTTTGGATTTATTATCAGGGCTGACGATAGCCGAAGAAAACCAAATGATGGTTAAGGGAGGGAGTCGCTCGACTTTCGGCGCGTGGAGAGCTAACCAGAGAATGCGATGACAGGATTCTCACGCGTTGGCCACGATGGCATCTAGAATGCTAACTCCAATCACCCACCACCACCTGCTTACACATTTTGTGTGGACTGGGAGCAGATATGAAAGTAACCACAACCGAGAGGAAACAAAGGCAGCGCGTTAAGCGGGGTAGGGCGTCGTGGGGAGGGGGCGGCGAGCTGAAGGCTTAGCAGCCTGGAGTGACGCATTTTTGCGGCGAGAGGGACGAGCGTATCGCGCCGTGGGAATACAGGAAGCGTTTATGGAGCGGGGAAAGTTTCACCAAACAACTGCAGCTACAAGAGAGGAGTTTTGGACGGAGGCAGCGGCGTGGGAGGTGGAATTAATTAATAAGCAAACGCTGACGACCCCTTGAGAACAAAGAAAAAAACATTGCGCGCTTCCAAAAATTCGAAAGCTCAAAATTAGCTGGTGGCGAAGTAGTGTCAGTGGTGGAGGAAGAGTTGGTGGGCTGTAGGAAAACAAACTTGATTTAAAGACTAATTCGCTCTTCGTATGTGACAACATTAACGAGGTGAAATCGCCCATTATGTAAAATGCTTCATTTCATTTAATTAGACAATAATGATCGTGCGCCTAAAATATATTCACAGTCAAAGACTGAACACGAAAGACTCACAAAAAATATTATCAGAGACGCCAAAGAATGAGCCGAGTTATATTAGGGCCACTTTTTCAACGGAGGTCATTAAGACAACCTGGGGCAGCGAATGGGTGTACTGATGGGCAAGGATTCGCCTCGTTCCGGCCCAAAACTTCGGAGTAACATCATCCTATCCAATAAAACTGTAAAAAAGTTAATTAAACTTCCGGACTTCTGCTTAAGAATAGATTTTATTCCGAACAATGGCACTCAATAGATAAAGCATCACGCATCGCCAACTGATTTATCTATTTAAAAAAAATTCCGAATTTCTATTTTTTAACTTAATAATTTAATTCACCTTGTGGAAATTATTTTATGAACCTACTGTATGATCACTTTTATTAGCGAGTATTTTCAGATCTCTTCCTCAAGCTTGTCAAAATTAATTTAATTGTTTCAACGGTCAATTCCTTGTCATCAGTCGTGCTAGTCTCTGGCAATAAATTTACTTCCCTCCAAACACTACGAATGTATGCTGTCTTGTATACTCGTATAGTACTTCGTTTCGTGTGCATCGTATATTACGACTGTGGAGTTTTGTTTCTGTTGTTTTATAAGTTCTGTACGTATGTGTTCTGTATATTCGCCCTATGACTCCAATAATACTTTGCCATTAAGTACTATCTTTTACATATAAGGTAACATGAATATTGCCAAATGTTGTGTTATACTACATCTAAACGCTTTCAGAAAAATTACTGTGGATATTCTTCTCATCTCTAAAGAAGATATCGGAAAAAATGCGAGCAAATGAATGCTTCCAAGACAGAGGGACGTTTAGTGTAAAGCCAGCACCATCCCGACGGGAATTTCCTGCTACCCAGCCAACTAAGCATGCAACCGACCTCTGCCTCGTCACGATCGGTTCAGCCCTGATATGCAGGCAACCGACAAGCCCCTCGGGCAATTTTCGAACCTAACGGTTTCCGGAACAAAATTTAGTCACCTCGAAGGCTCTTCGCTTCTGGTCCAGGCCGCTTCATCCTCGGCCTAAAGTCAACAAAACCCATCTTGTACAGCGCTCATTCTTACTTCCAGCAACCCATATTTCGCACTTGAACCAACAGCATCCATGAAATTGTCAACATTATTCGGCGTGTCGCTACATTTATGAGGCTTCAATTTGCATTTGTTCGAAAATGCAATTACGTCCCATGTATCTTAGTCCGTGATAAACAATGCGAAACAAGTTTCACCCTCGTAATTTTCTCATTTTTCTTCTGTGAAACCATATCAAACCGGTCGTCAAATCATTCTCAGAGGAGTCGGTAAAATTGTTAAGAATAAAGCCTTGACGGGTGATAGGCCTTAAGGCCGGTGAAATTCTTTATCTCGCAGTTGAAATAGTGGAAAGCTAACTAGTAAACCAGGACCACTACAGTCACCGGCTGAATGATCTTCCTGCCTCGCCTAAACCCTGCGGAAACATTCCAAGAAATCAAAATATAATTCAGAAACTTAACAAGACAAGTCAGCCAAGAAGACGGCTGATTTTACTGCCACATGCGACTTTCCACAAGATCCTCGAATTCAGAAAATTAAACAGTTTGGTTCATCTGTGTGTGCTTTGACGTATTACTCGGATTAGCATTCGGAACCCTCCCGCCAGCGTCCGAACGCCCAACGTTTTAGACCCATGCTCTTTTAAAATACGAGGGAAAGAAAGCGAGGATAGAGACATATAATAAACAATGAGAGTGCTTACAGTTTATGTTAGAGATCCGTACAACGTTAATTCCCATTAAATTTGTACGTGACAACTGAGTTACATTGTCCGCACGAATGCCGATAAGATACCTGAAGTTATATCTCAAACCGTTTCAAGAACACCTCAATACTAGTCAACCATTTCTGACGAGGTGTAAATTCCTGCGCGATATAAAGTGAAACGAAATCTAATTCCGACAACGTGGAGGTATCTGGATATCATACGCCTGTCACCGTTGGTCTCATCTTTCCGTGTCAAAATGTAGACATCCAGTGGAGCAAATCACGAGGTTATGAAATGCGACCCCGAAGTTGACACACTCGACTGCCTTGTTCCATTCAGATGGGCAGGAAATCCAGGAGGAAATCTCAGAGCGCGCCTCTGGAGTGCATCTCCCGTCTCGAAGCTGCTGTCGAGTATCCCCGTCACGAAGTTTACCAGTTAAACAGTTCTTCTCGTATAAAAATATAAAAAAAACAGGCTCTTAAAAATTTATGAATTCTGTAGAGCAGGTTTTATTTATTCCAATTTGCTTTGGTGGTACTGTATAAACGATTCACTTTTCTTGGTGGACTCAAGTTCTTTATCAGTCAATCAATGAATACAATCCAAGTGCCCGGGAAGGAATATCCACTATTACCCGTGTCAGTCCCTCAACCACTCCTGATTTTCATTCTGGATGAAGAACTAAATATTTGCAAAATATTATATTTAATAGTTCAAACGGATTTAAAAAGTCCATCAGAATTTATCTTCCCACGAAATTCTCTACCGCCTGCTCAACTCATTACGAGGGGCATATCGTGGGAACCTCTCGAGGGAATGAAGTTAAGAGTACGTGTCCCCTGAAAATGCTTTTCTGTTATTTTTGCGTAATCTGAGAAGGAAAAAACTCACTTGACCGACTTCATAATAGAATTTTCCGTTCGAAAGAGCATTTCAAACTTTTGTAGGGCACAATTACTGCCAGGATGTAAGAGCCATGAGTGTAAGTCATTCGTCAAAAACGTAATTCTGAATCCTTATTAATGCTTTTGACTTCAGGTGAAGCGAAAATAAAACGACGAACCCCGAAAAAATATGCTCAGAAATATTTATGGAATGATAGGACTTTTTTTAGTTTCTACATTTACTCCTTTCTACAGAAAATCATTGAAATTTGAGGAGCTGAATTTCTGTGCTGAGGAATCCCTTATGTTTGATATGCTGTCTGCCAAAATAGTCTGACTACAGGGTGGCCATTCACTTTATCGACGTACCCAATTATAGAAGCACAGAGTGCACCCAATGCATAATTTATTGGGTTACTGCCGATTGTAACGGATTTTTGCCCATGAACTGCGCGGACAAAGGGAAAATCACTAATAGGTGACACATTACTACAAGGATCACTGATTAATTGTCTAGTGCCTCGCAAGCGTAATAAATCAAAATGGAAGGATGGATAAAGACAAGAACGTTAGAGGAATTGCGAATAGTTGCTCGCATTAACTCACAATAAAAACCTATTGCTAAACATAAATGAAGGTTATTACCCCAAGTGTAGCTCAAGGCCTTGTATCTTGGGTGGAGTATCCCACCAACATATTATTCTAATTATCGCCGCATGCCATGGGTACAAAAAAGAAAAGGTACGGAAAAGAAATATTTCCTGTTCCCGAGAACCCGTAGTTGCCTGAACATCCACTGTCAAGAACAACGACTTTCATGGTCACTTCAACGTTTTATTTATCGAAACCTGATAATTCCCCATTACACATCGAACACTTCAAAGGTAATAACCAAGGATGGTATTTAAACTGGTCATGGGTAAAATAGCGAAGAGAATGTTAGATTCAGGGCAAACTCGACATACAAGATCCTCGTATGTAGATCTGGTGTTGGTCATCAATATTAATATATATATAAACCATAAACACAGTAATCAACCCGAAGGTCGGTTTAGTAGGTGATGGTAGAGCTCACCCGTGTACCAAGCCCGACGGCGTGTGAATATTCACACATCAGGGTAGGGGGGCCAGTTCCTTTCCCTGTGCCGGTTATGGTTTCCCAGGAAGATCTGGTACCCGAAAAATCAACTAGCTTGGGTTGAGCTGCAGGTGCCCAGAGTGCCTTGCCCGGGAATCGAACCCGGGACCCTCCGGTCAGTAGTCCAACGCTCTACCCACTAGACCACCGCGACCCGCAATATATATATATATATATCATATAAAAAATGTACATTTTTTTAATACATAAAACTTAGACAGCAACACACAGCACGAGAACACATAAAAAGAACACACATGTAATATCTTGATAATTTCGACGGACTCGAACTCCGTCTTCTTCGGAAGATAAGATAGGAATCCTATCTTATCTACCGAAGAAGACGGATTTCGAGTCCGTGGAAATTATCAAGATATTACGTGTGAATGTTCTTTTTATGTGTTCTCATGCTGTGTGCTGCTGTCTAAGTTTTTTATTCAACACTTCCGTGTTAGTTCGAAGAAATCATCTAAATAAATAAATAAATAAATAATACATATATATATATATATATATATGTATATATATATATATATATATATATATATATTGTTCTACCTATAATCTAGTATTCTGAAAAATATTAGACATCGTGATCCACTCATCCGGCGTATCAGAAACACTTGCTCGCTTAAGCATTTCTCTACCCCGATCCTCATACCATCTAACTCCCCACCCTCATGCCTGCACGTTTTCCTCCTCTCTCTTCTCCTTATATCCAATATTCTTTCTGTTATTGTGACCTTCAACATTCCATTCCCCCTAAAGTAAACGTACCAAACCGTACAAACCTTCCATACAATTTTGTTCTATTTCTTGAATACCCTTCAATAAATATGTCTACCTCTAACACCTTTCCGAATCCTCGTCTTTTCTGGAAAATCGACATTTTTAATTATTCGAAATATTCTCATCTTATTTTCACTGTAATTAATTAAAAGTCCAACAAATTTTATTCAATTTGTGGTTTCCTTTTTTAGGCGTATATTTAGTTTATAAAACTTTCATTCCCTTTATTTCATCGCTATTTTTTACAGATTTTGAGGATTAAAGTGAAGCGCGAATGTTTGCGTCAAAGAATGAGTGAAAACAAATCATTCTTGGCGTTGAGTGGTGCAACTGAAGTTACCAAAACACGGAGAACGAGTCACCCGATGCCGGAAACGACGCGACGGGGCGTTAGGCTACATTAAGCATTTCGTCGAAGACGGCTCGGTCGATCAACTCCTCCTTTCCTTCTAGCCTACCTACTGATTTTCTTCTAAAAACTACTATGTCTACGTACACGTAATTATAACTTTATTCGGAAATAAGGATGCCAGGCAATGTTTCTTCTTGAATCGGGTCGAATCAAGGCTTACCTAGCGGTTTGATTTTTAATTGTCTGCCATTGTAGACAATCTTGTTTAACTGGAAAAAGACAATAAATTATAAACAAGCATGCGGGGGGGGGACTTAATAAAATAGTATGTCACCTTCAGGTCCCACATAACATTTTGAAATACGGCTCACGCAATGAAGGTTTTTAATAGTGGATTTTGCAGTAGCTTTCTTTTATCCTGATGTGGAAACTGCACAAGTCAAGCCGAGCGAGACGCAGTTAACCTGATGAAATATGAAGGAGATTACAAAATATCACGCAACAAAAATGTTTGCACAAGTAAATGAATCTATGCACACAAATAAAACACTGATACAGATTTTTATATCACAGAAACAAGAAAGGGCATATGTAGTTTTGACGTTTCGACGGTATGATCGCCATCATCAGAATCTGACGAGGATGATGATTACGGCTTTGCCATCGAAACATCAAAATTACATATCTGTCTTTTCTTTTGTTTCTGTGCTTTAAAAACCTACCTGTTTATCAGTTTTTTTTAAATTTGTACGTCCCCGAAAAGCGTTCTATTTCGAAGATATAAAAAAAAAACCATAAACACAGTAATCAACCCGAAGGTCGGTTTAGTAGGTGATGGTAGAGCTCACCCATGTACCAAGCCCGATGGCGTGTGAATATTCACACATCAGGGTAGGGGGACCAGTTCCTTTCCCTGTGCCGGTTATGGTTTCCCAGGAAGACCTGGTACCCGAAAAATCAACTAGCTTTTGTGAGCTGCAGGTGTCCAAAGTGTCTTGCCCGGGAATGGAACCCGGGACCCTCTGGTCAGTAGTCCAACGCTCTACCCACTAGACCACCGCGACCCGCTTCGAAGATATATATATATATATATATATATATATATATATATATATATACACACACACACGCATACATAATGCAAAAAATGTAAGAACGTAACTCGGGTTTTACCCCAGTAAATCCAACCATTCACAGCAAGCATAACTAAACAGACAATATTGTAAGGAAATAAGCCTCTCAGTTAGCCAAGCATCCCTTTAAAGCTGTTTGATCTTCACCAATGAGGGGACATAACAGGGAAGTCGTCGGTTGCAATATCCTCCTACTTGCAGTCAACTTTCGGCCAATTCAACTCCGCCAAATGTTTCCGTCGTTCGAATCTTCTTCATAAACGCCCGTTCGTTCGAGGAGGACTGGCAAAAACGGTCTCGTGAGGAGATGAGGGGGAGAGAGGGGGAGGGAGGGGCCCTTGATGGCTCGTGGGTGGGTTGCACCTCCTCCCTCCAGATCGCCCTCGGCCGGCAAAAGACGAGCAGCGCAGGTCAAGGAGCCACTCTATGCTTGAGCGTGTCGCCATTTTCCCAAGACGGTGACGCTGCTATCCTGCTTGCGTGCGCTAGCTCGCTCCCCCCTCCCGACGCTTACTCACACCGCAGACCGAAGAGTGGGGGACCGGAGCTTTTATTTCTCGAAAATCTATTTGCATCAAGTAGCAGTATCCTCCGGACTTTAAAAAAACAAGTTAATAAATATGAGGTAGTTGAACCAAGGTTTAAAAAAAAAATTGATATCATTTTTCATAAAAATACTCTAGAACTCGTTCAAATTTAGTGTACCAAAAATTGAATTGAGCTCTTGGTGTAGTGTTCATTTTATGCTTCATCAAATGCATTGAATCTTTCGCCTAAGTAAAATCAGCCACAATACTATACGTGGAGTGTATTTGCCATAATTAAAACTGAAAACTGAAATTAGCATTTGCCCAATTGCCTTTTTAAGTTGCGACGGTGAAGGTCACACATTTATTTAGTGTCGTACGTACATATCTAGCATGAGTGTAAATCCTTTAAAGGTTTTTGCTGAACACTCAGTTTTCATTGGGAGAAATATATCGTGATCGTTTACTTAACTTCACACAACCCGTTTGATTCGTATTAAAATGTCTTCTAGATTTGTTTTTTCCATAATTTCCCTCGTCATTTCATGCTCGCCCCTTTTGCGGGCAAGTCGCGCACCGTTCCCGAGCGAGCGTAATCCCCGCAAGGAATGACACCGGCGCGTGCACGCGGCCGAGAATTCCCAACTATCCGTCACAACGGTCAAGAAAATGAACGCGCACCGAGTCTCTCCCTAGCACGTTACGGAGGCCTGACGGAGGATGCGGTAGTCTGATATGAATGCTCAGACTTATAAACAAAACAGATTGATTGCTGATATGTTGATCTCCATATTTTTTTATCAGTTATATATTGACAGAGCTGACTAATGTCATCAATGGAAAAAACGCACAGATACAATAGTACTCGTATGTATCCTCCCAGTAAGCGTTGAGCTATATTTTAATTAGATCTTTAACCAGTTTTTGTGACCCAATTGAATTGGCGGTGAAAGCATATCACCAAGATTTGACCATTCATGCGGAACGCCATTTGCACTTTAAACGATGCATCTAAAGAAGAATCGCAACACGGAAGTGAAAAATTCGTGGCCAGTCATTGCGAATATAAAAAATGGCACTAAGCTTCGAGAAGACATCTTTTCCGCTTCGTTTTCTCCAGGAATCACACTTTTATTCATAAGATGCTCACACTTCACCTTTCATTTCCTGTTTTCATTTAATATCCCGCGCATATGTCGGTGGTGTCCCCGAGCATGCGAAATGGGCAGATTTCCCACCCGCTCAGCACCGTTTCCCTGACCTGTGCAAAATTGAGCGGATCAGGCCAACGGGCCGAGTTTGGAGAGCGGTCCGATGCAATTCACAAAAATTACAAGACGGAAATCCCGGAAATGCCTTATTCAAAAACAGATAATCAAGACTGCAGATGAGGGGAAGAAGTGGAAACATTCTTTTCGGCCAAGCAGGAATACATCATCGAAATATGAAAACTTTTGTTCTCTTTGATTTGTTAAATAAAATGAGAGCCGGTGGATTCACCGATCGATGATAAATTATGCAAGTACTCAGAATTCTCGATTCATATAATTACTCAAAATAGTCTCGGCAGATGTTTGTGAAGACTGCTATTCACAGTTCACATTTGGTTTTTCAATGACGATCCCGTCGGTGCAGTTTAAATTAGAATATCACCGTAAATGGCAGGATAACATTCCTGTAAGATAGTGAAACAGCTCAAGCGACTGCCGTATTGGAAAGTATCATCCAGTAGTGATGTTTTTGAAGATCTATCCGCCAAAACCTAAGGATTGTCGGTCATTCAACAAACTTCCTCCATTCATTGATGTGCGCCCTACGCCTCTTAATTTGCGTGATATTCCTTATTTACTTTCAATTTTAGGCAACGCGAAGGTATGAAGACAACAATAATGTAGGGACAAACAAGAGGGAATTCTCAAGATACTTGAAAATAAAGTCGTTAGAAATCGCCCAAACCTACCTTGAAATAGGCAGAATTCCTTGAATGAATTGTATTTATATTAATATGCGTGCATCCTGTTATTATCAAGGACTAAAAGAATGTTGATGTTTTCCCGATCCAGCAATGACATGCGGGAACTTTTGGATGAGGTTGCCTTCACTGTACGTGGAAATCCATGCTCCGAAGGAGAGTCGATCGGGTGATTTTCATTTAACATTCATCCCTTATCGAGGCAACGAGTCAAGGCATAAGCTCCTTTGCTAGGCACCGCGAGCATGCGGATTTGAGCATCATGATTTATGCGGAGCATGCTACACAAATGGATTAAACGTGTATTTCAAATGCGTCCCGTCATTCCATTTTTGAACAGGTTCTAGTGTCCCATATTTAGACAGCATTTCCATTGATCGTGTGTTGGTCCTGCGTTTAATGCCCGGCAACACTGAGATAGGAGCTATAGCTCCTATCTCAGTGTTGCCTTTGAATTATTATTTCAACTGTTCAAGATTGCATAAGTCACCGTAGGACCTAGAATTCAATTATTGCCTTTCCGCGTGACTCGAAGTATTGATAACTTCATCGTAACTAATAGCAAAGTCTCGGAAGGCGCACAAAATCCTCAAAATTTCAAGAAATGGATTTTACACAGCTTATTTTCCTGAAACCTTTTCTTGGAAAGTCATAATTCTTTGAGGAGAGTCAGGACAATGTTAGACGAAATTTGCATTTAAAGCAACACATCTCCTTACTGTGAAGTTATCAAGGCACATCATTCTGAAGGGCAACATAATTAAAAATCTCATTTCTCACTAATGACAAATCACAATAAAACATTTAGCGCCACGATATCAAATTATGCACCCGAAATGTCTCTTAGTTCCTTTCTCAAGGTAAATCAATCACCCATGGAAACATTCTCGGTTCCCTTTCGCATCGCGCTGACCACCTGTTCAATGACCGCATAAAGGTGACGTATTTGATTGTTAATCATAGCTGTTCCCATGGACCTTAGCCGGCAAAGAGGCGAGGACGTACGCGTCCATCTGAAGTGAGGAATTCCCACGACGGGATTGGGTGATGCGCCCCAGACTAGCGGGTCCACAGTCCCTCGGTTGTCGGGGTAACCCAATCGGTTTACCGTGGCAACCGAGACGCTGGAGCCTGGAACCCGAAAAATGTTCCAAGACCCGACCGGATGCTGCGTCTCATGTACCCTCCCCGCTGCCGGTCACGGTCGACGAGCATCACATTTGCGTGAAGCGAGAGGAAACGTGCAGGGGGGGCAAAGGAAGTCCATCTTCTCTATTTCCTTTTTGGCAAGCGGGCCTGCGATTAAGACCCCCCCTCCCCTGCTCGCGAGACATCATCCCGTTTATCGATTGCGCGTGAATTTCGGGATGCGTAGGGCAGCGAGGGCGGCGGTGGCGGAATGGGGGAGGGGAGGAAAGGGAAGGGGGGGCCCCCGCCGCCGTCACGTGGTCTGCTCTAGGGTGAAGACGAGAGTGATTCGAGAAGAAAGGAGCGCCGCCGAACGGTATACATATAAAAGGCCGGCCGCGCCGTCAGCCGACGAAACTCGCGGACGTGATCCCTTGGTGTTTTGGGGTGGTGGGGGGGAGGTGGAGGAAGAGGGTGGGAGAGAGAGAGAAACACGTATAGTGCAAAGAGGTCGCCGATTCGGGCCGAGGAGATAAGTGAAGAGAGGGCATTCCTGACCGTTCGGCAGCGAAGAGATTAATAAAGCGGGCGGCGGAGACGAGCAGCCTCGCCGGTCGTAACTCCTCTGAAATTAACTATAGACCGGTGCTTCTAGCATATGCACGGCAGGGGTAGGAGAATTCTTTTCTGTGTCAACCGATATTTTGAAATCTTGAGACTAGAGAATGGTTGACATAAATTGGAGGATTTTGAGATAGAAGTGTCAAGAAGAATTACGAAGAAGGGGGAGCGAATTCAAATTTTAAAATGCGATGGAGATGAGAAAGAATGTCAGGTGGCATATCGGTAAATAAGTGGTTCGAAAAATATTGAGAGGAGGTGGGATGGTGAAGGTAGTGATAGAGGGGGAGAGAGAGGGGATCGAGAGAGAGAAAATAAGAGGCTAATCTTTTGGGAGGGCAATATGGCCGGTACTCGTATAATGCATGAGAGGCTAAAGAGGGGTACGATGCAATGCAAACTAGAGTTTATTCGGAAGGAAACCTAGACGGTTAGCGAAAAGTGATAGATATTCTGGGAACGTCGTAACCCCGCTATTAATTGGCGGAATACTCATGACAACCAAGTGTTTATTTGCTTTAAACGAAATGACCACCAGATTTTAGAGTAAGCTCGAAGAAGATAATTTCTATCAAATTATGAAGAAACATATGACTAATTAAATGGTAAAAGACTCTTAAAAAGTCCAGGCGTGTCTAAATAATGACGGCACTCGCACGAAATAAATAAATATAACTGATAATGAAGAGTATTTCCTACCAATCATCTCCACTTTTGGGTAATGATGGGTTCCTTTGTATCCTTGAAACAGAACCGAGAATATTCCGATTTCGTGTACCCCAGATTGATGAATGGAGCAATTCATTACACGCCTAATATGAGTCATATCGCAAGAAAAGGTCTCGTACACAGCAAACCACTGGCCTGTATATAAACTGGCGTGCACCATATTATGAATAGAGAGTTGTCATCAAGAAAACTGAGCTTTAGAGAGTACCTACCTTTGGGATTTCTAACGGTTATAATTTCAATTTTCCGGGTTTTATATAGGTATTGAAGCATTGTAAAAACGTACATATGGTTTTTGCCGAGGGTTAAGTCTTTCTAAGTAGTGGAAATATTACTGCCGTTAAGTTCCCAAGGCGATTTTAATACGTAACCAATTTCTATCGTTTAAATCCTATGCGTTTGTTTCATCATCTCCTCACTCCCCCATAGTTTAGGTCCTGAAATCTTTCTGCAAGTCGAGACAAGTCCAAATTGGCAGATAAGAAATCATTTCTTTGGATGGTAAGTTCTGACTTTCGGCTCTGTTATCCTGACCTTTGGTCGTTAGCCTTTGAATGTTTGTTGTGATTCAGTGACCTCGAGGGAAGTTTATCGCAAAATAGATCAGCACATCGTGGAACTCAGATTTAGGTCGTCTGTGTGGGAGATACTCGAGAACTAAGCACCATAAATCGTATGCCAATAGATACGATACACTACCTACTTTTATCGGTCCCCAGGTACACCCATTCTCGCGATGACAATTGATCGAGCTTCTATTTTCCGTCGCCCATAGCATTGCCTTCTCAAAAAGTTAAGGAAGTAGAAATGGGTCCAAGAAAGTGCCGCTCATTAAGTTCCCGCGAATCTTCTTCCGATTTTCGTTACACGTCCCTTTATTCCAAGTATCTCCAGTCTACCGTTTCCGAGCGTTGTTTCTCATGGAGAATTTCGTTATGTCTTGGCAGGTTTCAATATAGATTTTCGGAGAAATCTGGATGAATGGGACGGTGGGCCAGACTGCTATTACCGCTTTGAGGGATGATTGTTTATCCAGCAAATATGCTTTACGCATTGTGTTTATTTTCGTCAGGCCTGCCCCGGCGCGGCGTGTGAATACACGTAAGTGAGTGGATAGTTTGCATTTTTTACGCAGCGTATCTAAAAAGTGGGGACGGTGATAGACCAGAGGTGGCGTGTCTGCCTGTGGAGCCGTCCGTAGGTCGCTGGTTCGATTCCTGTGACCGACGAAAATCACCACATTATTTTCCCAAGAATGGCATTCAACAATGATAAGATTAGGTAGAAGGGTAGACATCCTGGGATTGAGCGATATTAAGCGGGCGGGGGCGAACGACTCCTGGAGGGACGGCAAGATACTCGGGTGACATACTCGGTAGACGACCAGAAAATTGCAGAAGGAATTGCATCATACTCATGAAGAAATGGACAGGGAAAATAATATCGCGCTGGCAATATAATGAAAGGCTATTAGAAGTTAGAGGCGGAACTTACAGACACAGTGACAGTACAAGTGTTATACTTGTATGCTGAAGTCCAGCCATCCAGATGAGGAAATAGAGGAAGTATAAGAACAACTGGAAGAGGTTCTAGGAACAGTAAAAGGGAAAAAAGAGGTCATAGTAATGGGGGATCGAAACGCTGTGGTCATCGAGGGACGCAAGGGAATTAGCGTCGGATAATTCGGATTGGGAAAACGAAATGCCGCGCGAGAGAGACTGATAGAATTCTGCAACGAGTAAAACATGGTCGTGGTAAATACCATGTTTCGATCAATATCCGAGAAGATGTTACACATGGAAGATACTTGGAGACAACGCGCGATACCAAATTGACTACATCCTTGTCAGGAAGAGATACAAGCACCAAGTTAAGAAGTGTCAGAGTTACCCCGACGCAGGTGAAAATAGCGATCACAACCTGGTGATTATGGACAGCAGACTGCGACACAAGAAGATGAAGAAAGAGGCACACCAACCAGATGGAACACAAAGATACAGGAAGAAAAGAGCGCAAGAGAAAAGTTCACCAGGGCTATCGAAAGGGAAGTAGAAGAAAAGAATAAAAATACCAGCACTGACGGTCTACGGAAAGAAATGAAGAATATAATTACCAAAGCGGCAGATGAGCTCCTTGTGAGTAAGGTGGAAATATCTAAAAAGCCATGGATAACAGGCCAAATAAGAGGTCTCATAGACAAAGAAGAAATTACAAGAATCCAAAAAATGAGAGTGAAGAAGACCTCTATAAACAATTGCGGAACCAGGTCCTATGAGAGTGCAAGAAGGCAAAGGAAGAATGGATAGAAAGCTTAGAAAAAAAGCGAGGAAATTAATGACCACATGAAAAAGGGAAATAGCCAGATGGCTTATAAACTAGTGAAGAGGTAATTCGGGGAAAGAAAACAAAGTTGCGAAACATCCAAGCCGCTATTGGAAAAATACTAATAGATGATGACGAAATTCGAAAGAATACATCGCAGTACTCTATCAAGCTCCCAAACCACTAGAAGATGACTTAATCAAAGATGAAAGCACGATAAGTAAAGACGATCGGGGTCCGCAGATATTAAGAAGCGAATTCGAGAGAGCCGTGGCACACCTGAGAAACAACAAGGCACCCGGAGTTGACACAAAAACAGAGAAAGAATCAAGGCACTCGGAGTCAAAGCGAAGGATGCTCTCTATGGAATAAACTAAGATAGCCACTACAGCGTAAAGATACCAGAAGACTTCGAGAAAAGAATAATGATTGCAATACCGAAGATCCAGATCCAGGGCACGTCTCGACCTGGATATCGCTCTAGTATCGTAGTAGAGTCCGATACAAGAAGAGAAATGTTATCCTCTTTCGTAAACCCACATAAATTCTCAGGGAAATATTTACCCAAGGTAAAAGTCACACAAATAATATCTTTGCCAGTTCGTATTGGTTGGATTTTAAGATAATTAAGAGTTAAATATCCTCCAAAGTGTAACACATCAATTTTTCACAGTGGCATCTTTACTGGAGGTTAAGACGAATTACAATTGACCATTAAAATAAGGAAAAAAGTACCCACGAAAGGCATGGTATGAAACTCTTTCTTTCAAAACGAGAGAAAATTTTCCCAGGAATTATTATGATAATTGCCTGAAAACCAACCTGCGTAGAAAATCAGCGTTCAAAATACCAAATGAATCACATTTAGACCCAATTGGGGAATGGCTGAACCTCATCAGCGCTCCCATTTCCAAAGAGTTTTCATGCGAGAGAGGATGATTTGAAAATTCCACACAATTGCCTCCCATCGATGTTTGGCAGCCAATAGCTTGGGTGGCTTCGAATACTTTCACTGAAATAACGCTTCCTGTTCATGCGATTCGAAGCTTTATATACTTTTTGCTCCAATCAAAGGTCTTTCGGACTCACTCTGCGGTTACAAAATGAGCTCCTGTGCTTTCCCGCTACCAGCGGTTTTGTGCATACATTTATAATGAAAGCGCAAATTTTATGGCTTCCTCTTTGGAATCTCAACTTCCCCATTCATGCGCATACTTTTAATGCGATTCTGTTCACGGTTGATTAATCAAACGGTGCTTCTTGGCGAAGTGATGCAGAGAGAAAGGATGTGAATCACTGAAAGTGGGAATGCATGGTGTATGTCGGCATTGTGCGTGAAGTAACCCTAGTTATATTAATTACCCTTGAAGTGAGAAAGTCAGTGGTATACAATTTTAAAATTCAATGCATCTCACTATGTAGGAGAATTTTCCCGAGAAACCAGCGCAATTCCAGAATTTTGGCATTTTTGTTGACAAGTATCATTCTACCTAGTATCCAGTAGTACCTATTGTATGATAAATATAGATGACAGAGTATTCTAGTAGTTAGATAGCTAGGCCACTTGCTGAGGTTCGAATCCTTCAGTACAACCCACCTGAAATTCAAGCAATACGACATTTTGCTCTCCGAAACTTCGCGAGAAAACACGTAGGGTGGTGCAGGGAAAGCAAAGGACCCTTGGAATGTGTGGATTTGAAACGGCTCGAGGCGAAGTGAGCTCCACCCTCACCAATTAGAAGCCACCTTCGGACCGATTACTGCGGAGGAAATATGTTAAACATGGGAAGAATGTGACGCAACCTAGTGTTTACATGCTAAGTTATACGTTCAACAAGTGAAGCATTTCCCCCTTTCACTATGCAAATGGACAGTGCTGCATCTATCACATGTAAGATATTAATGAAGCAATTGATTGGGCTTGTTGGCTATCATTAATCCTACGAGGTGTGACATCCAAAAATAAGCGTCAATATTTAAACTCTAGTATCGATCTTCCGGTCAGCATGGGTGGACCATCAACAGAGTGAGGTGTGTGAGAAGGCTCGATCGGGGAAGAGACCATTGCAGCGGCACTGTCCGCTGTTAAGTAAGTTCTTCTCCATTGATCTCTTCCCCGGTCGAGTTTTAACAAACAACACATCCTGCTAATGTTGAATTAGCGTAATGGCGACGGCAATCCCTCTGGTGGCTCATCAAAGCTTTTTAGAACCTGTATTTGACATAATTGACAAACATGAATAGAGTTTAACACATTGCCACTTCTGGTTTTTAGCACGACAGGCTCATTTTGTGGCACCGATGGGGATTTTTTTGTTTTCTATCTTAGAATCCTAATGATTATATAATAACACCACTGACTCAAATCAAGCATTATGCATTATGTTTGAATTAAAAGGCATAAGATTCTGAATGGTAAATGAATCTGGATGACGAATTTGAAAGAGCACTTCGAAGTAGTATCCATGTACTCCTCCTCAAGTAAATTTCTTGGCGTCAGAAGGATCTTTATCTCTCGAGTTTGAATTAACCTCCTAACTGTCATACCATAACAGCGAAACCTCATAGGAATTAATGCGTTTTGGTATTTGACCATTTCAAGGCAGACCACAGTACAAATCGTACACGAAATGGGCCATTGACAAGCAGTTCATACCATTGATCTACGAGTAGGAGATTCATATATCCGGCTCCCAATTACTTGTTTGCTGGCGTTAGCTGGTGATCGAAGCACGTCTGATAAACATTAATACTAATTTTTAAGTAAAACACATTTCTTGCTCACTGGTGGAACACTTAATCTACCCACCAAACTGTTGCCCATATGATGAGATCCACTTCTCTTTTTGCCTCTTCCGGAAATGTCGGTGTCAGTCACATTCGGAGGACCTTGAGAGTCTTTGTTGCATGTCATCACCCCATTCCTTTTGATGGCGTTACTCTCCTCAAATCTCATCTCCTTGAACAAAATGCTGGTTCTAAGGGAGAGGGCAGAGTAACGAGGAGTAATATCTGACGAAGAGAAAGGTGAGGCACCACAGGAATATTAATCTCAGTAAAAAATTCTAGGTCCATTCAAAAAATTGTATGGATGTTGTGAAGGTGGAGAAAGAGCCGCCTGGTCACCCTGGAATAGCCGAGACCGTTTCTTTCCTCACAAACAAAGTGGCATGATTTTATAAAAATGTCGGCCGATTCTATAATAACCTAGGAAAAATTCAAAATACGCTAGAGCGTAAAACTCTTGGCCTAAAACGACCCGAAGGGAGTTTTTTCTAACTGCTACAATTCCAATCGGTGCTTAAGATTAGTCCTGGCTAATTAACAAACTAATTGTTTTTATTCCATCGCGTAGGTAGGTACTGCCGTTTTAATTTCATGCATGCATGTAAAATATGGCGTCCAGCTACATTTGGTCAATCGAAATTTGGCCATCTTATAATGCCAGCTTATGCTGGCATTATAAGATGGCCTTTCTATTTCTTTTCCGTTCAACGACTTTCAAGGTTGAGAGCCACTTTTCAAGACAAGGCATTTTTCGAGGAGAGACAGTAGTTCAACTAAATAAGGAAATACGGGGTTGGAGGGTGGCTTACGAACGCAAGGACTCCGTGAACACGTGGGAACTGAGATTCGACGGATGAATCCTTCCAATCGCCCAGCCGTTAACATCCGGGGCACCGAATCCGGGCCTTCCGGGCGAACAGGTACGGGGTAGACACAACCCACGCCACCAACCCGATCCCATACCGAGGAAGGGCGGTGGGGGGCGAAAGGAATGATTGCAGGGGGAGGGGGTATCTTAATGTGCACGCGTATATAGTTGTAGCAAGGAGAATGCAAAGGGGGGGTGCGTTTGAGAGAGGGGACTGAGGCCACGGAGAGGGCGGGGAGCCAGGTGCTGGAGGGGAAGGTGGGAGTGGGGGATAAGGGAATTCCGTTTCCGCTACTCCTCCCCCTCCTCCACCCAGCGGGACTCTAGGCAGGGAGACGCAGGGGGGGGAGTGAAATTCTTTCAAGTGGGGGGGGGGGAGGATACCTTCCTTCGGGATTCCGCTGCAAGGTGGCTCCTTGGAGAGCGACGGGGAGGGTTGGGTGTTGGTCGGCCAAGAGACGGTAGTTTACGATTTTAGATTAACTCGGAAATAGATTTTCGGCGGCGGTTAGGGTGTTGATACGTTGTTACCGATTATTTTAATCCATATTGATTCCCACCCGAGGCTTTCCAGCTCTGATCCGAACCAAATAATAATAGTAAATGGGCCGCGGCTAGCCGAGGACGCCTCCTCGACTTGGCCGAACTTGGACTCATTGGAATTGAGGGCCGAGCCACGGGTTATGCGAAGAAAATCAGGTACGGTTTAACGTTTGCGTCGACGGACATACTGGGTATAAGAACATATACGTTGAAAAAAGCTTCCTTGCATCACGGGACGTGTATTACTCGGTGAATTATGGCGCTACTTTCTTGATTCGTACCAACTGAAAATGTAGGCCAGCCAAACCAAACAGAAAAGGTAGTCGGCGACTGGACAGCCTGCTGATGAGCTTGAAAACAATAGCCGGTGAACCACCTGAGTGTAAACGGTTTATTTATGCTCTTGCAGATGCATTATTCCAGGAATCAGTTGCTCAGAATATCACTGCCTTAAGCCATCATCTACTGCAAGACAATGGATTGGTACTGAGGGACGAAGATATCATTCACTGCGGCGAATTGCGATTCGAGTAGTGAGATGAGTACAAGGAGTGAATGCTGGGGGGGGGAGCTGAATGGCGCTGCTTTTACGTCATTTCTGTCCACAAAATGAAATTGGATCCCCAGAAATGTTTTCGGACATTTTCGTTTTAGGAATACTGACGTGGTTTAGCTGTCTCTTGCGCTGAGTAGGTGTTTCGAATTATCGTTCTTTACATAAACTTTGCTTGAGTTAATTCATGAAAAAAATACTTCTGGAATGTCAATTGTTGCTGCCCATGACAGTCAAATGATAAATAAAATGGATGATGAAAGCGAGCTCAGAGGAAGTGAAGGAAATTTATTCTTCATGAAAAGTTGAATGGAGATGTTTCCAAATACATGAAACATCACATGCTCATGCTTTATCAAACTTTATTTAACCTCTATGGGGTTAAATAAGAATGGATGAAGAGGGTAATCTCTCAACATGCCTCTCAATATCCCTTCCACGTGGCTTCAAGTTAATCACGGGGTGCCATGTGTTTGTGGACATATTACGAATTAGATATTGACGATTAGATGTATTACGGCTGGTGACCTTACACCCGCTGCCACACATTCTTGCCACGGCTTCCGGAGTTAGCAGCTGTATCGAATCTTCGAAATCTGTGCACTCGTAAACCGCATCTAGAAGTGAAAATTAGCGAGTCTTTTCCATGACCTCTCCTCATTTAAGATTTTTTGCTTGGATGATTTATTCCCACCATAATGGTTCACCGTAGATAAAGTTAAAAGATCGCCAAATTTATTTCCTTGCTGTTGTTTTTTTACGAAAATATATCTGCTTTTGTTTAAGTTTCCCGAGAAACTCATGTCTCGACAACGCAAGAAAAAATAATAGATGCATGTGTGTGTGTGTATATATATATATCCCATCCCATGGACTATAACCTTGACGTAGTGGAAGGGTTTGTCCGTTCCGATGACCCCTAGAGCTGTTCTGGCGGGAGCAATGTTAATAGCTCCTGGTAGGGTCACCCATGCCAGATAGGTCGAAGGTTAGCAGCCAGACGAAGGGTAGTCCACGCATCATCTGTTCTTCAGTGAGGTGGCTGCAAATGCGTCAGACCCCAATGGGTGCGGGGTGGAGAAATATCGGTAAAAAAGGAGGCATGCTCGCCCGGTAAAGAGTTGGGAGTTCGCTGTACACACTTCGTGTCGTGTCTCACAACAGCGAAACCTTATATTTAATTTACTAACCCTACACCTGCTTCATTCTAAAGACATTCCGCCAATAAATGTATCACGTGGACGTTAGGCGTTGAATTTGTTTCACTTACGATCAGTTGCTGATGAAAAATAAACTTATAATGTTATTATTCATAGAAAACTTCAAAAGTTCTTTTCCAAGCATTTCATAATTTTAGGTGGTAGGGATGGCAGTCTTCTGGAAATGAGATTCCTTTTGGATAAGATCCTCCAGTTGTTCACTTCATCGGAACGCAGCAAGAGGTCATCTAATGGCATTTTTCTTCTTTTCTTCATTATTACGAGATGAAGCTGCGATCTAAAGGTGTGTTCTCGTTGAAAAACATTGCTTCATTTTAATCTCCAACCCGAAATAACTTCAGCGTCTTGACATCTGAGTGTACGTATTTCTCGACCCTTAACTGACCAAGTTGCCTGCTACCTCGATATTAACTCGGCAGTGGTCTGATTCTCTTCTCTGGATTATCGTTTCCTTCGTTGATATACATTTCCTCGTTATGATGTGGAATTTGCCCTGCCATCAGTCTTCCTTGACGTGTTTCAGATCATGGAGTGCTCAATGACCATCAGTCCTTCTGTCTCCAAATACTTTGCTGCAGGGATGATGGATAAGATTGCTTCTAGATCATTTCGATCATTAATGCTTATTCCTCACTCAAGCTAGTCAAACATATAATTTGACAAATTCTTTATAGCCTGGAAACAAAATAAACATGTTTTTATTTGTTCTGAACATATGAGATAATGTCTTACAGCATTCCGAAATCGTGAATCGCTACATGAAGAATTTAGTACCTGTTGTCTGCCTGGGTCGTAATCGATAGGAGAACCTCTGCACACTACCGTATATTTTGGAGTGGTAATTAACGAAGGATTTTTTTAGTTTTACGCTAGTGAAACCTACGCACAACTTATAGCAGAGTCACCAAATAACCGGGCCTTTTCAAGATAAAAATGCCACACTAGGCTAGGGAGAATCAATAACATCCTTCATGCATGCTAAAACAAACTTAACGGTTTTGAATCTAGTTATGGACCATGTCAATTGAGCTTCAGTCCTCTTGAAAATTTTTATTTATTCAATGTTATTACTTTTGCTCGCATCATTGTGACTTAGTTTCCATTGTTAATTTCGAAAGAGACCAGTGATTGTTTACTCCTCCTGGATATGTACTCGAGACAAGGGTTAAAGCGATATTTTGGACTGAATATAACCGTTATGTCTCTATCCTCAATCTCATATCCATATGCTCAAAGTGCTCAAAGGCAATATCAACTCAAAGAATATACATTATGACCGCTAATATATCAAGGGTTGACCGATTGACAGAGAAATAAAGAGAGAGGAGTGATGGTCTGACTTGTGGTTAACCGAATTTAGTATTAATTGAGAGTCAAGAATTGACATAACATCCAGGACTTAATTTGGAGGAAAAAAATTTCAGTAGAAGAAATGCTTCCTCAGCTTTTACTCAAGTCATGGACGTTCCCTTTTGCTTTATCAAGTCATGGATTTTGAGTCGAAAACTTTGACGGAAAAAGCTTGCTAGGATTTCTCGAACCAACTGATACGCTATGAAATCCGGCATGCACGTGCGTGGCCCTCGCCCGAGTGCGTGCCCGGGGCGGGAGGGGCCCGTCGAGAGTTGGTGAACGCGAGCAGAGTCTGGGGGCGGGAAGGGACCGGCCTCCGGCTGGGCCCGGCCTGGGCGGTGGGAGGGGAGTGCGTGGTTGGAATAGGGTGGGTGAGGGGAGAAAGGGGGTTGGATGGGGAGGGAAGACAACAGAAGGCAGGCGGGAGGGGGCGGAGGGGGTGGGAGGAGGAAGAGCCCTCACGTTCGGAAGATGATGCGGAACCGACTTGAATCCCGAAAGGATGAAAGGGAAGAAAAGACTTCAAAACCTCTTCCACATCCACTTCTAACCCCCTCCTCTCTCGCTCCCTACTCTCCGGCTCACCAAATCCCCTTTGAGCTCTCGGGTCATTAGTGCCCCTCGTCTATCTCTGAGGTAGGGTGACACAGTACATGCACTTCCCTCCAACACTTTTCAACCTCCAGAGTTTGTTCGGGTATCCTAGAAAAACTCGTACAAACGCCGCGCTTTATTTCATTGGCTCAAGAGAGTACCGGAGAAGAATAAAAGGAAATGAGAATAGGGGACCGATTTTTGCGGTTGCTGGGCTCCGCGATCACATTCCGAGGGTCCGGAAAAAGACACGATGGTTGCTAGAAGTGTTCTTATTCGGCATTCTCTGGACATCACTTCGGTTCCAGCTCACAGTTGCTCAACGTCTCCACTCATACGCGAACGATGCGGAACGCCTGCAGAACGAGACGTCCAACAACAAGCCGTTAACATTTATCAAATACAGCGCAAAGGCCCGTGTGTCAATCAGGCTTATGAGCGAAATATTATTGCTCCAGGAAATATTAATGCCCCAGGAAGAAATAGAAAAATGGTTGCGAAATTGAAAACAAATGAAGCCACAGGTCCCCAAGAAACCTTCTCTAGAATGCTGAAGGAACATAACGGAGGCATTTAAAATTTACCTCCGCTCCCCCTGTCCCCCTTCGCCCTAGCGGCGGCTTTCGGGGTATTGTATAGACGTAGAGAAAAAATTAGTTTTTTTAAGTCGTTGGCGTGGCAGCAAAATGTGTAGAACGTTTGAGTGCGGCTTCCAAGTGATGCCTTGGAAGAAAACCCATCTAAAATATGGTATGCTAACGGTGCAATTTTCTTGTTAATAGAACTTCTTGGAAAATCGAATGTTGACACGAAAAACTGCATTACCTTGAATACGCGAATTTCACACGTCGTAGGGCTTAGCCTTACGATACCCATTAAAGCAGCCCGAAGGCTGATTACAGTGACGATTATGAACCTTCTAATTACAAAGTCACAATACTAATCGCTTCAAGAAATTTCACAGGATGAGACAGTTCCATATCATTCTCAGTTTGAATTAATTACCAGCTGATATATATTTTTAAAGAGACGCCTAAATGAATGACACCGGGATCTATTTACTCCACTTCGCAAACACTGTTTTCACCTGGAACTGTTTATCGTCTGTTACAGTTTCTTCAAATATAACATCTATTTTATGGGTCTATTGAAGGCACTTTTGGCGTCACAATGCGTTTCACAGCATTAAAATAGAAGTGAACAGAAGTAAATACACTTGTTATTGTTTTTTTTTCATCACGAAGCAAATTCATGATATCGATCACAACCACCTTCGTTTTTCTCATATCGCCGCCTTGGGTCAGTTCGGCAAGGTTGAACGATCTTTCGAAAATGAGAAAATTGTACGAATATTCACGGGTTTTAATTCGTAGCGTAGGCATGGAAAAATATTGTACGGATTCACCTTCATATAATCCATCTTGTTATATTTTCCACAGCAATAGCACTCTTTGAGATATTGTATCTTCTATTCTGGTGATGCTTTTGATTATGGGGAACCGCATAGGAAAGCACCAAACAAAATAAATATCTTTGTAAATTCGACTTCGCAAAAACCGGTCTAGGAACCGTACGACATGAATACTCCCGAGCGGATAGGATTGAAATGAGGGCACGTCCTAGGTGCTTTCTTTCCGACGTAATACGGCATGTGCTTTTCAACCTTAGAAATGCAACTATCCCCCCCTCTCTCCTCCCTTCGGCTTCTCCAGGGATCGTTCAACGTACATCGCCTCCGCTCTTCCATGGTCTGCGGATACCCTCTCCGGATCGAATGGGTTGGGCGACTCTTCCCTGGGAATGAATGCCCGGCCAATAAAATTCTGAATCGTTGACCCGCTAGCATTAAAATCGAAAGGAAAGCTTTAGCGGAAATCAAAGCGGCATCGCGGTGCTAAGAGGAGTTCTTTATCTTTCTTCCACCGTAAATAAATAATATTGGGAACTGTTTTGAAGAAGCCGAAAAGACTGCCTCGCGACTTTATTACTGTCGATGATACTTTCATAAAGGCTTCGGCATCATTTGGAAAAACTCATTTTATTCGTGCATAATATGATATGCGTTCACTTATTTATTACCAAGATGATAAGACGCATTGATGCACTACTTCGTCTGCAAGGAGAGGCAAGCCATACTGGTATATGAGAGATCTAAGAGTTCAAATTTAATTCCCCGGATTATACTTCTTGTCGCCGTTACGTAAAATCGTTGCGGCGGCGGCGATGGTAGCACTATCTTTTCTCTCGGAGGGCGTACATGCTATTCATTATCCATGAAGTTTATGTCGTATAAAATTAAATTAATATTTTCTATTTTTTTCTCTCGATTTTTCGTTTTCTTCTCAACAGTTGTAAGGAAATCTCATTAGAATAAATGCTCACCTGCAGAGTCAGTGTGTGGTACGTGAGGTGTGCTAATGTACGGTGTTTTCGCAAATGATTTTGGGAGGAGGAGGAGGCGGTTTTGCGAGCGCGCCTTGAAGTGCCGCAGTTTGGACCCACACGAGTGTCTCACGACGCGACGGCCGACCGGGGTGCAGAGATACCACGAACCAGAAGCATGGCACGCAAGTTTACACGGCACTGTTTAAGTTTACATGATTCCAATAAATAATATCAAATTAAACTGACAAGGCGAAGAAATAGCATGAAAATCCCGCTATACTATCGAAGAAGACCGCAAGAAGTGTAAAATGTAAAATAGTGGGAAAAGGAGGCAAAATAATTGCGAGGGTAAGTCAATAAATAAGTAGAAAACATCAGCAACTCAAACGGAGGAGCTGTTACGTACATTTCATTGGGGAAACTTGGAATATTCACCGTTCACAGTCCTGACTTAGCCCCACCCCCAGTAATTCTCATCTGTTCAGGCCCTTTAAAAAATTCGTTTCGGTGACCGACATCTAGATAATTATGATACCATAAGCCATAGAGGTGGGTCACTTGTAGTCAAGGGGTAGTGCGTTGGACTACTGGTAACCGGATGATGGTAACCGAAGAGCCCAGGTTCGATTCCCGGGCAGGCTTCTCTGGGCACCTTCAGCTGCACCCAAGCTATGTGATTTTTCGGGTACCAGATCTTCCTGGGAAACCATAACCGGCACAGGGAAAGGAACTGGCCCCCTACTCTGATACGTGAATTCCACGCACCGTCGGGCTTAGTACTGGGTGAACTCCACCATCACCGACCTAAAGGTTGATTACTGTGTTATTTAAGCCGTAGAGGTTACCCGTTGGCTGCGACAGCAAACAAAATACTTCTTTACTGCCCGCTATCAAGAACTAATAAAGAGATGGGATATGTGCCCGAATAAACAGGGTGAATATGCAGGAAAGTTAAATAAATTTCAGGAAGTTACTTTGATTATTAATGCCCCTATCCAGTTCTGCGAATTATTTATTGACTTACTCTCGTGACTCTTAAGAAAGGTTGAACGTTAGTATTGAACCACTTTCGAATCCACGAGCCTTTGATGAAGAATTGCGACAAAACATTTGCTACTAATACACTTCCCACAGTAACCCTTTCCGCTGCTAAGTGAGTCGGTCCCCCTTCCCGACGTGCCCCTCCTCCACTTCTTATCCGCCAGCCATACTCCCTCGGTCGGCTGGTCACTGTCTGGTTCCCAGGGCCGAAGGACGCGAGTTCGAGGGGATAAGTTTGGCCCGCAGTCGGAGCCCGGCCCGAGTCCGTCGATCAGGTTTCGCCGCTCTGGCTCGGGCGCGCATTCCTTAATTTGTTCGGAAATAATAATTAGAGACGAACGAACGGGTTTGGGCTGCCCTGAGGGGGGTGGAACCAGAGCGACCGCTGACGCTTCAAGCGTTGCATCCAGGGAAGGGCAGAGCTCCACCCTCCCCCCACCCCCCGTATCCGCACGCACCCACCCACCCACCAGGCACCGTTGGTACTCCTAGCTAGATGATGTTGAAGACGAAGAAGTAACTAGCCTTTAATTTAAATAGATCCTCACGAAATATAAACATACATTGACTACAGACATTGCCGTCCGCTACGCGCGCGAATGCAATGCGAAGAACGCCCTTTTTATGGAAAATTGAATACCAATATTTCGGCGCGACAGATATTCACGAGTCTCAATAAAGAAAAGTAATAACACACGATAACTTGGATAAAACATGGTGCCAAGAACAGGTACACAGTGCGCTACCAAGTGGATACTCGAAGGAGTTCCCCTGGCTACGTCCAACACTTCAAATTGAACATGAAGTTAATCCCTCCTATACCCCTCGTTCAATGTGTACTTCTTCATAAATGCTCAAAAAAATGATATCGTATGCAACGGCTCAAATGGGATGCTGTGTGTGGACGAGTAACCCAGGTGATAGGCATTTGATCATCGACATTATCACTTTATTTCGGGAATTCAACTCTCCAGAACTTTTCTCCCGCGGGATTATTGTTTTTATTTATTGTATAAAATATCAGAAATCAAAAATTATGCATTTTTCCAATTATTACTGCTTTCAATAAATTTAATTGAGCAGCTTCAGTTACTTTCATATTAAAAATACTGTATTTAAACAGGTTTACTTATTTTATTGGCCAAAAAAGGTTTGAAACAGTAGCAAATTGAGAACGGATATTTTTATGCTTTAAAAATCTTGGAAAGACGCTTGAAAATTTGACTCAAGAGTTTATCAAATTTACATGTGTAGGATTACTCTTTTAAGTACTATCTTAGGGTGTCGCACAAAATAAAAGAGTCCCGAAAAAGGTAATGTAGTCGGGTTATAGTTTATTCTCGTATTTGGCGGCGGAGTATGACGTACACTCGTAAAAATATAATTTATGGATTAAATCCACATAAAAAAACTTTATTGACTCAAAATATCGCCATAGTTTCGAATGTTTATGAACGACATCCACACAATTTTTTTTTTAATAGTTCCATGAAACGTTAAAAGTTGAAGGGCATTGTCGCTGTGGACCGTTTCATTATTTTTTTGGAACATTCATGTGAACATTAAAAAATAATCTCATATTTTTTCCTTCCAAATAATGTCGAAATTTTCACTCGGAATAGATTTATCGTATCCAACTTTATCTTAAGTTTTTTCAAGTTTTCACAAAAATGACACATGCCAATTATATTTTTCGGCTCTTGAATAATCGCCATAGAATTTCTGGTCACTCTCAACTGGAGAGGGTGGAGGATGTCGAGGCGGGCGGGCGGCCGGGGTTCGATCTCTGATAGTAGGAATACGGAGAAGGGAATTTGTGGTCGTAGCGGCGGGAGGGAGAGCTTGCCGGTGCCGCCTTCTCGAGAGGTCTCCATCGCGACCGACCCTCATCTCGAACTCGGATCGAATGAGGGTGGGAGCAGACGGGTGTCCCCCTCCCCACCACTTACCCAATCCCTCCCTCACCCCCTTCACCTACCCCCCCCTCTGCCCAGGCTCGCAGTCGACCTAGACCGGAGAGAGAGAGGGAAAGGATATCTCATGAGGGTCTAACGTTTTACCCCCGGGACACAAAACAGCCATTACGTCTGCCTAGGAAAGCACGAGAATAGTTGACTATCAAAAACGAGCTGTTGACTCTTGCGACATGGATTCTTTAATGGATTGACGTAATAATCCCATGTTTTGTTTGTGAATAATTTAAGAAGTCGTTAAACTAAGGTTCATCCAAACAGGTTATCATTCCGAGAGTGAATTCGTAGCAGCTCACCAAATTATTCTGTTCCCTGCCTTATCTTCATTCCCTCAGAGGTCCTTGCACCGCCATTCCCATTACCTGCTTCTCGTAGTAGCCTTCCTCCGTAGTTCTTCCACTCCACGTTTCCATCAATAACCCCCCCCCTCCACCTCAGGGTGAATGCCCAGTCATTTTCACTCTTCCTCTAAGCGTTCTCCATAGGCTTCTCTCTTCACCCACTGTTCGAAGTACTTTTTCACTTACTATTCCATTCTTTTCATTGTATTTTCAGTGTTCTCGTATGGCCCAATAAATCTCGGGAATAAATTCTTGGTTAGGGAATTTCCAAATTTTAATAATCTCGGCCATGGAACTACTACTTTGTTCGTCGTGCTTCCCGTCCTGGGATGCTCGAGAAATTTCGAAAATTTAAGCATCACTAGTCGGGTTAATTTGACGTTTGATGGTCATTAAACGCATAAAATCGTTTTTATTCACGCTCATTTTCGCTACGATGGATAAAACATAACGGTCCTGACCACACCGAGACACCGAGGGCAAATGTGTCTAAGTTTTCACCTCCTTATCAACTTTATTTATTCGTGTTAGTCAATGAATGTCTTGACGCCATTCTCTCCAACTTTGGGAGGTCCAATCCTAGAATGCCTCGCGCCAAATGTCCCTTTTCAAAAGCTCCAGAGTGACTTTCTTCAAGTGGTACATTCCACCAAAAAAGGCTGCTCAGGTTAGAAATTATTTCCTCAAGGCCTAACACTTCCTGTTATCCCTCTCGTAATTCAGCACTAAAAGATTCTGAGAGCGTAAGAAAACCAAAGTAATGGATAATAGTCATTTTTACTGTTCCCATGGGAACTAGGCATAACTGTCTCCGTTAAAAATGAGGATACCCTAAAATTGGTACTCATTTTTGAAGGGACGAGTATATCTTGCAATTAAAGTATTTAGGGAATATTTTTGGCAATACTTTTTTCACACAACTATATTTTTATTTATCATTTAAATCTTATGTTGTGCAGCATTCTGATTCACACCACTTACTTTTAATAGTTAACATTTTTCGCGAGTCCACAAAATTTAGGAATTTCATTAATTGTTCATGCTTTTCCGCGTGATGGTTGCGTTTTTTATTGAGTTTAAACACCAGCGAAGTTTGGTGTACACAACAAATATTTGCCGATCTCCGACGGAGGAGCAATGCAACCGCCATGTTATTATGTATTTCATTGCAGCGAAAGAAAAAAAATAAATCAGATCGGGGGGGGGGGCTCCCTCAGTGTTGCCGCTGTGTTTCCATCCTACACCCTTACTTCTCTTCCCCCAAATCCCTCTTCAGCACAATGGGTGCAGGTGGCGGACGCTTTCACCAACAATCGCCGGCTGTCGATCGACGGGACGGTCATTGAGGGGAAGCCGAACAAATGCTGAGGGTCGGATGGGCAGGGTGTTCGTGGTCCGACAGCTCACCCGAAAGTCGAGGCAAAGCAAGGAGCGTTTCTATGTTTGGTGGGTATTTATAGATCGAAACTGCTTGCAGGGTCTGTCACGGGTCGGAGCAAAATAATACATGCCTACCTTAGTTAAGTGTTGGTCAGGTCTCTGGTTGTAGGACTGCTTCGAGCGTGTCTGAGTTTAGTTTGGGATTGGAGATGCAAGGAGAGAGAGAAGAACCTAACATTCATTGCCCTGATCTGCCAGATGATAGAGGAGATTTGGATAAAGGTCTCCTAGTTCTCTGAATTCATATTCACTCTGAATTTGGAAATAGGAGGAGAAGGAAAACCACTGCCCCTTCAAGATGAAAGCGAAAATAGTCATTATTTATTTAAACATTCCTAATCTTATCAAAATAGATTTGACAGGAATTTTACCTAGTTTAAAGAGAAACAGGCTCGAAGAAAATCAGTACTTTGTGTTAACTTTGTGTTACTTGGCCAATCCTTGTCCCGAAGGTTGACGTAATTAATGTACACAAGTAATTTTTGCGTCATAAATGGAAAAGTGGTAAGACGTGAAGTCTAAAGATAAAGTATTCCAATGCTTTGGCGTCATTTCAAACTATACCTAACTAGCTGACAACACAAAAAATGTGATCACTACGCAACGTTCGGAGCCGAGGCAAGGCGCAAAACAACGATCTATTTATCGTCATGAGCAGTTATCGTCAAGTCACTGGGATGAATCCCTCCAAGCGTTTCAAACCCCCTCAGAGTCGGAGAAAGCGTCCGGGCCACTGTCAGAACTCGAACCCGTGACCTTCAGAGTGGAGAGCGGCGACCATTCCACCTGCCCCGCCGCACTGAGCAGGAAAACTAACGAGACGAGAGCCGTGGACCGTCGTCTCTTCGAAAACGAGATCTCAGAAACAAATGTGTGGGGTGTGAGGGAGACCGGATAGGCACGTGCAGTGATTCTCAATCCTCGGCGTAAATCACGAGGACACCTCGTTTGGGAAGCTCACCTAGTTACAACGCACCACAAAAAAGATTTTATGTTTTCAATAGTATGCCGCCGATGGGTGTACTAGAAAATAGGATACACTCAGAAAGTATAAGGAAATAGTAAGAATGCGAATTATGAATATCCTTCAGAGGCTAAATATTGAAATTCGAAGGGGAAAATGGCGACATATATTATGCATGAGTCGTCGTGTAGAGGTGACTTAAGTGAACATGCTCGAATATAAGGATAGGAAGGCGTGGGAAAAAATATTTGCGTGCCACTGAGACATTATACATTTATTTGTGGAGTTTCTCATTCGCTTAAAACTGTTGGGGTTGAGTTAAATAGCATTACAGTCTACATTTCTATGTAAATTGTCCAGTGTTTTATGTATTCATTGAGTTAACATTCATTAACCTCCGCTTAAAGTAGGTTCACACAAATACGTGGTGAAAAAACTCTAAAAATGTATTCTTAAAAGGGAACGCATTTTATGGACCCTAACGAGATAATCGGCTAGTCACCAACCGAATTCCCTAGATGGAGAACCACTTAGGTGGTCTTATGCCTAAATGTCGGGCGAATAAGGATAATTAACTTCGAGGTATGTGTTGCATTCGTAAAGAAAGCATGAGAGCTTTCAGTGGGCTCAAGAGAACCCTTAGCCAGAGTCGTCCTGCCCACTGTACCGACCCGAAAATGCTCTCACCCCGAGGTCGCCCACTCCCTTGCTTTCGTGTTTCCGAGGGCAGGAGACCTCGGGTGCAATCGACGCTCGGCAACCGAGGTGGCTAGAAAGGGAATGCTGAGAGTGAGACCGATGTTTACGTGGAAGGTGGTCGTAAGGGGGATACGTAAACATGGGATACCTGCCCGAGAGCGGTGAGGTGACCAAACTATACACCGCCAGGAGGCCAGAGATCTGCTCCCAAGTCCTCCAATCCCAAATGCAAAAGGCAGTCATGGAGTTAACTGTGTAGACAGGATTGTTACACTATGAGCTAGTGTGGTCCGCAATAATGGGGGAAGCGGATACCGGATTTGTTGTGGCCGTAGCTAAAATATTTGGCGAAATCACGAAGTCATCCGACCCGGGGTGTTCCCCGTAACCCTTCTGTCTGAAAAGGCCCCCTCGGCTCGAGGGGTGGGTTCTGGCGGCACACTCACCCTGTGGGGCGCCCTGAGCAGGGCGTGGACGGCGGCCACCTGCTCTGAGAGCGGCACTCCGCGGCGGAAGACGTGAGTCGGCGGCCGCGGCGGCTCCGGGAAGTGCGTCGCGTACGTGAACGGGTCGATGTCGTTGAGGAACTGCACCCTGCACGCCACCCCCTCGTCCGTCGCCCCCCCCTCCATCCCCGCGATCTCCCTTCGACGCCGCCCGTCCTCAACGACGCACTAAAGAGAGGAGGGAAACCCGGCTCCGGTTGGGCACGCGGTCCGCCCGATAACTGTCCCCCCTCGTCGCCGGCGTGAGATGTCACGACGCGGACCTGCCGCTCGCGGAGCACGCGACGACCCGGACCGGCGCTGGGGACTGCTAGACGACGATACTCCACGCCGGGACGCCCAACTGTGACTGACTGAATGGCCGGCCGACGTTCCGAGTTCGCTATCTCTCTCTCTCGCTCCCACGGGGAGACGGCGGGGGAAGAGGTATGGGGGGGGAGGAAACGGGGGGAGGAACGGGGGTGGGAGGGCCCGCCCGGTGGAAGGTACCCACGGCGCCGAGATGTTACCGCGGAGGAAGGTGAGCTGCAGGAGGAGAGAGGTATTAAGAAAGAGGAGGGTCGAATTGGAGACTTGTGGAGGGGGAGAGGGTGACTGCAGCAAGGGGGTGGGCACACGCGGGAGTGTTGGGGAAGGGGGAGTGCGGGGAAGGGGGGGGCGAAGAACCGGTGTAACGCCTTCGCGTCCCTCGGTCTCGGGGGTTAAAAAGCAAGGTACGCCGGAGGTGGCGCCGCGGTCGGCGGCGGGAAAAGGACGAAACACTTTCACTTTCTCTTCTTCGCCTTTCGGTGGAAATAGTTCCAGATTTCGACGCGGAAGGGAGCGCCGCCCCGTCCAGACCGGAGGATCGGATTTTTCGTCTGTGAATAAGTCTGGGGGGAGAGGGGGTATAATATACGTGACTTTGACTTTGTTTTTTATTAATTTTTTTTCGCCGCTCGCTTCTCGGGGCGAAAAATCGCATTTTTCTGGTCAAAGAGTCGTTGGCGGAAGTAATGGTTTGTCCTCGAAATCTTTTGTAAAGTAACAAAAAGGGGAATATTGGATGGTTCAAGGGCAATTTTTATGGGTCGATGACCGTGGAGGATACCTGTGGATTTGAACGTTATGCTTCTCTCTCGTGTTGCGACGAGTATTTCCTTCCGTCCTTCCTCAGCGTGGGAAGAAAATGAAAGCGCTTTATCGTGCGCAATTGAATTGTGAGAAATGTATTTTTGTTTCATCGCAGGAAAAAAACGTACGTGGATTCGTAATGACTTCGTACAATTTTTTTGAGCAATATGTGCGCCTTTTTGCCGAGGAAGTATGATGTTAGTTTACGTACGCGCAGTCCTCTTTTTTTCCAGCAGGGAGTGAACACACCTACATATTTCAATCTTTCCAATTAATTTTACTTTGTTTATCTTACAGAGAAATAATTTATTACAAAAGGTTTCGTTGAGATAATTATTTTGAAATTCTAAACGAGGTGCATGTACGAGTTTAATTAAGCAACTCTGTACAGGTGAAATACCCTGGTGTTACACTTAGATAAAAACATTACCATGGGTACACACGTAAGAAGAGCATTCGGAACAGCCTTAAAGAGACTAAGTTTGATTGAACAAGTGGAAGATGATGTAATGAAAAAGTAAATGAGAGGTGTTACTTACCTTCCGTCAGACCGCAGTTATCAAGTCCGCAAAGTATTTGGGATAATTAAGGAATTGGAAAAAGTGCAGAGAGAATCCGGCAGGTTTATTAAAAATGACTCCAAGAAAAGAGTATGCTTGGCGTGTACGGTGGAGGAATTGTGTTGAGAAGCTCTTGATTTACTAAGGCGAGACGTTTAGAAAGGTACAAAACAAAAACATCGAAGAAGGGCTTCTCTTGAGCGCATCAATTGTTGTTTAATGTGAATAGGGGTGTATGCTTTAACGAGTGCTTAAATAATATTACCTGTAATTTACGTTGGACAGGTGTGTGATGGGCCCTGACCCTACTTCTAAGCCCTTATAATTACGACACAAAATATTCTTAAACCATATGTTTTAATATTACAATAACCCGGTCTTTAATACTACCTTCCTTAATTCCATCCAAAATTCCTATGTTTTCCTCCCTCTTCCTTGTTTTTCCAGCATTCTACCCTTTAACAAAGTCTCCAGCATCCCGCTGTCTCTAATTATCCCCGGTAGCCGCTTGTCCTGCCTTCTTCGAATTTTTCACAACAACCCCCTCTCTTCCCGTACCATGTCCAGGGCTTCATCATTTGTTTTCCTTTCCCTCCATTTCATCTCCTCCATTCTTTCCCACACTCACATCTCGAAAGCCTCCAATCCACACTTATCCTTTAGCCCCAAAGAGCAAGTTTTCGCGCCTTACACAATGACGCTCCATGTGAACTGTTTCACTAGCGTTTTTTTTACTTCTTTACTTTAGGTGCCTTCCACTAACTCCCATCTATTTGTAAACGCTTCTTTACCAATTGCAATTCTTCTTTTCATTCCCCTTCTACTCTGCCCAAACCTCTTCGATGCACTTGCCAATCAGGTGAACTACCTAACGGATTCTAGTTTATGTCCCTCAGCTATAGCGTTTATTTTAGCCGGCTTTCCATTTATTGTAAATTTCATTAGGTACCTCGTTTCCTTATGGTTAATTCACATCCAATGCATATCACACTGATTCTGCAAATTTCTAATTAATAATTGTGACCCTTTGGTTTACTAACTGACTAGCGCTTGATTATTCGCATGTCCCTCTAGTTCGAAGAGCTCCCCATCCTCTTCAATCCACGTCCAGCTTTTTCTATTCTTCCTCGTCATTACCTCCGCCTATTTATTGAAAAAATCAGGTGATAATGAACCCTTGCTAGCGCTGATCATCCCTACATTAGCTATCCGCACCTGTGAAGTGTGTGGCATGGACAGGTGCGGATACATATTTCATCAATATTTCCAGTCTACCCCTATATTCTGTAAATGTTCTTTAATTGGCCCCAGTTTGCTTTGTCAAATGCTTTTTTCAAAATCCACGAAGCATGCAAATGTATCGTTGTTACAATCTTATGTCCCTTTCTCTGGCATCTTGCGTATTCATATACCTTTTCTAAATCCAAAATGATCTTCTCCCAGGTACTTCTTTCCTCTCATCTCATCCTTTTATTGATGTTCCTAAGTATTACGAACTAAACGAATTTCCCCAGAATGTTGATATTATTCTTGATCTTGCTTTGCGTTACTTTAACGTTCACACAAGGACTTTGCTGACGAAAGACCACTTGCAATGGTCGTCTTATATTAGCCTATTCCACTTTTAAAACGTATTTCTTGATAAAAATTAGATCTTGTTGAAAATGTGCATGCTCTCGCGTAATGTTCGACAAAGATGTATCGATTAAGGAGAAATGACGACGACGCAAACTAGCTAAAAAATCAAGCATGTAATATTAATATATAATACCCCAAAGATAAGAACTTAATATGGATAGCTTTTCATGTTTAACAATTAAGACACATTAATAATAGGAGTATAGAATACTATTATGAAGATTTATTATACATTTTACTGACAGATTAAAATAAAACGAGCCATTTTAAATGTTTTCAACGGGTAAAACTTAAACAGGAAATTATTTTCGGATTAACATTTTTCACTCTCGGAATGAGTTAGAATAGTTTAATTTCGTATTTTGAATAGAAAACGTATTCCTATGTTTTTAAAAGTGATGAAATAAATCCTTTCACATAACTGTCCTGGTAATTGGTAAGCGGAAGTAGATCACCCAAGATTTAAGATGCAAGGCAAAATATTCTCAAATCACAAGAAGAAATGCGGGCGCAGTTATTCTCTTATTTTCCCACATTCCATTTTGAAAGAAGGGACGCCATTGGAGGTTATCAAGAAGGTAATCAAACCCCTGACGACCTGTTCAGACTGGTACTGGACGATATTATTGTCTCTAAGAATCCTCTTCATCCACCATTTGGGAAATAAATATCATCGCCTCTTTACGCATGACTTCAGTGGGATGAAATGGTAGTTGGCATCGGAGCGGCGATGTCGATACGCAGAAGTCTTCCAAAAGCTACTCATTACATTTTAATTATTTGGAGAGGCTCCAGCTGTAGTCGCGAGATTGCTCCGTTTTAGCTCCACTCATTCGAGGAAATTTATGTTCAGCTAATTTCGATTTTACACATACGCATTCATAAATTGACGGCTGAAATAAATCTTCATGCAAATTAAGCGGTGAGAAACTGTGAAATTATACTCTAACCTTAAAAGGGAAGCAAAATGGGTTTTATTTGATGATTAGTTCTTTTTTATTCCACACTCTGGTCCTTCACTTTCTGTGCCGACATTATCTTGATTTGGGATATACGTATTCCAATTTTGATACAAATGTCTTTATGTCAGATTATAATTGGTTGCCAATTTTAGTTAAGTTCCACTTTAACAGTGTGAGATTGGAAAGTAATGCAGCGGTCACGACAACTATTTCTCCATCTTCAAGGGTCGAGAGGTCGCGAGGGCCAATGGGGCTGGGGACTGTCTTTTTAAGATTAAATTCCTTTAACATTTCTGCATTCATATCTAGACTGTGACTTCGAACGATAAAAGTTGAAAATCGCAAAAATATTAATGATAAATCCAATAGCTAATGAAAAGGATAAATCTTCCAAAAATATAAACACGAGAATTGTTTTTCACGCTGCAGATATATTTCCAAATGAGACGGGTGAAATTTATATTCCCATGTTTGGATTATTGTGAGAAAACAGTATTATTTCTTAAATTTTATTTATTTATTTACATATGCCCCACAAACCACCGCCAGGGTGTATGGCAGGGGGTGAATACACAGCAGAATAATTTTACCCGAACATGACCCTACCGCGGTCAAACAATGTTATAATGATCACTTATCGTTCGTGGAAAAAATGACATAAAATCTAGTTGTTCTATACTTAATCTCTCTAATTCTATAAGAATGATCTCTTTTACTGTAGCACGATGGGGGTAATAATACATTTTCAACATCACTGCTAAAGAAACCTTCCAGGATTTGTAAGAGCTTCAATCTGTAATTTAACCTTCGCTCTGTGAGTGATTCACAGCCCAGCTACTGTCATATTTTGGATACGCTACTAAGTTTAACATAACTACGTTTTACATATCCAGCTCCTCCTTCTCCTAGCTCCTCTACGCTGCACACGATTAAATTCGGTAATTAATCCATCTCATATACATGCAACATATTCTAAATTAGGCCTAACCAACGACATATAACATTTCTCTTTGAGCTTTTCATCACGTTTACCTAGTATTCTTCTAACAAACCCTACTTTTTTGTTAGCTAGTCCACATTTCCCGTATGAAACTTCACCCAGGAGAGATCGTGAGTGAGGGTAACTCCTAGGCATTTAGTCGAGTCTACACATTCCATTTCGGTGTTCCCAATGCAGTAGGCGTTCGGGTGGGAAATGCTCTTATTCCAAAAAATTATGACTACGCACATTTTAAAGTTTAATTCTAATTGCTAAGTGTCGCACCAGGGTTGTATAGCAAAGAGGTCATCTGAAAAAGCTGTTGTGTTCTCAGGATAACGGATATCACGGAAAACCACTGCATCGTCGTCAAATAAAGGTATCTTACTAGTGACTACGGTGACTGTGACTGGTGACTACCGTGACCTGGTGACTCAATGTCGTTAACGTTAAGTAGGAATAAAAGAGGTCCGATGACAGTTTCCTGGGGAACACCTGAAGTAACCACTACTGCATTTGAGTTAACTCCATCTGTCACTAATCTTTGAACCCGACCATTAAAAAAGTCTTTAATCTAACCCCGGATATTATTACTTATGCCATATACTTCTAGCTTTGCGAGTAGTTTAATATAAGGTACTTTGTCGAAGGTTTTCTTAAAATCTAGATGAATCGCATCCACTGGAGCATTGGTCTCCTCCGAAATAAAAATATCATGAACAAAAAGCACAAGTTGTGTCACGCAGGGTCTACCTTCTCGGAGACCTTGCTGATTTTTCATTAATAACTTCTGATTATCGAGGTGTGGTCACGTCACGATCTAACCAGCATCCATATGATCCATAATCTTGCATGAAATGGATGTGAGGGAATTAGGTATGTACTCGGTTCCTCCTTGTCTCCGTTTTTAAATATTGGGGTTACGTTAAGCGTTTTCCAATCTCTGGGATCTTTGTGATCTACCAGCGACTTGTTAAATATTATTTCTAGATACGGTGCAATTTCTGAAGCTAGATCTTTTGTGATCGTTGAATCTTCTGGTCTAATCGAGTCATAGTTTCCCCAATTTTATTTTCCACCTAACCGGTGGTTGTTAAATAAAATGTTGAAATTAGTATGGTTGGCGATTTCTGCTCCAGTCAGCCGCTTGTAGAGTATTCAGAATCTGTCTGTGTCTAATATCTAGCAATCGAGTTAAGTTTTGTTAAATAATGATCACTTCCAGCTACATGTTTCCAGCCTAACGTGGTTATTTAATAGGTAGTTAATATCTCCATTTTGTGAACAGGCCATTTAATTTTTCTTTATTTATAGGCTCAAATGTTAATTAATATATGCATATCCAGTATCATTAAGTACCTCTGAGGGAATTCTGTAACGAGTCGTACTTGTAAATGTGTAAGGTGGATTGGATTTTCTCTCCGTCTTGGTCAACGCTAAGAATAAATTTACTCTTTTGCTACACCAAGCATTATTTAAATTGTATACTTTCTTTTTTATGGCTCTCGAGCATTTGATCTCTTCAACTGTGCGTCATGAGGTCCGATTAAAAATAAATCTAAAAATTTTTCTTTTTCTTTCCCCAATAGACACTCGTAGGTCGGGTCGAGTGACTTGTCGGGTCCGCGAAATCGTAGGTTGGGCACCACACACAAAGATATCGACGACGGAGAAATCCCTTAAGACTCCATGCATGGCGCGCGGAGTGTTAAGGAAAATTGCAGCTGAAGGTCACAAGAATTTATGTTTCCATTGTTAAAAGTACGAAACTCTGTCGCCGTCTTGGGTCTTCGGAATGATTGTAAATAATATGCGTACGCCTATGGTAGTTTGATCCAAGTCTTATTCCTGTGGGAAAAACAATATCCGCCTTAAAGCAAATATCATTCTTTGCTTGGGTCCTCTTCGAATCTACTTATCCTTTGTACATCGTAAGATTACAACGGGTTAAAAAACTGTGTTTGCCATATTTTTAAATATTTGTTTCTAGAGTCAAATTCGTGCATAATCCATCATACAATTAGACATTTTTATTTATTTCAATATTTATTGAACGACCTCATTGTGGGAAATTTAGACTGCTTAGTCCGTTCTTCCACCTAATCCCTAAAAACTACACATACACTGAAGACACTTATAGGGATAAAAATCCATATTCCAAAATAATTTCACCACTATGAGGCCACCAGTTATCCGCGTATTGTTTCCTATTACATTATTACATTGAAAACAAGGCCTCTCCCGTAATTATACTAATTTTCACCGATACTCCCGGTTGTAATTGTTTCGAGAATTGATAAATAGCGCATAATCCTTCACCAAGGGAAGGCTTATTCTTACTGAAACTCATAGTGCGTAATTACACTTAAAGTAAATTAGTTACAGAACAAAATAACAGAGCAGAGGAGTAAGAGGATCGGCACTCAGGAGTTATTGGAACTTCAAAGCATGTTTTTAGTTTGAAAAGATCGCCTTATAGCATCCCGAGAATTCAGCACTACTTTTATTCTTTTCTGACTCCTTTAAACAAGCGAAATACATATTCCTCGGGCAGAATTGGCGTGCAGGGTGGAAGTGGATGACGGGTTGGCTTCCGTACGTACCTTTCGCCCACGGGGTGGGGGCGGGGGAGGCGGCGGGGTCCGTCCCGTCACGTCACTTCCGGGGGCGGCGGCAGTGGCGCCATCCCTGCGGAGAATCGAGGTAGAAATGAGAGTCAATGGGACGGAGAGGGAAGGGGGCGCGGGAGAAACAACGGTGAATGTGAGTGATTTCCCCTAGCCCCTCGACAGGTGCGAAATACATGAGTGGGTGACACGGACATCAATTGCCGCCAACGAGGTCAAGGTCAACTGCACGTCTGGATGCGAAGTCGAAAACCCAAAACCAAATCGAATGATGCAATACCCGACTGGCGGATTAACTCCTCGTGTACGTTCCCTTCCCATATTGCATACACGTATCCTCGTTACTTCCTCATACATACTTATGCTAAGTGTTTGCCATTCGATTCCATTAATCAAAAATATTTGGGAACATTTTTAGTTTTAGTAATTTATGGGAAAGTTGATAGTGACAGTGCATAATTTCGTATGCCGAAGATTATAAGGATGTTGGAAGGTCTATCGTTTCTGTGTCTGCACTTATTTACAGAGAAAATTTTTATGTATGCTGGATATTTCTAAATTTTTTAATTTCATCGCATCACCCGTAATTGAATTATCAATTTGAGAAGCATAGTTGTGGTAATATGGTCTTTCGTCGAAGGGCTCTTCGTCGCCGTTTCGTTAAGCACTCGTGACCATAATCTGTTCATTAAATGGACTGCTCAGACATCTGGTAGTTGACCTATTAGTCACCCCCGAGTGGTTGGTAACTTATCAATGCTTTAAAATTCGTTTTATGAGTTAAACCAAAACTTGGTTCTCCCAGAATCATTAAGTGCGTCCATCGTGAATAGAAGTAAGAATTCGTGTCTCGGTGAAAGATCCCATTAAGGCGAGACGCCTGGTATCATTTCTCACTACAAGTTCTCGCAATATGCAGTACAATCCTTCCTTATTTGTTCGGGACATTTTGCTAAAAGAGCGTGAGAATGTTTTAGAAGCTTTGAAAAATGATATTAAAATATCAGGAATTAAAAGTTCTTACTATTGCTGTGGAAAAAATATTTCATATTTATTAGAGTACTTCTACATATATTTCTTGAAGGATGACGATGTTCTCTGAAATACAAATTGTATCAATCGATGGCTAAAATTATTGTAATTATATCCCCCGCAATTGAAAGTGATACAAATTAATGGGCCTCAACGGACAAATGAACATAGAACTTGCGCATCAGGATGGGCTATCCGAAATATCACATTTTGCCCCAGAAAGAGTAGCAAATGGAATCTCTTTGTGTGAAAACCAGGTGGTTGATTTTTTGTCATAGGCCTTCCATTACCCAGATGTATAACGAATATTTTGAAAAAAAATATGCATTCTTTTTTAATAATTTTCCATTAGCACCACTCGTAAATGTTATGATCCTAATTTGGGAACTCACGCACAAAGAAAACCATTCGGACCTCCATCCACTTTGATTCGTGACCTTAGCAATGGGAGAATCTGCGAGGTCATAATAATGGGATGGCGTTACAGGATAATTGATGGTGAGGCGGAGTAGGGGGCCGCGATAAATGAGGCGATGGCGGCCCATTATACGTACTTGCCCCCTGTCACTCACCTCCCTTGCTGCGGTGTGCCGGAGAGCAGCGTTGGCGTCTGCGCAGTGCTGTCGTGGATCCTCACTTGGCTGGGGTCCACTTCCTCGAGGGGGGACGAGGCGCTGTGGCTGCTCTCCTCCTCCTCGTCCGATCCTGGGGGAACCAAACGGGAGGGAAGCAGAGGTCAGCGTTTTAGAGGCACTGGGCGAGCAACCGATCAAGCTCACATTATTAACAGACATTGGCTTTAGTATTCAGTTTAATAGAACTATTGACGTGAGGTGCGACACAGTATTCAAATCTGAGTCGAATTTTTTTTTCAAAACTAAAATTTAACACCGCACCCTAACATTAAACTTAACTTTGACAGCACTCCGAATAAAAAAGTGAGTGAGCTTTCACGTTTTGTAAAAAGGACTCTTACTAGTATTTTCTTTTTATTCAAAATTTTGGGACGAATGGAGAATCCGGTATGATATCCTCAGTAGTATGGTTGATTGAACTATACTATTGCTAACTCTTATTACGAAAGATGTTAAGTTCTAATTCCAATCGGATACTTTCCAAGACAAAAATGCTGGGTGCTCACTGCTAAATAACCGACTATGCTCTCGAGCTTTCTAGACATACTCGTTCATTGGCAGGGATTCGGGATGGTGCGGTGGTTAACGTACTATCTTCCCAACGGGAGGGCCGAGGTCCGAATTCCGGAGGCCGCAGATATTTTTCCCAGTGGTATCCCGATCTCTACTTGAGGTGCTTTGGGGATGGCACTATGAGTGAGAACGACGTCCGTAGGATGGGACGTTAAGCTGAAGACCCCTTGGCGTCTATTGTTAAGAGTTGGCTAATGCCGACGCCGGGTTTCTCTCCACCCGACATCCTTTTCCATCCATCCCTAATGGCGGAAATGGCCTAAGATGTCTGTCGGCTTTCCTAAACACTACTAATCGTACAAGAACAGGGGCCCGAAACAGGACGAAATAAATACAATTTAAACGTTGCAACTGTATTCCATAATTTTGGACAAAATTTAGTATAATTATTTGGCAGTCTAATATATATATATATATATATATATTTGAATATAGATAAATATATTTATGCATAAAAGGTAGATTTTAGATGGGTGCATTTTTAACGTCTCGAAACTTCTTTGCCTCGCTCAATACACAACCAGACATCATACGCTACAATAAACCCTTTTTCAATTCCCCGTGCTTCCCTCCTCCCTTCGTTCCGTCCAGTATGCCTATTCATTTCTAACCACTACCCCACTTTCCTGATGTTCTCCCTTTTATCACTATCTTCAGCATTTCATTTCTCAATCAAAATGCTTAGCATCCATCTTTCCTGCCTCCTTTGGATTTCTCCCGACAATGCTCTCACCTACAAAAGTCAAGTTTTCGTAAAGTATTCACTAACCTATTATTGGCATCCTTGCTCAACAGTGATGTCTTCAATTCCCTCCTCCTAGTGAGAGCCTCTTTGGCTAATGCAATTTTTTCTTACGGGCCTACTGCTTCGAATATCTTGAAACGTGAAAAGGATTTCAAGATAGGCAAGCCGTTCTTACAGCCCTAGTTTTTAAGCTCGAATTTTAACGTTTGACTTACCATCATATTTTTGAAAACCTTAATGGTTGCTGAAAAACTTTTTCTTGAAATAATTCTGATTTGCAAACAGATAAAAATTCATAGGCAAGAAACATTTAAAATATGTTGAGTTTCCCTCGAAGCTAGAAGACACTTAGAGAATTAACATATCCAGAGAAACCCAGTTGAGGAACTGTCCGTAGGAGACTAACAGCTTTGAAGCCTGTCATTACCAAACGCCTCACTCGGTCTTAAATGTCCTGTTGTGAATTGTACATGAGTCTGCATCCGGGCAGTCACTCACTGGAAGAGTGGTAATTTCTTTTCGCTTAGTTTTCACCATATGACTTGTTGGCGAAGTCAGGAAAGTTGCTTTCAAATGTTTGTCTCGTTTAGTTAATTAGCCTACAGGTGTGTGAATGAATTATCATTACGTGACCACAATGGATCCAACAAAACAGTGAATCCCCGTAGCCAACGAAGCTACGCATTTACAATAATCAATCGGCGATGTGTTCGTCCGCCGCCGACCTTATAGAGTCATATTCTCTATATTTTCTAATCGATGTTTTTTCCTGCATTATTTGTTTTTCTTCTAAAACCCCAGAACAGTCGAGTACTTCATACAGTTTTTTTACGTTTTAATTTAATATGCCAAACGCCCTCGACCATAAATGAACTCCAGATGTAAAATCACAGTTGCGGTATTTAATTATAAATTATCTCCATGAAAACGTATAATAGCAGCTGCCTCGGAATAACCGCAACATTTAATAACTGACGGCATTAGGGAGTTTGAAAGTTTTATCATTGAAGTGAGTGCCTTATCAAGCAAATCGATTCCATCGACGACATCACTAGCTCCCAGAATAATTGATACCTTGAAATAAATCCTCCCTAAAACAAATATTCTCTCTTTCACTTTTCGTAAATTACTTCAAGAACACGATTATCAAAATTTCTCAGCAGTAATGCCAGCAGTCACCATTCAAAAATATCTTTGACACTAAACTTTTATCAGGTCTTTCCCCTTGCCTCTCTGTCAAAAAACGGTCATTATTCTTTAGACTTCCATCAATCTGGAATGCAACGATGAAACGCCTCCCTGACTTCGATCCATTCTAAACACCTCATGCCGTCCATTCCCACCTTGCTCTTTCTCCCTCCTAACTTTATAAGGACCTCACTCTACTTTGCTACTCATTTTGTCTCCCTCTTTTATTTAAACAGTTCGTCATTTTTTTATTTCTGGGTGCTTTTGTTACTTGTCCGTTAACTTTTAATTGTCATTTGTACAGTGTAATTTGCGTGATGGTGTCTTTGGGCTCAATAAATAAATATCATATGTTATTTATTTATTTAACGATTTCATTAGGGCAAGATTAAGACTTCATAGTCCCTTCATCCACCTAACCCCAATACATTGCCATAAAGGTGATCACAAGCATCAATGCCCCAGGTGGAGAAAAACCTACCTAGGCGGGACTCAAACTCGCGACCTCTAGATATAAGTGAGGGCGTTATTCCGTCGCCACTGGGGCCGGGGTCACGCCCTAATTGTTATGTTATGTACATTTCTTGGTTATAAGAAGTTAAAACGCAAGCCAATCGTCGAATAGGTCGTCGTTGTTTTAAAGCTACATACGAGTATATCTAGCAATTACACTGCAAGTCGCCTCAGTGACTCATGAAAGGGAGTGATAGGTTACCAGCCAATATATCGTACAGGAGCACAAGATAAAATTTAGAACATATAATTTGGGCAGTTGTATGAATTTTTAATGCAAAGATATTTTTTTTTGAAAAAGAGCAATCCCCACCCGAATGCCTACTGCATTGGGAACACAAAGTTGAAATGTGGGGACTCAATTAAATACCTAGGCATTACCCTCACTCACGATCACTCCTGGGTGAAACACATACGGGAAATATGTGGACAAGCTAACAAAAAATTTGGATTTATTAGAAGAGTACTGGGTGTATGTGATGCAAAGTTCAAAGAAAGATGTTAACTTTCTCTGGTTAGGCCTCATTTAGAATATACTGCAAGTATATGGGATCCTCACGAAGTTGGATTAATTGCCGAATTGGATCGCGTACAGCGCAGAGGAGCTAGAATTTTTAAACGTTATTATGATTAACAATAGCTTATCCAAAATATTAGAGCATCTAGGCTGGGAATCACTCATGAAGCGTAGGATGAACTACAGATTGAAGCTCTTGCATAAATTGGAATGGCGTCTCTTTAGCAGTGACGCTGAAAAAGTATATTTCCCTCATCGCACTACGTAGGAGAGATCATGTTAGTAAAATTAGAGAGATTAAGTGTAGAGATAGATTTAAGATGTCATTTTTTTCACGAACGATAGGGGATCATAATAACATTGTCCTACCACGATAGGGTCATGTTCGGGTAAAATTTATTCTGGTGTGTGTTGACCCCCTGCAACACACCCTAGCGGTGGCTTGCAGGGTGCATAAATAAACAAAAATAAAAGTGCTTTTAGCGACTCCTAACCGAGGAAATAAAATAATAATGTGACGCTTTCTGTATACTTCAAGAAATTTTCCGGCAATTGGCAGCTTTTATCTGTATCTCTGGTCAAGTCAGAAAATAGTTTTTCTACGCAACATGACATATGCTCAACTTGTCTCCAAGGTGAGGTCTGAATTAAATCAACATATCTCATTGTCATTTTTCCGAGTGTTTCCCCACATCGCTCGATGAAGCCGAGTTTCTTTGAAGTAGATATTTCTGACATATTTTCCCATGGTCAGGTCCGATGTTAGTGCGATCACAAATACTCCACTTGATTCGATGAGTAACTACTGCGAAGCCATGTGCTTATGAATTAATGCATATACTTATTTTCACACTAATACATTATTGCGTGTTTTATTTTTATAATTTAGCTGAAGACCCCATTTATGATAGCAAACACTAATATTGGTGAGATCGCCATTAAGACCTTCAGAAATGATTTTTTATACCTCGGATTATATTCGTATAATATATCAAGGGGGACTCGACAGTTTCTATAGTATGATTCATTGGATAAATTGTATTAGGAGTTGGCTTCGTGTTGCGGATTTTAAAGATGCTGAATTTAATTTAACGTAGAGATAAATATGATTTCTTTATCGTCCTCTTTCTGCCAATTTGGCCTTGCGATTCAAAAATAAAATACTTGAGAAAGAAATTCCTTTTTTCGTGATGTTTTTGAAGTAAGGGCTTCTTTCGTCAATGACCTAGAGTTCCGATTTATTCATCGCGTCACGAATTTCAAATATCTAACTGCGCCTTCCAATGTTACTCTTATTTCGGATAGTCTTCATGAATAATTTTTCTCCCATGCTCATGCTTTGCTCTAAGTGAGAAGAGAATGATCATTTATTGTGACGTAGTTGCAAGGTAGTCTGGCGGGGGTAGTGATTTCCTGCTGACTGAAATATCTCAGGTTCAAATTTAGGTGATTCTTAGCACGAGCTACCTCATTGTCTGGTCACGGGCACTCTCCGGGAAATGGCAGACGGCATTGGATCAGTAACCACCTATCCCAATCAAACACGCGTTGGGGCACACTACCGCCTGACTTCTACCCACGAACATCAAGTGACCTAAGGGTTGAAAAGTTAAATAATCCTTCTTAAGTCCGCATAGGCTTACGCAATGGCGATGATATAGACATGTTAATGCAGTATCTACAGCAGTTATTGCATGTTGCCGGATTAAAAAAAATCTTTGAAGTAGGTAATTTATCGATGAAAATTATTGATCTTCTTTAACGCGTGATCCATTTCTGGGATACAATTTAATCCATAGAACCGGAAGAAAAGATTCTAGGCGCTTGCCTCGTACTTTTTCAAGTGGCAAAAATTTTAAATTCAATTGTGTTAATGGAAATACTTATTTAACGAAGAGTTACGTGGTTAATGAAGCTGCATCCAGGTCAAGTGGTAGGGGCGCTGATCCGAGAGCGTTTGAAATACGCGCCGCTGTCGCAAGAGAGCTTGGCGCGCTCCGGGACTCCACAGTCCACATGCATCGCCCGCCGGCCGCGAGGTGGCCTCATCCCCTCTCGGAGACTATTTTTGATGCCCCATCGCTCGCTGTGCGAGGCAAGGAAACGCGTTTGTCCTCCTCACGTCAATGAGCGAGTATTGACGCTTCAAAGAAAGTTTTGCCCTCTGGTTCTCATGATTTTACCAAGGATATTTTCTTCTTGTTGCTTATGTTGGCGGAAAAATGATTGAAATTCCCTATCTGCTGTTAGAACATCTCGGTACAGCTTCTCACTTCATCCTTCGAGGCAAACGATGCCTAGGTTTTTATTTTCATAATTTCTATTACATTCAAATTCTAAAGTAATTATGAAGTACCACATTGTAATTCATACAAAATTGAGTCGGCAGTGAACTCCTAACTAGAAATATAATCCAGACTAATAGCTTAATTTGCTCAAGGGTAGCCAATTTGGCTAATTGAGCTATTGGGTAGCTTAATTGGCTAAAGAACACGACCGGATATCGAGGGATCCGGGTTCGAGTTTCGGTCAATGCAAATGATTTGTTGCATTTCAATGCATAATAGCGGCCCAGACAATAAATGCATCATGTTCTTAATGTTTTATTGGTGGGGATGGGCAAGATGGTGGTACTTTCAATTAAAGTGAGCCACTCTCTGAAGTCATGTATACACGTATGCAGTTTTTAGTGCAAAAGATGTTGTTTCAAAATTATTTCATTAAAAACATGAATAATGTATCTGGCGTGATGTATACGACTTATAATACTTTTTTTCTGTTGAGAGTATATCGGTTTTGAGATATCTGCACACTTATAAAGTGTACCTCGTGCCATAATATTCTTTAAGTCGTTCCGTAAAAGAGAAGTAACATATAAACGAGTTATTAGATGTCATTAACGGCAACGATAAAACCCAGCGTTCTTCAGTGCTTTTAATTGCAATGGGAAAGAATGGAAAGAGCATGTAAGAAAGAATGACAAGCGTTCTAATCGAACCCTTTTAAATGTTTCGGCTCAGGAGCTGTTTTCGCATGTGAAAAACTAACCACGGAGGAAAATGTAGCAAATTGAAATGATTCATGCGAGATGCGGTGGGTTTAGAAGTATGCCGGGAAGCCAAAAGATTACTACGGCCTTTGTTTTGATGCAATACTTCATCACTTCCGTAATCCAGTATGGAAACGTAGTGCATTTTTCGTACCAAGGAAAATGAAATGTCTAAATTTGATAAACCAAGGACTTTTGAATTAATACTTTCTTACAATGATCTACACTTGAGCGGAAAGAAACAGGAGCAGCTCAAGGAAAAATACCGATGAGATATTCTGCTCTGAATAATTTTTACTCCGGGAAGTTCCTGCATTTCGGTGATCATTGGCGGATGTCTCCGTTAAAATAACAGTCGTGGTATTTTTCGCAGTTCTTTGAATATCGATGAGGCGTGACTTCCCAGTTTTTAACACCTCCCCATTTCCTTTTAGCGGTTCCGTTGTTGATATTACAGCATTTTGATTTCACTCTCCTTAAAAGGTAGGTTGCTCATGACGGCCTGTCTTCGTGGTGGATCGTGAAGTAACATTTTGGTGTCGACATCTTTCGATTCAGTTCGGTTTCCAGAACCAAACGTTGCTCACTTCAATCTACGAAGGATCGGAGTCCCAAATTTAAATTTCAACGTTAGGACCAGATGGGCACCATTACTCTGGGGGGGGGGCGTTTGTTGTAATCCCCGAAGTCGTGTCTTGACTCTAATTTGCGTGTCATATCGCTGATAAGAACAATTTTTCATTGTTTTGCACCAAGAAACGGTTTAATTATGAGACAAATTTCCGACTACCGTATTTTTTATGTGCCATTTAATTTCATACATCCCTCATGAATATGAATGAACCATGAAACTACATATAATCATCACTACAAATAATAAGTGGAGACATTAGACGTGACAGTCGTATCTGGCGTATAAATTCATGCATTGGGAAATTTGCATGCTCTTACATGCACTTGCGCTGTGGGTACAAACACTTTAAGTCCTTCAGTATAAGATCTAAATTTGGAAAACTTATCTTCCTACAAGGCTGCCGAAAGCCTCATGCTAATGGTTCTGAAGAATGACGCCATGAAGCTGCTTTTAAGTTGACATATTTCAAGGGGAGAAACAATTCTCCCTTGACTGAAGATCAAAGGAATCCGGAAATATCCACGTCAGCCTATTTCCTGGAAGTGGCGATGGATTTTTTTCGTTTATTCGACAGCTGAGGTCTTTGCGAACTATAGCAACCAAAATAAGAAAAAAAAAGTTCTCGACGCAACATGCATGTTATGTGGCCCTGTAGTGTTCGAAACGCGGCGGCATTGGTCCATCGAATCTTTCCTTTTGGCGTAATATTTTCCTAGATTTTATTATTGTGATTTAATTCCACCAAACTTCAGCGCGTTGATTGAGGTATCAGTTAATAATTAGTAATTTAATCATGGTAAAGTATTATTTAAGCCTATAGTGTACCATTTAGTTCGTGTAAATTTAAAGGAAATATCAAAGTTATATATTTTGACGTGCTTCGGCATTTAAATACCTTATAAATACTTCGACACATACAAGAAATTACGTCTCTATTGTCAAATGTTTTCCTCGTCTCCCTTTCTTCCTGATAAAAGTGATGAATTATCCGGGGAGCCAAGGTAGCCGAAAGTTACCTTAAAATCCAAAACATGTTGTTCTTTGATATTCTGCCGTTTATGGTAGGTTTTGAATGTATAAAGGCCTTGCGACGATACATTTCTTTGTCTCATATAAAAGTACAGACTATAGAACGATAAATTGATTTGCCTCTCCTAACAAAACACAACTTGACATTCGACACTTCAATAAATCCTTCTTCAATTCTGCATGCTACCTTCCCCCCTTCACTATTCTATTCCTTCTTCACTCGCCTAACGTTCTCTTCTTTATCACAGTCTTCAGCATTCCATCACCAATTAAAATGCTCTGCATTCATCTTTCCTGCTTCCTTTCGATTTCGTCCAGCAATCCGATCTCCTCACTCACTACGCTTGGGTAGTCTTCGTTTGTTTTTCTTTTTATCCATTTTACTTTTTACGCCCACATCTCAAAATCTTCCATTCTGAACTTATCATTTTACTCCGAAGATGAAGTTCAATTTGAATTCAATTCAAATTGAACTTCATTCAATCCAATTTCTCTGCCAAACATAATTCTTCTTATACCCCTAGTACTTAAATACCATAAAACTTTGACCGTTTTGCTCCAAAACACTTTAGAGGTACGTAAACTTTTCCACCTGTTCAATTTCTTGCCAGACTGTTTTAAAGTTTAAATTAGACTTCATATTTCTTGGAAAGCCTCATATTCTTCGCTTCGTCTAAAGTGATTCTCATCCCATACCAATCAAATAGATTTGCAAATGCGCCTTGCAAACGCCTTGGTTGACTGACAAAGTAGAGCTTGAACAAACCTGATTTCATGAATTCCCCGCCGACTTACATTCCTTCCTCCAGTTTTTCCCATGTACATTGAACTACACTGGAGATAATTGACTCCCCTACCTTACTCCTCTTCCCAACACTGCCAACCCCGGACCCTCCGTCCCCCACTCGCACCTGCCCAGTCTGCGACTTGTGCAAGTTTCCAATAATTCGCCCATCCTTACTGTTCACTCCTATTTTTTGCAATATATTAATTAATTTTACCCTATTTATTGAGCGCCTTCTCGAAATCTACAAAAAAGGCAAATATATTCTGATTATACTCTCTATTAGTGAACTAAATACTGTTATTACAGCTATGGCATTACGGGTATCTCCCCCTTCTTGAACTCTAACTGGCCACCTTCAGTTAATCATTTCGTCCCCTCTCCATTTTCTTATTGATAACTATAAGTACTTCCTTACATATGCGACAAAACAATATTATTGCTCGAAAGTCCTCATATACGGTTGTAGTTACCTTTTTTGGGATGGTACCTAGAAGTGATCTGACGAAGTCTGGCGGCCAAATCATCCTCCATAAATCCTACGAATTTGCCCATAAAATCTCTTCCTTCCACGTTTTCCTAGACCCTTAAGTAATTCTTAGGGTAGGCTATTTATTTGAATTCCATTCCCTTTGTGATCTTTCTCCCTAGCTATCAAGTGTGCCATGGCGTAAGCTATCCCCATCTACGTCAGATTCTCTCTGTATGTCTAAACTTGATGATCTGATATCCCTACCGTACAGTTACGGTATATACAGGTTCCTGTATTCGTTTCCATATCTATTGAATATTACCTGGGTCTATTGATAACTCCCCTGCCTTATTTCGTCTGTCTTCCTTGTCACTCCGCATGCAATACATGGTTTTCTAGTCTTGTTCATATTTACTGCACCAATAGTGTCGTTTGTGGCCCTCAATACCCCTTTTCTTTGTACTGTCAATTTTCTTTTGTTGTACTCTTCTCCCTCTCCTCACAATTTTCTCTTCTACCTCCAGGTACTCTCTTTTTTTTCTTCCGGTTAATGATTTTGCATCGCACTTCCTCAATCTTCTAGACCCGTAGGTCTACGTCTATTGTAATGATTCAACCTAATGTTCATTATGATTAAATCCTGTCTCCTGCGGAAATATATAGCTTCTCCCCGCCGTAATTCCCTTTTAGGAAACCGTAGTCTCATTTATCTACCGTCTCTCTCTCTTCGTCCACCTTCACGTCCAAAACCTCCAGAAATACTAAATGTTTCCTCCCTGAGAAACGCTCAATTTCCTCTAATTGGGCATTCATCCTGTCTATTTCTTCCTCTCTAATGCTACTTGCTGACATGTAGACTTGACCAAGTACGTCGGTTCAGCTTTTGAGTTTACCAATAATATTCTATCACTCGTTTACTCTATCTGTAATACTTCTTCTTTTTTTCTACCTCATTGATCAAACTATTGCCATTACTCGCTAGCTCTCATCCCATCCGCTGTACATATATTACTCTATAATTATCGCACTTATAATACCCGGTGTCTTTCCATACCATTTCGGACAGCCCTAAAATATATCTTTATTTCCTCTCTTCATCTCTTACTTTATATTTTCTAAATTCCTGTAATTTACATGGCCCTAATATTCTAACTCCCTGTTAATTGTTTCGGCCTTCTTCTGCGTCTACTTCTATGGTGCTACTGCCGATTCCACTTTGCAAAGAGTTCATGAGATGACGACCATTGAAACCTTGCATCTCTTCCTGCGGTTCAGGGCACATGACTCAGGGGGCCAGGTTTCGTAGTTGCCAGGATTCATCCTCTCAATTACGTCTACGTCAATTAAGTCGTGCGATAGTTAACTGAGATAGTTTCCCGTTGCCTCCGTCATTAGTGTTTTTCACGTGACACCATCACCCAAAGGCCTTTTTAGCCGCCTCACTGAAGAACACTCGTTGTCCGAACTACCTTTCTTCTGGCTCACCACCCTGTAAAGCCGACATCCCTCATAGTCATAGCATTTTTATATTGCATTTGAGATCCTGCTTATCCCCATGCCCGAATATAGCCGTGAAATATTGATGTGCAATGATCTTCTCATTGTTTATGCATTGATACTTCAAAACTTCAAAGTTGTTGCTATTATAATTCTGCGCGCGAGATACTCAGGAAGTTTTTCTTGCAAGAGCATTTTAATATAATAAAATAATGCTTATACTTTTGCTATTTTAAAACAGTCCTGATTTTTTTGTATAGTAATGGCAAATAAGTCATTCATTTGCTCTTAAGTTACACTCGACTGCGGATTATTTCATGCACAGTAAGAAGTAATCAAGAAAGGCCGCATTGGTTCATGGACTTCGTAATAGTCAAAGTTTGACGACTCAAAATCATGTGAAATAATTTCGATTTGAGACTTTTGGTTTTGCTTGATTAAGCATTACAAGGGGGGATAGCCTGCAAAAGCGGCTAAACAAATAAATCACAGTACCCCGAAACAGCGGGCCAAATCGCGGTCAAATCCTTCTTCCGAATATATGCCCATGGCATTAGGTAAACACCACTTAGAACCCCCAGAACTCGAAATTTACTTGGATAGTATCGTATACCCCTTAATCATAGTTTCATGATGGTCATCATTTCTCAACGTCCTGAAAGTCACGCCCCCTGCAGTCCAACCCGTCAGGGCTCGCGTAAATGTTGTCTTGTCTGTTTATTTTCCCTCGCGACCTAGAAACGACGCACGAGGGAGTCGGGGCCAGTGGGGGGTTGCGGATTTTGCGTGTCTCGACCCTTCCTGTCTGGAAACAATCCACTTCACCTGGCACCCGTCCATCGTCCCCCCCCCCCAGACGACGCAAGATGTATGTCCACCTAGTCCAAGGTAGTCGAAATAGGTTTCCCACGCATTCTAGCCGCCATTAATCACTGTTTTGCGTAGTTTAACGGAGCCGATTTAGGCTCGAGTCAGAGGCATCCGTGGCTTGGATGGACGAACATTGCACCGCCGGAGAAAAGAGCAATGTTGCATGGGTGAGAATTTAACAAATCAATGAGAAGGCCTAAAAAACGTCGCTCTCAGTTTGTAAGAGAATTACTTTTCCTGTAAAACTATGTGAACTTGTAATTTAGAAATAAACTCAGGAGCAACCTTAATAGTAATCGGCGGGGAGCGCGAGACTAGTATTTTGGCGGGTAGCACGCATCCATCAACCTTTCGTTGCCAAACTAGCCTCTTGTTGGTGTAGGTATAACACGTTAATAGTCAACGCGAAGGTTGATTTTGTCGGATGTGGGTGGAGTTCCCGCCAATGGAGACCACTTTCTTCCCCGTGTCAAATGCAATTTATGACTATTTGAACATTTCAGAAAATCGTGCAGCTTTGATTTTAAATGAAGATGCCTAAAGCACTACCTCCATTAGAGCCCGCGTCTATCTGGTTAGAAGACGATTGGTTAACCCACAAGGCTAACACGCCGTCCATTGTAAGTTCAGGGGAGTACTATATACAAGTAGGTATACAATTTTCCAGGAGGCTGATATGGTAGTAATTCTGGGTTCAGTAAGAGAATTGTTGAATTTAGGTATCAGGAAATAGGTTTCCAACTCTTGTTTTAATATTGATTAAACCGACTGAGGTACTAATGACCAGCGATAACTAATAAAAATTAAAATTAGCAAAATATTTCGTATATCACCTGATTACCAACATGTTTTCTAGATAATGGTAATATTTGAAAACCTGCGGACTGATTTTAAAGCTTGATTGTGCATCCTTAATTCTAAGTTACTTTGAATAATTACTGATTGTAAGCAAAGAAGTTGCAAAGGGAATGATAATGACGGTGTGCGCCCTCGGACAAATAGTTGGCTCAAGCCTCGTTGTCTATAGGGGTAGGAGCGCGGGGGATATAAGTTCTTAAAAACCCACCAAGGAACTTCCCCGTTGTTCTGGCCGCCGCCGGCCGCGGAACCCTATCCGAGAGACCAGCGTGATTACGACACCAAAGGGAGTGAGAGAAGGCGACAAGTGCTCGCTCCTTCTCTCATTACATCAAGAATGTCTACGGAACCTCTTTTATGCACACGTGACACACTTGCAATATGAGGAGATTGTGTTAGGCCGAGGAACGACCAAGGGAAGCTGCTGTGCTGTGCAACATGGAAGTAAAATTGTTAAATAAAAGGAAGTTATACGTTTGAGTAAATCACATTTCGGTTCGGTACCATTGAAGAAGCAGTTGGAATATGGTAATTATCATGTATGAAGGACCTGAATTCACTGTTTCTTACGGATGCAGTAAAACCATAAATAAATGTTCCTTAGGGATATTCTATTTCATGGAATTTAAGAGAATAGTCGACTCCCTTAGCCGGTATCGGTCTTCATTTTAATGCAACCATTTCAGAGAGTAAAAATCATTCGCCTTGGTCAAGGCGAATGATTTTTACTCTCTGAAATGGTTGCATTATAATGCACACATTGCGGGTGACTCCGTTAAAGTTACTGTTACAGTTTCTTGAAATCGGTCTTCATTTCTTTCGCGTCTTCATCATCACTTCATCCTTTGAAAAGGTTAATGGGGTTTTCGGTAAATGTGTTTTGTGAAAATATATCTAATGCTGATGATTTATGAGTGATAGCTGAGCGTTTAGGGTGCATTGTAAATTGGGAAAATTCCTATGATTGGGATTCGTTTTTCATGCTAGCGCTGTTTCACCAATCGGGTTGGGTTTTAGATTTTACTTTCTTCATGATATCTATGCAGTTGATTAATGAGATATTCGTAAAAATAATTGTGTTGCTTAAGTTACTCTGTTGATGCTGATTAATCGAAAGTGATGAATACAATTTACAGCTAAAGTGAGCTTAGAGAAAATGCTAGCATACTGCCAACTTTCTAGGAAAAGGGAATAGTAGTTTTCTTTCGTTATTTGAAATCATCACTTGCGTGCATCATCGCGCAAACTTAATATTTAGATGAAACAAGAGTGAGTGGAAGGTGGAGCTAATTTGAGCAGTTGACGAGATTTTTCCAATGCTTTTACGTAGAACTTAAGAGTAAAATTGAACTTAAAAATTGAATTCATTGGAATGCTAACTTTCCCATTCCCTTTCTTCATTGAAAATATTTTGGTTTTGCGTCTTTCATTCATCCTATGTAATATTTCACCGTTATTTTTCCAAACAGTCACTTATGTTTCATTGTTTGACAAGTACCTGCCTTTTGCAAAAATGTTTGGCTTTAATTATAGTTTCATGAGAATGCCAGCAGTCCAAATGTTAGCAAAAATTAGCAAAATTATTATTTACAGATTTCTGCGAAGGATATATTTTTTCTAGAAAGCAATCGAAAATTATTTATTTGCGAATAGAGCTTTATCTTATAAATTAATTAGCACCATAGGGATTTATGAGGCACGTCCTATTATGCTAAGGGTATTTAAGCTGTTAACTAGATTATGTATATGATAGGCGAATGTGTAAAAATAATAAAATAGATTCTCTTAATAATATCGAATCAAAGAATGCTATTGTTAACAGAGCGTTATCTTTCTAATACATACCCTACTCTTTAAATTGCAGGGACGGAGTCTTTGGGAAGTGTGTTTTCAGTTGAATCAAGATGACCCATCGCTTGAACCAAACGCACCGCGTCAAAAGGTAAGCAATGAGTTTACATTTTCTGTATACGAGATAAAGCAAAGATATAAAGACATGTAGGCAAGTGCGCTGTGAACAACATTACTTCAACATAGCGATTTTCAATTCCATTTTCAGCGACAAATGTGATTTAGTGGATGTCAAAAAGACTACGTCCACTTTCTGATCACCTTCTGAAAATGTTGAGTTTTGGTGTTGTCGGCGATGTTGTTGGTGATATTCATATGTTGACAAACAATAGAAAATCGCGCAGTAGAAGCGATGCGACCACGTGAGTATGTGCGCCTTAAACGATCTGCAATTGCCTCGAAGAGCAATGGAAATAAGAAAAATGTAACTCGGGAGAGAGAGCATTTTGTCTCAATTTACGAGGCTGTATATGTATGCTCTCCCTTCAACTTCAAACGCGGAAGAAACATTTTCAACCATTCTCCCCCTCCTCCCCCTCATCATACGCAGGGGAGGGAATTCACTCCAAGTGAGGAGCAGCTGCAAAATTTTCGGACCTTCGGGAGGTCCATACGCAATGGCACTTGGGCGGTGGAAGACTCGGTCGGGAGGGATGGAATGCGTATCGCCAATTCTCTCCCTACGAGAGGGACCGTTGAGTGAGAGTGGTTGACCGAGTTCCCAAAATCCGAAACGTCATTTTTCGGTTACCATTTTTTAAATTATAAAAATAAACGTTATTAATTTAAATTTTTTAAACTTAATTAATTTTGAGAAATTCTGTAGCCAGTTCAAACATTTTTCAAATATTACCGTTGCTTAAAGCAATGAAAGCAAAACGCTATTTGATATACTGCACCGGCATGATTTCTATTCCGTTAAATATTTTTAATCCATTAGTAGTTTCATACGGTATCATCGTCACGCGTAACTTACCAATGTTTAAAGCATGTGACGCACGACAATCGGTTCTTTAGCTAGCTGCACGCGATTTTCGCTTCTGTGCGAAAAGTGGCTGAGTACAAGTGGTTTTTTTCTTGAATCAAATATTCGATAACTGAAATGGTTGGTATCTTCAAGGAAGCAGAATCCAGATTCGTTCTCTGGAAAAGTCATAGACTTTATCGGGGTCGTTCGGGGAAAAGGACACATATTTTACTTTGCATTTATTTGAAATATGTATTAATCGTCAAACGAGGAAGGGCTAGGTGTAGTGGGGGAGGCGAAAGGGTTGTTCGGAGAACTCCAAAGGAATTTAGGAAGGTGGGTGCAGAATATTTTAATTAAGGATTAAATGTTGAAGACTGATAGAGGTGAGAACGTCAAGCAACTGAATTAGGAGGAATAGGGTAGGGATGTTTGGCGGAATCAAGGGAGGAAGGAATAATGCGGAATTGAAGAACGGTTCTAAGTAGTTTGGGGCGTCAGGATATATCTTGATAAACTAAACTAAAATGTTGCGATCATCAGGCTTTTGTCCATTCAAAACCTCCCCTAAATGGTAACCTACCAATAATAATTTTAATATGAATCATAAAGTGTACACTTTTAAAACAGAATTACCCTTAGTAGGGATAAGGGTCATTGTTGCTGTTGTGGAGGTCACATTTGTGCATACTGTATAGTTGAACGTTATTTAGAGACTATCGGCCCAAAGCAACCCGGAGCAGTCATTAGAAACGAAGACCACACAGATGATGGTTCCAATAAATCCCAGGCGGTTAACTTGCGATCCCCTCAAGCATCACAATTGTTGGTTCATACTATGACACATGTTTGTTCTTATCGCACGGTTCTGTTGAACGAATTATTTCTCTGGTACCATAGACATTGCACAGTTAGGTTCTGAGGGATAGTGGCTTAAGGATTACTTGGGACTCCATGGGTCCACTGGATCTCTACATCTCCTCGACTGTAGTCGTGTTTTATTTCACAAATCATTAATGGATATTGCTGCCTTGAGTGGAACACCCTTCTCTTATCAAAAATACTTTAGTTGCAGCTATGAAGGGCTACCTGATGGAGAGTAAGGACAACCGTTATATAAAATTAGAGAGATTAAGGGTAGAACAGATAGATTTAAGATGTCATTTTTTCCACGAATATCAGGGATCAGAATAACTCTGTCCGACCGCGATAGGGTGTTATTCGTGTCCAAATTAGTCTTGTGTGTATTCACCGCCTGCCACATGCCCTAGCGGTGGAGATTATAGGGTACTAAAATATCAAATATCAAGTCGGCGCCCACGTATTACATTCAGCACGTCTATCACTTCTTTCTCAAGCCGTACCCGACTTTGCTCTTCTCCGACGGTTCATATGGTGCGTTTATAAGGAATTACTGGGAAATTTCAAGGGCATAAACTTACATTGCAATATTAGATATAGCATCACGGATTACGGGATATTGGAAGTATTTACTATGCACTCCTTTTGTTTCACATTTTATGGTGTTAGACCACTAGTTCTTCCAAAAGGGAGGCCATTGATATACATATATGACCAGTGATGCTATAATTAATAGTAGATGCTGACTCTTGTCAAGGAAGGATAAGGAATAATGCATATAACAATTTTTTATGTGTAGTTGTAGCCATATATTTCTCTACTCTATTTGAGTACGTTATCAATCTCGCCAAGTTGAATTTGTACTCATTGTCAGCATTCTAATTGGAGGTTGACTTGGAGAATACTCCCATTCGTTTCTAATTTTGACTGCTCATTATCTAATATTACTGATTAATCCAAAGTTAAGTCACACAAAATCAAAGTGTCATATCTTAAACTGGGGGATGTGGTATTTCAGTGGGTAGAGCTCTGAGCTAATGATCAGAGGACCCGGGTTCGATTCTCGGGCAAGCCTCTCTGGACACCTACAGCTCCACCCAAGTTGTGATTTTTCGGGTACCAGATCTCCCTGGAAAACCATAATCGGCACAGGGAAAGGAACTGGCCCCCCTACCCTGATATGTGAATTTCACACGCCGTCGGGCTTAGTAGTGGGTGAACTCTACCATCAGCTAACAAACCAAATTTAGGGTTGATTACTGTGTGTATGGTTTTTAAATCTTAAACTGTCATAATTTGTAGGAAAATAGCGAATTAATTATCTGTTAGCTGCGTATTTTCACCCTAGGTCGAATCTTGGTGTGGCTTTGGAACAATAACTTGACCGCGTGACAAAATATTGGCTCAATCTTTGTTTTTTTTACTTATCGAATGGGGCTATCTTCTTACTTGGAGGCATTTTCGACACAATGCATTATGATAGAAGTAACGCACGGAGATGGTGGTAGAGAGAAAATTTATGTCTACGACAGACGTTGGAAGGGGTCAAGTTTTATCGACTCTTGATTAGATAAATTATTTCGAAAATTGAATCAACTCGATTCGTCCATCAGATCTAGTAGTAGTGACCTCGGACATCTACCAGCGCTTCTGAAACCGTCTTCGACTCGGGTGCATCTCTCCAAAAGTCGACATCACCGAGCAGCGGCGAAAATCACGGGCGCGCGGGCGGGCGTGGAGTAATATGCGACGCCGCCAACGGATGCTCCCTCCCTCCCTCGCAATCGCACGCGCGCCTTACCCTCCCATGCGTGGTGCATTCTCCTCCGCCCCCACGCCTCCATCCGCTCCTCTGTTTGCACGGAGCGAGGGGGCGTGTGGAGGCAGCGAATGGCTTCGAGGGATCCGTGAATTTCTCCTCGGGCGACCCATGCACCACTTCCCCCTCACTCCCGCCTCCCCACTCCTCCGATGGTCATCATCCTCGCCGCTGTTTTTTCACTTCTCCCGCGAGGCAGTCTTTTCGACCTCTTGACCCCTCATTTTGGCCATCGCCCGGGCAGGAATCGACTCAGTCCTCGTTCGGGAAAGACGACAACAACGCAATTCATTTCAATGAGAGAGAAATGGAGGGAGAGACAAGGGAGGGGGGGTTTAGGGGTCGAAGTAGGGTGAGGGAACGCCGCCGGGAGGGCGGGAGAGGGCGCGGCTTGAAAGGGGTCGCGTAGGCGGTTTTAAAGGCAGGGGGGGTGTTATGGTCCGGCCGACTTTAAACGGCTCGAGGAATTGGGTGGAGGAATTGGTCCTCACGTCGTCCGCGCTCCTGGGATAAATGGCTTTGAGCCTACGTTATTGTGTAAGACGTAGGTTCCCCAATGCTCGCGTCCTCTGCCGCAGCGGATGAAACGCAACGCGACTTGGTGCGCTTTTGTCTCCATGCCCCGGGCAACGTATCATCTTCATGGGCTCCAGCGTAATAAATCAAAGTAGTTTGCTAGCAAAATACACACAGCTAACTTCAAGGGCCTGATTTTATTTTCCTTAGGAGAACTTCCCGAGAAAACCGTGTAGGAAAGAAACCGTGTCGGCGCCGGGTTTCTTTCCATCCTTCCCAAATCCCCTGAAAATCTAACCGCTACCAAATACCCATCCGTCCCCCACACGGCGCAAATTATCTCAGCTGTCGGTCACCTCTCACAGTTACTACCATTTGTTCACCCTATTTTCCTGTCAATGTGTGTTTCAAACGCCGCGGAGGTAGGTGAGAAATGAATTCTACCTTTACTCATCCAACCGTCATTCAGATGAATTCTCGGTTTTTTTATTAATAAGAAAGTAGGGAAAGTTTGAACTAATCGGAAAGGTAGAAAATGGACGCGGAAACACTTGTGTCCTTAGCACTTGACTAAGTGGTGAACGTAATACATAAAAAGCTTGTGTTTCCTGTGGCCATGACCTTGCCTCCAACTTCCCCCTGGGTGGCGAGTAATTTCAGCTTTGTGCCCGTACCAACGACAGAGAGTGCTCGCGAAGACGGCAGCGAAGGGTTTATGGTGCCTACCACGGATTCATAATCAATGAGTGTTCGAAACTTGAAGACACCCATCAATCCCAACACCAACTTTATGGAATCTTAGAATCCAGAAATACTGTTGAGATGTGCAAGAGAAAATTTTATCCCATTTGAGTGTTGGTTACCAGATTTAAAGAGCAGCTAGGCTGACAAACTAGCGCTAGAAGCTGGAAAATACTGCACTTTCCAGTGCAGAGACTTATCTATACCATAGATTAAAATCTTTTTTATCGCGCCGAAATGTATTTTCATTTTTCGCTTTACCTTCGAATTTTATTCTTGGCTATCAGCTCAGTCGTATGGACAATATCATAAACTTTAGGTCTAAAGGTCAATCTTCGTCTAGCTCCAGAGAATTTTCGAAGCGTGCAGACGGTTTGCAAGTAATATCAGTCATAGACATTCTATGAATATATACTGAAATTAAAGACTTAATTTTTTAGTGAATCACCCCGGGTTTTGCTGATTATAACAATAGAAAAGGAACACTTTGAGTCCCAACTGAGCCCCACGTTTCCCCAATGCATGAGCAGGGAGTTAAAGGCGAAAAACTTCTACTTCCTTGCGCGCAAGAAGAGTTTTATATGGTGTGGAATGTCCTGGATGTAAAACGGAATAAAGGATGGAAGAAAGGAGATGGCCTTTTAAACGAGACGAATGGCTGGAGACGATTCATCGTCCATTAGTCGGTTCGGCGGCGGTGACCGCCTTGGTCTTTCAATCGAGGGAGGGAGCTTGAGTAAGTGCGTGTTTATGTGCCTGTATGTGTGCGCGCCTATAAAAGCGGCGAAGGAAGTCGTGTCTCGATGATCCCACGCAAGAGTTTGCGGGTGCCGGTTAAAAGCCCTCGAGCCGTAATCACTCCTTCGTAACCAGGGTAGTAAATTAGAAACAAATACGTTCGTAGTCGAACGTGATGCCGACGAGACTGATTGCTTATTGTTCTCACATCTGCAGAATCTGAAATTTTTAACAATTTTGATGACCCTCATGGAGTAATTTGCTGTTTTCTTCCTCTACTTCTCGACTATGTTTCATTTCCTTGGCATAAACATTGAAAATTCTATAAAATGTGCGGTTTCCCATCGAGTTTTCTTAAGACTTGCCCATGACATGTATGTATGTCCTGGCATGTATCATATTCGCTTATTGGCGGCATGGGCCTCTAAACTTTATTGGATGCCATATTTTATGATACCAAAAATTAAAATGATGATATTCTTCACTTTAAGACACAGTAAAGGTTACAATTGAACAAGAAGACTGATCCTGGGAGCTGAGAAACATTCATTGGAGTGAAAGCATCCAGATACATATGAGTACTGTATGAGCCCTTAACGTAGCCATCACACTGTTTTGCCTAAGTGAAGGTTGAATCGATCAGGTTAAAAAAAAATAAGTTGAGTGAATTTTACGCTCCAATCAAGGCTATTCAGATTATGAGTGGTAAAAGCGGCTCCACATCAACGGTCTGAGACTCTAACTGGACAGGATCGATGTATATGTATTCTAGGGCCCTGGGTCGCCTCTATTCATTCCTTCAATCTCCAAACGAGCCTCTAAATAATTATGCGGCGGGGTTCCCTGGCGACGAGGGACGGCGCGACATCCGGGTTGAACACAATGGAGAGCGTCGGCGGAAATGAGCTCAAGCGATTCGAGTCGTGCGATCGTCACTCCGTCCCCTCGCGGACGTTCGAGCGCCTTGCATCGGCCGGGAATGGCCCCGAGGGGTCGCGGGGGAGCGTCCGAGTGGGCGACGGATGGATGATGAGGTGCGGGAGGGGGCGAGGGGACGGATCGGCAGGAGCTGCCTATGCAAGCAAGGAGCGCTGGGATTGGATTGCGCCGGGCCGGCATCGTTTGGGGCATCCGAATGACACCGCGCTGCGACTGCTCGTGAGAGATTTCCTGATTCTCCACGTTCACTTGTCGTCGGAGACAGAGTGCTCATAGTTTTGCAGATGCAGCCTGAAGAGACGACAACTCGGGAAATGATAGTTTTCTGCCTTTTCCTGTTTCTAGGAATACGTAATAACCCCCAAGCAAAATGACTCATATTTTAGGCAGCGCGTTGAAATGTCCTTTTTTATTTTATTTAAAAGAGAACGAAAACGTAGTGATCAACCTAAAAATTCGTTTGATAATGGACGACAGAGCTAACCTAATGGTAATTTTTAGTCCTATACGACGTGTGAAATTCGCACACAAGGGTGGGGAAGGGGGGCAAATCCCTTTCCCATTGCCGTCTGCGGTTTCCCAGCTAGATCTCGGACCCGAAAAATCACAGTTTAGCAAGAGCTGAGGGTGCCCGGAGGTGTCTCTAGTAATCGAAACCGGACCATCTGCTCAGTAGTCAATACCAGTAGCTCAGTAGATCTACTCACAGGGCTCAGAAATTTGAGAAATTTCCAAAATCCGTAAAATATTACGCTGGAGTCTGTGTTGTGCAACTCGTTCTTTTCCAGCCTTACTCGTTCAAATGTTTCACGTTCAGCCCCTTCACCCCGGGACTCCTTCGCTGGGCACCATGTCCGGCACCCCACCACTCTCCTTACTTCCCTTACCCGAGGACTCCGTCTTCAGATTGCGACTGACGTCACTGTTCTCCATCCAAATTCCCCACTTCGAACAAGTGTCTAAAACATGAGATGGTAAGATGGATGTCCGGCTGTCGCAAAAGGACTTAAATGTTGGATTCAAGCATGGGATATTGTACAAATAGATTATGTTTGTCTTGACACTTGTCCCGGTCAAGGCAAATGATTTTTACACTCTGAAAATGTTGCATTGACACTTTATCTTGTTTTCGTCATTCCAGAATCATGTGTGTGTGTCTGTGCTCCTGGTAGTTTCCCTTTACTTTCCTGCAATGGTGTTGTAATCAGAATTAGTTACGAGGGTAGGCTGAAAACTAATGCACACATGCTTGTAGACCACAAACAAAATGACCTTCAGAAGCACTCCTGGTGACATGTGTAAGTAACATTCCCCCTCAACACGCATGCGCAGGTTTGAGGTCATTACATTCATCCAGTGTATTTGGAGAAGCGAAATTATGTTCTAGTGCTATGTCAACGTGAGTTGAACAGCGTGCTGTTATCGAATTTTTGCGTTCACCTCATCGTCCTAGAAGAATTCATGACTAGATGTGATGTACACCTGATTAACAACGAAACGCTTTGAATATAATTTATCACAACCAATCAAATTGAATTACTCACATTTTTTACCATCCTCTGATTCGACAAATCCGCTTAACGTTACACTCTACATTACTCAGAAATATTCGCGTCTGGAGTCTCAAATCTCTTTCAAAATAATTTCGCATGCGCCCAAAGTGCCTCCTTTTCCATTTATTGAATTTTTAACTTTCATATAATTAGGATATTTGTAAGATTCTCATGGTTTCCGTCCTCTTGTCTATCTTCTCTTCTCCTGCTTTTGGATTCTCCGTGCGAGCATTTTGTGCGATGGAGTCCACGGAGGCCTCGTCTCCCTCCCCGCCGGGCTCTACACTCGCCCCAGTGGGTTGATTTCACTAGCAGTTGCCAGGAGTCATTACTCTGTTTGTTGCGTCCATCACAATTCCATGGGAAGATAATTGAGGTGGTTTCCCGTTGCTTTCCTCGGTAGTGTATCTGACGTGGGGAGGCCTCACGTGAAAGACCTGGGGGTGAGCTGGGGTGCGACGTCTCTGCAGCCGTCTCATTCAAGCGCAGTCGCTGCGCAGAGCTGCCTTTCGTCTGGCTGTTACCTTAGGACCCAGGTCGGTAACCTTGTGATCACCAAGGGTTTCGATCCATCCCGTTAGATGCTGGATCGAAGTCGTACTAACTGTCTTCCACTCATCGCCGCGGGCACAAACATTGGCAATCATCGTCGGTACATTAGCAAAAGTATGATCGAGCCATTTTTTCCTCTCGGGGCGAAATTTTCATTGCTGTTGCGATCTCAAAGGTAGGTTTCAATCCTGAAAGTGTTATTTGAACCCATGCTACAGTGAAAGAAGATATAAATGGAGTTCTCCGCACCAGCCAAGCCCAAATAGAACTGGACGCCACCAAGCGTCCCGATGTGGATGGGAATCAGGTGCACACACCCCTGGTGGCGTAGTGGCGACGAAGCAGAACGGAGGTGTAAGACTTTGTCGACAATCAACTCACAGAACGTCCTTGAAAAGCTCTATATGAGGATGCAGGAATAATACTTGTAGCGAAATAAAGTACTATGTGATACCATGGAAAGTAGAAAGGTGAATGTAATATTGGCTAATAAACATCGGAAGGCTACGGAAATATAGCTGCGATGGCTCGATACAATTAAAATAATTTCCGGTAAATCGAGGGAAATTATTAATCCGATATACGATGACGTGTGTTTCTTGAGTACTGAATTGCGCGAGCGAGAAATGACTTGACATCTCTTTCGAACTTAACACTTTTCGGAGTCCTGTGAAACTTTCCTTGTGTGCGTGTGTTTTGTGAGAGTGGAAGAGAGGGTGTGGGACGGGAGCAAAAAACAAGCGCGGATGTGGATTGGAGGGTACACGGGGCGCGAACAGAGGAGTGCGGGGGAGAGGAGCAATCTACTCTGCGGCAGTAGTAATTCGTCCGACCCCTCCCCGACCTTAGCTCGCCCCCGTCGTCTCCCGCCCTCCCGCCACTCCTTCAAGCCTTAAACATCCCCCACACTCCCTCTTAAACGGCCAATTGAGGAGGGGGAAGACCTAGAGAGCGAGGGACAATTGAGCATCAAAAACACGACGTCCCTCGCTTTGCGCAGGCGCTATGCGCCGCGTGGGACTCGCTCGTTGACGCGTCGGCAACAATTGAAGACCTTGAGGCGAGAGAGGCGTAAAAGGGGCGGAGAGAGGAATATCGGGGTGAGAGGGGAATATCGGGGTGGGAATGGTCCCGATGGAGGGAGGGGGTGGGTAGGTGGGGCGCTTGCAAGGGAACCCGGCAAGTAGTGAGGGGGTGGGGGGGGGTGGATATGGAAGAGAGAGCATTAATTGAGGGGTAAATAGACCGAGCGAAAGGTCGCGACTGATTCGAGGAAAAGTTTCTCGTAATAGACATGAGGATTGATATTTTACGAGAGTTTTCCGGCCTGTTGTCGATTATATTTTTTTTTCGTGTCGCTCAATGAGTAAAAACCTATTGCGATTATCGCTCAAAATGAAAGGGCTAACTTACAGCTTTCGTTTTAGACTTATTGTCTTTTCCCGCGACATTCTCACGCCTGGTGAACGGTTCTATAATTTTTTTGGCGAGTCTTAAATACGTCCGTGCCACGTCAACCACGCCTTCAGTATCTCGACGAAGAGGGCACGAAGGTTATTATTTCGGAAGTCATTTGAAATCCAGCACTCGAAAGAATAGTCATCTGAAACTCGACAGGTGGTGTTCTTCTCTGCTTATGCTAAACATAAGTTGCGACGAAATAGTAAGTTAGTGTCTTGAAAGGGCTTTCCAGTGGTTTCCTCGACTACCCGTTGCGTCTTGTTCATTGTCACCTCCTTCCTTTTGTACTTCAGAATTAACCTAAGCGTCAAAATTTCAGATTATCCATATTTTTCTCTTAATCTTTTAGATTATTATTAATTTCCCTTAAAGGTTGCATAAAATATGGTGGAAATCGAGAATTAATATCCAATGCTCCTTTTTTGTTCAGAATAAGTTCAAAACCAAAAGCGACATGTCAGCTGCAGTGGTGTTGTCACTCCCTGTTGAAGTCTCGTGAGTCTAGGCAGAAATTTGCTATAACACGTGCTTGTACAAATGATGTGTTCCTATTGCGAATCCCATGATTTATTCTGAGATTGAAATTACGAATCTCAGAATGAAATTCATCATTTTTTCAATAGATTTTTCATATTTGAGGTTCTCAAAATTATAAGCAAGAGGCAATATTTAAAGGACATATTTAATGACTAACAATAGATCCATAATTCAATCTATTATTCCCAGGTATTTTTGATACGGTACCCTAGTTTCATTCATTGTTTCAAGTTTTGGCTAAGAGGGGAGGGGGTTAGGGTAAGGATGCATAGTTAGGAAAGACTGAATAGGATAGATCATTTGATACATCCCCCCCCCCGAATGGTGTAAATGTACCATTTTCCATACATTTACAGCTTTCGCGAATAGTTGTTACTTCGTTTTGTATTTTTTACACACTTGCTCGCCGATAGCATGATGCAGATGATTAGACTCGGTACGAAAATCTTCGACTCGAAGCGAGGGAGTTGAGAGGCCCACGTGTCCCCCACCCTGAATGCCGCCCAGGTCTCCTTTTCGCTCTTTCGACGAAATTTCCCCGCCCTCCTTTATTATCCAGAGCCATGAATTATTGTTTATCGAGGCGGATCCGAATCATTCGTAGCGAAATTCGAATGGCCAATGCGAGTTAGTATGTTCGCGGACGGAGAGGGGGTGAGCGGAGCGGGCCCTCTCTCTGCTACAGTGGACCGCCCCCTTTGAATTGCGTAATTGTGCCCCCTCCACGGCATCCACCACCAACCCCCTGACCCCCGTCCCTCGCCCCTTGTCTGACTCCCTTCTCCTCCTCGACCCCCATGCGACCGACACCCCCTTCCCACCCCCTCCTGCCCCACCAGCCGCCGCCGCCCACTTCCACGCTTTATCGCTTTTTATGCTTCGAGGAAACGCGCGCACGCCTGCTTACCGCCCTACGACGGACTTCGCGCTTCCATTTGCGCCTCCCCTGGATTTTTTTATCCCAAGCAATAGATTGGAGTAGCCAGTTGACCCGGCCTGTTTCCCTTATGGACCTCAATAGTGGGGCATAGAATGGGTACTCGAAATTAAATCATTAGTGCATGCGTGCTTTCATTCTCCAGGGTTCTTAGATACGGTGTCGCTTCCTCCTTAGATGGCGTGGCTGTATTTTAAGGCGAGAGAGGTTGGATTAAAATCTGGATTAGGGATTTCAAATACCGACGAAAATCGCCGGATGGGGGCGGGGTTAAGTTATAATACCGCACGACAGTGGATGTCTGTACATGTCAATAAGTTGTTCCTAATGGCCATTGGGAAAATTTTCTTAATCGATGCCACAAGGTCTAGCTGATTTTTAAATCTAATTTCTAATATTCTGTTTCCTTTTTTAATTTGGAATATTATTTTATCTTGATAATTTGTCTATATTAGTTAACCAAACTAGATATGTTTGGGTACCTGCATACCATCCGAAAATGTCTTTCATGCATTGCAAATCGAAATTCTTCTTTAATTCTAAATTATAATTTAATTCTCAATAACGGGTATGTAACTAAATGCAATTTGTATCCGTTTGTAAATGCGTTTTATAATTTTGGAACTAATATGTGTGTTGCCTTTCTTTGTGTAAAAAGGGTTATTCCCGTATTTAAATATCTAAATATCCTATGCAAGACAGTCGCTATGCTACTCGATGTGTCATCAACGCTGCACTTGATTGTAAAAAACAGGTGCTACAGATAAATTTCCGTGAAGCATTTAAGGAAGAAAATCTTTTGGTATCCCTTTGGGCAACGGGCGGTAATTATACCCGTATGCTCATTACGCGCTGGTTGGTACTTGGTACTTGTTTTTATGGGGTGTAATTATTGCAGCATTGTAATCCGGATGTTGGTCGTTACGCTATGAAAAGTCCAATTTACCCTTTCCCATGAAATTTAGATGTAATTACCGATCGCTGATCAAGGGATTTCCTAGGATATATTAGATGAAAACTTTATCTAAGCGTTGTATGACAGTGGGCATCATATTAAAAATATTTTTGTTTGTTATTAATTCACGGTTAAACATTAAAATAGCATAACCCTCTCAAACACTCTCCTCGCATTAAAGAACACCCGTAGCCAAGGCAGGGCTCATGGCTTTGGTAGGCGATCTCATTGGATCCGTTAAGAACCAGGCTGTTAGGGCCGCTAGAGAATTGTGCAGTATTGGGCAGCTATAGCCATTGAAAACCAGGGAAATATTTCATTCCCGTTGCAAAATTATTCTTGGATCAATTCAATTCTTTAATCAATTTTTCGAAATCAGAAAAGCGATGTTACCATAGCGTAACGTGCCAAGTCTGATTAACTGTAAGACGATGAACTACGTACTACCGCGGAATATTGCGTCATTTTCCATTTTCATGCTGTTATTCTGTTTCCGTAGGATCGTCACCAATGTATCTATTCATTTTCTATTTAAAGCATCCCCTAGGGTAAAAAAAATAAGGCTGACTCATGCTGAACACCTTGGGGTTTCCTCGGAGGGGTAGACCGAGAACAAATGTAAACAACTACCATTAGACCTGCTCGTGGTGTTGAAGATCAACACTCGAATACCTCAGCTAGTTAGAATTTTTGGCTTTCGCCAAACCATTTAAGCAGTTTCTGTTTGAGCACGACGAGTTCTTAACAGTTAACTCGTTATCAAGGAGTCATCGATCACTGTTTCTTAGTGCACAGACACACTCCATGTTTATGATAATGATGCTGATGTCGTTTTTCTCTTGGTGATAGTATTTAGTTGTTGTGAAATGTATTCCATCACATAATCCTGGTTCTACCATCAGGATAGTTTTTTGTCAGTGTCACTTTTATAAATATTTTGACTCCTTTGTTTTTAACCTCTTTACATACTAGTGCTGAATTTTAATGTACTGAAGCATTTCTTGTCCATCTGTCATTTTCCGTGGTTTATTTTTCGATTGCTTGGTAGTATAATACGTAAATTGCCTGAATTGAAAAGTCTCTTTCGGACAAGATGTCTCCGGAAGAAGGGATCATTCCTTTTTTCAGATCTTTCTCCAAACTGGATCGAATGCCACTGTTACATTCTCGTAGCACGGTTTTGGTGGGAAGCTCGTTTCTCTCTGTAAATATACCCGTATTTAGGTCGATGAGCGACCTGAACCAACTTCAACCCTACACTATTTTCTTCAGAATACAACGAGCAAGTTTATTTTTAAAATTATGGTTAACCAAAAATTAACGTATATTCCGGTGGAAAGTTATGTTTTGATCGCAAGAACTCTTCTATCGAATGAATTATTTCTTTGTGCGTATGAAGTTTGTATTTAAATAGTTTGTTTACATCAACACAATTAAATATCGATAGTGCAGGGATATTGATAACAGGCTTGATTCTTCATTTATTCCCGCCTCCTTTACCTGAGATGACATATTTAATGTAAATCTGCATATAGAAATTCTTTTAGTCACGACAGACCCTTAGGGTATAATTTATTGCCGAAATAATATACTGCAGTTGTAAAGAACTGAAGGCGTTTGCGTGGGGATTCATGGAAAACTGTTTTATCACAAAGATGATATTTGCTATGGTTGATATTTACTTTATATTTTGAAAATTACCTCTTCTTCCAATGGAAAACGATCCTTGTATCTATTGGTTCTTAAGTGATCGTCTCACACTGAAGTCTGACGTATGTTACAAAATGATTTAATTTTCCCTTATATATGTTATCAATCCATTTATCAAATAGAATCAGGTAATATGCACCGCAAAATTTAAGATATCTTCAGATCATTTCATTGTTGAAATAACAATGGAGATAGCGAAACAAAGCCAGCCATTGTAAAATAATTAAAAAAGCTAACGCCAATCGCTGTTAAATTTGTTATACCTGAGCACTGCTCAACGATGTGAATTTGAAGGCTCTCTTATTTTTACCAATTATTTATTTAAATAACAGGCAATTGCAATCTATTGAGAAAATGCGCCTCTCAGATGTATATTTGCACAAGATGATGTCCTGGAAAAATGAATGTCACTTGGAATTTATTAGAAAAACTCTTCGCTTTATTGGCGGTGGATTGCGAGTTTAATTGGATGATAAACTCATATGGTTTTCTTGCCGAAAAAAATCCTTACGTCAGGGAAGTGTTGCCAGAGGCCCATCGTAAAAGTCTTCGAGAAGTTGGGCGCAGAGCACAATTAGAGTTCATCTTTCACTGTTTGTGGCAGACTCTTAGTACGTGCTTCAAGAATGCTCGGAGTGAAGTAGGTATTTGATCAGATGCAGTTGCATCTGATCAGATCAGATGCATTTGATCAGATGCAGTGATCATCTCAGTTATTAATCCATTCACACTGGTTGGTGGAAATACATTAGGTTTACCCTCAATTTCAGTGACCAATAATGGCTGCTATTTGCATTGATGAACGACGATTTTTCGTAACAAAAATGGCAACTATACAGTGATGGTAAAAATATTTTCACGTAATCCCAAATAGTAGTAATTCTAACTTTTCCTTTCCGAAACTCTTGTTCCCTTATCGTATGAGGGCATACAATTCTTATTTGAATGACTTCGATATGGTCAGTAGAAAATCAATAGCATCTTAGGTACGAGATGTCTAGATTCCTGCTGACGTACAGACGCGCATCGAACATGAATGGCAAAGAATATCATTTTCCTTTGGAATGATTCAGAAGCAGGCTAAAACAACTATTCGATTTGCTCAGGAAATATTAAACGGAAATTGGTGTTGTCAACAGTTATTTTCTGTTGAATGCCACCTTTTTCAATGAGAGAACATTTAATTGTAAATTCCGGCCCTATGTAAAGTACGATTTACAAAACATACTACTCTGATAAAATCTTTACTGCATATAGTACTCTGATTTTCTGGTAGATATATTAAGGGTAATAAATATTAAACTAAACATTAAAATAGGCGGGGAAAAATAGAGCAGGTAGAGCAGTCTACATATCTCGGAAGTGTTTTGGACCAATACGGTCAAAGTGGTAGGGACGTAAGGAGAAGAATTGCGCTAGGCAAGGAGGCTTTCTCAAGGAGGAGAGAGTTCATGACGGGGACGTTGAGTAGGGATGTTAAGAGAAGACTCGTAAAAACTCTGATGTGGAGTGTAGCTATATACGGCGCGGAAACGTGGTCACTGACGCAGGAGGATAGACGTAGACTGGAGGCTTTTGAAATGTGGGTGTGGAGAAGAATGAAGAAGGTGAAATGGACAGGAAGGAAAACAAATGAGGAGGTACTAGGGATGAAGGGTGAGGAGAGGGGTTTGTTGAGAGAAATCCTATGGAGGCAGGAAAAATGGATGAAAGGCGTATTGAGCGGCAGTGGAATGTTGAAGAAGGTAATAGAGGGGAGAATGTTGGGCAAGCAAGGTAAGGGCAGGAACAGCATAGGGATGTTGGACGGGATGAAGGGAGGAAAGAAGTTCACAGAGATGAAGAGGGACCTGATGTAGATTAGGTTGCTTGATTGGGTTTTGTTTGGAGTTACAAAATAGACATTTGATAGTTATGTCCATCCAAAAACCTACCTTAACCGGTAGATTACCTAAATAAAAAAAATATTAAGGGTGCTCTTCAAATGTCGTTATATAACATAATGGGTTATTTGAATTTGGATTTTTGTGTAATTTTATAGGAACAAAGACAAAGGCTGAGTAGACTACGGTCTATGGTCAATCTGGCTACCATTTGTCCCCTGTCAGGCTCTTTCAGTATCATTATGGCACATTCAACAAGTAACTACGCTATCATCAGTTGAAACTAAGTTGAAAAATATCTAATCTACGTTTATTTATGTTTCTCACATTGAAGTTGCAGCTAACATTTTCAGCGTCAGAGAGAGATTTACGGTTGCCCCAGCGGTAAACATCGCTAAAGAGGTTCGGAAGTCATTAATTGATTTAATTAAGTCATTAATGGTTTGAGTGGTTTAAAGGAAGTTCGTTGCTTTAAAAGCCAGAACTGGTGCTAAAGACAGCATCGTCGCTTGAAAGTGACTGTTTTTTAGACAGGAAGCATTTAAAAATGAAAGTAAAAAAGTTAACTAGAAATAGAATTGAGCGCTAATATGTTTTCATAGCAACCGATTTTGGCTCGTGGAGTCACCATGTGAATATTAGGGGCTTTCAAAATAAAAAAAATTTGAACTAATTAATTATTTTTTTAATAAATGGCAAACATAATTGTGAATATTTAAAAAATTATAGATGCGTCCAAAAATGTATCCATTCACCGGAAAGGAGGTTTAGTTCCTCCTCAAAGAATTCGTCCAAAACAAGCACGTGACCCAATCACTCCGTGAGTCGTTCGGATCTTGAGCCCTTGTCCGGTCATATCAGAGTATTTAATTTCGTTGACCCTTCGCCAAGTGCGAGCATGTAATGTTCACTGACAATACACGTATATACACGTGTGAATCGCGTATCATCACTTTATCCCGACTTGGCGAAGCTCTGGCTGCATCCATTTCCATAACCGTCTGTGCATTTGTGGCGTTGCTCTGGTGTTGAAACATACATGTATTATTTGTTGAAGTATCGTCAACCGCAGCGATTTGAGCAATGTTCTAGCTGATCCATATCACCATAATCAAATGATTTCAAAGAAATTATTTAATGCTTATTATCACGTGCCATTCTTTTAGGTGTAACAATCTTTTAATTTCCCAAATCTTGCAGATTTCCTGTATTTTGGGGTAGTTATCTTCTGTATTTTGTCTCAGAATAAACATTGTAAAATTGGTCTTCCTATAGAGTTTTTTAAATATTTTATTTGATCATTTAAGTATTGGTGGCGTTCTTAAATTAGAATACAATATAATTTTTTGTGTGGTAACTGTGAAAGTGTTATTAAAAGACTCCCTATTTCGCCAGACATAATGTTAATAGGCGGGTCGCGGTGGTCTAGCGGGTAGAGCGTTGGACTGCTGACCGAAGGGTCCCGGGTTCGATTCCCGGGCAAGGCACTTTGGGCACCTGCAGCTCCACCCAAGCTAGTTGATTTTTCGGGTACCAGATCTTCCTGGGAAACCATAACCGGCACAGGGAAAGGAACTGGCCCCCCTACCCTGATGTGTGAATATTCACACGCCGTCGGGCTTGGTACATGGGTGAGCTCTACCATCACCTACTAAACCGACCTTCGGGTTGATTACTGTGTTTATGGTTTTTTAATGTTAATAGGATATGTAATTTTCCCTTGAACGTATGTACGATATAAGTCGCATTGGAGAATGGTACGGGTATCATAGGATCTTTTGAGCATTGAGCAATTATAGCATTCTCACTAAAGGTGGTTCGGTCGTCGAGGTTATCTTGTGCGCTACTACATACTCGTATCTTGGGAAATTCTTATGCTCATAAACCGCTCTTTCCCTCTAAGGACTGCGGTTTCCCATACAGTTTTCATATTCATAAAATCTCACCTCTTTGGCGGCGGCGGGTAAAGGGAATAAAAATAACACCCAACATATGTAATTACAATATCAAAGTTTTCATTTGCCATGTGATAACATTGCTACTTAATTGCATAGACTCTTAGACATCCCACGGATGAGCGGACACAGTTAAGTGTTAGGTTAAGGGAGGCTGCCCTCATGAAATTGATCTTCAAGTGCATAGGTGTCAGCACGGGCGAAATGTATCTCCGTCAGTCAAAACGTCCCGACTTTAAATTCCTGAATTGTTGCCTTTGGGGTACTGTTATTTATATTTCGATTACTATACGTTTACTTCCCGATTTATCAATTTTATTTTAGCATTATCTGCTCTGAGTGGACGGATGCATCGTTCGTATTTTATCGAACGCCTTCCTCTCGTTATCCGCGCTCACGCATTATTGCTCACTACTGCGTGAGCGCGGAAACGAATACAAAATTGCAAATATTGATGAACCGCAATGAGGTTATTTTAATCTTATAGATCTAACACTTGAATATTACATAAGAGTTTAAGGTTTCGACTCATATGTTTTGACCAGTAGTGAAGATTTTTAGAACGCATTCCGGATACATGACAACGCGCTTTTATTCTAAGGAAAAATCGAAACTCAGACCTGATCTTATCCCAATAATACATGCGCTATTAGTATACTCAAAGAGAGACTGCCCTCATGCAACTAATCCGATAAGCAAAATATATTAAAGATATTGATATTTTTAAGGTTGTTTTGTCGCATATTTATTTCATATTAAATTAAGGTCCTCATGTATCAAAGTAATTTGAAGGAAGAAAAAGATACAGAATACATTTATCCTAAAAATTAAGTGCAGTAAAATACTATTGTACTCTCCTGTAAATGGAAAGACTTGAAAAATAGTCTGAAATTATATTTAGCTTAAGGCATTAATTTGAGCAAACAAGTTTTCATTGACAAGAGTAATCAACGTAAAGGTTGGTTTGATATGTGAGGGTAGATCTCACCTAGTACTAAGCCCAACGGCGAGTGAAACGCACACAGCAGAGTAGAGGAACTATCTCTATGCATTTGCATCAAATGCAATTTTTGCATTCAAATGCATTTTTATTAGTCTAAAATTGAAAAATTACATTCGATATTTAAACGGTAACTCTTAAGAAAACAAGGGAATTGGAAATAACATCTAACAAATCTAATTACAATATCCAAGATTCATTTTACCATGAGATAGTTACTTAATTTTGCTGACTCCTATCCCGCGGATGAGCAGGGACAGTTTACTGGATGTAGGTGTCAACACGGACGAACTGAAACGCCGTCACTCATAAACATCCCGACTTTAAATTCACACATTGTGCTCTTTGAGGTTAATTTTGTTTAAATTTCTATTATAACATTTTTATTTCCTACTTCATTACACTTATTTACTCGTGAAAGCGAATCTTACAACGCATGAACCATTAATGTATGAAATGTTATAGTTGTCTACTAGCTGAGCTCTCGCTGTCGAAGCAGCACAGGGATGTAATAAATAAACGGTTTACATATCCTAGCGGTCGGAAATGAAATCAAATAATGTTCCGAGATCAAGTTATTGTCCTTACGTCGTACTCTTCTTCAATGCAAAATATTTTGAAAATGTTACGCTTTACTCTAATAGCATACATGAAAGCAAATTATAAATATCAATTATTGGCTAGAGAAATTCGTGACTAAATCATATATATCTGCACGTATCAAAACAAAGAGATCTCCTTCGGAAAAGTAGAGCTTCCTATACTTATTTCTCATAACAAAAATTAAATGCGCGATCTCATTTAGCCGCTTCCAAACTGAACGTAGCTAAAGAAAAACAGCTAAATTCATAAAATTTTTGACATTGAAATATTACATCAAATTATTTCTTCACGAGCCTAAGGCTTTAGAAATATCCTACGGAGAACATCTCCTTAGAATTTCACCCGGCCTAAACACCGTTGCGCGCACAATTTATTTGCAAGGGACAATTTGTTATTAATTAAGTAACATTATCCATTCCATCGTATGAAACATGTTATACTTCATAGGATTTAGACACTCCTTCTCACCCTCATTTTCACATCTCGTTTAATCCCAATTTTCCGCATATCCGGACAATCGTGGGTCCCGCGCTAGCGAATTATAAACACATCATCACCCACCCATTTCTTTATTGGAGAACTTCTCCAGCAATTTGCAATTTGTTTGTTGACTCGCTGTGTCCACTTGTTTCGGAGAAGATTTTGGGCGTTGAAGGTTTGAAATTCCTTTAATGTGACCTTGCGCCACGCGGTTTGCGTAGGGAAGTGGTGCAAGGGAAGATGGGGGGTGATAAAAGCTCCCTTACCAGCCATCGAGGGTCGCGGTTCCATCTTCACTCCCCTGCCGGCGTCCGTCCTCTGGCTCGCCTCCACGGCCGCGACCATCGCCGCCACCGTCTCTCCAGTCGGGGTCGTCGCCAGCTCCACCCCGCCCAGCAGGTCGTCGATGTTCGTATGCCGTCCGATGAAGAAGCGGAGATTCCGCCGCGCCCTCTCCCTCTTTCCCTCATCCTCCTCCCGCGCTCCTCCCTCGCCTCCACCCCCCGGCCGCTCCGCGACGCCACCGTCGATTCCCGATCCCTCCACTCCATCCGGACTCGTCCTCGCGCCCAGGGGCGGCGCAGGTCCGGGCTTCCCGTCCTCCGATTCCGAGCTGCCTTCGGTCGGTACGTCTTCCTCTTCGTCCTCCTCGGACGAAGAAGTCGACGAGGACGAAGACGAGGAGGAGGACGCGGAGGAAGCACTGTCCCTCCTCCCCGCTTTCTTAGCAGCTTGATCGCCGCCTGGCATCACGGCGATGCCTTCCGGCACAGCTTGGTTACTGTCCATCCACCACGCCTTCTCTCCGGATTCAACCCTCCAAATTCTCCTCCTGGCTTCCCTTGGCCCTTCGCTGCCCTCCGAGGACTCCGCGTCTTTCGACGGAGCTTTTGGTGGTCTTCTGTTCTTCACATATTCATGACTGACTTCCGATTTTGCCTTAGAGTCATCACCTTCCGGCCCTTTCGATCTGGCCCCAGAAACCTGTTTATTGTCGGCTCCTACTAGAGATTTCCTCGACCTCATCCTTCTCTCTCCAGACTCAGTCGAATCTGTCCTCTTTGCGCTCAACTCTCCCTCCATCAATGACGACGGAACTGAGGGCACGTCATTTGTGCTGGGCATCCTTACGATGTTCCCCTCCGGCACGGGTTCCGTGCTGCCTTCCATCCACCACGCCTTCTCACCTGACTCGATCCTACGGATACTGAAGGGTGACCTCTTCTTCTCACCTTCTCCCGTCCCAACTTTCTTTGAATCATGACCCGTGCTGCTGGATAGGCTTTTATCGCTGCTAGCCTTAGATTCTGAACCTTCGGATTGACCCTCGTTCCTCTTTGACGAATATCCGGTGAGCCGCTTTCTCAAACCAACGGATTTATTTTCCTTCGATTCTAGTATCGAGGGGGTCATCTTCATCACATCCTCCGAACCCTCGGGGACGCTAGCCAGATTGTGGCCACTCTCTATTCTTGATATGCCTTCTGGCACGGGCTCCTTGCTTCCTTCCATCCACCACGCTAACTCTCCTGATGATTGCTTCGATATTTTGTATCCTTTTTTCTTCTTGAGTGACCCTGATAAGTCAGAGCCCTCCGACTTACTTCCAGATAAGACCTCAGCCTTGCTGCTTAGGCTATCGCTACTGCTTGCCATGACCGCTACTCCTTCTGGCGCAGACTCCTTACTCCCGTCCATCCACCACGCTTTCTCACCCGACTCAACCTTCTTCAGCTTGGAGAGCTTCTTTTTTATCGCTTCGGAGCCGGATTTCTCCGTCGAAGAACTTCTCGTATTCTCCGAAGCGGCTTTGCTGTTTAATTCAGTGGCGCTGTCCACCCTCACAATGATTCCGTCCGGCACAGGTTGGTTGCTGCCCTCCATCCACCACGCCTTCTCACCTGACACCACCCTACTTAGCTTGAAAGGTGTTCTCTTTTTTTCTCCTTCTATATTTTGCATATGCTTTGATTCGTCTCCTGTGCCACTGGAGAGGCTCTTTCCGCTGCTAGCCTTGGATTCTGAGCTCTCTGAATTAGTTGCACCCCTCTTCGATGATTCCCCGGAGGAATGTTTAAGCACCTTCCCTGATTTCTTCTCCTTTGATTCCAGTGTCGAGGGGGTCGTCTGCAATACATCCTCCGAATCCTCGGGAACGCTAGCCAGATTGTGGCCACTCTCTATTCTTGATATGCCTTCTGGCACGGGCTCCTTGCTTCCTTCCATCCACCACGCTAACTCTCCTGATGGTTGCTTCGATATTTTGTATCCTTTTTTCTTCTTGAGTGACCCTGATAAGTCAGAGCCCTCCGACTTACTTCCAGATAAGACCTCAGCCTTGCTGCTTAGGCTATCGCTACTGCTTGCCATGACCGCTACTCCTTCTGGCACAGATTCCTTGCTCCCGTCCGTCAACAACGCTTTCTCACCCGACTCAACCTTCTTCAGCTTGGAGAGCTTCTTTTTTATCACGTCGGAACCGGATTTCTCCGTCGAACCACTTTTTGTCTCCGCAGTGAGTTTATCCTTGATATCGGTGGCGCTATCCACCCTCACAATGATTCCTTCTGGCACAGGTTGGTTGCTGCCCTCCATCCACCACGCCTTCTCACCCGACACCACCCTACTTAGCTTGAAGAGTTTCGAGCGGCCCGATGAACTTCCCGTCGATTCAGCTTCCCTCTCACCTTCCTCCGTCGCTTTCTCGGACGGAGGACGAGGGGAAGATCGGTTGGAGGGTGAGACCCTTTTGGAACTAAGGGAGGCGTCGTCCTTCCGTTCCTCTCCTCCCGCTTCACCTCTCGTCCGCGCGTTGAGAGTTTTGGTGCGGGAGAACGGTGAGCAGCCCCCCTCCAATCCCTCCTTCCGTGGCATCAGGGGCGGTTTCCCGGCCCTATCTACATTTTCTGTAACAACTTCACCCATGTCCTCTTCATCATCGACAGATTCTGCACTGGTGGCGTCCGATTCATCGGAGTCGGAGACGTCTTCTTTGCCGGCCATTTTACTCTTCGAAGAAGCTTTCCTTGAAAAAGGGGTAAAATATGAGGATGGTATTTGGTCGATTCCCTCGGAAGAGTTCTGCGCCGACGATCCGGATAGGAACTCGGGTGGTGGTTCTCCCCCACTCAGGGTCCTCGCTGTTCTGCGTCTTGTAACCTTTCTCACCGGTGGCTCGGACAGATCGTCCGAATGTTTTCCAGCGTCCTCTGAGACGTTAAGCTGCGACTTCCTAAAGTCTTTGTTCGCCACATTGAGGGATGAAGCGAGTGAAGATGATCTTTGAAGGGATGCTGGGTGGGCAGGGGGTCTCGAAGAGGGAGGTAGTTTGGATGCCCCCGCAGAACGCTTGGATGGTGCCGTGGATGAGACGTCTACTTCCAGCGACTGCAAGCTTTTTACCCCGGCAGACGTTCTGCTACTGGATGAATCGTCTAATCTTTCTGTTGATGCTGGCCTAGAGAGTGGCGGTGAAGCGCCAGGTAAGCCGCGGGGTGGATGCGTGGAGGATCTACCCGTGGACGGCGACTCTTCTCTTTCCAACGCCTTTGACAGAGAGCCCACTGAAAGAGACAGCTGGGACTTTTGGGGTCCAGCTCCATTGATCTTTTCCCTTCCTTTTTCGTCCAGAACATGTTGACCTTCTTTATTCTCCAACTTTGATGACTTTTCCGACGCTGGGCAAGGATATTTCTGGAAAGGGTTTTTCGAGTCGTCTGCAGTTGAGGATTTTCCAACTTCTGATTTAGATGACTCTGCAGATAATGGGCACGGATACTTCTGAAATGGATTTTTGGAATTATCCAGTGTTGTCGACATTGGACTTTTCGAATTTGATGACTCGGAGGACTTGAGTGGATATTTCTGAAAAGGATTTTTGGAGTTATCGGAAGACATTGATTGTGATTTAAGGGACCCTGGTTTTTCCGCGTCTGACGATTGTGTTTTAGGAGTGCTTTCCGACATATCCTCTTTACTGACACCTTTTGGGAATGATTTATTGGACTCCTCAGTTTCCGATGACGTGGGGAACGACGTGGACGACTTAGCTTTCTCCTTGGATTTGTCACCAAATTTCGGTTGATCTAAACGTGATCCCTCAGATCTACTTTGACAAATATGATTTTCCGATGGGTTTGATGGCGGTGCTTTTGAGGTGTCCGTCTTCGAGTCCGATGATTTGTCCAGGGTTTTCGACAGTAAAGTCTTTGTTTCTTCCTGAGTAATTGGCGTGATTCCGTCAACTTTAGTGCCCTTACCATCAGTTTTCGTCTTTGAATATTTCGAATTCTCGTTCGAAGCAGAGTCGGGAACCGGAACAGCTGCGGTGGGTTCTTTCGCTGTCGGTATGTTAGGGGTGGTTGGGGTCGACGTTGACAAAGAAACTGAAGCGGAGGACGACCTTACGGGGGAGGTCCTCCTCGATGCTCCGGGGGAAGGACTGGAAACCGCAGACGAAGAGTGGGAGCCATATCGGGAATAGGTCCTCGGGACGTACGACGAGGAGGTGCTGCCGGAGTATCTGTCCAGATACGAAGACCACGGGGAGGTGGAAATTCTGGAAGAAGGGGAACTCGAGAATCGGGAGTAGCGTGACGTATGCCCTCCGCTTTCCTCTTCCTTCTCCTTGTCAGTCTGTACCTCGGCGTCCACCGATGGCTTCTTATCGGCCTCCTTTATCCGTGGAACTTCCTTCTCGATTTGCCAAGCGCACTCGTACCTCCTAATCCGAGAGTAAGAGACCGAGGGGTTCGGAGAAGTACCTCTCGTCACCATGGTGATGGTGTCCTTTTCTTCTTCGCCGCCCTTGATTTCTTCTGCGCTCTCTTCCTTTTGCTCAGCCTTCTGCGGTGTCTTGGATTCTTCCTTGGGTTCCTCTTGCACCCCAGACACCCCAAATACCGTGGGCGCCACGTCGCATCCAGGACTTCTCGTGTTCAGCCCGCTGGAGCCCGAGTATCTGCTCGTCCACTTGAACGGAGAGGACGTCGTCGAAATCTCTGTCCTGGGACTCCTGAGACTCGGTGACGAGGTGGAGGGTGAGGTGGGCGTTGACCGCTCCGCGTCGTACCTTGACCTAAGGGAGCCGGCCCTGGAGGTCAAGGAGAGAGGACGGAGGGAAGAGGGGCGCGAGTAGGAGCCCACCCCGGAGGAGGAGGCGGCCGTCGATCTGGCCGTCGACTCCTCGGGTGCCGGGGATGAGGCCCGGATCCTAGACGAGGAAGAGGTGGAGGATGCGGCGGAGGAAGGGGAAGTGGGGGTCGATGGGGGGGAGAGGTAGGAGGTTCCAAGTCGATCCCTGGACGACGAGCGATCCCTGATGCTGCTGCTCCCCGTCGGGGAGGCGTAACTGGAGGGTGAGGTTCCGTAGGCGGTGCGGTACGTGGTCCTGGTGCTGGTGCTGGGCCTGGAAGGCATCGAGAGTGAGCTGGAAGACCGGTAGCCACTCGTAGAGGATGTGGTGCCGCTCCCATCTTTCCCTTCCGCGCTCGTTTCAGTCTTTTCGCTGGCATTTCCGTATCTGCTCCGCGAATAAGAGGAACCCTAAAACAGAAGAGCAGATGTGAAGGGTCAGGCATGGATACGAGTTTGAAGAGAGTTTCCATGAATTTTTTACCAGTCCTTATTATTGTGTGCATCTATTCATCTTCAGACTGAGTGCTGGCGTTAGAATTATTATGAAGAAAAATTGTGTAAAATTAAATAGAAACTGAATTAGAACAAGAGCTGCTATCATTTGAGGTAAACTTGTATATCGATGTGACGAGATATATATTAAACATTTTTTTAGGTCTATTCTTTTAAGTATGGAGTAGAAAATAATCTTCTGCGCCTGTAGTTCGTTTTTCAAAAAAGAAAGTCTTGTCGTCTGAAACTTGAGGATAAAAAAATTTAAATTATATGAGCTGTATTGACAAATAGACTTCTACAAATGAAATCAGACAAAAGTAAATGGGTTTGTAAATATTTATTATTACATTTACTTGTCTGGTTATCAAGGTACAAGGATATGGACATTTGTCACAAAGGACAAATCAGGAATGTTATCCAACAATTGCTCTGAATGACTTTCTGATTAATATTACCTCTATGCATACTAATTACGACAGAAGACAGTGTGAATTAAATGAAGGTGTCATTGTAAATCTAAGCCCTTGAAAGGTGCCCCTGTAATTTTTCAAGGAGCATCATTTAAAATGTTTGCCAATGAAGGTAACTATTTCAAATCAAGTGGTTTATTGCTCCAAAATTACAGACCTTTCCCTCTAATAGTCCTTTGAATAGTTGTAGCTCGGTATTGGAGTACACAGGTGACCAATGGCAGTAAGAGAATGAGGGGACGAGTTTTTGATGTTTCATTTTGGGAATCAACTCGTGAGCGCCGCGCGTTTTGTGATTGAGATCGCTTCCTCAAGACAGGGTCTCACTTCACTTTGGAATGCGCAGCCCGTGGATTATTAAACAAAGGATCATCTCACTCACCGTCGTCGATCCATAGGGCTTTTCATCCTTGCTCGAAGAGGCAGAGGCAGCTGATGAGGATGACGTCAGACCACTGCCGCCCCTCAAGTAGGAAGAGGAAGGGGATGTGTAGGACGACGTGCCCTTGCTACTCCAAGGGGAGACCTGAGAAACAGGGACCAAAAAAATAAAGTACTTGGATGAGTGTCCGCATCTCTTTAACTCCACCTCTGCAAGATTTAGCAGACAATGCGATGAGAAGAGAGTGTTCCGTAGAGTTAGTTTGTCTATTCAAATTGTTTCCATATAAAATAGTCAACATATGTGTGATTTATTGAAACAACTCAAGTTATTCTCAAAAATATAGGCATATTTTCGTGAAAAATAGACTCACTTCTTTTAAAAGGCGCTAACAGAATTGAAGGCATCATCGTGCGGGGTTTACGGTTTAATTCTAATATACCCTAAACATCAGGCAGTGGATGCAATCATGTATTAATTTCGTTGGTCTTTCTATTTTTTTCATTACGTTTAACCGATTAAGATACTCTTTTATCCGCATTAAGAAACCACCGTATAAAAAATATTGCAATGCATCTTGCTTACGTTTACTTTTTGAAATCTTGAAGAAATACTATATATGAAAAGAAAATAATTCAGACTAACCCTATCCATAATGCGAAATGATAAAATTGTATTTTTCCACCGCTATTTATTGCGTACAACACGTTTCAATCCATTACTTCACCATCAGATGAGTGATACTCGTTTGGAAGTCCGGTTCGATGTCCGGGTGCAAAATTGGGTTGGGAGGGTGCGCGTGGGTTGTGTTCAGGGAGGGTCTAGAGGGGGGAGGTGGTGTGGACAGCGGTAGTGTTAGTCGCATTCCGGAGATTTTTGCTGTAGGAATGTGGAGGTAATGGAAGCTTTGCTCCATTTTTGCAATCATTAGTGTATCATTTCACAATATGTTCAATGTCCACGAATCACAACGTGCCTCTACTACTTTAGACCACCCATTGTGGATTTAACTGTCTACGATGTCAATTTAGGTAGTCAAATGAACGGGAAAGACTTGGTTTTTAATTTCTTGTTATTTTGTAAGTGCTAAAACAAAACGATTTGGCTAGAACCAGGTTAGGGATTCCGCTGTTGTACTTCTCATTACTTTTGAGCATTAGAGAACATGAAACAAAAGAAATGGAAACATGGATACGAATAGAGGTTATTTCAAGAATATAATATTAAAATTAGTTAGCATTATAACCCGGAATGTCACCAGAAGCAAGGAATTGGGGACACTATTCATTAAAAATGGCAAAAACAATTGGGAGAGTAAGATTTTATAATAAATATATTCCTTAAAAAATATAATTTTGTATTATTCGCCAATTTCATCGGTGATTTCTTATTACCATTGCTTCGAACGTGTATTTTTCGATTGTATTGTGTTTTTATTGTACTTTTAATATGTTTGATTCGGTATTTTCTACTGTTGATCACATATACTTTTCATCATTCTTTGATCACAGAGCACGCAAGTTATTAATCAAGAGGCATAGAATATGAGAAAGCGAATGTTTCTATCTATGATTCATAATTATGCTTCCCATTTACTTTGTGCGCCCTGAATGACGGTTACACTAATATTATTTAGCCTCCATAAGCCCACATCCAACCTCATCTAGTGTGCATCGGAAAACCTATTTAATTTTTTTCAAATAATTCATTATTTCTAAATGCGTATTTGATATTGGTCTCCATTCGTTGAACCCCTAATCAATCATTTACTTTTCTGTCGTATCGCTGGTTCTCTCCCGGTGGACCTCTAGGTTTTCCTGTCTTGAGCCATTGTTTTCATTACTTTGTATCTTCCCACTAAATAAACCATTTTCTCTCCAGACGAAAGTTCTCCCTCTAATTCAGTTGTCTTTGAGAAGTAATTTTTTGATATTTTGGTGAATTCGCGAGCTATTTCTTACTTCCTTGTGTGATTTATCCTGATTAACGGTTCGGAAAGAGGAGAGTTAAAAAGAAGAGCCCAAGTACAAATATTGTGCACAAACGAAAATTTCAGACCACAAAACCCTTCACTCAAGAACTCCTGCGAACGATTGCACGCAGGGGAGTCCCTGACCAACGGCGAAAAAGAGAACACCACCAAGTCTCTCACAAAGACAGTGGCCATTAATTTTTGTTTTGCATTATTGTAAAGTCTGTAAAATGGACTTCGTGAATGTCTTTCTTTGTGCTCTTTCGTACATGTGTGCTAATGCTTTAGGCATCCGCCTTATCTACTGGGCTAACATGTGAAGCGAATGAATCCTTCGCTTCCTTCAAGGCGTTCCATTTAAATCGATCCCATCGTAAAAGAGCTATTATGGCGGTCAACAAGTGTGAACGTGCAGTAAGGGAGTCACGAAATGCCATAAAGCGACAAAAACGAATTTCTTATGTATGTAGAATAAATAGTAATGGGTACCATCTACTCGACATTTCGATGCTATAGAAACTCTGAAAGTACGAAAAAACTTTGTGGAAAAACATCCAATGATATAAAATTATGGTATCAAGGATAGAAAATCCTTCTCACTATTTGTAATTTCTCAAAAGAATTGTCTACGGTTGTGTTAGATCATGTGCCTGTTTTAAACTTTGGCGTAGGTGGTGAATGTGACCTTAATTGAGGAATAACTTATTGGAATTGGAATCCATTACCATACAGGAAATTATTACTGACTGTAGAATTGGCACCTTACAAACTCACAGCCAACAGTTCACACCCTCTTTATTTCACTGTACTTGCTGAATATTCCTCATGACCATGTGCTGTGTTCAATCGAATGCTTCAGACGGACATTTGGTTTAATTTGTAAACGCAGTGAGTCACTTGGCTCTGAAATCTGGGGGTGACACCACTGTTGCTTAATTTCCTGCAAGATTGGATGTGATTCCACCCGCATCACTCACTCTCTTAATTTAGTGACTCGAGGGCCTTTGTAGAAGGATGATTGTCGAGAGAGTAATCCAAAGGAATGGTTGCCAAGCCATAATTAGTCATTCCATTAATCCCTCCCTGTAAGGATCCATTTCTAAAGTATGGGTTGCGTCGGGAATGTTTCCCGCAATCCCCAATTGGATTGGTGTGAGCCGTTTGTGTGAACTACGTAAAACGTATAACATTTAGCGCATAGACGATACCAAAGCGATGATGCGATTGCCTTACTTTGGAGAATTCCTCTAATTCATCATCCACTGCGAAGTAATGCTCATCTTGTCATTAATTTGGTCCTCCTCGGAAAAACAGTCGAGAAACCGTACGTTGTTTATGGAGCTCGTCATTGTTCAAATATAGCAAATAGGAAGCACGTAGGCCATTTGAACCGGCCTATAGTTGCAACTGTCAGCTGTGATCAAAATTTGTCAAAGGGCAATCCTATCAGACGCGAGAAATCTCTGCTCGGAAGACGATCAAGTGAAATAATTGTTTCCTCAACGGAATGAAACACTTCAGTGCCGTGCGATCCTGTCGCGGATTGAGGTTATCGGGTCGGTGAAGTGCTCTTGTGTCAAAACCCTTACGAGTGGTTCGTGATATTGCGCGATAATTTTTTAAACCAAGTTCGAAGTGAATTCGTTTCTTTCGTGGAGACGCAGAATGTGCTCCGCGTGAATTTGGCGGCGAACGCCGAGCGCGCGTGCCCGAGCGAGCGAGCGGCGTCGGCCGCCTCGCTATGTCGCGCTCTATAGCGAGGGAGGGGGAGAGGAAGTGGGGAGGAGTGAGGGTGAACCACTTGCCGCGGGGCGGGGAATAATGGGAGGGGAGTCGTCATAAAGTGGCGGGGTTGGAGGGAGGGAGGGAGAGGCCACTCTCTCTAACAGAGTACTTCCCGTGTTCCTCGTCGTCGTCGCAGCAAATTCGAGAGCAATCGTCCGCCCTTTCCACCGCGAGAGTTATCCGTCGTCACTGCCGTCGAAAGAGCACCATCTCTTTCCGATCATTCCCGCGTCCACGCTGAGCCTACCAAAACATCCATGACTTGCCCTCGGTTCCACTTTGGAGAGGAAATGAAATCTTCGTTGCTAATCTGATGGAAATGCCTTTCATGATTTTGTCACGCTACTGGATTGAATGCGATTGGTTTCGCTTTCCGAAAGTAATTTTCTTATCATATTCCATCGATCCAAATACTGATACGGATGAGAAAGCAACATGAGCAAGAGCAATACGTGTATGGCGATTGAAAGAGTTTTATCGTTGAGTTTTATGGCAGCTCTACCCTGGCTCCTCAATGCATACGGTAGTTTAGCTTCCTGGAGGCTTCAAGGGTGGTTCCTTGGTCACCATCCTCACTGCCGCTCCGCCGCTTTTTTTCCACACTCTGCCTACCATTTTAATTCCTTGTATGATTCGCAATTCATAAGGGGATCCGCAACTTGGTGCAGGGACTGAAAAAACGAGTGGAAGTACCCCTCCCGCAATTTCGCTTGGAGCGAGTTCGTTCCTCATTTAATTTCCATTCCGTAATCGTTAATATTCTAGATCACCCGTGCTAATCGCAGCTGGGGCCAGAACCGTCTTTAGGCGTCTTTGCTTCGCATCTGGTTACAATTGACAACCCTAGTCCACAGAGGAGTCGAGCCATGTAGGCGTTTGCCCGTCCCATTGGCCTCGGTGATTTCCCTGTCAGCATTATATTTCTTTAGGGCGACACCTTTTACATTCAGGAATGAATTTTTTTCTTTATCTTCACTTAATCCAGATATTAGAGATAGTTGCTTCAGTTAATCAGGATAGATGCAAATATTTCATCTTCAGGTCTTTCGTGGTAGAATGTTCACACGGTATGCCGCCTCGTCATTCATTGTGGACTTTTACTTTCCAGGGAGGATATATTCTGAATACCTCGTTATCACCAAAGTGAAAAATGAAATGTCAAAAATATCATGCATTAAAGTTTGAAGCTAGTTATTGATAATGCTAGCACTAGGTCGAGAAGGTCACTCTGGATCGACTGCTTAGCTAAGTTCTATATACAAGGGTTGCCCTGAAGAAGTTCTTCTAAAGGGTTTCAATCTTAGGCGTTTGCTTGTAAGTATTCGCGGCTGTAACCATCGATACGTTATCTTGTATTTATGACAGAAATAATTGAAGATTATGAGTAGAAATCTCTTGTTAAAATAAGTCTGATCAAAATAAAAGATCCATTTCCAAGACGAGATTGGAGCTAAAGAATTTCGGCATACGCCGGAATCAGTCATGTCAGGGCGAGGATTAATACTGTGGGTACATGCTCGTATATATTTACCGACGGTTTGATTTCCTCCTTCGTTTCCCGAAAATCATACGTACCATAATAAATTCGTAAAAATGCTTACATGAATTTATCAACTGCAAGGATCTAAATAATTGTTTCGAAACGCAGTCAATTCAAACGCTTCATGGTATCTCATCCCGAGCGTGACGCAAATGTAAATCATTTTAATTATGACCGACCCTTATCCACACATTTGATTTCAGTTATATTAATGCCCTTTCTATCCCGCAATCAGTTTTCCTGGACCAAAGTTAGGCTTACCTACATCATATTCTCCTTTTTTGTATAAACTTTCTGGCCTAATATCCTCACCATACATATCCTCTCGGTCCTCCACCTCTCTTGAATTTTTCCTGAGCCGATTAACGATTTCGCTGCCTTCGCCTTCGTGCCTGGAGTTTCCTTTCTTCCTGTCAGCGCTTTCATGTCCTGGTCCAGCGCACCCATTTCAACCCGTTCTCTGCAAGCTCACCATATCCTCGCACTGGGTCTTCCACTACACATTTTTCCCTCTTCTACTTCCTTCTTCCTAATTTCGTGTTTGAGTTCTTCAATTTCCTTTTCTCGTCCCACTTCCTAATCATCTCACCTGTATTCCATAGCTTTCTAGTAATTTTTCGTAATTACTGCTCATATAGTTTCTTTTGCAGCATTCAAATTCCATTTTTTCATCTTTCTTCTATAGTACCCGTCTCCCTGTCCTCATTCAACCTTTTTCTTTGCTTCCTGATATTACTTTCTTTTTATTCCGACCAACTGTTCTATGTACCATTACCCAACCCTTCTTCTTTGTTTTTTTCCTCTTGAATCTGACGTTACAATCCATTAGTACTAAATTATCATCTGAATCCGTATGCGCTCCCGAGAAACTGCAATTTGATCACGCTGTCCTTAAATCTGTATCTAACCATAATATGTATTAGCTGATATCTTTCTGAATCTGAAGGCATTTTGTATGCACATCTGCGCTTGCTGCGGTGTTTAAACCATCTATTCGTTATTATTAAACAATTTCCTGCAGAACTCTGTAGTTTTCTCCCCGTGGTGATTCCCTATTCTTACACCCTATACCCCTACCTCACTCTCATATTTCCTTTCACTCACTACCATTATAACGCTCTGTAACTATTACATTTTTCCTTCCAAAGACACACTTAATTTCCTATTTTAGATGCCCGTTAGTGGGGAAAGTATTTTGTGTCAAAAGTAGTCCGGTGCGTAATCACCCCTGTCACACACCCTAGCGGTGGCTCGCAAGTTTCCATGTGTGTACGCATTGTAATACCCTGTATACTTATCCCTATGGTTACTTGTTGGCATGTAGATCCGATTAATGACCACGATACTTGATTTAATTTTATTAAATTTGAGCATGTGATTTTTATTACGTAAACGGAATACTTTGCTGTAATTTTTCATGCACATATTTCTTACAAAAGTGAGGGAAATTACTACGAAGGGTTTTTTTTCTTTCATATGAAATAACTGAATAAAATTAAGCGTGATTCCATTAGTAATATTTATTTTTTATGTAAATAGAATTAATTCAATCTTGAATCTTCAGTAAAAGACGAACATCAAATTAAAAGAATTGAATACTAGCATTCGCGTAATTAAAGCTAACGGTGATAGGTTGGAGTGGCTCAAAATTATGAAATGCAGATTTATCTTGCTGTAAGTAATGGCAAGTTCTCTGAAAATGGTATTTATGTTAAATTAACAATATTTGTGAGGCTATTGATTTGGCCGGTGAAATTATTGCTTTTTATTATGAAAATTGAAACTATATGTAATTGTTTCGTCTGTGTTGTACGAGGGTAGCTAGAAAGGTTCTCGAAATCATACCACTTATCAGCAATAGCGCAACGAGTTTCCCGCGTAGTAATAGATAATCCTTTATGAGTAAACACGTAAAGCGTCAGTGCTGTGGAAAGAGATCTGTGGTGCGAACGCCTCTCTAATTATCATGTAGTGATTTGTGAAGTAAATAAATACTTCGTAAAGAAAATTATGAAAGCAAAGGAAATTCATGCTGACTTTAAGGACACCCTGGGAGACTCTGTTTCTTCATATTCAAATGTTGTCAAGTGGACAATCGAGTTTAAGTTTGGTCGGGATAGCTTAAATCCGCGTAGTGGTCGTCTAAAATGTGGCACTAACCCAGAAATTATTGCAAAAGTGCATAAAATGGTCATGGAGGATAGCCGACTGAAACTGCGAGAAAGATGAAGTTGAAGCTGTATGTATGTCATCTGAACGGGCATATAAAATTTTAATAGTGGAATTTGATTTGATAAAATTATCTGTTAAATGGATGCCGCGACTCTTGATGCTGGACCATCAATCAGAAAATCAACCAGGGTTTTCAGCTCCCTCCAATTAATAGGTTGGACCTCGGCCAGCTGCAAAACGTTGATGGGCGGAAATGAACGACTACCCCCACTCGTATTATTCTAAGGTAGCCCATATGCTTGCTACGTATCAATCGGACGTTAAAAGCTTCGCAAGACTTCAATACCTATCTTGATTGTCGTGAAAACGAAAAATCTTTGCGATTAATTTTCGTTCACGGTCACGGAGTGGCGGCTATGATTTCCCCCTCCCCACCTTCGCGTCTGCGATATGAGCCCCTATCTCTCGGGTCGCCTTCGCTCTCTGCCCCTCCCCCACCCCCGCCTCTCCAGCCCCCAGCTTCCCGTCCGTCCCGATGGCTTCCCATCCCTTCTCAAATCCCATCTCCGTGGAAAATGTCACGGTTGGAGCCGTGCCCGCGCACGTAACCCCTCCGCGCCACGCACGCTTTTATCCGCCTCTGGGGCGAGGAGGGGCCGGGGGGACTGCCGCGATCGGGGAGCGGGGGGAGCCGGCAGGGCCCCGTCTGGGGCGGGGGGGGGGGGGTTAATCGCGTCGCATCAACAAACCGTCACGTGAGAGCGCAGTCATCGAACGGATAGACGCGGCCGTGGTGATGGGTGGGGGGCATCATTTCTTCCGGCTCTTTCACTTTTGTTTTCCGTCAACCGAATAAATGCTGTTGGAGTAAAAGGAGACATCCACAAAAACTCCTTGCAATACGCACATGATGCGTACATGTATACTTTAGAGGATTCATTGGGAAATCCTTCGTTGAGTTCAATCACGATAGCATTCATTCAAGGGACGTCGGGCACCATAAGGCCGTCCTCGAATGCATATTTTCTGGCGTACCTCATTAACAATCGAACGAATCCAGATTCTCTCATGGACGGAAAGGAAAAAAGACCATGGAGGCGATCTCATCAGGTAATATTAGGAAAAGTTTAGTCGTGACGAAGGTGAAAGACGACGCGCGCATATCTGCGGTAGAATTTTAACTATGATGTTTGTTTCCCTTATCCTCATTGACTTATTGATTTCTTGAGAAGTATTTCCATACATGTATTTATCTCTATTTATGTAAAAATGTAATATGTGGAACTAAGTCTTAATTATTCATGCACCTCTATATGTTTATACATAAAAGATATTCTCCTGGAACTAAAAATTGTATCGAGATCATAATAAAAGTTGGAAAACAAATATGTTTCCAGAAATTTTCCATGAAGTGATAACTTCCCCTAAATGAATTTTAATACGTTCCGAACTCATTTTAAGCTGTTTTATAAGTCTATTACAAAGTAGTAAGTTTGTAGTTGACAGGTTAAATTTGTTGGATTGACCTAAATTATAAATTGGATGATATACCTGATGATATCTGAGACAATAAATTTTACAAACTCCCCAGAAACGGTATTTAGTAATGTTTAAAAATTGTGTGTAATTAATTAATATTCAGGGAATTAGTATTTCTGCTTCCATTGTAGTTCCGATTTTTCGGACTTCATAATGTTCTTCGACGAGAAAGACTGAAAATATTTTTTCACAGGTCTGGCGTCGGTAAAAATTTCCGTTATTTTGATAATGCTAATTTAAAATTAATACTAATAAGAATGAGCGGCTCTGTGGTAATAAAAATTGAGTAAAGTACTATTAGTAAACTCCCACTATAAGTGCTCAAAATGTAATGATAGAAACTTAAAAAGTGAGCACCAACTTACCGAAGTCACGGATATTCTTAATGTTAATCCTGCATAAAAATTTCTTTTCATGTCTTTTTGCACAAATACCATAATATTTTGATTTTAACAGAGATTTTCTTCTGTAATTTGGTCAGTCTTTTAATCAATCCCAAGTGTTATAGCAATGCATGCATTAAACTTTAAATCGGGTCGGCAAAACTGGAGCAATGCATGCAAAGATCGCGGGATAATTTTGATCATAGATCAAAGATCAAATAGAATAATGAGCTTAGGTACTCTTGCCAGGGTCGTATATCCATGCAAAAGTGGCATCACAGGAGTTGGAAAATATCCCGGACGACGGCGGACCCGGGTGCCGTGCCTCACACCCAGAAGTTCAACGGATGAAAATGACTGGTGCTCCAGGGTTCGTTCGGGTTTTCCCCCTTTCCCTCGGGCGCACGAGGCGGCCCACGTACGTAGTCCATCTCGACCCCTCCTATCCTCCGTGCCCCCTGGGGGTCCGTCGTCTCACGCCCCCTATTTGTGCGCTCGCGGTGTACATAACCGTTGCGCGGCGGCTGTCGGCCCTTAATTACGCCAGTGTCACGACCCCCCACCCTGTGTGTGGCCCGTGCCCCCTCCATGGAGCCCCTTCCCCCCGATGTCTTCGATCAGATTTAACCTCGCCTGGAGCGGGGCCAGGAGATGGGCCTCCACCCCCGCAGATTAGACGGTGCTCGGAGGGAGAGCGGAGACGGGACGAGAAGCAGATGAGACGGGACACGGCCTCCCCCTCGACTTCGCCCTGATTATTCGCTCTGCGCACCCCCCCCCCCCCTTTCGCTCTTGTGGAATACACTTTAGTTGCCCTGGTGCGAATGAGAACGTGCAATCTCTCCTCTCGTTTTCATTGCGTGGACAATTGAGTGGGTAGCACATACAAGAGGAGACTCTCAAGCAAAACGAGAGGTTATAGGCCCAAGAAGTTTTAGTACCAAATAAAATCTTATTCCTGTTCACAACTTAGGTGTCTTAATCCGACGATAGACCCATTCTTAGAAACGTAGAAACCCATTCTTAGCCCTAAAGTAAAATGCACACATGTGTTAAAAATCTGAAAAACTGATCAGAAGATATTTAAAAGTGAAAGGTTTTATTTTATCCCCGCTACTATGCCTTTTGCACCTGCAATTCAATGTATTTTCCATTTTGCACATACTATGTGGACGAAAGTTCCCTACGTCTGTCAATTGTTTCATATTGTTAGTTCTTCATTATAAATAATGTTTCACTGCAACCACCTTATATTCCATAACCAATTGTCTTATGCTCGGATATATTGCCGCATATATCCCTCTTCATTTTGGAAATCTCTTTGTTCCTAGGCGTGTGTGGTGTCCATCAAAATGTACCACATCTCTCTGTTCCTTCTCTTCCTTTTGGAAATCACATGATGTCTATCTCTTCTACGCTTCTCCATACTTCCTAGATTGTCACTTCATGTCTCCTCTCAGGTCTTGCTTCTCTCCGCCAAAGCCTCAAAGACCAAAGGCATCAGAGCATTAGTGCTTGTTGATGGTCTAAATAAGCGATTGGATGTGAAATTTCTATTCTTTGGTGGAGAAAAGTCAAGTTAAATTTAAATTCGACTACCTTTTTAAGTGGAATTAAAAAATTTGAATTTACTTAAAAAGATTAATTAGTATTTTTTTACGTCTTACCATACTTTACAGGTAGTTCAATTCACACTTGACGCGAAGCTTGAATTTGAGACAAAATCAAAGAAACGTGTCATAAAATATTTTTAGCAGAAAATGAGTTTCCTTTAATAATGGGACGGTTTCTGCACACCGGGTGAGGTTATTTGACAGTTTGAAGATACTATCACGTATCAAACATATTAATTCTGCACGCTTAATGAGAAAGTCATGAATTGCTCCAGGAGAAAAAAAAAGTGTGACGGCCCCTAAAAGGGGATGTTTCATAGCGTTGCACCAGCCCCGTCTTAGTTTTATGCACGTAAGAGACACACCATAGTCGGCCATGTTAAAAACGCTAACCATAATCAAAGTTTCATAGACAGAGGTGCATATTCATGATTCAATTATTAAAAGGTTAATATTCAAGGGTCCAATATTACAGAGCTGAACTTTCAAGATATTTTTAACTGATTTTTCCATGGGGAGTGTAAATGATGAACATCTTCAGTCTCTGTTTATTTTATCAACATATAGCCTTATCCAATTTGTCATACTTTGGAATATAAGATAGTTCACACCCCAAAGACCCTAACACTAAAAGCGTAATCCAGTAGGCCAATTATGACAGTTTGCAAAGCACAGTAAGAAATGTACATAATGTGTCCAGAAAGAAGTTACAACATGTAAATAAACCCATTAACCCCATACTCTATTCCTTACCATCTGCACAATACCCCGCAAAATGTCGCAAGGACGTGTGGCGGGGTATGTTACTTCACCAAACATGCATGCAGAAATATTTGTTTATAGATTCACTTGAATGTTTGTTAGCTCGTTGGCGAAAAGAGTCGTACATATACACACATACAAGCCTATATGCATCATTCAATCACTGTTGCCTAATTCATAAAATATTTGATTTCAAGTTAATTTTTTCGGGCGCTTCGGTTCTATTTTGTCATACAGGTAAGTGCATATCGTGTGAGGGAAGAACGAGTATTAAAGTCTAGTCTGTGACGGCATCTATCTCTCTCTTTCATAATTCCAGTGATCAGATCTACCAATACGTTAAATTGTTTGCATAATAACTCCATCCGTATAAAGTTTTCATGCACCTTTCCAAAACTCTGAGTTCTGCCTGCTCTCTTCGGGAATGAAGAGGCTCCCAACAGAATTCCACCAACACACCCGTCATGCTCGCTCTCTTCTTGTCGCGATCTTCAGCAAAAATAACGGATTTTCTCAGAACCTCATCGAATTCTTCACATTTTAATTTTAAGACGTGACGTGGCATTTTTTACATTAACCGTTCCCACTGGGTCGGGACGATCAATTCCGGGTGACGCGGGGATCGAGATTGTACGATGGCCATCTAACTGGCTTACTTAAACCACCTAGAGAGTCGGTTGTTTTCAGTTGTATCTTGATCCCTACTTAAGGTCCTTTGTGGAGGGCACTTTGAGTGAGTGCGCCGTCCGTCGGATGGGACGTTAAACTGCGAACCCCTTGGTTGGCACCTTTCGTTAAGAGTAGGTTAATGCCGACCCCGGGTTTCTCTCCACCGTTCATCCTTTCCAGTCCATCCCTAATGGCGCCAATGAACTTAGCTGTCTAAGTACTACTACTACTGTTCCCCTAAATACTACTACTACCGGGTGACGCCTACGCCCAGCTTAGCCAAAGCTGTGACATGTTTCTAGACCATAGGTCTTCCCAGTGAACTATGGGCTGATTGGAAGTCCCTAGCGAAAGGTGCGACTCCTCTCACCTGTTGAGTCTATTTTCCGTTGATTTCTGATGGAGATTGATCGTTGCAGGCATAAACTGAGCGGACAAAATATCAGATCTGTCCGCGGCGGAGTATTGCTTATGCTACGGCGACTTACTATGCCTGATATTCTTGATCCGTTTGAAGTCCAACACATAAAAAATTTACAAAGAGTGATAAAATAGAATTTAAATTTGTCTTGCATTTTTTCTCAATACTCTTAGTTTTTTTAAGCATGCAACCTGCCTCGTCAATGTTAATATCATCTGTTTTCGAGGTGATAGCATTGCCCAAGATTAAGACATCGTTCCACTCGAAGGCTCTAGGTGGAAACTAGACTGGCACTAAATGGAATGGAGGTTGCTCATTCGCTCATCTTATCGTTGTGCCACCTAGTGTCGTATTCTCGAGAAGGCATTAAATTGAATAGGGAGCCTGAGGTTCACAATTCTCCGCGAATAACTTTGCTCGTGGGTCGGCCGAGAGAGAAGCCATCAACACGGCGACCGCGCAGATGCTAACTTTCGATTTCAACGGCTCTCAAAGATGTCGCCCCCAGATCGCACCCTGTCCGGACCCTCCCCCCCCTCCGCCCCCATCGCAGATAATCCGTCCTATCGGCACCGATGCGGCCCAAGTCGTTTCCGTCGCCTTTGTTCGCTGACGCCTCCTCAGCCTTAGGTCGCCCGTTAATAGCAGGGGAGCGCGGGGCGGTGAAAGAGGGAGGGAGGGAGGCAGAGGGCCTCCGTTCTGGTGGGAGGGGAGAGGAGGAGGTGGTCGTGAGTGGGTGGGGGCGGAGGGGAGCGAGATGGGTGTGGAAAAGGGCCCCTCTCCGCCCTTCCTTGGCCCAGCGACAGGGACGGCTTCTTTCTCGCGCCGAAAATAGACGATGCGAGTGGGCGGAGGGGGAGGGGGTGTGGCGGGGGGAGGGCGGGGGAGTGGACGCTTGAAAGGGTTGGGTGGGGCGGCGAGTGTGAGGGAGAGGGGGCAGGGGGCGGTGGTCAGTGCAGGTGACGTGCGGGGCTCTCTGGGAAGGCTGCCTCGCCGGCCGGAAAGGAGGGCGAGCTGATGCGCATGCGGTGCAGGGCCCCGGGGCCTCAGGACCCGGGAGCTGATGGCGCTCGGCTTCTCAAAAGAACCCTGCGAACCAAGCGGGTGGAAATAAGATACATATATTTACCGCAATCAACTACCCATCATATGTCTATGGAGGATCAATCCACAAAGAGTTCGATTACACCTATAGATGTATGTAACCGTCGATGGATGAACACCATCATTAGTATTGCTTTCCTAAGATTGATTTATTGCAGTCCTCCATTCTTCTCTAATCGGTTTTAATTCCCTAACCCCCATCATAGATTCTCTGCTGCACGTCCTTCTAAACTTGCCTTTTGGTCTTTATCATGGGGTCTTCCCTTCTATTATGTGTCTACCTAATCCATCGTGTTTCATGATATGCCCAATTCATCTAGTTCTTCTTTGTCTTAGGGCACTCAATATTGTCCTTTCCTCTTCTGTATTCTTACTCATTCCTCGCTTTGTCTGTCCGTTTAATATTCAACATTATCCTCCAACCATGTTTCAAAGGTTATCTCTGCTTACCTACTTTTCTAATGTTCCATGTCTCTGATCATGCAGCCTGCCATATAGTATTCCACACGATCGTTTTAACGAGCTACTTCCCTTTTTGTAATCTCTAGTTCCTTGAACATAGTAGTTTCCTCTCTCCATGAACGCCTTCTTAGCGTGTTATTCTTTATGCCGGTCGAGCTTCTTTCATCCGAAGTTGTTCCGTTTCCCCACTGGATGGATTCCACTTGCTCTAATTTCACTCCTCGAACTGTGACGTCTGCCTTCAGCTCCTCTATTCCACACACTAGGATTTTAGTTTCATTCTTGTGGATTTTCACCCTAGATTCCTGAGAGATTTGGTCCATAGAGCATTCAGAGTTGTTTGCAGGTCCTCTCACGTTTCTTCACGCACTGTGATGTTATCTGCGAACCGAAGAACGTTAATTTCTTCCCCATTCACATTGACCCCTTTTATACCCAATGCTTATGCTTCTTTTATTGCCTCTTTTAGATATACACTGAATAATGCTGGCGAGCGGCTGAATCAATCCATTTCTAACTCCTTTGTGTATTTTCGCTTATATTTTCTTTTACTTTTTCATTCGATCACTTGATATTTGAATAGGTAGTGGATTATTCTTCTGTGATTGTAGTCCATTCCAAGTGAGTACGTGTATCATGATTTCGACCTTAAGCCGAGTATTACCTCTCATGCCCTTAGGGTTTTCCAGAATGCGAATTCGTTTACCGTGAGCCATTCTCCTGTATTTCCTTCTATTTTTCGGCTTATTATCTAAGTATTTTCGACATTGGGCTCTGTTCTGTATCATTCGCAGTTCTATATTATTGGTTTCTCCGATATTTTAATCATCTGACGATTGATATCATATAAAAGATTTTGGAGTGCTCAAAATTCCATTTTAGTTATAAAATGTCGATATTTTAAAATTTGTCGAGATAATAATGATTTAGGACGGAAGCATGGGTTGAGACAAAAATATCATCATGTTGAACATATTATATCGACAATTGGGTAATTAATCTAAAGAAAAAAGAAACATATTTTATATTCGTTTTTTCAAAAATTCTTGAATGTTCGAAGTAGTTGGCCAAGAGCATAATGAAATTCACTATTTTAAAGGGGCGTGGTCGTCCAGTAGGCAGAGCGTTGGACGACTGACCGGTTGGTCCGGGTTCCATTCCCGGGCAGGTCTCTCTGGGCATCTCCAGCTCCACGCAAGCTGTGTGATTTTCAAGTACCAGATCTTCCTGGGAAATCGTAGACGCCGCATTGGAAAAGAGCTGGTCCCCTTGCTCTAATGTGTGAATTTCACGCGCCGTTGGACTTAGTACTGGGTGAACTCTACCCTCAACTGTCAAACCAACCTTCGTATTGATGACTATATTAGTTTTTGTTTTACATTTGCCTCTGTTAAAAGTATCGATAGTTTAAGTGTATGAAGCGAGTGTACCAAATATCAGCAAACAGCATTACTGTTGAAATCGACATCTTCTGTGTAGGGAGACGCCTCTTGAGAGGAAAAATGAACATATTCACTCACATGACATAAAAAGTATACCCAGTCTAAGCAATTCATGCCACCCTGATGTAAATTCAAACTATCTTGTTTACATTCTTAATGCTGTTCTCTTGGGCTCATTTGGTGTCAAAATATCATTTCATTATTAGTTCTAAAGCGAAATTATACGCGACAGAATTTACAACAAGGTGGGCATTTATGAGAAAGAATTAAATGAGATGGATGGAGGATTTCCTCTTGTCGTTACTCTGTCGAAATTCAAGATGAAAACAATTTATGTGGTATAGCACCAAAACGACTTTGGTCAGGCACCACACATCTGGTTTCAGTTGTAGACAACAATTAGTTATCAATGATTTGTTATCAATTAGATAAAATTTATTCTAAACATTAGTGGGTAAGCCTGTGAAAACCAGGCGCAGCAAATTGCTTTGTATCGCACCAACAGGCGATGACAATGAGTGCTTCGATTTTGGTTCGATTCGCATCGTCCTCTATATCCTCCCTATGGTCTCACGCCCTTCCTATCCGTCCTACCAAATACCCTCATCAAAACATCAGTCATTCCAGCTCAGCACGAAAGAAGATAAAACGCCAGAAATTACTGCGTGACACAACCCTTCATCCTTCCCTTAACCAACCATTTAAACCTTTTGTCCAGCGTCAAAGAACAATTAACAAGATAAGGCACACCGGCACCGGTTCTCCTTACCTTTCAAACCTTTCCCCACCCTTTCCTGACTAATGCGCCTACTAACCACTTCTCGTCAGCCGATAACATCATTTTCCTTCAATCAACATCCTTCCCAACCTTTTCGGATGTTTTACCTAAATTAAAACTAGCCTACCCTATTCGTGTATTCCTGTACCAAATGTCTAGTTTTTACCCACACTCGATATCAATTTGAATATAATTACCTCCCTCCATTCTCCTTGCATCCAAAGGAACTAATTTCTGGAGGATAATAATAGGCTGTTTATACCTCCAATGTCTTGTTTTCTTTTGGCACATTGGGCCTCCTCTCGCCTTCGCCCGCGAGCTGATCGAGAGCTGAGCGTGAGAGAGGCACCCGTGGCAGTCGAGAGACGTAATGTGGCAGACGGAAGTGAGGAGCGCGAATGAGGGGGAATTATTGCCTGCTACTCCGGCCGTTAGTCAGTAAAGGCACCCTCCGTTTATTCTTGGAAGGCATGGCCCATTTGGTACAAGTTCTCGAATCAGGGTCCTTTTTTCTTTTCTAGTCTATCTAAAAGTCTAATTGAACCTATTTTGTTTACATAATTTTATAACAATTTGGTAACATATGTAATTAATAGCACAGACTTAAAGTATTCTAACAAAGAAATTTTGATGCGAATATTGTTAATACATGTCAGCATTTGCTCTCAATATTTCCAAAATTTATAACTTTGATTCTCTTAACATGGTCTTTTGAGAAATTTTACATTAATTTCGTTATATTTTTGTAAACGCATTTGGAAGAGCCTTAAATTATGTTCGCCTCCTAATTTGATGGGGAACTTTAATTTTCTATATTTAGCGGAAAATACTAAAAAATAGGTAGTGCAAAGGAGGTTGCATGTGACGCTTTCTTCCAAAACTTCTTTAGGATCACGAGAGCACAGAGGGGTCCATTTGTTCCCCGCAGCCTATGTGGCAAATGGAACTTTCATTTGAGCGGGAAATTTATTCCCCTATACTTTTTACCACCTGATTCTTAAGAAAACGTACAAAAACTAATTTTGGCCGCCCTAGCTTCATGATCGTCAAAAAAAGTCCTTCCAAAAAATAATTTAAGCCCTAAATTTGGTCTTTGATAGATGAGAGTGTATCTCAATTCGAGCCAAGTCCTGCGGCGTGTGATATTCACACATATCGTGTAGGAGGGCCAACTGCGGTTTCCTTTCCCGGTGCCAACTACGATTTCTGCTGTGCGTTCTGCTACCTGGAAACTCTCAAGCTAGGGTTCGGCGAGGGTTACTGAGACATTTCCCGAGCTTGAACCTGGACGTCTCGGTAAAAAGTCGATATTCTTTCATTTTTCCACGACTTCTCATTGTTAGATATTACATATAACTGTGATCTCTTGCTTTATTTCCATTTTAAATAGATATTTAACTTCCATAAGATGCATTAAAATTTTAACAGTTGCGATTCCCTCAATAAAAAAAGGTTTTCAATTTGTAAACTTAAAAAAATGAAAAATGTTAAATTAAATTTTTTAATGAATCGAGAATCGTTCTCTGCGTGGTGAAAATTTCAATTTATTTTCGTCGAATACCGGATAAGTTAAAGTACTTTTAAGCGCCACTGAATCGTTGATTAGTATGCTGTTTGTTTGGAAAATCTTAAACTCAGACGCATTCAAAAGTCATGATAAGAAATTCAATGTCATCTATCAACTAAATGTCTTTGGGGTATGCTTTTTCTTCAAAACAGTGACTCGTTGAATCGTTTATTAAAATTTACATGAAATTGCCGTAAGTAAAATTTTTGTATAGTTTTATAACACTAATTACGAAAAAATCCTGCATATTAATCGACTGGAGACGCAAATGTATATACAGACCAGTTTTTCTGGATAATTGAAGCACTTGGAAATTGCCATTAAGGGTCGCGAATTTGAACTCTGTTTCGGACATGGGAATTATATATCCATAATTTTCCTATAATGAATGTTTCTATTGGAAATGACCTTGGATTCTGGGGTAAATAAAGCTCAAGCACTAACTTTGTCAAAAAAACATATGAGAACATACGAAATTAGCTGCTCATTCAATCGTACCCTCGCAGAGTCACAGATGGTCATGTGAGCATCAGCTAAGACAGAAATGAATAGAATGAGTAGCTCATCGCCACAGAAAACGTGAATTTCTTAAAGAGACTCGTCATAGATTTCTTTCTGCTCCTGTGCCCTCAAATTAAACCCAAAAGTGCACTAATTCGATGATTTATTTGCGTTAACTGTTTTCATGGGCGAAGTTATTTTGTGAAATTCAGTGAGAAAAGTGTGGTTTCCGGGTTTAAAATGTTTATAATCATCAAGGATATAAAGGTTCAACAGGAGTCGTGGGCGTAGTTCCGCCGTCGCCAAGGTTTCTCGGGATTGGCAAGGGGAAACAGGAAAACGTCTCTTGGAACCGAGTCAAGGGGGAAGGGAAGAGGCGCGGGAGCAAGGCGAGGCCCTTTGACCGGCGGTCGTTGCCTGCAGCCACGAAAGACGAATCGCCGCGCTGACGACACCGCGAGGGATGAATGCGATTGAAAGAATTGGCGAAAAGTTATAATATAGCACTCCCCAGTCGCTCTATTTTCCTCAGGGTTCTAGCTTCAAAATATTGGTACGAGACGGTGATGAGTTTTATCAGAATAAAGGTTCCTCGACGTTCAAACGTTGGAAGATCTCTTGCCGTAAACTCTCCAAAGAATAGCAGCTTTTGGAAATTTGAAGTCTTCATACTTTGGAAAAAATACCACTCCGAAACGCTGGAGCATACAATTCCTCGTCGTAAATATATTTTTACTTGAAATAGAAACTAAAATTTCCTTCATATATTTTCAATAGCGTCGATAACTTGCTATTCATTCAATTTATTACAGCGTTTTCCTTTAATATCACCCCGCATTTTATATTAGAGAATAAATGTATCGCAACATAATTCAAGAACACAGGAGGACTCTTGCACGCTTCAACTTAGAATTAAAACTGTTTCCCAATGGTGTTCTTATTTTGCCATGTGTCTCACGGCACTAAAATATCATTTTCCGTTAGAATTCTCCGTTGGTGAGCCCTTTTCGAAGAGTTCTGTCGATTATTAACCATTTAATTATTCAATGTTCCAAAAATGTTGTTGCAATATCTTGTGATAATTTCCTGGGATTTTTATTGAAGAAGAGATAATTCTCCTGTGGCGTGTAAACAGAAATGCCAGTGACTGGTATACTACTTATATGCTTGTAAACAGTTGACGCACTGCAAGTTTGCAGTAATTTGACGAAAGCACGAATAGTTGGAAAAAACGAAGAAGATAGCTACGATATTTTGTCGTAGAGTTTGAACCTGAATGGAATTACAAAAACGAACGCGTTGAAAAGTGGTTCCTCTCGAATGTGCTCGTACAAATGAATGGCCCGAGTAGAAATGGAACGAGCCAGATGTGAGAGATGCGCCGACGGATAAGTAATCTGTGTACCACCGAGAACCTAATACAAAAATATTCTATCACTTAGCTAAAAGCATTGATTAAAAATGTAATAAATGATTAACTATTGGAAGGAGAGTCATTTTTTGAAGTTTATCATATGATATTGAACAATAAACACGTTTAAAAAAAATGAAATTGGCGTTCTTAGACGAGCAGAGTTTCACGCTAGATTTTTTTCATGTGTCTCGTCTGATTTATATGCTGTTGCGTACATGCGCATGTTTATTAAAACTCATTCGGGAGGTGCCCTGCACTACCCATTACAGGTGAGTCGCACTCATCATGTGGAAGCTGTTTTCCGTGGCAAGATATAAGTGGGTCAGGACACAGTGCCTTACCACCAAGCGTGTGGTTGCGACTTCTTCCCATCGAGTGCTCCTGACAGGTCAAGGCCACACTGGTTACACAGCATGCAAATTATTATGATTTTACCTCCGCCAAAATTGTCACCTCTGCTCCAATGCGACGTTTCGTAACGTGACTCTCGGATCTTCTCCGAAGACCTTGGTCTGGTGTTCCCTTTCGCCACATTGTTGACATTTTCTTCTTCGAAAGTCTCTAAAGTACGCATAACATGATGGCATAAATGTCGCGATTAATTCCCTCCTTAACAAGGTCGGAGCGGGCGGATTATACGGAAATCCTGGGAGATAGGTTGGAATAGGAATAGCCCGGAAAAGGAAGGTGCTGTGTTCAGCAATTCAGCGAAGACAAGGAAGGAACCGTGACTGCACTCACTTCGTCGTTGTAAACCTTTGACACAGGAATATCATGGTTACACAGGGTTCCGCCGCATAAACTCTACTGTGAATTGGTCTACCCCACCGGAACCCCACACCTGAGGCGGTGGAGGGCTTCTATACTACGGCAGTGAAGTCTAGCATGGAGACTTTAGCATTATCTACGTGTATGTTGGATTAGTAGAAAACCCAAACAAGCTACACATCACAAAGAGTAAATCGAGGTTAATGAATAAAATGGACAAAGAAAACAAGGCAAGGAGACCGTTGCCTTTACCCGACTGTTAAAAATGTTGCGATTAAAACACTTCACTAAATGGGCATTTCGTCAGAGATAAAATACTTCGGTATTAGAAGGATGAGGGCTTATTAACTTACTCGTCATCCCATAACTGCACTTAATTAATACTAACTGACCTCAAGGAGGTTTATTTAAACACATGGCGTCCATATTTTTTAATACAATGTATTGATTAATACTCTAGTTACCGCTTCCATTTAGTTTTGGGAAGCTGATGCACCTTCTAAAAATTTAATAGTTTAAAAAATTTAATTTTATTTGAAAACACAGAATTTGAGAAAACTTGCTAATAAAATGCTGTCGAATTTCTAAGACAGTAATTAATATTTCAAGGAAAAATTTCCTTTTTTTTATTCTAATCTTACGGATATTGTAAATAATATCTAATTAATGTTATATGCTTCGGTTGTTGTCACTCCTACTTTATTTATGCATTTTTGTAAAAAACTAGGTAATAGTTATTCTTTATTATGAAAATTACGTTATTTTCCAACAAGAATATCACTTCAATCAAGGAGTACTCTTCAGAAGTGGAATTGGTTAACATGATACGACAATTACCAGTGGATATTCGTCAGGACATTTCTTTATGAAGCTTGCTTTGCTTTCTAGCCTCTTCCTTAAAAAAAATATATTTATGAATAATGGGGATATCAAGGAAAAAAGGAAAAGCGTAGGTTGCAGGATTTCCATAAGTGGGTGTGAGGAAGAATGTAAGAAATACGTGGTTTATGCTGTAAATGCGCTAACTGGTGCAATCTGGCGTCCATGACGCGAACGATAGCCCAGCCCACTAGCGGCGCTAGTTGCCCGAGACCCAATGAGCCGTCTGTACTTGGCGGATCGTCAAGTTGTGCGTATGTTAGTTTCTGTTGTCCTTGTTTTTTCTGTTTGTCAAAAATGGAAATTGATAAAATCAAAGAGCAACGAATCGATATAAAATTTTTTGGTAAAGTGCGGTAAAAGTGATCGAGAAATTACTGAAATGTTGACAGCTGTTTACGGTGATAATGCTCTGAAGAAAACATCCGCTTTAAAGTGGATTAAGTGTTTTAAAGATGGCAACGGATAATGCAAGGCCGGGACGACCTTCAGTCACCTGTGTTGACGACATCATTGATTATGTGCGGTCCCTTGTCCTTACCGATCGTCAAAAAACTTTCCGAATGATAGCAGATGAACTGAATTTAGAAAAATCAGCAGTACGCACTGTATTCCGAACTTTTGGGTTTTTTAAAAAATGTGTGTAAAAATCATGCTCAAGCTGCATTTATTGTTCACCATTTCGTAGCAAAAAATTCAATCACCATCCTTGATCATCCTCCTCGATCGCCAGATCTCGCCCCCTGCGACTTTTTCCTATTCCCAAAATGCAAAAATGTGATGAGAGGACATCACTGTGAAGATATGGACACAATAAAGCAAAAAACGACGAGACAACTTAAAAGCCTAACTGCCGAAGACTTCCAAGGGTGCTTTAAACAGCGGAAAAAAAGACGGAATTAGTGCACAGCAGCAAATGGAGAGTACTTTGAAGGGGACAAAATCGATGTAGATTAAATTTTGCAAAATAAAGTTTTTATGGCCTTAGTTCGCGTATTTATTGTCGTATGTTGGTTTATCAATTGATTAGAAAGAAGAGACCATAAATCACCTTTTCTAAAATTTTCTTTATTTTGATAAATGGGTTTGTTGCTATCGGAGTTGCGTCATGCGTTGAAGTCGCTTTTCGTGATTCTCTTAATGTCTTGTTGAAAACAAAACACTCTGGAATATTCCACACTTGTATGCAATGCGTTGACCGTTTTCAATGCACAATCACATCATTTTCAAAAGGCTTTGATCCTTCTGTTGACGTTCGACGTCAAATATTTCTTGAGGGTGACGTGAATGTACGTGTGCTGTATTCGGCTTCGGTTTTGCAAAATATCGAAACATTACGAAGTGGCTTATTTTCAACATATCTCAGTTCCACCGAGTCAAATCATCTACAATCACCTTAAACTTACGGACAAATATTGAATTATGACTGTAATTTCCTAAGCAAACACGCATTTTTAGTTTTTTTTAATGTGAACATTCTCGTGAGGGAATCGGGTATTCTCGATCCAATAAAAGTATGACTTCAAGGGAAAGGTGAAACTACGTTGCTGTGATCTTATTGTTTCTACCCTCGGGAGGGCAGAGCGGTCTTTCCGGCATCCTCCGCAGCGAGGGAAGCTCACTCACCGCCGCGCCGGGGATGCATTCACACTTGGAGCAGCAACGACTGGCATCCGCTCACCTTGAGAGATAGAGAGAACCGATGCACGGGTGCCCATGTCGACACATTGAAAGTGGTCGCAGTGGCCTATTTCGGGGGGGCGCATAGCACGCGGGGTTCTCCTCCTGAGCGTGCCAAAGCCTTCCTTTCCTTCATCGCTCTAGATACGATTCGGCGACCCGAAACATTTAACGGGCGACCAGGAGCATTGGGGCGTGCATCTCCTCGTGGAGAGGCCCAAAAGTGAAAGCGTGCCGATCTGTTTTCAGGATGAATGTTAGAGAAGTTTGGGCGTTATGAAAAATGACGACAGCAGATATGAAGAAATCAGGCATCTGTTTCCTTGGCCATTTCGCTTGCCATAACAGTGTCTCTCCTAGACGACGCGATGACGAGAAAGAGTAACAGTTCAGTAATCTCAAACTGGGACTGCATACATTTCATCGAGGAAGCTTTAGAGGGGATTTGAGTCATTTGGGTGACTGTTTCCACACCATTGGAAGCTGGAACTCAATGCTATCAAGACATAATTTATCGTAGTATAATGATAATTCTTTATTCGAGAAAATTATCCGGAGAAAATATAGGATCAGTTTTAAATATTCGCTCCTAAACCACATGAATGAAATTTTCTATCGTTTATCTTCCTGTAAAGGTGTTCGACCCACGCCTGGGGCCTTTAAGTAATTCTAGTTATTGAAAAATGAAGGTAATAAGATCATTTTTCAGTACCAATTGGAAGAGCTTTTTATATGCAACCCCCATTTTTCGTATTTCCTTGTGGGAGCGTTCCATATCTTCTTTTTAAAAGTAAGGTTGTCTCCTTTTCCGCTTCAGTATAGTTTTGAGCTTTCGATTTTCGCCGTCTTTCAATATTCTCACGCAGTGAACTTGAGAAGTGTCAGAATATCTGTACAATAACTCTTCCATCTCCCCATCGGTACATTCGAAAATCATATTGTTGTCTTAGTTCTGCTCCTTAACCAATATTCTGTAAAAACCTCTAAGTAAAATTGCGAATTATTCATAATAATACACACAAGTTCATTTTTTCTCACCTATTTTGGTTTACTTTGAAGCTGTTTTTTGCGCATAACTTCGCTATTCTAATGTTTACCTTAACAATAAATATTTAACTTAAGCTAAATAGTTAAATATAAAATTGGAAATTTCAAGAAACTGCGGGAGATGCCGCAACAGTAACTTTTAACGGAGTCATCCGCTACGTCTGTATATCCGCGCCGGATATCGAGGGATCCGGGTTCGAATCCCGGTCAAGGCGAATGATTTTTACGCTCTGAAATTGCTGCATTATAAAAATAGGAGTTTTTAAACTAGAGCAGGTCGAACAGTTTACGTGTCTTGGAAATGTTTTGGACCAAAATGGTCAAAGTAGTGGAGGTGTAAGGAGAAGACTTGAGTTAGACAAAGAAGCTTCCACAAGGCGGAGGGAATTGATGACAGGAACGTCGAGAAAGGATATTAAGAAAAGGCACGTCAAAACTTTTATATTGGATTCAGTTATATAGGGCGCGGAAACATCGTCTTTGAGAGAGGGTGATAGGTGTGGATTGGAGGCTTTGGAAATGTGGGTCTGGAGGAGGATGGAGAAGGTGAAATGGACAGAAAGGAAAACAAATGAGGAAGTACGAGGCATGGTGGGCGAGGAGAGGGGATTGTTGGGAGAAATCATAAGGAGGCAGTAAAAATGGATGAAGGGCATATTGATTGGCAGTGGGATGTTGAAGACTGTAATAGAGGGGAGAATGTTAGGCAAACGAGGAAGGGGTAGGAGTAGGAGAGGGATGTTGGACGGGATGAAGGGAGGAAGGAAATATTCGGAGATGAAGAGGGACTTGTAAAGTAGGATGTTGGGTTTTGTTTTTCTAGGAGAGGCAGGGGATGTGGTTGTACTACAGTTTTCTGATTTGGGTTCATCCAAAACGCACGTGCATTAATCGATAGGTTGCCAATGATAATAGTTTACTAATTTGCGTTCTCTAAGGGAAAATATTTTCGATCTTCTAATTTCTCTTGTGTCCCAATCGGCAACCAACAGCTATAGGTGGAAAGAATGGGCGACTCCCAAGATCCGGTTCCATCTGATCGGACGAGTCCTTTCTTCTTGCAAGGGTCCCAAATGCCGGCAACTTCACTCGCTTGCATTATTCAGAGCGCTTTGGAGTTTTGCGGTCATAGTGGGAGGTAAAAATAATTGGAAAAGAACGATCGTTGAATCTTTAATTGATTGTTTGGGGAGATTAATATGCATTGACTTTCCCTGTGTTTATGTACTGTTATACGTTAATTTCTAACTATTAACCGGACTGATAATTATCGTATATCTACTGTTTATTAGCATGCACTAGGTTGCTAAATTTCTAGGGGTCCAGAGTTTGTCGTCACAGTTAGTGTTCACAGTCATTATCCCAAGACTATGATATGATGACAATCCACATTTTGATACTAAACTAAAACTGATAATCCATTAGTTTCCAAATATCAACGGAAGTAGTTCTATTGCTTGTTGTGCAATAAAATCAGGACGCGCTTTGATATTTGTCGCTGCGAGTCTACATTAATTCGTGATGCCTTGCCCCTCGGCCATCCATCGACCCGAGTCATCGGACCCGCGGCGCCGTTTCGGGGGGCTCTGCCGGGCGCCCGGTGGCACCATTTCAAGTCCTCGACCTGGAGTCCCTTGGGACCCAGCCTCGCGCGCCCTGGCGAGCCACTCGCGACGAATTTCCTCCTCCCCCGCTCCTCTCCCTCTCGCGGCAGAAGACCGGGATAAAACGGTCACTTGGCCATCGCCTCCGATCAGGGAGCCAGGCTCGGCGTCAACCGTGACACGATGAATTCTCAAGCGCGGATGAAGAGCAGCCTACTGCTATCTCGCGCTTCTTGCAGTGGAAATGGTTTTTTTTTAAGGACAAACGCGATGATGTCATTAATAATACCTTCAAGTAACGTGGACGTCTGAAGCCATAACGCATCTTAAATCAATTCTTTCAAACCAGCTGATGTGATCAGCACCTGATTTAAACCCTGGACCCCCGGCCAGTTACCATACGCTCCACCCACTTGAGTACCACCCCCGTAGTTTTCAAAACACTATCAATAAACAATAAGAATATCAGCCAAACATAGAGGTATATTCGATTATTTGTAATGGAATTGAAGTAACTAAAAAGAATGGAAAGAAGGAAGGAGTTAAGTTCTAAGTTTGAATTGTATATTGCACGAATAGCGTTTAAAGGTTTTTTCGTTAAGTATAAATAATAGGAGTCTTAAATAATATTGATAGGGCATAAAAATACTGGATAATCCCTTTGCATAAAGCATTCATCAAAATTAAAGTTAACATTTAACGAAACAGCTGTAATGCCGTATCGATAACTTTGGCAAAGTTGTCCGTTGGCGTGCGAGCATACGCGAGAATTTTGCAGCGCACAAATCGTTCTCCGAGATCATAATCCTTCGATTTTCAGCAGAGTGCGTGTACCGGGGATACCGAGCCGAGAACGTAATAATAATAATACAAGCTGCATTTAACTGGCATCAGGAAGGATGTGCTGGTAGCATTCTTCTTTGCACGAGGTACGCATCTTGCACAGGTTCATGTTCCAGTTTTTCCCACTTAAAAACACACATACGTACATATTACCCTGCAAGTAACCACTAGGGTGTGTAGCAGGAGCTGATTACGCACCAGGCTACTTTTGACACACCGTAATTCCCTCTTCTAGTGTAGTTGGAGCGTTATTCTCATTCATTTTCGATCGTGGGAAAAATGGCACCCTAAACCTATCTGTCCTAAAGAAAGAAAGAAAACACGGCAATTCCACATTTACACTTTTTGTAGTCACAAAAGTGTAAATGTGGAATTGCCGTGTTTTCTTTCTTTCTTTACGATGGAAAAATTCCAGAAAGTAACGGCTAAACCAGTCTCTTATACTATCTGTCCTATATTTAATCTCTCTGATTGCATGTATACAGGACCTCTGTAGGACCCCTGTATGACCTCTCCTACCGTAGCACGATGGGATAAATAATATATTTTCAACATTATAGCTAACAGAGACCTTTAAAATTATGCAAGAGATTTAATATGTTACATTGCCTTTTAGTTTAGCCATCGCTCCGTGAGTGATCCCCAACGTAGCTCCTCTAATAATTTTGATACGCTACTTAGTTTACCATGACAACGTTTTACAAACCTAACTCCTCTATGCAACAATTTCAGACCGGGATCCCGGTCAAGGTGAATGATTTTTACAATCTGAAATTGTTGCATTGAAATGCATGTTAGCGGATGACTCCGTTAAAAGTTACTGTTGCGGCATCTCCCGCAGTTTCTTGAAACTAACTCCTCTACCTTGCATGGGATCAATCCGACTTGGTGAGGATCCCTTATACGAGCAGCATATTCTAAATGTGGGCTAACCAGTGAAAGATAACATTTTTCTTTGACCTTTTCATCACAATTACCCAGTACTCTTCTAATAAATACTAATTTTTTGTTCGCTTGTCCACCCACATCTTTCCCATATGTGTTTCACCCAGGATATATCGTGAGTGAAGGTAACGCCCAAGTATTTAATCGATTATACAGCCTTTCTATTTCGGTATTCCTAGTGCAGTAGGCATACGGGAGGAAACTGCTCTTCTTGCAAAAATCAATCACTACACACATTTTCTAGGTAAATTCTTATTGTCATGGGTCGCACCATCGTTATATAGCATTTAGACCATCTGCTAAAGTTACTTAAACCTCAGGATGCTGGATATCTCTGTAAACAACTGCAGCTTTTGCAAATGAACGTATCTTACAATTAATTGCGGAAACAATAGCGCTGGCATAAAGAAGGAATAAAAGAGGTCCGATAACACTTCCCTGAGGAACACCTTGAAGTGACTTCTAATGCATTAGAGCTAAAAATATGACTACCCTTTGTACATGACCATTCAAAAAGATACTAATCCAGCCCAGGATATTTTTATCTTTGCCATACGCTTCTAGCTTTATGAGTGTTTTACTATTACGTACTTTGTCAAAAGCCTTTTTATTATCTAGAAAAACCGCGCTACTGTAACATTGCTCTCTATCAAACCAAAGATATCATGAACAAAAAGCGCAAACTGTGCCTCGCAAAATTTACCCATTCAGAAACCGTGCTGGTTTGTCATCAATAACTCCTGACTATCGAGGTATCACACTGTCGAACTAATGATTATTGTTCCACAACCATGCATGATACGGATGTGAGGGAAATAGGTCAGTAATTGCTTGGTTTCCCGTCTCCGTTTGTAAATATAGGCGTTAAATTTACTGTTTCCAGTCACTGGGAACCTTGTGATCTATCAGCGATTTCTTAAACATGATTTCCGGATACGGTGCAAAATCCTACGCCAGATCTTTATATATGCGAGCTGATTCCAAAAATCTGCAGGATATACCCCGTCAGTAACTTTTAACGGAATCATTCGCTAAATGTGTATTATAATGCCTCGATTTCAGAGTGTAAAAATCATTCGCCTTGACCGGGATTCGAACCCGGATGCCTCGATATTCGGCCGAGTGCTTTAGCCCGTTAAGCTGCCGAGGCATCCTGGTGCGACGAGAGGGTATTTGATCGGACCCAGAGGATTTATTAGAATACTATTTTTCAGGAAACGTTACATTCCATTGTATGATATTTAAATTTTGGCCTTTGGCTGGTGGGAACGTTTTGGTAATCTATCGGAGACAATTGGTGAGGTATTGAAGAAGACACTTTGAAAGAAGGAATATAATAAGTTGGCCTTTTCCAAACTGCTGGTTACTCTTTCGCCTTTACCGTTTTTGAGTGAATTAACTGTATGCTTATTTCCCTGAACTTCCACTAGAGATATTATTCCTTATAAATATTTTTATCTTGGTGTGACAGTGCTTTTAGTGTCTTAACGATTTTCTAATATCCGCGTTGTACCATTTAGATTTCGTGCTATCTTTTATAAATTGACCAGGAATGACCATGTTGACTGCTGAGCGAGTGATGTTCAGGAAGTGATTCCACGTGTCCTCAAAATTTCTTTATTTACTATATTTCTTTAAACTTGCATATAAACCCTGTAAGACGCACTTTAAGCCCGTTTAGTCATATTTTAAACAAGTTAATATTTCTTTTAGGCTTCTTATTTCGGACCCCATATAGCAAAAACTTAGCATTTACTACCATGTGGTCGCTTATTTCTTTAATAGTTTCTTTCATGAGACGTTTTTCATGTATGTTCGTTGCTAAAAATCAAGAATACTATATTATCACCCCTAGTTAGCGAAGTGACAAGTTGATGCATGGAGTTCGAAGTAAAGGAATTTAATGACGGCTCAAGGGCATCCATATATTTACCCCCTTCATTAAAACTGTACGTGCTCCAATCAATAGATGGGGCACTGAAATCTCCATTGATTATAATGTCTGGATCGTGGTTTTTGGATGAGAAACTTTTGATTTACTGATCTAGGTCTAGTGTAGAGTTGTCTTTGCCGTCCTGCGGCTTGTAAAACGCACATATATAAATTCTTTTGAGTTCAAGACTTTGAAATTGAGCAACAAACACTTTTCAATTCGTTATCTGTAATTACTTCAGCACTTAATTACAGTAAAAAAATCTTGCCTTAGCAAGGTACAACTACAATTAAGACTCCTCCCACGATTATATTTACCCTTTTCATTATGTAAACGGAAAATAATTTAACTTTCGGCCATTTCAATTGGAAGACCGGCTTTCCGTTTCAATAATTATATCTGCGCCTGTACCACGAATAAGGCAGTGGTATTCTGCGACTTTATTTTTGTTAATTCGGCAATACTAATTCAGATAATACTCCTTGACATTTCGGTTGCTTAAATATTTAACGGGTTAAGTATTTCAAAGGCACGCCGAATCTTATTTGGGTACTGCGCGGAATACCACCATGGGTAACCTGTCGTGCGCGTCTCTTCGTGCGGACGTTTTAATGTGTGAACGCCTTGGCTCCTTACGCTTTAGGTAGATTCAATGCCAGATTTCTCTCCTATACTTTCTCCCCTTACACTCCTCAACCAACATTGTAATCAACTCAACCTTTGTTGGGTTTATTACTACGTTTGGTTGTGACAGGTAGAAATGCTTGCATCCAGCTATGTCATGTGGCGTGTGCAATTGATCACTGACAGCGGCGCTGTCATTTTTCAAAATTGCCGAGTCGTCGGTGGTAAAGGAGACATCACATAGTGTAGCCGATGCCAATGCAGTGATTCAAATATTTGGATGAGTTTGAGGCACAAAATTCGAATCTATATGTAAAAATTAACGAAAAATCAAATTTAGTATTTGACGAGCCATTAAGGTATTTGAGAGAAAAGACGAGTAGCCAAAATGTAATGGAAGGCGAGAGGCCGATTGATATGTAGGCCAGGCAGGTCATATGTGTGGTGTGCCAAAGTCAGCCTGGAAATTAGCTGACCGTATTGGCATGTAGAGAACGACTGTCCTTACTTTATTAACTTGCGATACTATATTTATATTTCTAAAATTTATCAGTAGGAGTAAAGGGGTAATTTTAATCGATTGTTTCAAAAGTTGCTCAATCTGTCAGCTATATTTCAGCTTATCGGAAGATGTAACCAAATAGTCACTTAGTGTCTCATCTATGAGTTATTACACTGTGGCATTCCAAATGATAATATTTAATATGGAAAACTTTCAAATGAGCGGAATATGAGATTTATAGACAAAAGATAAGCAATCCTTTGGTTTCCAAAAACTAAAAAGGAAGATCATCCCACCGTAAGTGCCTGGTGATGTGAACGAGAAAGTTATCAAGAAATAAAAACATGATCCCAAACCTTTTAATTTATAAGGTATAGTAATTAATGAAGTGTGTATGCGGTAACCTAATCGTGTTTACAATTACTGTTGGGTAAAATTTTATCGTAAGGAGTAATGGTCATAACGTGCATAGTCCTTTGATATCAGTAGACTGCACAAGTCAGAATAGCCAAAGGAGAATTACGACGAGTGGTATTATGAAGGGGAGTGAGACAGGGATATAGTTTGGGTCCATGATTTTCCACGGACATGCTCAAGAAAAGGGGAGAGAAGTGTAGTTGGGGCTGGAAGTCAGAATCAAAGTTGGTGGAGAGTTGATTAAGTTGAGGATTGCTACTTAGCCAGTCTGCAACGTGTTTGCAAAGCTTTTCACAGGATCCATCACAGGGCTACCCTCAGTAGACCACTTCTCAAAATAATAGTGGCATGTGCTAGAACTTTGAGACACCGAGGTAAAACTACCTCATTGTAGTAAATTGTATGAATCACACTCTTTTCTCACGATACCTGTCAAACTGACAAATATTTCAACCCAAACTGGGTCATTAGTTGGAAAAAATATATTTTTCATCGGACATGAATCTGTCTCAATCCGAAAGAGGCGAGAATATTGCTGGTTTCTTGGAAATTGCTCCATTGTCAATGATAAATCTACGAACGTAATTGAGATTCGTAATCTATCGTAATAACACCACTTACACGAAAATTAAAGAAATAAACAGCACCCGCCAATAAAAATTATAGCTGTCAACTCTAAATGCAAATAATCGAACAAAAACTAAAATAAGCTTCTCGACCTAACTCCATCGAATGGAAAACAAATGTTAATTAAAATGAGCTATCCGTCAATTCCTAAACCTATGAAGGACAAAATGCAAAACTTTGTTTACAATAAAATACGAAGCTGCAATTAACATAGAAATGAATTCAGAAAGTAATAAACTCCCTTAATTTGATAAACCCAACTGCTATTCCGAAATCAATAAAATGGAACAAAAAACTAGTCGTAATCACACAGCAGAATCATAGATCCATTTAACTATTGGTTATAGTAATAAAATAGAATAAACATGGAGCTGAATACTAAAATGAAGAACGAAAGCTTAACGTGGTCACATCAACGCAATCAACTCACAACCCTTCTATCCTTTGCTCTGCTTTCAAAACCATCCGCTAGTTGGCGTCCCCCTTGACTCGATTCTCGAATTCACGCCTTCTTGGTAGGGGGCCCAGTTCCATCCCAGATGCCACATGTGGTGCCCGAAATTGTTCTAGGAAACCTGGACTAGGGAGCTTGCGCTTACGGCGGCTTGCCTAGATGCATAGCCCTCATTTTAACTCCTAGCATTCCGGTCAGTGTCGATACATTCTGCTGTCTCTTCTGCCACGCCATCATCTACTATTAATGTAATGCTCCCCTATTGACAATGACAAAAATGGCATCCGCGTTCGGCTGCTTCCCTTAATAAATATCGCTTTTGCATTAATAGGTTTGGACTTTTTAGTACTACGAGTTAGGCTGGTAAACATTCACGGAGCGAAGGTTAAATTACAGATTAAATCTCTTGCGTAAATGGAAAGTAGGTCTCTTTAGGAATTATGTTGAAAATGTACGATAATACTTGTATTATTAGCCACATGGTAGGAGAGATCATGTAAATAAAATTAGAAATATAAGTGTAGAAAAAATTGATTTAGGATGTCATTTTTCCCACGAACGGTAAGGGATCAGAATAATGTAATCCGACTGCGTTAATGGGGTAAGTACTTTATGTCGAAAGTAGTCGTGTGTGTAATCATCCCCTGCCACACACCCTAGGAGTGGATTGTAGGGTATTATGCATGAGGATCATTCAAATTAAAACTGAAAACTCGCTACAACAACCAATCCGCGCACCAACAAGGACTTAACCCAACAACTGCGTGCGCCTGTGAGTTGTCTCTATGCAGTTACACTACCTCCGCGATGGCAGTATCGATGCATAAAAAGCTAGCTTCTAGCTTTTAGCGGACTATGAGGTATGGTGGGTGTTCGTTTGACTGCCCCTAGTATGTATGTAAGGCCTCATTTCAAAAGCTAGGCTGTTGTAGGCATGGCGCGATTCTTCGGATCATTATTATGTTGCCATTATACCCCGAGCTGTAACTTAGGCAATCATATTCGTCCGTGAGTTCGTTTGATGAGGAATTTAAACAGTCCTAGTTCAGGTTAACCTTTGACCCGTAGGAGGAGTTTACCGTTTCAACGACGATTTTTCTTTTTTACCACCAGTGGTCCCAAATGTCAACTCGCAGCGATTTATTCATAAACCACTCGTTCAGTCCAATTGCGTGAAAGAGCGTCTCCCCGTGAGACGTCGGCTCTCGTGGCCGCAATCAGCACTTCGGTGCGTGAAATGCGACTTAAAACGCAGGGCCACGTGCTCCCTGTGCGCGCCCATGCTGTCTCGCATCGGCGTCCTCGTGGCCTCCGCGTAATTTCCGAGGTCTAAGGTCAAGTGAGCCGATTGACGGGGATGACTGCGCAGCAATGGCCGGCAGATGGGAGCGACGACACGCGAGCTCTGTGCGTGCAACCCATATTACATCCCGCTCTAAAAATGAATCCGCAGGACGTAAATACCATTTAAAATGCCGTCCATCCCCAATTCAACGGCAGAAAATAACGACGCTTCGAGAGACGGCCATCTGCTCGCGACCGGCGGATCGGCGGATTTAATTCGCGAATTCTTTGTCACGACGTCCATTCCCATGCACCAGATGAGAATGATACTGCATTTAAGCCGCTCGGGGGGTGGAACTGGCTCACTTAAGGAGATCATACTCATTTATGGAACGAGCTGCTTCAAGAGGGTGTGAAAGTCGATCCGGTTAGGGCGGTGGTCAGCGTGATTGAGGGATAAACACTATCCGTTTAGCCATGCGAGCCGAAGAGCATCCTAGAAGGTTCAAAACAATCTCCAAGAACGCAGTCCTTGCAGGACTTAATAAGTTGGTGTTTCAGTGTTGGATCTCCAGTCCAGCATCTCCGGATGGTGGGATGGATCTCTCTAAGAGTCACAGCTTTAGATAATAGAAATGCATTCTAAGCCCTAGACTCTGTACCCTCTGCGTGATTTGCGAAGAGCGAATTGGTCCCGTATATTTTCCAGATCATTTAAAGTGATCATGGTATCATTTTCAAGTGTGGTGGTGATGGAAAGAGAAGTTTTACATTTGAATAAATAAATAATTGAATGGTAAGGGCGACTATTTGGTTTTAGTCAAGTCTTCTTGTTCAAAGTCGAGTTCTATAACTTACGTGATTGAAATTAGCTCGAGTGTGCTGACTCTAGTTAAAAAAATAAAATATTGATTTCTGATTAAATAATGTATACCTTCAATCTTGTTGACATCGTAGAAACATCAAAGAAGAGTTGATTTTTTAGGGTAAATGAGGAATCAACTTTGACTCATGTGTATGTTTTGGGTGGGGATGCAGGCTCGGATCATTATTTAGTTTAACAAAATGTGTTCAGAATTGCCGAGCCTTCTCTTGGGCGATGTCAAAACTCTAGGACTTGGTTATTTTATTTAGTACTTTTGCATATGTTGAAATAATGAATGTGCCGACGATAAACTTGACCACAGCAGTTTACCCTGATATTAAAAAAACCATTTGCAATACACTTGCTCAACGTTTGGTATCATAGTATGTTAACTTACTGCTCGAAAATACTGTTTATGATAGTGTTGTGAAATTAAAAAATATTAGCTTTTACCAATTAATCATGCATGAACCGTTTCATTAGCCATTTCAATTCCAATAGTAACACCTTGAAACTCTGGTCAAAACAATTCCATAGGAAACGAAATGTCAACTAGCGAATAAATTATATTATATTTAGCGGATAAGTTATCTGATATTGAGCAATGCGTTGCATTGTATAGCGTTACCTGGGCCATATGTAATGGTAGAGGTATGGTTGGGAAATTCGAGAATCTTTAAGTGGCATTTTTTAAAAATACATTCGGTTTCATATATGTTCTTCTTGTGCATTATAAGGGTGAATCACTAGACTGTTTCCACCTTTTTTGCCTAATTGTAACGAAATGTAAATATGTAATAATAATTAAATTATTAGAGTGTACACATACGTAGACTGAATATTGTTTGTTAAAGAAAGGTGTCCTCCAACAGAAAGACGACAATACTTTTACATTGGGCGCAGTCGTTGGCATAATCTCTAAAACCCGGATGATTAGCATCGCATGAAGTCAAATCGATAACTTTTTTTCAAAAGATTACCTGATCGCCTCTCATATTTAGGTTTTTACTACTTGTAGTATCATGCAATGGCTGAAAATCTCCTAATACCCAGAGACATCAAAGGGACAGTAAGGAAAATTAAATCTCTTTTTTTACCAAAACGAAACAGCATCAACACTTAATACTAATGCAAGTTTATGATGCTACTGGAAAGAAATATTAGGAAAAGAAGTTTTCGCTATCTAAACATGCTTTTTGTTATATTTTTAAGAACATGCACTTTAAAACAGCATTCGTTTAAATTAAGCAGTTTACGCAAATTTAACATGCTTCTGGTTTCATTAACCGTTAAACACTTGTAATTGTGTAAATATTCCCCCAATGTCGACGTATCGCTCGTGAGGAAACAGCAGGGGAGATGAATATACCAAGTATTACCACCACAATTCATAACAAAGAGGCTATCACCTTGATGATGGCTGCTTTTCTATGCTCAGAGCCTCCAAAGTACCTTAAAAGACGGAGAGGTTTTTTTTGCAGCCGTGTGCTTGCCGCTCGGTATAGAAATGGGCAATTGCACGTGTTCGGGTCAGTGCTGCCTTCCGCACGCCTCCCACCTTTCTTTTTTTTCCAGCCGCGCCTGCGCGTCAGCTTTGTTTACGCTCGCAGAGCAAGCAGGCAAGCTGTCTTTCGAAATCTTAAAATACGACTCGAATGTCAAGTTGATCAAAATTTATTAGAAGGCGGAGGTGGGTCCTCGCCAAAAGAAACTCTCGTGCCTGGACAACGCCAGGATACATGTACCCTTCGTAAACTTTGCAGTTCGCAATGTGGGCGGATCTTTTAACGTACGATTGTAATCCTACTACTACTTGGTAGCACTCATATGGAATGTTTTTATGTGCCTATTAACCAGACTAGTCAGGTAGTGCCAATGCGATGGCCGAAACCTGGTTACTAGGACCCTCCCTACAAATTATAATACTGAAATTACAATACTGATACTTATCAAATTCATTTGATGAATACGACGATATTTCTCGAGTAAATATGTCCATCTTTCGATACTATTTCTTTTTCATGGGTCACACGTAATTTAACGAAGCTGCACCACTGTAATTACATTCTGCTCTTCTCTCTCCATTATAAGATACTATCTAAGGAAGACATTTTTAACTATCGGAAATTTCATTTATCTGAGGCAAAAAAGGGAAGAAGACCATTTGCAGTAATGAATAGTTTCAGACGTAACTTTGCACAATTTTTCCATTATGAAAAATGCTAAAACAAAACTTTTTAAACTTTTTCATGTGGAGTTACAAAGTTTTGTTTTAACATTATTTACCATTAGCAACGTATGATAGTCGCTTTAATTTCACTTTTCTCTTGGTGGAAGACGATTGCTGGTCGTTCCTCCTCCCTTCGTGTAGCACTGCGTATTTTGAAAACTTGCTTGGAATGAGTTCAGAAGGAAGGTTGGGGAGGGAAAGAGTTTTTGACCTGCGTGAGTGCAAAGCCATCCGATTTCGACTGGCCATGGGCTGAGAAGACTAAATTTTGACTCTAAAAATAACTGCCATCAGAATATTTCCGTTATGTCGAAAAATTAGTACGATTCACGAGACTAGTTGACAAAATAGAGTTCCCAGATGGTTTGAATAGTGATATTTTATGACTGACTAATGGTGTTTGAGACATAATCAGCATTAATATTTGATCGATACGATTATTTTGTTTTTTTCCTCAAGGGAAAGGTTCAAGTTCAAATAAGATGACCTCATTCAGGATAGGACATTTGTTTTGCTTTGCTATGTACATGAACTCTTAGACGTACATTTTTACGCGTCTATCTACAAAAGAAACAGAAAATTAACAAATTTTCGAAATCTAATATAAAAAATAGTGCCAAGTTCAACATTTATTACATCGAAAGACTGAATGAAATATTTTATACACTCAGGCCATGAAAACTTGTGCATAATTAAAGTTGTGAATGAAAATTTTTGTGAATTTGCGAAATTTATGGATGCGTCTCTTCATTTTCGATTGTGATGAAATATTTTAAGTACTTTTGCCATGCACGTCAACAGAGAGAGGACAATGATTAACGTTTAACGATACCAAGTTATTCACTGAGCCTGCCAGTATTTCGTTTGGGGTGATGTTATACATGAAGCTAAGTAGTTACACGCAGATTTTACATTATTTACGTGCTTACTATTTTGTTCTAATCATCCACCCGCGAGAGGCAAACATTATCGGCTCTTTGGGTGCAACACGTGCTAACTCGAAACACTGGGAATTAGGTATATATGTTTGAACATTTGAATTTTAAATATCTGTTTGTTACGAATTAATTATGTACCTGATTCTTGGGATATACAATACAAGGGTAAAATAAAGCCACAAGTGGTAAGATTGCTGGATTGCTGATATACGAGATCCGTGAGATTAACAAAAATAACTTCTAGTTTAATGAACGGGATATTCATAAAAATTTTATTTCAGTCTGATACGCAGAAGTGAATTGGCTAGTAAAATAATTCCCGGAAAATTAGAAAGACTGAAGCCTAAACTAATTTTTACGGGGGCGTGTCAGATAATTCGATCCTTGCATGACAACCTACCGGGAAACTCCCGGTATCCCACCGAGTCGGGCAGATCTTGCTAGTAAACAAAGAGTGAATCCGGTCTGATAGCGGGAATCAAAATATTTGAAAAACTTATTCCGAATTTTGTGCCCTCGTGGAGTTGAATTCTCATCGAAAGTAGAGAGAAATTTTTTTGAAGCAAGTGTGGAATCGTAAATTACTGAGTATATAATTTTAATATTAATGGAATAAAATAATTACTTGTGAAGTAGTCCTCATTTATTTTTAACTTGAATGATTCTTGAAAGCAGGAGTGTTGCTTTATTAAAAAAACGAAGAGTATTAGGAAATATGAAGGCAAGGAATCCATATGCGAAATTTGAAATAAATCCAAAATGTCTCCGTTTAAAAGATAAAATCGTCAGTCACTGTGGTGGAAGGTCGCTGCCACTACGATTTCCTTTCAATGAAAATACTGTCAGGGGACCAGTTGCGTATATTCCGGGAAGTGAACTCCTGATATCCGAAAAGGGTTCCTTCTGCAATATTCTCCTCAATTCCTTGTTCCTTCCCCAATTTTCAAAAGTGAAATATTGCAGTGGCTGTGCTGTATCTGTACTGGATATATATATATATATATATATATATATATATATATATATATATATATATATATATATATATATATATATATATATATATTATGTACATATGTTTTTATAAAAATATATTCATACGGAATTGCTGTTTGTCACTAGACTTCATTTGGTGACCAAAACTTTCAACTAATATCAATAGATGGCGCTGAATCGCTGCACGATATCAACATTTTCACGAAATAAGCAATTCATCCTGTTTGCAGAAGAAATCGAAACAATACATGCACACACTCGCTTCCGTTGGATACAAAATAATAAGGATTTCTTGATGCTTCCAAATTGTGTTTACCGAGCCCTATAAACATTACTATCGGTTTTATGCAAAGTACAAGCACATCGAGTTTCTACCAAGAACCACGAGTAGAGCAAACATATTTTTTCTCAAAAGAAAACACTTCAAGACGCTGTCAGAGAGAAGATTTTGTCGCGAGCAAAGAAATAAATCTTGTTTTCTCCGTGAAAAACGTCTTTTTCATCACACGAGTTATTCGTTACCCTTTGGATTATCGTGAGCAATCTTGACCTAATCGGCGTCGTCGTCTCAGTGCCTTTACTCTGTGTCATAACGCTACGTTTTTGATTTGACTAATCCACCACAACTCGGCTTTGTCGAATGATCAAAATATATGAGCGCTTCTTCTGGCTATCTGGAAACTTAGGAAATCCTTTGCCCAGGTCAAAACACTCGGGGTATTCATCACTGCACACCCACACGCGCGTGCGAAGGTCGCCCTCAAAGACGTCGCTACCCGTACAGTGGAGGCACACCGGAGCACGAGAGATCGCTGCCCTTTTCTTTGGCGTCGTCGACGGCTGGCGGGTGCGAGGCGTGTGGCAGGGGTGGCAACCCACGGCGCGCGCGCACGCCCACCTCGAGGGATTCGCAGGCCGCTCACTCTGGGGGCAGAGAAAGGGGTCACCGGGTGAGGAAGGGGGACCACCCATGGGTCGCGGTCGCTCTCGAGGGGCGTGAAGGGGGCCGAAAGGTCGCGTTTGGGTTAGACCGGTGGTGGGGGAACCACGGCACCGCACCTTCACTCCGGCCCGGCCGAGCTGTAGCGAAAAACGACTCGCTCGGCGACAGATGCTCTCGTAAACGCACTCCCGGCGTCACAACCGGCGGGATGAAATTCACGGCCCTCGCGCCAGGGAACCCCCTCGCCCCCCCTCGGTTGGGTTAGTCGGGGAAAAAGCAATTGCAAGGGAGGATGCGTGTGCACAAACAAGAACTTTCGCACTCACGTAAGTCCTGAAGGAAGACATGTCCGCCTTTCAGCCGAGGGCGGTCTCCTCTAGACCGCCAGTCTTGACTCCTTCTCTCCAGCCTCCCTCTCTCTCTCTCTTTCCTTCGCGCCCCCCTCACTCTCTCTCTCTCTCCCACTCCCCTCCCTCCACCCCCTTGGGGAATTCCCGTCTCTAGCCAGCCGCCTCTCTCCTTTCTATTTCCATCCCCGTGGAACCCCTCTCCTCCTCCCTTCGACCCCATCGCTCCCCCCTCAAGGCACCCCCTCTCCTTCCCCGCCTCGCCTCCCTATCAAAGACCTCCCATCGCACCCCCTCCTCCTCTCCCTTTCTTTCGTCCCGATCCCGGAAGCTCATTCTCCTGCCCCCCCCCCCCATCACTTAAATATTCCCTCGTGCGGTGGAACACAGGTCTCCCCCTCTCATCCCCGCTTCCCGCCCTTAAACCCTTTCCCTCCCGCCCCCTCCCGGCCGAAAAGAAGACTCGTCAACCAGGTCAAGAGACTTCCGAGGTTTTGGGGGCTCCCGATCCCCTCATTGCGATCCGAAGGTGTGCTCTTGCCAGAAAACTTTTGCCGCGAATAACTCGCCGCTAGTGGACAGTGCGCCCGATGCTTCTCCGAGCGTCGATCGTGGAACTGTTTTGAGTTCGATTTGCGTGCTTGATCATGGCACACCGTGATTGGATTTTGGTGATTTCACTGCAGTTATCAGAACGGAATTGAGCTGTCGAAGTGTTGCAAAGGGAGAGGAATATGTTTTTCATATTAGAGAAATGGTAAACAAAGAAAGTTACTGCCTGTTTCCATTCAAATTATGGGGAAACAATTAATTATGAATGTAGAAGGTGATATGTGTTTGTGTTTGTTCATTTTGTGGATTTGGAAAAGGCCATTTAGGGATTTTTGCGAAAAGAGTATTCGACCCGGTTAAGGAGGGACAGAGTGTGACAAAAGACAAGTTTCTTGTTAAGCTGGAAGTTGGGCCGGCAATGGGAGTGAGTGGAAAGGGAGTTATGGCACACAGTTTCTCATGCCGTTTAATACCCGCAACAGTTTAAGATTTTTGGGTCGACACCATTTTTATGAGTTCGCTTTACAACTGAATATTGAAGCATATTGTATATTTTGTGGGTAGCGGTAGTCCAGGGGGTAGAGCGTTGGACTACTGACCGGAGGGTCCCGGGTTCGTTTCCCGGGCAAGGCACTCTGGGCACCTGCAGGTCCACCCAAGCTATGTGATTTTTCGGGTACCATATATTCCTGGGAAACTATAACCGGTATAGGGAAAGAAACTGGCCCCCATACCCTGATGTGTGAATTTTACACGGGCTTAGTACTGGGCAAACTCCTACCATCACCTACCAAAACCACCTTCGGTTTGAATACTGTGTTTATGGTTTCATGGCTTTATTCTATATTTTAATAAGTGATTCCGAATTATAGAAATATAAGTAAGAGGAAATTGATGTAGGAACTTCTTTGTATGAACGAACATTAAGGTGACTCAATTGTCATCCGATCTTTTTAGATCCCTTCCTCACTCCTCAATCCTTTCCGATAGCGATCGTATATCCTGCCGTGCATCATTGTGTGTATTGTAGGATACTCATGTAAATGTGGAAGAAAAAGGTTAAACGGGTTGGCAATGGGATGTTGTAGCCGTGAAGTGTTGATTGAGTCAATGGCGCTTTTAGATTATCATTCCTCAACGAATAAGTCCACCGAGGGATTAAAATTAACGGTAAACACAACGAGTCTCGTATATGCAAACTGTATGCGTCCGTTCGCATGTCGTTTCGTTTCATGTGCCGTATCTTTCCGTTGGTATTTCCGTGAGTAACTGAAGTGAGCGTAAGTAATTGAAATGAGCTAGAGTAAGGTGGGACGGTTTTCAAATTTTGGCAATGACTTACGTGAGAAGGAATTAGCTGTAATGGCGCCCGGGATTTGATCTCGATAATTAGTGGATCATTTTCAATAAATAGGGAATTGTAGACAAGGAAACTTGAGCTGGGAGGTTAAGTAAGCGTATATTAAAGACATTTGTGCGCTGCGTTCCTCTGCATGGTGGAGGATGCAGCGAAGGAAGAATGTTCGAGGACTGTGGCTTCTTGGTCGAGGCCATTTGCGTTGGGCTCAAAGAGAGCGAGATCAAGGGAGAGTGGTTATCTTTAGAGGAAGGGAAGAAAAGTAAACTCACGTATAAAACAAGTTGGCATTTGTTTGGCAAATTAATTTGGAGTGATGCAAAAAAAATTGTGTGTTGCATACATTTTTGCTAGGATGATTACTAGATACCTCTAAGCGATTCGGTAGAGAAATGCGACGGGCCTTTTAAGGTCTTAGGAGGCCAGAAACAATCGAAATTTAAAGATAAAAATTTCGGTAGAGATAAAAAAATTACTTTTTTTCGATTTATTAACAAATGGATACTTCTAAATATATCCAAAGTGAAACTTGAATACAATAAGAACGCTCCATTTATGCAAGAAATTACAAAATTAATTGAATTTAACACTTTGATTTAAGAGTTATTCAAGTATCGTCGCCAAGAATGAGTTTGATTACACATTAGGGATCACGTTTGAATAATTATAGTTTTATTTTTTTAATGCATGGCTCCTCCTTCATTCCAACAATTATTTTAATGTTTTCATCCATTCTTTTATTATTTTTCCTGTGTATTATTTGCCTCGTGTTTCCCTCATACAATATTACCATCCCTTTTACTTTTTATTCTTGTCCTGACGATGCACATATTTGTATAGATTATAATAGAATTGGTTATGATTTTCCTTTTTACTTCTCTTCTATTCTTTCGTGCGCTTCCTCTCATCCTCCATTTCATTCTTAGCACTAGGTTTCAATGACTTCTACTCTTCTCTTAGTCCACTTGCACAATGGCTGTACGTATTTTTGATCCGTTGAGCGCCACACGAATGTCTTCGCTATCTGCTCACTTGCCTGAATCCAGATCTATCATCTTCGATCAGTAGTAGTACCCTCGACATCATAATTTTCTTCATAAGCTATTTTGTACTTGATATCCGTCGAGCTCTTTCTATCCCCTATTACACAGCCTCCGAGCCAGATGAAAGATTCCGATTTCTCTTCCTATAACGCAACGCCTCTCTGAAAATTCTCTCTTTCGCTTTCCAGGACTCTAGTTTTCTTTATATTGCTTTATATGTTAAATAATTAAGTATTTGACCTATTGCGTAAAATGGTGCCTGAATTCGAAGCAGTAAAATAATAGAGAAAACATATAGAGTTGGGAAGATCGTTTCTTCTTCAAAGCCATTCTTCAACTTCAATTCGTCATCATCGTCATTCTCTAAACGCGGAGCCTTGTCGTTGAAGCCATTTGTTTCTCTCTATTGCTGTTAATTTCAACTCCTTTTATTTTGTGGCTCTCGTAGTAATTTTTATGACAAAAACACCTACGACCTTCCTTTTTTCCTGATAATTTTCCCTCCATTATCCATTCAACTACAATTGCAATGAAAAATTTTCCCGCAGAATTAGGATATCATCACAGAAAATCTCCTGCAGAAGACACAACACATACCTGTATTACAAGTACTTTTGAAATCACAGTTTTCAACCCGAAGGTCTGTTTAATGGTATAGTTCACCCAGTTCACCCAGCTCAACGGCGTTTGATGTCACACATCAGGGTAGATGGGAGGGCAGATCATTTCCCGAGGCTGCTTGCAGTTTCCCAGGAAGAATTGGTACCCGAAAGATCACACATTTTGGGTCAAACTGAGAGTGGCCAGAGGTGTGCTGGCGTGCTTGGGAATCGAACCCAGGCCGCCCGATCATTAGCTCAGAGCTCTACCCACTGGAGTACCACGTCTCCATTACTTCTAACTTATCCTGCAAAATGTATTCGGTGTAATTGGCATTATATTTAAGGGAAGGTGATGGCGGAACACGTAATTATTTCAAAAATGCAGTAATTAGTTGTGTACGATCGCTTCGCTGTCCTGCGTTCATCCCGCATCTAAATAATGTGTCGGTGAGTCTCGATTCGGTGCCTCACTTTCACCCTAGACCCCAAAACAGCGCCAAAAATCAAATCCACAGTCCATCTGGAAGTGGGTGGGAAAGGACGCCTGATGAAATCCCATCGCTTGTTCATGCACTTGTTTTCGTTCCTTTCTCATGACTCGCGTAGCAACTGAACGTGCAAAGGCTGTGGCAAAATCTGCGACCTGAATGCCCGCAATCTTGTGACCTACGATTCGAACATTTCCGGAAAAGGGTCTGCAATCAAGTCCGTTAGCCACTACTCCTTCGGCAAATCGACAGATGCGAGAGCACTTGGCCCCTGCGTCGAGCGGTGTCGAAGCGGAGGGTTGATGAGGAGGAATTGCGAGGCTTGGCGTGTGGCGGGAGGGGAGGGTTGGCGAAGGGAGTGGGGAGGGGAAGCGGAGGAAGGAACGGCTTGCGACGCTCTCAGCTGTTCCTGCTGCTTCTGTCGGCCTGCCATTTTAAGATTAAAAAAATATAAGGGCTAGCGCGTCATCAATATTTAAATTGCTCATTCAAATTGATTATTTTTGGTCACGAGGAAGAAACTTTTAAAAGTGTAGCAGTCAAAAAAAATGTTTTAAATTTTATTCAGTCGATTATTTAGACGACCGAATCCTGGCCATCAAGTGCAAAATATTTTGAAAAAATATTTGCATTGCCCTATGATATTTTCCTTAAAATAATTTTTTTATTGCTGCTACCTTCATGAATTTAATAATTTTTAAGTCAAACTTAGTGGTTTTTACACATCCGATATAAAAGAACATCAGTATTTATTCCACAACGGTTAATGATAACTTTTTCGACGCGTTATAGTTGCAAATGACTTTTCGTGTTTGTATTATTTACGGTGAAATTGTCAACGACAAAGTGGAAACCAGGTTCAATTTGACAGATTTCCATGCGAAAGTCAGGGAAGGCTTCATATACATTCACTCTCCCTCCCATCACGATCTTCAGCATTGAATTGCTTCTCAAAAATCCCCTGCCGTCTTCAATTTCGCGTAACATCCACTCTCCTTCAACTGAAATTTCTTTGTCTGCTGTCCTTTCTTTTCTGTTATTCTCCACACCCATTTCCCTTCTCTAAAATAAGGTACAAGTATTCAACCCTCTTTTCATGCCTCCATAACCCATGTTAAGGAACCATACAACAATTACCCCCTTAATTAAAGTTTTCACTCGCCTATGATTTACTTATGAAATGTAATTTCGACCTCAAACATGAAATTTTGTGATAAAATTGTGCCTTTTCAAATTTAACAATAATGAATTTCAATGATGCGGGTGTCGTAACTGTGACATTTTTTTTCTCTTCTAAAAACCTGATAATTCAAAATGAAACTGTGGCGCAATATTTACTTATTTCTACCTATCTATTTCAATGTAATTTTGATTATTAGAAAACCTATTAAATTAAAATCAGATTCCATTATATAATTATGCTAAATAATTTGTGTTAAATCAAATTTTATTTGTCATCTTTGCTAATGTGCATGTTCAAATTTAAATGTGTTGCAGAGTGTAAACATTTTCCCTTAAAAGCTTTAAATGAACAGGCCTAGTTTGACAGCTAATGCCCCTTTCGATGGGGTGACATTGATGTCGCGTTGCCCCGTGGCATAAGCCATTTAATCTCTCTTCCAATAGCCATTGCCTTCATTCTGGTTAAGAAATTCTGGCCATTATTTGTCAATTTCCAGTCGTGCTGGTTTTTGCATTATCTATTCGGACAGCTTGCTATTCACTTGGCAATTACCTTCAATGTAGAAGCTTTAGCATCAATTGCACGCGGTCCTTTTTTTTCTTCGAGAAGGATAGCATTTTCATTTGACCATTTGTTATTACCATGGCTTACCATCAACTGGAAGCCATTGTGCTCGCCACGCTTGTGAGTAGGAAAATAAAGAAAACAGAAGATCGTGACTAAGGAAGGGTTGAAAATGGTGTAGCATATGGAGTTTTACTTTTTTTCAGTGTGGCTTTTTGACAGACATTTACAGCGATGGAACCATTATGAAATATACTGCCAACTAAATTATTAACTATTAGGAATTATTTTGTTTAAACTATGAATTATTACTGTGAACTTAATCCGTAGGAAATTATCTCTAATGAAGTTGTAATATATGTATGTGCGAAACCAGCTTAGAGGTTAGCGTGCTTAATAACATCAATAATGGACATTTTAAATAATGTGGGCAGAAATTTGGTTGAAGTTTAAATTTTTTTCAATCTATCAAACTTCTCATCCCGGAAATATCGCATCTTCTTGCATTCACTTTTGTTTGCACTTTTGCAGTTTGCACATCATGCAAAAATTCATTGCTCTCAAAATATCTTCAATGACATCTAAAATAGTTTCCACCTTGATATATTGGAAAACCAGACTAAACATCTAAAACATCCTGTAATTTGCATACAGCAAACGCCCGCTCCCTGCTGGAATGGATGAAATGACCTTAACTGGTGGAGTTATAACGTCCCTAATATATCGTTTTCGGCATGAACGCCTGATTAATGTATCCGAATAGGTACTGTTATCCTGGTTAAAAAATGTAATTATGGTACAAATATATTTCTTTTTGTTTTTTATGATCATTTCGAAAATTTTGTTCAAGGCACATTAACATTCTGGCAACAAGAAAGCAACTTTGATGCATTCTTATGAGATTTATATTTCTCCATACTTTTTACTCTATTACTCGTTTTCAACAACGAAATTTCTCCGTGGTCCCATCACCATGAATTTTGAATGTGTACCATTTGAAGATATTCTGAGTTTCCACCTTCTTTAGTTTTAGTTTAGGTTTGCATCCACTGTAATTGTTTGCAATGGCCTGAAAATACCTCTAATTCCGGCATTAATGCTGTGATAAGTAATATCTCTGCCGAATTATTACTTTGAAATTTAACAAATTCTTACTTTGACAATGAGATACGTGAAATATATGTGGTAAACGTACCTAATGTTAGAAAATCGTCGTTATAGTAAGTAAATAAAATGCGAGAAAGAGCGTAATTTGCCCATGCGATAGTGCAAGTGATCAAGATTTAGATAGCCCCCGAGCCAAGAGATTGCAATTGGTATTGGGTTTCAATTGGTGGTGGCGTTTCAATAACAGTTTGCTAAGAGTGGGATGAGAATCAATGAAAATAAAACAAAGGCGATGAGTTTCTCAATAAATAGGAACGCTACGCCACGTTTAAGTGAAATATTAAATTTTGGGGGCATCGATAAGGGGAGATGGAGCAGAAAACCTATTTGAGAAGTACTTTTGACGAAGGTGGGCGACGGAGTCAGCCGACCGAAATAAGAGCTTTATTAGGTAAACAATCTTTCACAAAGAAAAGAGAGTTGATGACAGGACGTTTAATAATTGTGTTAGTCAAAGACAAGCGAACACTATAATACTGGGCGTAACATTGTACAACTCGGAGCTTTGGTCTTTGAGGAAAGAGATGGATTGGAGACTTTTAAGATTTTGGTTTGGGGAAAGACGAAAAAGTGATCTGGATGGATAGCAAAACAAATGAGCAAGTACAAGGGTGATGGAGAAGAAAGTAAAGTTATTTATAGAAATCCGAAGAATGCAGACAATTCGGACGAGTGAATATTGAATGGCAATGGAATATTGAAGGCTGTAATTGAGGGAGAATATTGGGCAAGAGGGGTAGGAAAGAAATAGGCATTCCGAGCAGGTCTACAGAAAGTGTGTCCTGTGTTAAAGTGTTTTGCATCGCCAAAGAATTCCATGAATCTATCAAAACCCCACCTGGAACGGTAGACCACTCACAGTACTATGTTGAATGAACTCAATACCAGAATTGGTTTGTGAGATAAGGGGTATTTAATTCGCCTGGGGAAGAAATACACCATGGCTTCTGGGTATCGGGTGGATATTTGTTTGATTTTTCATGGCTATACTTTTAATACTTTATTTACACAGCTAGTTATCGTGTAAAATATTTTGAAGGTTTCAAAAACGTTTTTTTTTCTTCAAGGAAAGACTAATAAAAATTACGTCTAAATTAAGCCACTTTATCGATTGGCAAGAGATTGTAAGAGGCGTCAGGACACCAACTCTTTTGTCCTACACAAATGCGGCAGCTTGATGATAATATACGGATGCACGTTAGCTGACGGGAGGTGGCGCAGCCCCGAAGCGAGGACTGCGAGGGCGGACAGGTCGCCCTCTGCTTCACCTTTCCATTCTCTCGTGTTCCCCCTCTCTCCCTGCGTCAATTCAAATGAGCATTTTCTTGCATCAGACCTGCGAGGAAGATGAAGAATTGGCATAAGTTAGGCCTAAACAAACATTATATAAATTTCCCTTTGTATTTTGTTGCACACCATGCTAACAGTCTTTTGGGCAATCATGTTAGTGTCAACACGCTGATAATGCGAGTAAGTTCCGATTGCAAGTTAAAATAGCCTGTACTCGACTTATGCTTGAGATGCCCATATATCTAATGAGAAAGTATTTTTTATTTTCTGTGAGCAGATTAAAAATCCATTTTGCTTTAGAAATGTCAAAACTACGAAGAATCATACGTTATCTAATGGTAGTGGGTTGTAACGAATAATGCAATTATCCACTGTCACATCAAATGCAATTATCCCCTGAAATAAGTTATTAATTCAACCATAGGCTTATTTGTGATGCTTCAATCTTGGCACTTAAAAATTAGCCTAGAAAACTATATATAACGGAGGAAATACTTCATATGAATACATAAATTGTTGCACAGAGGTAAATAGAGTTCTTGTCCATCCATTGGAGTCGTCGTACTTGATCCTCCATTCCATATTTTTACTGGTATTCTGCCACATTAAAATAGTTGTTGGACGGCTCCGACAATTAAATGGATATTTGTATACTTATGAATTAACGCGAAACTTATAAGGCTCGTATCTGCTCTCTCTGTCTTTTAAAAGTTATAATTTCTGCTGCTCTTATTTCAAAAGCTGCATTCTCTTTTTTCTTTCTACGCAATACCTTTGGTCACAGCCTTTGACATCCAATTACCAGCTGAATGCTAAAGATGTAATATTTAAACCCTTTTATTTCTTCCACAACTTTCTATCTCCACCATATACAGTGTTGAGGGCATTTTGATTAATCCTTATCTTTTGACACGGTCGCTTTATGAGGCAAAGTGAACTGATCCAGAACGTGTATTCGATAGTGACCCCATGGAAAACCGCATTGATGCAATTGTTGGCAGTAGGAAACCAAAAACTCACATGCGTCTCGTCTATCATCATTTCACGTCCTTACTTCTTCTCTCCTAACTCACACGTCAAAGCCATTCGGTGTATATTTAACCTGTTTTCTCAAAGATAAGGTTTCAGTTCATTCCTTATTCATATTTAAGAGCCGTGTCTGTATTTTATACATTTTTAGATTGAAGTAACTCTACCTTTTGCGTTTATTTAAAGCATAAAAATCTGGGAAATCCGCTCTATTTCAAGTTTATAAGCATGAATGAAACATTTAGGCAGTTGGAGTCATGAATGTTCTTTGACCTTATTAATCGTATTTTTGGTGGTCGAAAAGCGATATTTTACCTTCGGTGATCGAAAAGCACTTCATAATGTTCCACTAGCGAAGCGAATTAGCGAATCACTTAATCGTATTTGACATTTTCAAATCATTATCAAAAGTACTTTTGATAATGATGTTAGGGTACTTTTGATAGCATATGATAACGTGGAAAAAGTAGAAGTATTTTAATAAATCAATGTGGAAAAAATTGAGGAAAAGTATTGTTAATCATCATGAGTAAATTTTATTGAGTAAAAGAGTCTGAAATTTATTCTGTTGTACCTTCGCGTGAATTTATAAAAATAAACAATATGAAAAAATCTTACGCCAGTAGCCCTTATAATACTGTAATTTTAGTGAAAGGGTGTTACATCACATGAATGCATATGAAGCCGTTTTGTTGAATGTGATCACATTGTCACGGTATGTAGGGAGAAACGAGAGGACATCAAAATGATAACGATAATCTTGTCATGTTTTCAACTCTAAAAACCGTAAAATTGAAACTTTAAACACATTGGAAATCAAAACTACTGAATGAATATAAAGTAAGACATACTAACAAATTAGTATTTAGCGTATCTAATTTGCTAGAAAATTTATGTTGGGATTCTCTTACACAGCGGCGTTTACACTATAGATTAAACTTATTAAAAAAATTAGAGATGGGCCTTTTTCCGATGACATCAAGAATATAATACGAACCCCAACGTATTACGGTTATAGGGATCACGAATATAAGACTAGAGAGATAGACTGCAAGACTGACAGCTTTAAAATGTCATTTTTTCCTAGAACGAAAAGAGAATGCTTGTACTACAAATCCCCCAGGAGTCAGTTCAACACAATAAGTATTAACGTACAAGTTAGGGACTGCGCGATTGGATATTTTTTAAATTTTTTTGTCACAGGTTCCCCCCACCTTCCCCCACCAATTTGAAAAACCCCAACCCCTTCATCCCTTACCCTTTCCTCCTGTGCCACACACCTTTTTTGGTGGCTCGCAGGGTATTTATGTAGATGTAGATGTAATATTCAAATTACTTAATTTTGGATTCCTTTTGTTCAATTCATCCAATTAATTGAAATAAATTCGAAATTCAGAACAAGAAGCTTGATGAAGAAGACTCTAATCATCATATATAGTATGGTTCAGTAAAATACATTCTTATATATTAATAAAAAATAATCTTTTATAATGTAATGATTTATATTTCCCAACGACTATGTGTTTGCGCAAATCACACTGGCACTGACAAGAACATGAGTCAACTCCTTGCGCCATCTCGCCAAAATCTGTAACCCGCAAGTAAGATTTACGTTAAATTCGCTAATCTTCGTTAGTCATTGATGGATTTGCTCAAAAGTGCCTGGAGTTTTATGTCCGTTTCTCATCCCCTTGTATGAGCTAAATTCAAAGGTTTTATCAAACATAATTTTAAATTTAGGCAACACATATTTTAAAATTTCACGAAATATGCCAGCATGTAATAGTATAATTGAAGAGGGCTTTGGGTCTCCTGAAATTTTACGCGCACGCCAGTGATAAACTGAGACCTCTCAATCAAATCGTTCTCACATCGTACCCCGGCATCGCCTCCCCCTCCCCTCTCCCCACTCCCCTCCCCGATAATTCCCACGACTCCCCCCCCGAGCCAATCGCCCATTTCTCCCTTGGAGGTGGGCCTCGGCTCCGAGAAAGCGCCGCCTTTCCTGCGCCCAGGTGTCTCGCGACCCCTCCCTGTTAATCAAAATCGCTGCGAACGCTAGCCTCGCTCGTAATTCAGGGTGTTTTCAACTCTTCCCTGTCCTCGCGCTGCCCTCGGCGTCTTCCACGGCAGCCTTTCCCCCTCACCACCTTCCCCCTTGTGCCAGACAGGAAGGGCGTCGGGGAAGTGTCGGCACTGGTCCAATGTACATATCGCAAACACGCGAGGGGATTTTGCGTAGGGCGTTAGAGCTTTTGACAAGGCCTTGCGGGGCGTTGACCCAGGAGGGACCGACTCCTCATGTTCTAATTGCTATTTTATTTCAAAAGTTTGAATAGAAATGCTGATAAATAAATTACTACTCGGGTTTCAATGCTTTAGCATTGTAATTAGGGGATGATGTTTAAGCACTGAAACCTGGGTCGTGATTTAATTAATTCTGTAATTTTTATAAGTTTTCAATCAAATAATAATTTTTAATAGAAAAATGTCCAAAAATTTACCAAACGACAGTTATATTTTCCATTGGCTGCCTGGGAGGTTCTCTTTGGTTTGAGATTTGCGGTTACTTGGATTTATGGAGTGCTGTGAGGTAATAATGTTACAGTTTATTGTGAGTGCCTAGTCTCAAGTCTTCCCAGATGCGCGATAGGAATTGTGTCAAACAGACGTGCGTCTGACAGAAGCTTCGACATATGCGTGGAATATGAGGTCAAATATATGCGAAGTCCCTCGTTTTGCCATAACCTCACGTTGCATAAACTCACATTGATTTATCTTGAAGTAAATAGCCAAAGGCGCTTAATGTATACTCGTGGTAGTTAATTGATTCGTAATATATTATAAATAGCCATGGAGCCATTTTTTCGAAAAGGAGCGGACCTGTAGTAGTATAGCAGTGAGTCTTTGCGGTCCCTGAAGGGTGAGAATTTGTTCCGACTCACATCGCGTTCAAATCGCTCGCGTTGTCAATACCGCCTTGCTCTCCATGCAGCATCGAAAACGGATCCATTGTAAAGATCTTCATTTTTTTACAGAAATCGTCTAATGTGGGTCCTATACTTTACGCCAATATGCGTATATTGTATTCCGTTTTCCCTTTGAAGTAAGAGTCTAGGTGCTACTTTTTGAAAATAACAGATAAAACTGAAATACTGATATTATCTTCAATTTGGTGAAGGGGAAACTGAGGGTGAGCAAAGCCATCGGGAATAAAATTCGGCCCGATTGGGTTAGCAACCGAGTGCGCTATCCACTAACATACGAGGGTCATCCGGAAAGTAGTACCCGTTCGTGAAATAAGGACACAAAAGTAAATATTAACAAACATAAAAAATTTTATTTGAAAGAGGATACTTTAAACTACTTCTCAACATAATCTCCAAGCAAATTAAGGCATTTGTCATAACGTGTGACAAGTTTCTGTATTCCTGCTGCATAGTCCTTCGCCGCCAGCTCATTGAGATACAGGGTCACTCCTTCTTTAAGTTCTTCATCGCTGTCAAATCTTTTTCCTGCCAAAAAGTCTTTAAGCTTTGTAAAGAGATGAAAATCTGAAGGGGCCAAGTCCGGGCTATACAGTGGATGGTCGAAAGTTTCCCATTTGAATTGCTGCAAAAGTTTTTGTGTTATCCCAGCTGCATGAGGCCTGGCATTGTCATGAACGAGAATGACACCAGTAGACAATAGACCTCGCCGCCGATTTTGTATTGCCCGCCGTAATTTCTTTAATGTTTCTCAATACGCATTGGCATTAATAGTGTCTCCACGGGCCATAAAATCAATAAGCAATACACCTCGTTGATCCCAGAAAATGGTTGCCATGAGTTTCCTGGTGGACAGAACTGTCTTGAATTTTTTTGGTTTGTTTGGTGAATGAGCATGATGCCACTCCATTGACTGTCGTTTACTCTCAGGTGATGCATAACAAACCCATGTTTCGTCACCAGTAATTATGCGAGTCAAGAAAGAGTCTCCTTCATCAGAATAACGTCCCAAAAACGTCAGTGCTGCAGCCATACGCTTGGTTTTGTGCTCATCTGTAAGCATGCGAGGGACCCATCTTGCACAAATTTTTGCATAATGCAGATGGTGTTTAACAATTTCATGAACAATTGTTCGAGAAACATTGGGAACATGCTCACAGATGTCATCAATTGTGACGCGCCGATCGTTCCTCACGAATTCGTCAACTGAGCTCACCAGTTGGTCTGTAATGACAGACGGTCTCCCCGAACGCTCATCGTCGTGTGTGTTCCCCCTCCCCATGTTGAAGTTGCGACACCACCGCCGAACAGACGACTCGTCCATTACATTGTCTCCATACACCTCCTTTAATTGGCGATGAATATCACATGGGCGAACGTTTCTTGCATTGAGGAATTTAATCACTGCCCTCACTTCACAACTGGCGGCGTTCTCAATTTTTTTAAACATTGTAAACAATCACAGAAACAACACAGGCAATGCTAGCGTCACGCAACTTGGCTCAGAGAAGGCAGACAAGCCACTGAAGCTATCTGACCTCGTCCAGCGGCTACTCGCGTCGTCAGCACTTCATGCGGCACGAACGGGTACTACTTTCCGGATGACCCTCGTACCTCATCCATATTCCATTCTTTACAGCAATGCTAAGTACACATATAAAATTGTTGATGCTTATAGCCGGTAAAAAAATTACTAGTGCTTGCTGAAAAAATCGCGCAAACTAAAAACATTATATGCACGTCACTCTACTGCATAGGCATGGACACATTTGTTTTCGGCAAAAATACAATATCTCTTTTACTACTCATGTTCAGTGACCTCGAGGTTATACGAAAGCATTTTACAGTAATATGTAGCGTTAGAAACCGTGGTTCTACTATTCTTCTACTCTGGAAATCCCTAACGCTAATTTTAAGTCTTACACTAAGATGTAAGCCCATTGTTTTGGTACCAAAGCTGAAATAAACGCGTTACTCGCGTCTCAAAGCGCCCAATCTGTGCTCCTTAAAATTTATAGGCTGTTAATAAAATTAGTGAAATAATGCGTATTTTCTAAGTCTATGGATAGTTTATTTTTGATTTGACGAGTGGAAGGTGGAGTACTCCTCACTTCCGCATTCCCGTTTCAATTAAAGCGAGTTTAAATCCTCTTCGACTTACCCGCTATACTAATCATTTAGCCCAAATTCCGTGCCACATTATTTTCAGGTTTCAATAAAATTCTGTTGGCGCTTGAATCTAATCTTTGGATGGTTGTTATTTTACGACGTCAAGTGTGACGGAATTTGTCCAATGCCGATGCATTCCTTGAATAATTTTCTTTTTTATCCGTTCGAGATTTTATCGCTTTATCACGCCGCGGATATCTCCTAGCCGTGGAATAACGCTAAACCGGCGTGTGAAATGATGATAAACGATTTCCGCTTGTCATTTTTCATTCTTGACTCCGAATAATGCTTCATGTACGTACGTCTTCATCCTCCTGAATCTTTTAAGAAAGAAGTGCCCTCTCTGCGTAAATCTTTTCGCGCCCAAACCAATTCACGATGAAACAAATCTCTCCACCACTTTCCAAACCCCCTCTCCAAGCTGTTACATCTCGAGGCGCACCCAGTGGGCCTCACCTTGAATATATGCAGAATGCCAAATGCAGTCTCCCCTCTCTCCTCATCCTCCCTCCCCCCGTGCGTGACGCAGGCAGTTTTGTTTTGAACGCGGTTGTCATCTCAAGGCTGTTATCCTTGCGTTTCCGCGACACTTGAGGCGGCACTAGTGCTCGCGGAGGTCGCGTGGGCCAGTGGCACCCTAAATGAGCCACCTAGCACCACCCCCACCGTCCCCGTTCCCCCACACCATCCCTTCCAGCACCCATTCTATTTATACGAGAGGCCGGAGAGAGCGTCTCTCCATCGTGGTGAAATTTGAGCGCATTGAGCCAGGGTCTCCGATAGCACTCGTCTCGTGGAGAATCATCTCAATTGATATCGCCAAGGTACGTCGGTCCTTTTCAATTCCTCGGGAAACCTCGCACCCATGACTGGCGCGGGATTATTTATGCATTTGGAAGACTCAAACTGAAATACAAGTGGTGCGAATTCCTGGATACTGGGAATTCGTGTGAAACCGAACGGCAGCGCAGGAAAAAAAGGCAAATACATCAATTCTCGATCAATCAATCAAGTTAACGGTCTCGACATTTTTGTGTTTACATTTATTCACGACCGTAGCTACGTTCCTTGTTTATTTTAATTACATCAATTCTCTTCCCTGAAAATGAGAGTTTTGCACACCTTAAAGCTTTCCTCAGGCTGAGCTCAACCTATCAAAAACAACATTCAGGTTGATTACCGTGATGATAATGAGGCTGGTAAATGCCTGTGTTAATACCACGAACGCACTTCGCACATAGCGCACTTCGGTTTCGGTAAAACAGCGATCATTCCTTTCTCTATCATACGTTGCGAGCCCCTCCTTTTGGTTTTCCTGCCTTTGTTTCGATAAACATTTTTCCCCATAGCGACGTAACATTAGTGATCTATTCAGGGGTATGATGCATTGCAGGACGTAATTGGCACCATCCTGTTCATCCGAAGGTATCGCCTGGTAGGTGATCCGGTCATGGATACGCTTCAAGATCGGGAAAGAAAATATGTATGCTTTCACCTCCCGACTAATAGCTTCCGGGTCTGAGAATGACCGTAGTCATCCCCATCTCCACTCCAAGGAAATTCGTGAATAGGCTCTCTAAATATTCACATCAGTGACATGAAGAGACTGGTCGGAGACAGAAAAGGAACAGCTATCTGGATCTTATCAGCCATGTTCAAGATATTGACTGCGATCATTTATTAACATATGATTAATCCATGTATTAACATCCACGTATTAATATAATTGTGACAAAAGCAAACGATGCACAAAGGAGTGTGTTCATGAATATACAACGCATGTGTTCGAAGTGTTAATAAGAAACTCCGATATGTCATTGTCAACGATGATTTTTGGTCGAAAATGCGGCCTGTATAAGAATATTGTTCTGTGAATTTATTAAATAGTTTTAAGGACGACAGACCACAGTACAGTGATAGCTGCGACAAATGAAAACCAGTTAAAAAGCCACGCCGAATTGAACGAGGGCAGAATCCCACAGAAGGTTTGACACTGCCAGACTGCAGAACGGAAAAGGAGACGGCCACCAGGGAAAATACTACCGGAATACATTGAAAGAGAAGTGGCTAGAAGAAGACTATGATTAAGAGATTGGAACAGAATAAAAAATAGCACTCAGGATGCGAGAATAGGCAAACCTAAAGCCGCGAAAAACTCAATTTATAATAACGATGAGATCGCTTTTAATAAAATTTGTTTTACAACTCATAGTGAAAGATAGTTTCATGAAGAGAGAGATAATACGAAACATTCAGGTAAGATTAGTTTGGCCCCAAAACCGCATCTGCTCGCTGTTACCTCACATCCGTGGCACATCGGTTTATGAGCTGACCCACATTCGTCTCAAAGCACGTGCAAGAGGAGCAAACTCGTAAGGGTTTTCGACCCCGGCCTCCGGGCGAAAGCTATCGACCCTCGTCAAAATAAACTCCAACGTTGATTTTCTGATGTCATATCAGAATAGCGAGCAAAGGGTTGAATGTATGGTTGTTTAAGATGGTGAAAGGTGGCGGGGCTGAAGTCTCGCAGCGCTTAATTAGCTGGAGCCGAGGGAAAAAGAAACATCATTGGCGAGGCGAGTGGACGAAAAAAAATCATTTGTTGGCACGCGATCGCGGAAAGGTTCCCGACCGCGAACGAATCCGTCAGCCAAAGCATCTGGCGCCGCTAGACTATCGGCGGGAGGCTCGGAAGTATAGGGCCAGGGCTCAGTAACCCCTTTGACCTTTGTCATTGTGAACCATTGTCGAAAATCGGTAGCGTTGAATGCAGTGCGACTGGGCACCTCAAAGACTAAAGTGCATTTATTATTTGATCTTATCCATAAATATCTCTCGTCACGTTTAAAATAGTGCTTGGACCTTCTTCAGCTATACATATGCTCTAGAGAGTTAGAATGGGTTTTGTGTGTTCATTGCTTCTTACTTATTTTTCCGAGAATTCTTGCATGATCTTAAAATCTGGGTTTATTAAGGACTGTAGTTTCATTATTTGGGAGCTATTTTCTAAATTCAATATCAAAGTGACCTCAGTATAAGTGGCGTAAAACCCATGCCTGCTATTCCATAGGCTATGGGTTCGATTTCCTCTCGGATAAATTTACTTCCAACCAACATATTTTCAATTGTCCTTGCTGTGAACTCTTGCTGTATGTTCATAACGCATTTTAAATGGCCGAAATTCAGCTTTTTCTGGATTAGTGCTAGATAAATAAATTCTTCGGTTAAAGGTAGACGAATTTGCAGTGTCGTGTAACACAATCTTTGGATTATTTTTAATTATATATTTTTTTAGATAATCTAATAATCTTCTCCTTGTAAACTAGTAAGACAACTAAGAATGAAAATAAACCTAAGAATGGTTTTGAGTGAAATTTTTGTGAAGGAGCCCCATAATCTATTTTCTGTTCTATACGGCAATTCCAGTTACGTCATGGCGGTAAAGGTAAATAAACTCATGTGTTCCGAAATAGAGCCTCCTTTTCGTCGATGACGGCAAAAATGAAGTACTTGGGCTCGAGAAAAAAAAGATCACAAGGGAGGCAGATCCATCTCCCTTCGGATTCTGGAAACCGCTGTTTGGCGGATAATCCGGGTCTCCAACATTTTTCTCGGTTGCCAAAATGAGGAAATAGGAGAATAATAGAATTTTTCCGCTGAACCACAATGCCTTTCTTTGAATTAATTCTCAAGATTCGGTGCGACACCCATACATTTAACAATATTACGTCTGTTTACAATGAAAACATGATAAATGATTATCTCCCATAAAAGGTCAAAGTACAGGATTGTTTGGCCGTTATGTTTCATGGACACTCCTATTAAAGGTATTTAATGATCCAGCAGTCACTCCCGGTTTCCATTTGCTTTTGGGATATTTTTCTATCCAAAAATATCCATGTGTGAGTGTTTGGCCCGCTTGTCGTTGTCTGAACCAATATTTATTGAGATTAGATACTCGTATATGAACCAAGAAAAGAATTTTCAAAAGTACTCGTCTTTATTAAAAACATTCTTCTTTAATGAGCTAAGAAATATTAATTCTGAATAGAGGTGGCGGCTGGGTTTATGATTCCTTAAGTCTCTGCTATCTTGAGTACGAAAAAATAATAGTACTTTGCCATGCCAAGCTATGGTGCAATACTAGATTAACCGAAGAGTATCCGAAGGCATTTCATTTCAAAACCTCATAAATCATAGTATAATACACCCATATTTTTCTTTCGTATCGTCAGTAGAAGTTTGCACCAAGGGACAGTCACGAGGGTAGCTTACAAAGTTCTCAGATTGATCACCAAATGTCAATGCTAGTGCAACTTGTTTCCCTTGAAGTAATAGGTAACCCTTTATGAATAAACACGTAAGGCGTGAGTGCTCGGGGAAGAGATCTGTGTTGTGGACGCTTCTCTTTTGTTGTTCCCATGTAGTGATTTGTGAAGATGAAACATTGAAATTTTAGCAGTGATTAAACATTTCGTAAAGAAAGCTATGACAGCAAAAGGAATTCATTCCGACTTTCAGAACACTCTGGGGGACTCTGTTCCTTCATGTTCAAATGTTACGACAAAGTGAACAAGATGACTTAGATGATGATTCACGTAATGGCAGGCCAAAATGTACCACTACTATATAAATTAATGCAAAAGCATCGAGGATCGCCTACTAAAAGTGCGAAAAATCGTTGAAGCCGTAGGGATGTCATTTAAACGGGTATATCACATTTTAACAATGGAACTGAGTATGAGAAAATTATCTACGAAATGGCTGCCGCGACTCTTGACACAGGTTCACAAACGAATCAAAATTTGAATTCCCGTTTTAAGAGCAACCGACAAGAAGATTTTCTGCACCGGTTTGTGACCCAAGATGTAACATGGGTCCACTGCTATACCTCAGAAATAAAACAGCAGTCAACGCGAGGGAAACATGTTGATTTACCACCAGCAAAGAAAGCAAAGGCAATACGGTCAGCCGGAAATGTAATGGCTTTAGTTTTCTGGGATGCAAAAAGAGATTCTTCTGATAGTTTCTCTTCCCACTGGGCAAACAATTACTACACAATACTGCGATAATCTCCTGAGCCAACTATAGCGTACAGATGTACGAAAAAGGCCACGAAGAAGATGACTTTCTTCCTTTGGCAAGGAAGAAAGTCATCTTTTATCAAGACAATGCACGCCCACACACAAATGTCTTTGCCATGGCAAAAATTCATGAACTGTGATCCGAACTGTTGCCACACCCACTTTATACGCCTAATTTGGATCCATCGGATTTCCATCTGTTCCATCTTTCCATCCCAAGCTCAAAATTTTCCTCGGTGGATAAACAAAGAACTAACAGCCGTAGTAGATGAGTATTTTGTAGACCTGAAGGGATCTAATTTTCGAGATGTGATCAAGACATTGAAACATCACTGGACCAAGAGAATTAGTGTATAGAGAGAATACATTAAAAATTGCTGAGATAGTTCGTTTGTTTATATTCAAGTCCGAGAACTTTTCAAGTTATCCGTATTTCTATTGCGAAGAAGCACATCTCTAAAAGTTGGTTTAATGAGTAAATGGCACTCATCTTCACGCGTGATCTACTTCTCCCACGGAAAAATACGTGTAAAACCTAACGTAAACGCAGCGTAAACAACATGGCAAGAAAACAGTTCACAATTCATGAAAAAATTAATCCTTTAAATTACTCAATATACCCATAATTCTATTGTATAGTGACATTCAAGGTGTATGGCATAAATTTTTGAAGATCTAGTCGTCTGTATTACCGATATTTCAAACGTCCGCTCATTACTTCTTTGTTCTCGCCGACTATTTCTTCAGGGTCACGAAAAGGCAATGGAGAGTCAATCAATCTGCCGTCAATCAATGTAAGTCCTAATACATGTTGTTATTTTCAGTCACAGGAAGATTATTCCCAAATCGCAAAATCTAGAAGAGCTGTCCTGAACCTCGAGTTGTTAATAAGATCTTTAGATCTATGCTTTATTTTTTACAAGTGTAAGGATATTGTTGATACTATAGTCTCTGATAATGAACACAGAGAAAACTTTGGCATTGTGCCTTACCTTACCTCAGTCCTCGATCAACGAACAAGCACTAAGGATTGTCACATGTGTTAATACATATCCTTATTTTTCCGATGAAAAGATCTCCACTCTATAACTATTCAATCAATCCGTTATGTAATGTAATGGATAATATTAAAGGTCTCTTAATTTTGAAATAATAATGAATAAACGTCAGAAACGTTTTGAAATCCATATATTCTTAACAATTCATTCTTTGATCAATCGAAACGGTCATGTTTTGAAGATGAAAATCCTCATATTTTTGCCAAATGTCGCAAAGTTTTATGAAATTTTGTTAGTACTCGAACTCTAAAATCATTACATATATCATTGCGAGCAATTTTTAATCAGAAGCTATACGGAATAGTGTTAATAAAATGCTATTAGTTAATGTTAAAGAATAATGTTGTGGCTTTAATTTTTTATTGCATCTGGATTTTTATTCGTCTTTTAAGGTACCATGCCCTGTAAGGCTATAATCTCAAGGTTTTATTCTCACTTATATCGAACACATGTAAACAGCCTGTTGCTAATTGTAAAGTAATTGGCCCTAGTAATAATTTGGTACTTGGGTATTGGTGCTGATGTTGGTATCTTGTGAGCTGTCATAAGCGTATGAATAATTGTTTGCCTAAAGTTGTTTTGGTGGCCATTTGTCGTTTTTAAAAATTTCACATTGCAGCTTAGTGATGGATAGGAAGTCATTGCGGATAAAAGAAATTACTGTTCTCCGATGAGCAGATGTAAATTTAGGTGATTGGAAGTATTTAATGAGGGTTTTATATATGCTATTTCGATTTTGATAAGTATGCAGATCAAAGTTTGCCTTTTGAAAACATGAAAACTCTATGGCTTAATTGAAATTCGAGGAAATGCTTTATTAGTTTAACTGGGAAAAGATATCACGCACAAGTCAGAAGCACGGCATCTAACATGCAAAGTTTGCAGACTCTGTGGGTGCGTGTCTGGAAGATGTTAGAGAGAGCGAATGAATCAAGATGCAATCGAGTTTGTGGGTGACGAAAGGAGAATGGTTGGTGAAATTTTTAGATGGCAAGAGAAGTGGCTCTGGGAGATTCTGCGGAGTAATGGTACGATGGTGGATGTTACGGAAGGGCCCAGGGAGAGGGCGGGAGGGAGTGGCTCTTATGCGTAGTAGATGGTAGAGCGGAGGAAAGAGTGACGATAAAAGACCACCGACTATAAAGTAGATTAGGATTAAGGTTATGAGTGGCCCTGTCTCTGTAATTCTATTGACTAAACACCAGAAACCCAAAGTTACAGGCTCAAATCTCATTCCGGTCAAAGACAATGCGTCATCTGTTCGCTTTTGTCTTTGGTGTTGTTAATAGCAGTCAACAAACTTAATGGTCCGGCAAACTTTGTACATTGCCCTGTTATGATACATTATGATAGATTACGAAGCTATTTCTATTAAAAATATTTTCCCTTTGCGTTAATAGAGCGTCAATTATTAAGCCAAAGTAATGTCCGGAACTTTGGAAGGCTATTAATTTCACATTGAACGTTTTAGGTGTGACGAGTGACACCCAAAATTTTAACAGAGGCAATAATTCGCCCATGTTCCCTGGTTTTTGTTCCGTCAACATTTGTGATCCTCATTTATCAAACATCTACGCAACTCAAAAACTGAGGTTCTCAGTCACAGTCGTTTTTCATTAACCCTTGGTGATTTTAAGGCGTCACCTTGGATCAAATGGGCGGATGGGTACATTCGCTCCATTCCCGTGTGGTGCTATCACCCGCTAGATGTCCGCCATGAGTGAATGGGACATCTCTCTCTCTCACGACAGATGTCACCAATTTGAGAGCCCGGAACGTCGGATGACTCCACCATTCAAATTAGAAATGCGAAAAATATTGAAGGGCCTCCAAATAAAAATAAACCGTGGCGACGGAATGATGCGGTGTTAATGCTCTCACCCCACCGCGGCGGCCCGCCCACGCGAGCAGCGTCCCCTCAGAGGTCGCTTGAACCTCCAGTAGACACGGGAATGATGAGAGGAGTGAGATTCTGCCCCCTGGGAGGTTGAAGGCAATTGTAGAGCACAAAAAACTCTCTACCTTGTATTTCAATCGTTTTCTCCAAGCTGCTCATTTTCGGTTTCGGCAATTTCATCGGTCAAAATACTGGGCCTACCACTTCGCTCTTCGTCATGGACATTTGTTCGTCCATTTTTTAAATCACAGCACCATTGTCTAACCTTTCCTTCACTCATAACTGTAGGTTTATAAACTAGGCATAATTCCCGATGAATTTCAGCAGCCGACAATCATTTTGCATAGAAGAATCGTATGACAGAACGCACTTCACAGCTGGTGGGATCAACGACTGTCGCGGACATTGTTGTTTGCATGCACGGACAAGCAAACGACTTCTGAAACAAAACAAATGCTGCTATAGCTTCTCAATGAATCATTAGATGGCGCTGCAGGAGCAAAACTGTGTTCTGAAGCGCCAATATTTAAATATAAGCAAACGGTAATTACTTTAAGAATACGCCTCGTAGATACTCAATACCCGGCCAGTTAGTTTTCTTGATTGGTTTTTCGTTTAAAAATTACATTCTTATTTGATAGTTAATAATGGAGAAGTAATATGGGTGTTTCCTGTTTCCGTGGCCTTCTAAAATCTTAATAAAAATAAAATAAAAGATGGTGAAAATAAATATGAATTACTGGAGGCATTATTTACAATTTTAATTTGGAAAAAAAATGGCAGGATATTCGTCAAATGGATATTATACAGCCATAGAATATTAGTAAACGCATTAATTCAAAGATAAAAAGTAAAAACTGAGAATTGTACTTTTTTGCAATGAAGAGAAAACCTTATCAAGCTGACCGATTGGCTGATCCTGCATCTCGCCATGCAACTTTGCCTGCAAATGTCATTTATTCTTATCTCTTCCGATATACACTAACGCAACTCCTGTCTCCTTGCGGACTGTTTTCTTACTTTTCAGGTAATTTGGAAATATCCTGTACTAATTTTATGAGTTGAATTCATACGCTTCACGAATCAGAATGAAGCCTCAGTATATGCCTGGCAGATTCCATCGTTCTATTATTCAATAAATAAAAGAAAAGTAAAAGCTTTTGTATCATGAATTACGTTATGGTATAACGTAATAAATAATAATGACTCAGCTGAAATGAAATTTATTCCCATTTTTGCGAGAGATTAATGAAATATTTAGCGCTTAATTGATTAAAATTGTTGTTAAGTGTGTCAGAAAATACAAAGTACGTAGATACTAAAGGAAATAAATAATGTTGTCTGCTTGTATCAAAACGCATTGAAACCACAAAAGTCCGCAGAAATATATGGGCACACATGAAATGAAATTACTGACTTTGTAATTCCACACACTTTATTTAAAAACACGACCCGGGTTCATTCGTCATTATCAATCTGATGATAACGTTCAAAGTCGAAACCTGGGTCGTTTTGTTAAATAAAGTGTGTGGAATTACAAAGTCAATAATTTCATTTCAATATTTTATGTTAATTCCATGAAGTTATACCGGAGACAACAATTTTTTTTCAACAAATGTGGACACACGCTGGATTATTATTTGGGAGCCGAATATGCTTTTCGTCTACTGGTAGTTTTTTTTTGTGCTCGTATCTGGATATAAGTGACGGAGGAATGCGCACGACTTATTTTTTTTTACAATATCTATACAAACATTTAGTGGCAGTCAATACTTTGTTCAGCAGTTATACGAGTATTTAATTTAAATTGATATGAAGTTTCTTAGCAGTCGCTTGTTTTCAGGAAGGAGTAGACAAACACCAGCTCAGACTCTTTCTGCCAGCAGTAATCGATCAATCATAAGGATTGATGCCCCGGCACGGATGATGTAATAGCAACATTGTTCAAAGCCGACCTGCCTCCCAGTAGATCCGTCATACTTTGTCAAGTACTACGTAGGCGGCCGCTTTTGTGTAGTTGCTATGAGGGATACTCACGTCATTAACTTTCAAGCGCTCGCCTTTCATTTGTTTATCATGGGAAAGGTCTAGAGTTGAGGAGGGAACTGTATTATGTAACCGTGTGAGGGTACCAGGCACTTTCCTTTCGTAATGGTCAAAAGCATTGAAATTAAAATCCAGAATAAATATTTTTTGGTCGTTCATCCGCATCAAAACTTTCACTCGTAATTAAACAGCAGACGAGTGGTGTTAAAACGGGAAAAGCGTACCCTTAACTGTAAGTACATACACACCGGAGGCAAAATTGGTTACATATACTGAATGGTTCTTCCGAGATGGAAGACTTCAAATCCTATCATCGCTCATCTTCGAGAGTCTCTCTTTATGTCCGCACCGTTTTCACGTTTCACTTTTCGTGGTGATTCATCCCATTCCGCGCACATGAGTCTTTACCCAGGGTACACTCGACGATCACTCCGTGGGAATCACCCAAAATAAATGAAATAGTTTCAGTGTGGCAAATGAATCCTCAAAAGCGATCATCCAGGATAACGGATAAGAGACGTCGGACCAGTTGCTCATTTCCGTTGATTCATCTTTGGCGAATAACCCAAGGTGAGCCTTTGTTCACCGGGTTGCAACACGGATGATTCATTTCAAAGGACAACTGCGCGCGTCCGTTCCGTCGTTTTTCTATGAGCACGCTCAAGCAGGTGAGATTTGCGGCAGTCTTTTCTCCTCCTGTATATGCTCCCTGTCAAACTTCCGCGACGAACATTCTCCCCTGGATTTTAATGCGTGTCATTACTGAATAATATTTGTTGTTGCATTGGAGAGGTTGCATAAAAGGTAGACTTCCTCGAGGCGTTCACCTCGCGTGATTCATCCGGACTGATGATATCAAAAGTGAAACTCGTAAATGCCAAGATATTGGCCAAGGCTCGAAAGAGCCCTCGGATGCCTGGCCCCTCGCGCACCCGACGCAAGTGGGGCAAGATGACTCACGACGCGGCGCCCTGGGTTCAAATCTTGGGAATCGCGGGTGGGAATTTTTGGTAGCATTTTCCGTCACGCTTTAGGATTGGTGTCACTGTGTTACGTTCTGTTACTCTGCGCCTTCTTTCGCTGGAAGTTCTGCCTTCGCGTCGCCTGGGTGCCGTCACTCGTGAAATGCCGTAAACGGCCTCGGGGTTTGGTAAACAAATTTTACTGTTTATTATACTATTATTATCATATTATTTGGTATTATCATATTTAAATCTATAAATATCTCTTGTCATAGATTCAGTATTTTTTAATTAGTGCATATTTGTTTATTGGTTTTGATAGGCAGGCTCTCAAATTGTTTTTGACATAGTAGCATACTATGTTACTCGCACAGCATGTTTAATTTTCCCGTTTTTAGAAATCCTTTTTAATTTTAAAGCATTAAAGATTAATAAATCGTGTTTTCTATTTCCTTATGATTGTTTGATGAAATTTCTCAAGCAAACTCCAAAAATATATTTATAGTTCATCTATCATTGGGAAAAAACAGGAAATACGTACTCGATGAAAACATGGTCGGAAAATAAATAATTGCTGCAGCATACGAAACCTAAATATTGTGAAAGATTGAAATGGTTTGATTCCTTCAATGAATACATTATTTGTGTACAGCAGTTTCATTATCCTTATTAAAAATGCTAGACAAACATTTGACTGCTCTCCATTTTTTATCCACAACTTAGTCATATGGTTTGTCGCGCCCAAGGAAATTACAAACACGATAGATAGAATAGGAAAGGATAGAAACACGAAAATAAACGTAGTCAAATAAAAATATTCCAAAATAATATTCAACCAAAAGTAAGAAACGTATCCTAACACCAATCAAATTATCGATGAGCACTAATCCTTTGGTCAATACGCCCTACCCCGGTGTTTGATTTCCCATTAAGGGCACTTAACTCAGCCTGCCGACGCTCGCCGGATGGCATTCCCTGGCTGCTCGCCCAATTTCTGCGTCACCATGTTGCATGAGGATGATAGATAATGAAATGTGTTTTTTTTTTAAATTAACCGATTGAACATGGCCAGATATTATTTAAGACTTATCCCGCCGAAAAACTGCTCCATCATCTCCCTCGTGGTGGAACTTGAGCGGAGGCGCGGAGAGGCGCTGCGATCCTTGGTCTGCGGAGCAAGGGCCGGCCGCAGCATCACCTATCGGCCTCGGCGAGAAGCTGCGGCCGATGCACGCGCGTGGGGCGGATGCTCGACGTCACATCCTCCCGCCCCGCCCACTCCTCCCCGGATGCTGCTGCGCCGGGTGTTGTCCGGGGGGCGGACGGCTTCCTTCAGCGGCGCCAAGGTCGTGCTCGAAAATAGACGCCCCCTCCCGCTCTCTCCTCCGCCGCCCACCACCAATGACGCCAAGGGGAGGGGGATATGGTGCCCTCTTAACTCCTCCCTCGTCCGCCCGAGGGCGCGGAGTGGGGTCTTCGGCTCCTTAAAGGGCACCCGCGAAGGGTCCCAATGTTTATTTATCTGCTCACCGGCGTCGCTCCCATTTAAAACGTCGTGAATAATCAACCGGCGACTCTGAAATCACTGTCATCCGCAGATGAAGAAGCCATGTCCAATGATGCCCCAAATCGTTAGGATATTCATTCATTCATTCGATCAAAATAAAAATCCATTGTTCTTTTGTGAAATACTAGATATATTTTAATTTGATAAAGTATAGAATATCCAATTTTGTATATATATATATATATATTATATATATATTATATATAATATATATAGTATATATTTATATATATTTATATATATAAATATTATATATTATATATAATAAATTATATATATATATATATATATAATTAAAAGAAAGAAGAGACAATCGTATTTCTTCTTTGTGCCACTAATCATTATCTCCATCAATCTAATCAAAGGATAAACTTACAATTCCGTGAAAAGCTAGTCTCATACGTATATGCGGACAGTGCTCAATTTCCTATGTATAATTTGAAATCCGCCCATTATGGCTAGGGTCGTTTTTTTCTTTGCGCCGATTGCGGCTTTCCAGACAGATCTGGTGCCTGGGGAATCAAACTCAACTGGCATGAAGGAGCGGTCGTGGCCGGAGGCATCGCCCGGATTAGAACCCGACACCCGTCAGAACAAAGCCAAGCGCTAAAAAACTGCGCTCCCACTCCACTGCAAATTATCAAGTTTAAAAAATAAGGAGAAATGAAGTTACTTAGGATCGTTTTTTGAACAAAGACGTCCACACACATCGTTGAGGTAATTTGCTCGTTTACGCGTGCATTTCTTCATTTGTATCTGCTGTTAAGGTGCAGTTAGCGTACGGTAAAATAGTATGTTAATAGAAAAAGTCTCCTCAAGGTTTTTCTAAATACGTTTGTATTGCCAAATTTCCTTTTACAAATAGTTAAAACAAGCATAATAACTGGAACTAATGGATGGGATTTTTAATCCTGCTTTGTTTTTGCTGAGAAGAACTGGAACTCATTGATGAGCCTATTTTAATCTTTCCCTTTGATTCTGACTGCAATCGAAAACTATCCCCAGACTGCTGCGTTGTTAAGTTGATCGAAAAAATTTACAGACGTGTATTACAAGTATATTTGAGCTACACAGTTGTAGAACTGGAAATGAAATGCGATGCTAGCGGTGTCCTCCTCCCTCTCCACCTCAGATTACTGTGACCGCCAAAATTCCAAAAGTATCCAACGCCATTGGCTCACTCGGATGGAAAGCTAATGAGCATTTTGGCCTTCCGACAAGAAAAAAATGTTCTGCTCCTCTGGCGGTAGATTACAATTAAAGTTACGTCGATGGGAAGGGTCTCAATGCAGATTAAAATCCAAATTTAAGCGGTATTGTAGAATATATCGGTCTCTCTCATTGTATTTTCACATAATTTAGTATATTTTTAGATAAAAACAGACCTCTTTCAGGCTTCAATAAATGGTGAAGTTCCATTGTTCAGCTAACCAATTACAGTATCATTTTATTTTTGCCACTTTTTAAAGTGGGCAATATTCAGAAACTTGACATCCTGTTGCGTTGAGAATCTCTACGAATATTTATCGCGTTCATATTTTCTCGAGTCTTTCATTGATGTTGACGTATTTACAACTCTGCTCAAAATTCAGCCCACAACAAAAACGCATTCCTCAGTATGAGTCATGCTGCTGTCAATAGTCAATACTTCTGAGCAGACGTTAAGGAAGTGTTCAGTTTTTGAAAACTTCTTCAGTGTTTTTATTTTTTATAGAACAAAATATCTCCCTTGAGAGATTATACATTGAAATATGAAATTATTTAGCGATTCAGTGATGTTTGCATTTTTTAAACTGTGTTCTTTATTTAAAACCCATAAATTCCCCCCCCCCCGAATCTTCATCAATCTATCCTAATCAAGTATCATATTTCGTTAACATTTGCTTCGTTGGAGGCGGGGGTGGTACCCTTATCCGCTTAGTCAGAGGGCACCAATTTGGTTTCTAAGTGTAATCCTCCATCTAGGACCTTGGTGTTTGAATTGTACCCGTAATATCTTGTTTAAAGCACCTCATTCGAGCGCTCCATTTTTGGTGTTCGTGAAATAAAAAATACCCGTGGGCTCGTTAGGGATTATTTGCATCATGTGGTCACGACCGCCTCCGTTGGATGGTTGCTCACTCAGCTGCCGGCTGGGCGTAGACCAAGAGGCCGCACAAGATGGCTTTTTGAATGACCGTTGCAAGTGCATTTCCTGTAAAGGCTACGGCTCATTAGGTATTAGTGTCTCCAAGTGAGCCTTTACTTTCACCGATCACGTCAACGACGTGTGTTTTCAGCTGCTGAACAGAGGGTACCAGGTGCTCACGCTTAAGTTCGCAAGGCAGGCCTTAGGAATTCTTTTGTTCCTTCCCCTTTCTTGATCGTACAGCTGGATATCAATACTGAATAACGGTCATAGCATCCGAGAGACAGTTGAGGAGATATGAATCAGTCATTAATGTGTCATGAGGAAGTCGCATTAATGCGTCATTATGACGAAAGTGTATTGCTCGAAGATTAACATAAACCCACCCCCCAATCAGTCGAATTAGTGATTAAAAACCAGGATTATTCGGTTTTCTGATAGTATAGGCAACACGTACCCTTCACCTGGCAGGTAGATTTGAAAAAATGAGGATTCAAAATTGAATAAAGTATTTTATATGGTGATTTATATATTTTGCAAACATTTATTAAAGGTCCGAAATATTGAAATATTCTAATTTTAATTCAGATGGTATTATTTTAAATGTGTTGATATCAATTGCGGTTACTTAATAAGTTGGCATTAGCAGTAATAATTTGATTAGACATTAATGATGATTTCCTCGATCTTATTCTTAGTTAATTACAAGAATAACGTAATGTTCTAAGCAAAACAGTCCCTGGCATCGTCTTCTTCGAAGATAAACATATTTTCTCCATCGCATCCACCGTCATAGGTGGACCCAAAGGTGACCCCATTCCCGTGTATTTGAGGTGCAATGCAATCGTACCACTATCAATAGCCATTTAAATTTAAATGATACATCCTCTACGCTAGTTTATTCATTTACTCTCATCTTAAAAGGATGTATTTCTTTGCACCCATTTTTCCGAGTAAAAGTAGAAAATAGTTTCATTGAATTAATTGCTTATGATAAACCATAAACACAGTATTCAACCCGAAGGTCGGTTTGGTAGGTGATGGTAGGGTTCACCCAGTATTAAGCCCGACTACGAGTGAAATTCACGCATCAGGGTAGGGGGGCTAGTTCCTTTCCCTGTGCCGGTTATGTTTTCCCAGGAAGATCTGGAACCCGAAAAACCACATAGCTTGGTGGAGCTGCGTCAAAATTTTCAAAGAGTAAAAAATATGAAAATAAATGCTTATTGAGGCCTTTGCGATAAATTTTTTCCAATTAAAATCTATAGCTTCTGTTGCGGATGATTTAAGTCCTTAAAATTAGCTACTCAATCCGTAAATGAAATGGAACCGTGGACTTGAAGGCCAATCGAAATGAGAAAAGTTTTCGGAGCATAGCATATGCCTCCCAGTGCGTGACGTGCGCCGTCGAGTTATGCAACTTGCACACCTCATGTGTTTGCGGATAGCCTAATAGTCGGGCGTCCGGATTTCCTCCGACTCCATCTACTGGGGAAGACGGAAATAACATTGCATCGGTCAGGCTTATTTAATTATTTCTTTACGAATGAGCTGTAACTCCATCCATAATGACCTCACATGATTTTTGGTTCTCCTCATGAAAACCTAGAGTGGGTGTATTTTGCTTCTCGAACATACTGGGCCCAAGTCAAGAAGAGAGTATTTCTCTAAAATTAAAAAGGTTTGGTTCGGTTTATTCATTTACGAAAATCTAAAAATGATCAAAAGTGTGAATTTATTTGGCCAAAAGAACAAATCTCAGCTTCCTATTTTCAACTGATGAGGACGGAGTTCTTTCCGTGTTAGATCCCGATTTGGGTAGTTCTGTGTAATAGGATGTCCTGTAACTGTACGGTTGCGTAAGAAGGACCACCGCTGAAATCCCGGAGAGAGGGAATCGGACTCCTGGAATACATGGAATACATTTTTCGGTTGAATTTTTAACCGAAGGCTTCCCAAAGGAACGTCAGAATCCGGAAAGAGGAAAGTCCTCTCATCCAAAGGAAATAATTTCGTAATTTAGAGAGCAGTGGCACATATAGTGTCCAATAAGACTGATCTGATCCGAGCATATGGAGATCGTATGATATATGACGTCCAATGGATTGAATAGACTAATGGCACTAAAGAAGGAATGACATCGTAATTCGAAAACATTTTACAAAGAATGAATTTTGAAATAAAATATTTTCTCGGCATAAATGAAAATGAAGCGCTGATCTGTTCTCTCGGTACTATTGAGAGCACCACCGGCACATAAATGACTCCTTGCACCACAAAAAGGTGAGCTCTGGAAGATGGGAGCGGAGTGGATTGCTGGAGTCGGCGTGATGTGGAGGCGGCGCGGAGAGCGGAGGAGGAGGTGGAGGAGGAGGGAAGGAATGAGCCGCTCGAGGAAAAGTGGGAAGTTGAGCCGCTCCAGCCGCGCCCGCCTCCCACCCCTCCCCCCTCCACCCTCTTGCCCGTTCCACGTCTTCGTCACAGATCCCGGAATAACGCGCGCGGCTGACGCATTCCTCGCCCTCTCCTTCCTCGCCACCAGATTAACTTCAGGTGAGAGAAATGGTGAAGGGGGAGTGGTGGTATGTGGGGAGGATGGAAAGGGAGGAGGGTGTGAGACGACGGGGAGGGTTTCACATGTACACGTATTAACTAGGAATGCCAGAATAGTTTGAGACTACGAAAAGGAGGAAGAAGAGGAGTGAAGGGAGAGCCAACGAAGAAATTTGCAATAAAAAGAAAATTGAAATAATGGGAGACATGCTATATGGCGGTTTCTCATGTGAGAATATTAAAGCATCCCAAGTCCTACGTTTGCATATATTATCAAAGCATCAATGAGAATAAGTAGAAGGTATATACGTAATCTACGAGTTCAGATTTCACTTCGTGACGGTAAAGTACAACGTGTTTCGCCGACGCGTTTTTTCAGGTACTTAATAAAACCGTAAGTCGATGAAACGCATTATACCTCAAATTAAAGTCTATTGAAAAGCATAAAATCTGTTAATATAATTGTAGAAGGTATGTTAAACTGCTAATTTCTGTCACAAGAGTATATAATTTAAAAAATTATATCTTGAAGTAAAGTAAGCGGCATGAAACAATGTCTGTCATTCATATCCATTCAGAAAAGAAATGACTAGGATGACACGTGCGATATCCATCATTTAAATTTAAAGAATTACAAGATATAAAGTGTACTATCGTCACTTTTTCGTTAAAATTGACAAATTCAGCGCACAATATCAACGTATCTGCATGGATATACCTCGGATTTTGGGGTGAGTGCATCTCTGTTAGTAATATCCACTCCACGGGTTATTTTTTTAGAAACTTTACTCACCATTGTCATCGTCATAAAATTTATTGAATATATATCGTAAGGGGGAGTGAGAAAGAAGATGGAGCTATAATTTTGCGGAGAGGGAGGATTTATGAGCGTGAGGAATAAGTCAACTTTTGTGCTGATGAGTGTTGAATTTCAGCATTCGATCTAGAAGTCGGAGGGGGAGTATCGATGAAAACTCATCGGATGGAATAAACAAATGCAAGCCATTTGACTCTCTTAGGCATGAAGGATTCAACTCTAATTTTAAATAACTCTAAAAACGGATGTAACCTTAAAGATGTAGAGTATCATTCAAAAAAGCACGACGTTCTCGAATCCAACGTGCATGTACAGTCGTAGTATAACACGAGTAGTTAGAAGTTTTTCGCATCCCTTAGTGTCTATGGATTTGCCAAAAATCATGTTTTTACTCGCCAACCTTGGGGCGTCTCTTGTTTTTTTCCAAAAATTCTTCTCTACTCCCATAATAACTCAAGGATAACCGAGTTCCTGGGACTAAGCACCATATGCACGTTTTAATTGCGGCCTCTTTTAAATACGGCCGATTTACTGGCAAGGTGATCTAACATCCACATGTGTTTCACTTATTCTTCCCCGCACTTCGGACCAGCTCTTTATTCCCATGTTGTGAAAGAGGTTTAATTGTAATGAAAGTTTTCGATATGTTGAGTGAAGTATTACAGGTTCAATAACTTGCCTGACATATGGACGCCTAATTGCTAATTTGTTGACCTCCAATTGTTTATACAAAATGTAACGGATATGATACGTTTCTATCCAGCCTCGTTTGACTTCCACTCATGTCCATCTTTTTCATATCCACTTATCCCCCATTATTCACCCGGCCTAAACATTTCTGTCCAAGTGCATGTTGGTACAATCACTTACGTCTATTAACCCCAAACGAGTGAGAACTACCGCTTATATTGCTGCCTATTAGTGATTTAAACGCCAAAGGCATGAAATAAATATTATCGGTCTAACGTATTTGTTCAAGGAAATATTTACCGCATCTAAAGTAGCGTTTCCTGGCAACGTTTTACGATCGCCAAGATATTGATGTGGTCAGAGGAAGCGCGGGTGGGCACCAGCCCTCCCCTTCCCACCATTTGACGGGGGAGGAGCAGAGAGGGAAATGCTAGACCGTGAGAACTGGAGTGGATAGCGCAACTGATGGCGAGAGCGGTAACAAATGTACTTTTTAGATGCTTATGCGAAGTGAAAAGCATTTTCAAGGGACTTATATCAAAATAACTAACAAACATCAAGCTCTATAGCCGTCAAAAGTTCTTTGTCAAGAATTCAAACCCTTTGAAAGAACTTGTGTCCTGTCCTTCTGCAATGTTAAGTTTTCTCAAATAGTATCTACATCATAATTTGGTCTTGATCCAATCATCTCGTTAAATCTTCTAACAAAGGTGCTAGAAGATTTAAAAATATCGGTAGCGTTCAGTGTTGGCAAATGGCTATTATCAATAAGTATATAAAAATAATAGGCTATGCATCAGCTAACACAATGTTTGAAGGCTTTAGGAAATCATGGTATTTTAAAAAGAGGCGAGCCAATCTTTCAGCGTGGCCAAAAATGTTGTAATATAATCAGCTGTATTTGAAAAAATAATTAACATATTTTTTATGTAATCACGTAAACTCTCGTTAAAGATGCTTTTTTTGTGGACTATGATTATTATGAGCCAATTTAAGAAATGATTTGCTTACCTCTCATCACGCATCGTTCTACTCCGTCCTGAAATTAGTATATCTATCGTTAATTGTAAGAAAATATTTAGCATGCAGAACAGACTGTTTTAGAGGGAGTAATCGTCCTTTCTGTTGTAAAAATATATGTTTATTCATAAATATGAAATGTTAGTGCCGACCCATCGACGAATCAATTGACAAGGTATTTCGAGTCGTTTTCAATATAAATACGATATGTGTAGGAGGTTAATACGTTCGTAGCCCCCTAATTTCACTAATACTTACTAAATCAAATGTTCTAGTTGGTCGTATTCAATTCAAGAAACTACCTGTTATGGCGAGTGCTTTTTAAACTCTGAGATTGTTGCATTGTAATGTTCTAGTAATGTTTCACATAAATCGACATTTGAAAACTCACTGCTATGGTCGCTCTAATAAATAAACGAGTGTAATATTTAGTAAAATTCAGGACGCGATTTTACTTCGCAAATAATATAATCAAATTCGTTTGTAGTAAATCGCCGAATAAAAAGTAAGGATTATAGCAAACCAAAAAAATTCGCGCACATTTTTTTACGGAGCTAAGATCTTTACCATATATATCTTTTAGAATCCGGGCTGGGTGACATTGTCATTTCTCTAGGCCTTAAAATAAAGAAGGCGACTGACCTTCATCGGATTTCAGTCCAAACCCGTTAAGGAACTTGGGATCTTTTCTTGTACTTTGTCAAAATATTTCATAAACCATACTTTTAATAGAAATAAATTAGTATAATGTAAGAATTCGTATTTAAACTGAATTTTAAGCTGAATGTTGATGGATAATATCTTGTTACAATTCAAATTTACCCAATGTTATTACCATTAGGTTAGGAGAATACAAGTAAAGTGGCCTAATATTGTCATCTTAGTCAACGAAAGATTTTATTTTCTGTCACTCCTAGAACTGTGCAGTAGCCCTCATTCCACCTCGTCTGGAAGCTCTTACGTCGGGCCTCCAGTGGATCTCGTCCAAGTTTCCTGTGGAACCGTTCTCCCTCCATCTCATTCTTGCGTAGGATTTCACGTTTGATTCCACGCAGTTTACACATGCCTGAGGCCTTTCTATGGTTTTCACTTTGGGAAACTGACAGCCAGGCACAGGAAAATGAGAGCAATTGCTGGAATTGCGTTACATTTTGGTCGATCTTAGGACTGAAAGAGAAAGGAATGTTGATCATCCATAAACGTTTAAAGATTTTCAAAGGTCTAGAAAGATCGAAAGTCACCCTTATGTTTCATTTATAGCGTTCTAAAAGTGATGGTGAACTTCCAATAGGCACTAACAAGAAGCGTAATCGATGAAAAATGAATCGAGGCGAAAACACGACGTAAACAAGGGAAATGACAGCCGCAAACCTCCACAGGAAATACGCCATAGAATCATCTGTTTATGAAACCCTATAAATAATGCCTATGTGTTCCTACTTTTCATTGGTGTTCACAGACCTTCCCCTCACGTCCTTCTTTCTGAATGTGGAAATAAGCTGTCATTGAGGGAATAGGTCGGGGTTGATCTATCAAGGGATCAGAACGCGTTAGGAATTAGGCCATTTACTTATGTTCATATGGACACGGTTAATGAATTAAGATATGGCATACTATTGTGGAACTGTAATTAAACATAGTGAATTAACGTATAGCCAGGATTAAGGCATTTCAAATTGTAGCCTCTTTCGACATTTCAGAGTGGGTTATATTGACTTAGACCAATATGAGCTGAATGCCTGATATTTTTTAATCAGCTGTCATTCTGTTTTCAATACTCAAGAGTTAATCCATAACCTTGTACGGACACTTTTTCTTATGAACTGTCGAGATTTGGTAGCTTTGATAGGGATATTCGGAGCTCTTGTAATGTTTCTGATAGTTCATTATTGCTTATAAAATAGTTTGATATTCATTTGAAAATCTGTCATGTTACTATCGTAGATTAGCAGTTTCAAAACGATTTCTGTAGGAGAAAAGGTACGTCAGTTTATTTTGAGTGTTGTCACCTTTTGTTATCACACTGAGATGGAATTAAGATCCAAGTATCGCTTTATTCATGTGAAATTGATTTCAATGCCCCGTTACCGAGCTCTCTCCCAACTGAGATGGAGACGTCACACTGATAAGTTTAATTTTGGATGGCACGCAACAAACCCACTCTCTGAAAGAGCTCCTTTGTTATAGCGAATCCGACTCTGTTGTCCTTTGTAACCAGTGCCAAATACTCATAAATGGCATCAAGGTTGTTTTTCTAATTGTTTTATTGGAACTAAACAATTACTAAGGGGGCTATTAATTATTAGATAATATCATAAAGCGTGTAAGTTAGAGTATAAACTAATTTTCAATACTAGCATACTATATAGGAAAATTGCCTTAGAGTAGGAGAAAATATTCTAAGTAAATGCCATGGATTCTCCTAATTATCCATTTCTCCTATTCATCCTAAGTATCCATGGATTATCTGCAGCATTATCATGTTCTCACGTTGATATATAATCATGGATAAAAAGGGAAGCAAATTACTAGGCTGATTGAAACCCTTGAAAACCTATAATTGGAAAACCTTGAAAAAATCCTGGAAAAGTCGTGGAATTGAGCAGTAAATTTTGAAGAATTGATGTTATTGTAACAGATTTTAGATGGTGGAAAGTATAATGAAAATTTTTTTTGCATTTTCTTTACTTTAATTTAAAACGAATGACTAACACTGTTCTTTTTTTGTTAACTAGTGTTTTTCAGTGTGTTACTTATTCCTCCAGAACGTAAAGAATGGTCGGTCGTGTACATTGAACATGCTTTTGCGAGGTTATCCGGACTAACCGGGTGCTGCCCCCACGAAAACGACTTCCTGACAACCATTTCACTAAAACTGAGTAGTTGTTGTTAGGTATTCACTTTTTGGGTGAGAATATCACAGTGGATAATTACTCCATAAATGAATTCTTTTTTCCTAAAAATGTGCCAACTTATTTTCTCTCTAATGATCAAGAATAGAGTATCAATTTTATGTATTTCCCAGTTAATAGAAAGCCTTTTAAAAAAATTCACCTAGTCACAGAAACAAGTGAAAAACTTCAACTTTGCAATTCAAAACTATACTAAGCGAGATAATCTCTCTTCCGAAAGTGGGATTTGTATTTAGGTGAGCCATTCAATTTTGAAAACAATATTTATTGATTCATTTTCTACCGGTAAAGATTACATGGTAATATGTTGAAATACTGCTTTTTTTAATGTATCAGTGTCTGTAGGATTACACCAATGGGATGAGAGGTTATAAAAATGAAAGCACGGCACTTTGAAAAACAATTTTTTTAACTGAAAACCTAGAAAAAACCAGAAATTGGAAACCATCTAATTTCTAGTCGCTCTAATTACAGTATTTCAAGAGAGGACTAATGGAATTCATTCAATCCGGGAAATAGAGAGTTGTTTTGTTTTTCTCTCCGGACTCCGCTGGTGGTCCGTGCGCCCCTTGGGATCCCACCTGTCATCAGATAAGTGCTAGTGGTCGAACCACCAGAATTTCCACAGCACCCTTGCCCAAGGCGGGAGTCGAACCGGATTTTTCGGTAATCTATTTCAATTGATGTGTGTCTCTAAGCAATTGATTGAAAAGTTTCGATAATTTATCTCGAATAATCGCTCTTTTGAACGCCAAAATTGAACAAAACCTGTCTCGACCCAGTTATCATAAGGCTTTTTAACAAATTTTATTTTTTAACCTGACACAAAGCAATAATATGTACAAAGGAGCAATGGGGCCTCAACTCCTTCGCCTAGCAAGAAGTCACTGAAAGTAAATGGTTTTCTCGATTAACACCCCATTAAAATAACTACAGTCGTGGATACAAAGGTAGGCGGCGTTAAACTCTAAAAAACATTTCTATGGCAGAAGCAAGGTGAGATGTAGTGCGATTGGTGGAGCCGGGAAGAATTTTGATTGGTGTAGGAGTTTCCCGAGCCACGCCCACATTACAAACTCCAGGACTCTTGAAAGGGGAAGGAAAGTTTATCGCCACGGGCGTTTCCGAATAAGGGATGTTCCGTTGTTCCTTAAGACACTTCAGATAGAGCTCTCAGGCGCCAGAACTCCTTGAGTAGTTTTTGAACGATTGCATTTTGGTTTCCATAATTCGTAAATTGTCAAGATATTGTTATTTATTTAAATTTTACTCTTTAGAACTAGATGGGATGGAATGAAACCGCCTGATATGAAAAGATGAAAAGTTTAATGCTGATAATATTTGATTTACCAATGAAATGACCGACTAAATTCATTTACATAGCTCATATTAAAGTTTAAAAAAGCAGGGAAAGTATTCTTTTCACTTCTGCATAGAGATAGCAAATGAAGGGATTATCGTATTCAGCTGTGTAGCCATGATTGAAGAGAATAAATTACACTTAAATGTTAATGCACGATAATTTGAAAGAGGCGAAAGGAGTATGAAAGGATTTGGTACTATTAGAGAGAGAGAGAGATAATTTGGAAATTAGAGGGAGAGTTTAGTTTTATGAACCACCAAAAGTTACGCCATTTTTCTTTAATTATCAAAAAAAATGTTGTTAAGATATGAATGGAGGGTCAATAACGATAAGAGACTAATCCAAATCTTTGTGAAAATACGCTACACTAGGCACAAATGACTTTGTACTATCAATTTCGTCAAATAGTGTAATTTTTGTAAACGAGTTTTTAACGCATTAATGTAATATTCAGATTATGCTAGATGAATCTTCAAACCTGAAGATGGAATTGGTATTTTGAAGTTTTTTTATTATTTATCAATACGCTGCGACAGGAAGGCTAGAATTCATTTCAAAGGAACAGGAAAAAGTGAATGTGGAAAATAAGCACCGCAGGCGCAGGCTGCCCTCTCTCATTACTGGAGAAAGGCGCAGCGGGCTGGAAGGGAAGATGGAGCGCTTTTTAACCAGGAAAGATACGAGTTCCAGCGCTGACGGAGTCGAAGTAAACGACCCCATGTGGGGAGAGGGGGGGGGGGTGAGAGCTGTCAAGAGCCCAAGATGCCGTGCGGGCGGGAGGGGTGGGGGAGGTAAGGTATTTGAAAAGGGGAGGGTGGGTTGCGTGGGGGTTGAGAAGCGTAAAACCAGAGGAGGCAAAGTGATGATGAATTCAATTCCTGTTATGCGCTGGCCCTCGGCGCAAACCATTGCTCTCCTCTATTCCAATAATAAGATGATTGCTCAGATGAATTATAAGGGCATTGCAGAATCAAAAATCAATGTGAGAGGAAGTGGTGAAGTTGATCTTATATGAGATTCTCGAGAAAGAGAAAGGTTAACTGAAAATTTTAAATAGGGAGTCATAAATTGTTTACGCATGTGAGCGGAATTGTAAAAGAAAATTGGCATAGAAGTTGTGCTATTCTGAAAGATGAATTTCGTCAAGAGAAGAAATAAGTACAAAGAAACTGGGCAAATGCAACTGGCACTAATGTATGCAAAGAAAAGGCTTTTAAAGAGATTTACCTGGAGCATAGCGTTCTAAGGCTCGAAAGCTGAATTAAGAAAAAAGAGGGCAATGGTTGATTTGAGTCTTTGGGGATATGGTTATGAAGACGAATAAGCGATGTATAGGGAGGAATTTTGACCCGGAAATGATAGGAGAAGAGCGCAGAGGAAGTGGATGAAGGGGAATTTGAGAGGTGTGTGGGAAGATGAAGACCGCGACAGAAGGACGAATCCTGGGTAAGTGGAAGCAGAGGCATAATGAAGGGTTGAAAGAAGGAATAGGAAGTGCGAGCAGCTAAGTAAGAAAATAGTGGAATACAGAAGATTAAGTGCGTAAGGCCTTTCTAAATCCAATACTAGATGTTTTAGTTTTCAAGTGCCTTGTAAAAATAATTTTTTTCTAATTGAAAGACTGGCTAGAATCGTTATAATAATGTTATCAAATGTATTCATTTTGCATCTCGATGGAAATTAAAAATGGAAAAAATTGAAATTTTGCCAGTTCTTCTTCGCAAACGCACATATTCTAGCATTCATCCGCGGGCCATTTGAACTTAGCCTTGGCCTAATGACTTTTGAATATAAACGCCGTAGGATTTCAAGGGAGACGGTAATTCATTTGTAAAGTTGAACCTCGGCTATGGAAATATTTCATCATATGGCACCAGGTGTATAAAAAACAATCTTTATGCTCATTACAAAAGATATTTTTTAAATTTCTTGAATTATTAAATAGTTTTTATCGGGTATATTGCTCCGGTTGCTGTATTTTAGAACATCTACCAGACGAACAGCCGTGCTGCAAATATAATGAATTTTAAAACTGTTTTCTGGCATCTAGTATTATTTTCCTAGCCGAGGGAAACATTCTGGGGAGCCCATCTGAAGAGGTATTCTAAAAACACCGCCGTCCGCGGTAAAAATAGAAGGCTTGCGTTATGGAAGTTATGCCAGGACAAAGCGGACTGCGGAACTGTGTGTGAAGAGCTCCTCCCGCGAGGGGAATATTTCTGTAACCAACGGCGAACTTATTAAATATCAAGTGTTAAGTTTCGTATTATGGTCTGTTAAATAATGGCGCTCAATGAGAATTCAAGTAACAACTCAATCAATGTGGTAGGTTTCCAATATTGGGGAATGTGAATATGATTCTTCCGTCTGCTTTTATGAATATGTTCCCATTGTAATGGCGATTTTTGACATACTTTCTACAGACAGTCACATATGTTTTCAAGCTTAAGGGATAAACGTGCATAGACCCCATACTTCTTGGTATGTCTTTTGTCTAGAGTCCAAAAATTCTTATTCTTTACAGTTTTTAGTTCCAAAATTCTTTATCTTCTTTCACTTAAGCCCACATTTCCATCAAATCGAGACACAGAGATTATTGTATTAAATTCAATCAATTCCGTAATTTCAGATACATACATTAGATAAAATGTTGAGATCCCACCTGCCTCCTTGAAGAATGGAAGAAAGCTGATAAATGTTATTTCTAATCTTTTCAAATATTGCATGCTGGTATTTGAATTGAATAAATAATTTTTTAACTGAATCGGATGAATTATTTCCAAGGGGATTTTATCGTCACCTTTTATGTATTTTATTGAGCAATGCTAAAAATAATGATTTTTGTACCCAGCATCCCAGAATTTCTGAGTGGGATAAAAATAAGGGGCCATTATTTTTTTAATTCTTCTACCTATTGTTTGCATTCACTGGAGAAATCATCCAAATCGGCTTGAATCCAGCGTCCAGTCCTTTCACTGCAATCGCCCCTAATCTACTGATAAATGATTCAAAAATGTTAACATGCGTCTTCACCCTGGTCAAATTCTTCATTAGTTCCAGTATTAAGGGTAATACCTCACCTTAAATGAATTTCAATGGAGTGACATTTCTCGCCTCATTAGTGTTAACAGTTCCTCTCTTGGACACATAGAAGAATGCCAAAATAGAAAAGAACCTGTATTCAATTACTCGATTATATAATTCATCGATAAAAATACAGGATTCCTCAAAAGAAAATATCAGATTACCAACTGATTATTGCATCCAATATTTTCATACTTTAGATTTAAAACTAAATATAACAACACTGTTCTCTTATACTATTAATTAAGCGCCGAAACGTTAGTTGAGCCCAGGGAGGATGTTCTTTTTATGTTTTATATGTTTAAACATTTTTTCCTGCTCCTCTTCTCTGCCACCGTCGTCAATTATTATTATATGAATTAAGTAAAAATTGGCTCCTCTGAATTTTATTTCTATCGATCTAAAGAAGATGAGGAAACCTATTTTGTTTGTGTGTGTTTATTTAATCCAAGTGTGCTGATAATATATATTCTACTCTTCAATAAGGAATAAAACCAACCTTAATGTTTGATGAACAAGGCTGTTGTGCAATTGTATTGCTTGAAATTAATGTAGATCGTTTAGTCTAATTATTTCCGAACGCCAACTTCCTCAAATTTTTTGGAGTAGATGTGTGACTTAAAAATACAAATAGTGAGTTTCAATTAAACAATTTCAGAGTGTAAAAACCATTTGTCTTGACCGGGATACAAATAAAGAGTATTAGAACGGTTTCAACGACTCTACCTCCATACTTTGTTGTTGCCAGATCGATCGAGCATGAGTCGCCAAAGGTAAAATATCATCGGTGATAAAAGTGAGAAACATCTCCTTGGGACATCCCCTTATAGAGGGAGTGAGTTTCAGTGTGTCACCTTAGTTATCGCAAATGCGTCATCTTTCACTTGGAATGGATGAGATAAAACACCATGACCGTCCATGATAAATATACCTGCAATGGCCGTAATTGATATCTAGACAATTTGTGTTGGGAAGAAGGGCCACTGAAAAGCTTCAAGAAGTACAATGTCTCACAAGATGCTATTAGTACCCAAAGTTTTGTCTTACCCCGCAAACCTTGCCAAACCCTTAATTTCAGCCTCCGGTTGGAAGGTCAGTTGATTAATACGGCGTCCTTTCTGCGGCCAAAACACCTCGGCCATTAAATAATCGGTTGGCTTATGAGTTTGCAGCCAACCGGAGTAACCTGATCGTAAATATAAAATCAAAATTATGAATTGCTGTAAATATGCGACGAATATACTCGTTAGTTTTGTGTTTCTTCCATCAGAATTATTTTTAATGCAAGAGGATTCATTTTGTGTGAAAAATACATCTATCACTACACTAATTTTTATTATCGGGAGGGTTCAAATGTTACTCCCAACAGCAATATAATCAATTAGTGAATTATGTCGAGATGGAGGCTCCGGAGACATTTGACCATTTTAATAAATGGCGATTCCAATTTTTCCAAATCCCTTGACCTTAGCCACCCACCAAAGCCTCTATTCCGAAAGGAACCCTCCTGTTGTTATTCTATCGATCACACACTATAGCCCTTCTATATTTATCAGATTAAATATATTTTTTTATTACGCGATTTTGTTCTGCAGTTCTTCATGTTGAGTTCTTGTTCCTGTTCGTCCGCTTTATTGGTTCCATTTTTCTCCGCAAGCACATCAAAAGTCATGCTCACTCCTAAATGACCGAATTTGAGAACCGTAAAACACTACGTTCCCCATCATGCGTTTGGCTTATCTTCTCTTTGCGCGTTTCCTTAACATCGACGTTATCATTTTCCTCTTATTTATAACACATTTTATGATAACGTAATTCTTCTCTTAATATCCTTTTGATTTTGTCCAAATTCGTATGAAATGCTTCCCAAATAGGTGAAATGTTTTGCCTGCAATAGTAAATTTCCTCACATTGTAATATTTAACTCAATTGTAATTGTGTCGCAATTTGTCGATAGAAAATTATGCTGAAACAGATATTAAGTAGCTCGATCAATTGGAGTGGAAGGTCGACCCTGATATCAAAGTAGACTGCGGGTTGGTCGAAGGGGAGGGGGAGGGAGCGTGCACATGCCCGCCTCCCTCCGCGAGAGGGCTCCGCGGGTGCCCGCGCCCAGAGGCCCGCATGGCCGCCCCCGCGCCGCGTTCCCCAGTCGTCTAATCTCCCTCCCGCTTCCTGCTCCCCACTTGTTGGTTTGTCGCGGGGGGGTGGGAGGCGGACACCCTAAGAGGCGAAGGGGTGGAGGGGCTGGAGGGGGGAGGGGAGGAGGTCGGCCGGCCACGTAAACATCGGAAACCACTGACCTCAGGCGACTCCCGGCCCAGACCCCTCCCTCCTCTCCCGCCGCTGCAGGGGCACGGAGGGTGGGGGGAAGGGGGATATCCGAGCGAACTACTGTTTACGATCGCCCCCACCCCGGCCGCTGACCAGGGCCCGCCGCCCATGACCTTCCACCCGCCAGATTTCCTTCGGCGGTCACGCTCCTCAGTCCCCGCCCCCCTATCAGACGCGCTCGATGGGAGCCCGTTCCGTGAATCGCCGGACGGGGGTGGGAATACCCGCCGATGCTCTCTATCGTGGGCACACCCGTCGCGGGTGCCCGAAGGAGGCGTTTTGCCGCCCGGGACCTGCCCGCCCCGCGGCACCGGATCGGGCGCTGATCGAGGCGATGAAGTGAGGGATTGAACGAGAGATAGAGAATGCGTATGATCTAGCCGTAATTCAGTTGACATCAAATGATTAGGCGCTTCTCTCTTACAATGAGCAAGAAGCAGACGGGAGTAGGAAAAAATCAAGGAACTTAATTTCTTTGTCCCTTCATGGATTGCAGTGGCGAAATAATAATACCGAGGTACACGTATTGCATACTTCAATGATCCTTTTTCTCTCCCTGCTCTCCTCTGCAACCATCAGTTTAGGCCCATTCTTCAAAGCATTCATACATATATATTTTTTAATATCCATCACTGAGAAAGTCCATATGTGTACATCATTTGACCTTCCCGCGCCTCTTAAGTAACACGTGCACGTATTCCAATTTTAGAAAATTGTAGTTGCTGATTCACACGTATCGTCGCCAAATGTCATTTTTTTCCGTAACACTTGCATTGATACTTTTTGAGAAAGAAATCCATTAAGTTTCACTTTAAGGACAAGCCAAGCATAGACGTCGTTTTGCAAATTTTTATTCATCTCTGAGAATTGAAATCGACTTTCTACTTTTTAAAGTCGTTTAATGCAGAGACCTTCAGACTAGTTTCGAATACAAAATCCCTTTCCTTTGGAATATTTTTGTGAACTCCGCCTCGATGCTGCCATAGTAATGGAATTCAATGAACAAGGTCAAGAGAAAGATAGTGTACATCGAATTCTACGGTAGATAAAATACCCAAATACATTTTGCCTATGAATGCTATCTGAGATTCCATCTAGCTAGGATGAAAAGAGGAAACAGTAGGGAATCGATTAGGGACCCTCTATTTTGCTATCGATCATAGCAGCGTTTCCGGGTTTGTTTGCTGAACCAAAGTATTTGGTTTCCTGCCTTTGAGAGTCATTTTATGGATATATTTGTTATCTCCCTAAATCCACATACCCTTGCCAGACCTCTCTTTCCTTTGGATAGCATAAAACGTTTTTGATTCACCATTTCATTGATTCTACACTCTTAGGAAATTTTCATAAGTTTTACATTTTTATCAATGATTTTTGTTGCGTCGCTTTTTCTTCCAAACTGCTTAATGGGAGATGACTTGGTCAACAAAATGGAATTCCTCAGTAGGCTAGTAACCTATATTTTACCACGGTTGCCTACTGTTTTGATAAATGGATCCTCATCGTAAAATATTTGCCTTTTCTTTTCTTCTTTCTTTCATACAATTAAAATTTTAAAAAATCTTTTTTATAATTTGTTGCATTATTCACCGGTTTGGGGTTCGCTTTTGAGATTTAAGTTGTTCTTTTGCACAGCACTGGGAAACTAATAAGAGCAAAGTTGGAGAATTCAAGTAGGAAAGTAGAGTGGAGGAAAGTGAGGAAGTTCTTTTAGCATGCGATAGAAAATGTTCGCGAATCAATCAACTCAATGTGCTGCGTCCTTCTTATGAGCTATCGACTCGTGGGAAGAGATGGGCAATTCAGTGCCATCCCTGTGGTCTGAAAAGAGGGGTCATTGGGCGGAAAGAGTGACCCAGTTTCTGTACAGCTTGCCCTCGAGTGTGTCTTCGTCATCCAGTCATTATTTACAGGTGCGCTGAATTCTTGCATGTGGGGAATCGTGCGTCCGCAAGACCCAAGCAAGGCACAGTGAACCTGCCCCTGGAACCACTTTCAGAGGTTAGGCGTAGGCGAAACGCAAACATAACAGAAAAAAAATTGCTCTCTTCATAATTGTTAATGGTTCATTGGCGATACTACTTGTTCCGAAACCAAGGCTTATTCATCAGATACCCACCCACACAACACCATACAAGCATTTGGGACATCATTTAAATCTCCTTATGAAGAAACAGGTACCATTATGTCCAGTTTGCTCCAAAGGATGTCATTGCACCTCGTAGGGCTGACGTAGAAGTAAGGCTACCTTTGTGTTGCAACTAGTGTAAATATCAATAAATAAATAATAATAATGAAGAAATAAATAACAAAATCAATAATTTGAGGTTTTTAACCTGTTAACTTTTTTTATTAACCTTTTAACCTCACCTAGTTGAATTGCAACAAATTAATAAAAACATTGTCAACATTGGTGATGGATTTAGCAGGAAAACGTTTTAGCGATTTTCAAAAGAGAACTAATAGCTCTGGTATATCTTTATGAAACGAATGGCTTAAACCGTGTACCAGATTAAAGTTCTGATTCCGTTGCCTACATGCGATTCATTATTTTGAGACATAAAGTGATCAACCTGGAGACATTGGATCCTACCACGCCAGAGCGAGAATTTAACCAATCAATTATGTCGCCTGTGTGTGTGTGTGTTAATGGGTCGAATTGTTTCATCACCTAGTGGGCGGTACGTCATCTGCCGAGGCCAGCGCGTGTGTGGGATACTTGGGAGCTGTGCCTGGCTTCCGAGGTGAAGTTGCGAACGGCTTCGGGGCCGGTAGTCCACCCGTGCCAATCAAAGCTGCACAATCTAAAGCCTCCTAGCCTCAGCGAAGTTACGGTTGCAGCCCTTCACAAATTTTTCACGTGGCTTGGATCAGGTTTCCGCCGATTAGTAAAAGATCGTCACGACTTAAAAAGGATTTATTTTTTCAAAATGAAACGAATCGGGGAAACTGATTTTTATCTCATTTCTCTTAAATTTGCGACCGTGCTAGATAAAAAACTAGGAAAGTGGAAAATCCCCACGTGCCCCATCATGCTCGCATCCCCTCCTTGCGGCCCAAGAGGAGGCCTCTCCGTTTACTCTTTCTGTGCGTGCTTCCAACTTTGTGCCACCGGCCGCCCCTAGCCACCCCTACCCGAAAGAATTGAAGAAGGGCGGCGCAAAGTCCCGGAACACCGTTCAAATCCCTCTTCCCCGTCCGACGGGGGCAGTATTCCGCCGGCCCTCGTGGGCGCCCCTGCCCCACTCACGCCCGCGCCCCCTGACGCTCCCCCTCCTTGCACGCGCCCTCCCCTCCGCTCCCCTCCCCTCCCTCCGCCTCCTTCCCGGAATTGCCCCATGTCTATAAAAGGAGGGGGCGCTCCTTCCGCCGGCCAACCCCCCCCGGCTCCCGCGCCCCGCACCGCCCCTCGTCCTCCCGGTAACCCGAGAGGTTGCTTCTCGGGGGGGGGAGAGCGCTACCGTCGCCCCCTCCCCCGAGGCATCCGGAGCCGCGGACAGAAATAGTCCCGCCCACCCCCTAACCCCCTCGGCACACGCACACACCCCGGAAACACACACACGCCCCTCTCCACCGTCGCGTCGTCCTCCACTCCAATCCCCCCTGCCCCGCCCTGTCCCTCGGGTCGGACCTCCGTTCGAACTACTGCCGGGCCTCGAAGTCGCTGCGACACGAGGAAATCCGGAAATGGCTGCGAGGGCGAACGATGACGGGAAGGTGGCCATTTGCTCGACTGTTTCAACCTCACCCCATTTCCCCAGAAAGGAATAATTTGCACCGTGGGCCCGAGGTGTTCCCTTTCGAGGGCCCGGGCCCCTCGCGAAGAGTCGGCCAAAGCGAGAATCGCCCCTCGGTGAAGCGTTCGACGTCGACCGAATCGACTCTTTGAGGTTGGTGGCCGAGGGATCGTTTCGTGGTGCGCTGGACTTATCGTCGTGGCGTCCCTCGGAACCAATCGCGACAAGATTCCCTTTCGCTCCAGACCGCGCGGAAAGCGCTTCATATAGCTGCGATCGCACGGCCGCGTTTCCCTCTCGTCCCTCGGGTCGCAATGCTTTCTTCCGGGCGAGTTGGTCAAATGGACCCGCCGCACCCCCATCCCTCATTCACCCACCCCCAACCCCCCCCTCTTTGCCGCTTGCGGGACGCCCAGCCGCCGCCGAGTCGCTCCGCCCCCACTCCCCCTCCTCCTCCCCGACGACCACCGCGGTCCCCAACGGCCGGACCCCACCCCCTTGCCGATACCGCCCCCCGGCTTAACCCTTCCTCATGCGCCTTCGAAGACACCCCCCTTCGGCCACCTTAAGGGTCGGTGGCGGTGGATGGTGCGGCACCACTCATTAAAGAAAGAAAACGATGTATTAAACATATTAATACTTCTCTACTCTAACCGTTTTGGCCGCTAACTCGGAAAAAGTAAAAAGAAAACTCCTGAATCTCTCTGATCTACCTTTACTATTCCCCCACCATTATCTGGCTTTCCAATGTAAATAATGGGGTATGTATTATTCCCTTTTTCTGCCTCAGGCAAAGCTACCTCGAATGTTACTTTTCAAATCTGCTTAATCTAAGGTGGAGGCTTCGGGTCTTCAGGCATTCCCATCCCAGGCCAAGCAGTGGTAGCGGATATTGCCACTTGTTCTCTCGCAGCATTTTTTCAGGGACATAGAAGGACGACCGTACCCTGCATTTTGCTCAATTTTCAAGTCAAAGTACGAGCATATTATTAATCAGGCAAAATATAAAATGATTCAATATAAAATACTCGAATCAAAGACTGGCTAACGGAAAATAGCACGTTCTAGCGTGAAAGATCTGATTCACTCTTTCGTTTCACTTGAATTTTATAGCTGTGCGTTTCGTAGACATACTCCACCTAAAATTCTTCGCGACACCGCGAAGTACTTATTTTGAATTTGAGCTTTTCCACGTGAGGCTCAATGTGTGTCGACGGAGCCCAAGTGTTTTAATTGCCGAGAAACAATGCATTCGGACTCTTTTAAACGCGTAAAGAGTATATCTGCCCGCTCTCGTTTGAGGTGCAGTTGAGTGAAACGATCGCGAATAATGGGTGAATCAATTTTTCCTGGAACCGGGAGAGACACTTCAGAAACTAGTTCCGGTGTACGGTCATCACGCCGCTCCCATGACCCCCACTCCGGGCACCCCTGTTCGGGACAACCCCGCAACCCCTCCCCACTCCATCCCCCCGCTTGTGGCAGCCACCCCCTCCCCCTTCCGCCGCCACTCCTGGAGGAATGGTTGCCCGTCGCGAGCGCCGCGCCGCGAGCCGGTGCGGGAGCCCTCCCTCCCGGAGGGGGTGCGGGGCGGTAGGGGAGGGGAGGGGGGCCGCGAGAGAGTGTGATAGGGAGTGGTGCGTGCGTGTGGTGTTCCCGCAGTCCGAGTGTGGCGGCTGAAGAGGCAAACCCGACCTCCCGTCCCGAAGTCCGTGTTATTCGACGATAGTGCCCGAACGGTGACACTAGCGAGCGCGGATTTTCTTGTGCCCTACTTCCGAAAAAGTTTTCCAAGAAAGAAAAACAAAAGCCGCCAAGATGTCCGCATCGGTCTCCAAGACGACAAAATCATACACGTACCGATCGACGGGTGGCGGACAAGCCGATGTCAACATCGAGTACACCGCCGACCTCAGTGCTCTCTCCAGGCTGGAGGTAGGCAACCACCGTCGCGTCGCATGGATACCTCCGCCTCGCGAGTGTCTCTCCCCTTCTTCGCGTGCTCCCCTTGCACACGCTCAGCCCCGACGGCGTGTTCCGTGACCCGAAAGGACGTACCCGCCACGCCGCGGCCCACTTTCCCCGCTCTTTCCCTTTCACGTGTCCCGGCCCGTGTGTCTCTGGTGCACCGTGGTGGCCGATCGACAGTGGACTGAACAGTGACGCGTGAATCATTTTCCCATCCTTCGTGGATGCGTATTATCACGTTCGGACGACAAATGTCTCCGGACAGGTCGGATGGACCTGTGGGGGTGCCATCGGAAGTTTAAAATCTCTTCAGGAGATTCATTAATCTACTCTCGGTCGTCCTCTTCCCTCGAGGAAATGAGAGAATTCTAAGAATGAAATAATTGCTCATCCCGAAAGGAATTTCAGTGAATTATTTTAGCTTGAGTACCATTTAAGATCATGCGGCACAGGTCGCAGTTGGCTTATCCGCTTGCAGTGGATATACATGGCTACGGGACAAATTCTTGTGTAGTCTCCCTGATTGATATGAAATTAATTAAGAGCCTATATGGCACTGCAAGTTCACGCAGGTATTTCGTTTTTATTTTTAAAACAAAAATATCCCTCAATATATATCGCGAGGTTATATTTTTCCTTTACAATATGCGTAAGTTTTAGCTATATTTTTGTGCACCAAAATTTATAGCATTCCCCGACTTATTCACGAAGGCCGAAGGCTTTACTTTGTCATAAAATAATTTACGGGATTGGCTTGATTTCGCGTTTAATGTCCATCTTGGATGGCGTGAATGCTGTGAATTAATCCGAAATGGCAATGCTACCTTGGAGAAAATTGTTTTTGCCAAACTCCATTTCCACCACGGATTCCTGACTAATTTTTAAGGTCTCATAATATTTACCGTCCGCATAAAGTCATCAAAGCTTTTTATTCACTTTCCGGTGAATTATGTAGTGCTCATGGATTTTTTTAATGCTCGGAATGTCCTTTTAGTCTCATGGCCTCGAGCCTCTAAATTAATCCAGGAAAGAGCGACACGATCGGCGGGGGTATCCAAGGGCCCTCGGGAGTGGACAAACGCCTTCTCACGCTCTTCTCTCTCTCTCTTCGTTGCAGGACAAAATCCGTCTCATCCAGGAGGACCTGGAATCCGAAAGGGAGCTGCGACAAAGGGTGAGTATTATGGTCTTTTGGATCCCCTTTCCCTTCTCCCCCTCGACACGCGTGCTCCCCCTATTCCCCTCGCTCACTTCCCCGCCGGGGGAAGGAGGGGGGCGGCGAGTAGAGGGGCAGGCCCATCCCGTCGACCCCCCTGCCCCATTCGCATCCTTGGCGAAACACCGTTGCGACACTTCCACTCATAATACGCGGGGGAGGAGGCGCTCCTCCGATTCCCCTTCTTTCCCTCTATCTCTCTCTCCCCTTCCCACCCGCCCGTCCTTCTTCCACTTCCCGGTCCCACCTTCCCTCTCCGACCGCCGCCCTTCGACCCTATTCACTCCGAGAGGAATTAATGCGCCCCTCTTCTTAAGAGTACCGGCGCCCGCCGAGGGGATGCGTCCCTGGGAAAAAGGAATGGCGTCCGGAGCGACGAAGAAAAATTTGTGCCGAAATCACCGCGAAACGGTTACGGTTTTTGCGGGGAAATCGGCATAAGTCTCTGGATGATAACCAGGCAACGAACCGCGGAGTAAATGAGTTGACACTCAAAATTTCTGGTCCCAAATACATTTGGTTTTATGTTAAATTTAGGCATTCGTCCCAGTTGCGTCTAAAAATATGTTGTAGGTGATCAATTTCAAAACTTTAAATTCGATTTTGTATTTTTTAAAAGATTTCAAATTCCACAATACCTCGTCGGATGATAAAAAAAATTCATTGATGACCTTAAAGAAAATGATATACATATGTACAAGGTTGGTCTGAAAAGTTTCCGACCTAACAAAGATACAGACCATTTTTTTTAAATGTTCTGAGTCGGAAACTTTTCAGACAACCCACTTATTTATATATATATATATATATATATATATATATATATAAAGTATAGCATTAAATTATTGGTTGATTTGTATTCTTCTTATATGATTTCTTGAACATCACACGAGTCATTTATGGCATTCAAAAGTATTTTATCTCTACACGATGCCTTTTCCGGTCAAAATAAGTCTTGCATTCCATCATAAATATGTCAGATATTCAGTGATGTTCACCGCTGACGTGGCTACCACAAAGTTCTTTTTAACAACCATTCACCTGCTAAATGACCCATCCGTTACTCTTCCGGATTGATTACTTTAATCGTATTCTTGATGTGACAACTATATGCGTTGGCTTCCAATACACCATCAACATGTCTTGACATCCTAGTACTAGGGGACGATTGTGCACCATGCCACCACATAGTCGTTTCCTTCTAGAGCAAGCTTTTCACTATGCATAAATTTTCCGCTTCACTAATTGTGTTAACCGTCTTTCATACCTGGAACTGTTTGCCCCATAGTGACTTTTGTTGTATCAACCGGTAACATTTGTCACCCAGAGGCGGTCGAGTTTGACATAGTGAAATTCTCCACAGTTAACTCTATTCTCTACAGTGAAACGTCAAATAGCAACCCCTTCACGGGAGAAGACGAGGGAAAGACGTTTTTTCAGCTTGGGGTGAGGGGAAGGGAACAGACGAAGAAGGAGAGAGGTGTTGTCGAGTAAGGAGAGGCACTACGTGGCGGAATAAGAACGGGAAATGCCAAGGGGAAAACTTAGGACGGAATGCTTAGTGAGCTTACGAATTAGCAATTACGTGTGCAAATTGCCGCGCCGGAAATTATCATGCTTGTTTAAGCCTTCATTAGTGCTCCGTTCCGCTCCTTCATTTCATTTCATCGTGCTCCAAGCTGGGGAAGATGGCATCGGCCCTCGTGATGCAGGGTGGGTGTCATGTCCGAAATTGGGGCCATGTCTCACCGTGCTCCCGCACTCCGAGAACGGTTTTGGGCAGATCTGATTTCAGGATTCCGACGGAAGTGTTGGCGAATACGAGCGAGATAGTATAAAGAAAACCAGTTTCAATGAGGGTTGGGGTTTAAACAGGATGAAACAAATGAATTGAATTGAGATAGAACAGAATTGAGATGATACAGAATTGAATCAAGTATTGTCAAATGATCTTAATGATATACAACGCTGGTGCGACACTTGGTAATTAGAATTAAACTTAGAAAAGTGCGTAGTCATAAATTTTTGGAATAAGAGCATTTTCCACCCGAACGCCTACTGAATTAGAAACACCGAAATGGAATGTGTACACTCAATTAAATAACTAGGCGTTACTTCACTCATGATCGCTCCTGAGTGAAACACATACGGGGAATATGTAAACAAGCTAAGAAAAAATTAGGATTTATCAGAAGAATACTAGGTAAATGTGATGAAAAGATCGAAGAGAAATGTTATCTGTCGCTGATTAGGCCGCATTTAGAATATGCTGCAAGTATATGGGACCCTCATGAGGTTGGATTAATTGCCGAATTGGATCGCGTGCAGCGTAGAGGAGCTAGATTTGTAAAAAGCTGTTATGATAAACTTAGAAGCGTATCCAAAATATTAGAGCAGCTAGGCTGGGAATCACGGAGCAAAGGGTAAATTACCGATTGAAGCTCTTGCATAAATTGGAAGGAGGTATCATTAGCAGAGATGTTGAAAATGTATTATTACCCCCATCGTATTACGGTAGGAGAGATCATGCTACTAAAATTAGAGAGATTAAGTATAGAACAGATAGATTTAAGATGTCATTTTTTCCACGAACAATAGGGGATCATAATAATATTGCTCGACCGCGGTAGGATCATGTTCGGGTAAAATTATTCTGGTGTGTATTCCCTCCCTGCCACACACCCTGGCGTTGGCTTGCAGGGTATTGAAAGTTTAAAAAATATAAATAAATAATGTAGATGCCCAATTGAAGTTTATATTATTTTTTAAATTAATTCATACTCTATAATGGTATTTATCTTCCTCAAGTTTTAATCAGTCGTGGCGATAAAATTAATGCAGATTTTTCTATCATAGTACTCATTGCGAACTTGACGAGAGGGAGATTTAAGAGTGTTTGCATCAAGACTTAGGAACACTTAGCTACCAGCCTGGTTAAAATTCTTTGACAATGCCGGCTAGTCTATTTGTGTGCATAATCTATAGCCGTTGAATAGTTTTGTGCCCTTGGGCTTTAATCAGCACGCGTCGATCTCGACAGCATGTATTGTATCTCCCCGAGGCTACCAGGAGGGATGTCTCTTTGGTTTCCAAACACTTGCCTGCGTAAATCGTATATTTGTGGTGGCTAGTGTGTTGTCGATTGGCACGCCTAACCTTTCACTTCCGAAATCCATGCCGCGGTTGTCTTATTTATAAGATAGCTTTTGCTTAGAATGTTCTTATGCTTCTATAAGCACCCTGATTAATTCCTTTACAAGAGCTCGTGGAGTTGATTGACTAAGACTTCTCCGAGTAGCACAAAATGGCATGAATGGCTTTTGGTCATGGCCTACTTGTCAACATATGAATAAATTATTCTACAGCCATCTTTGCTATTTATTTGGACCGTCGGATCTGATTGTGAGTTGTCGGTGTTGCGAGTTATGTGTTTTGTAGTTTAGGTCGATACTTCCTGTCATCCAGTTCTTTGGAGGTTATATGTTATATCTTTGGAACTGACGGAATAAAACGTATCTTACTTCAATAGATCTCGTGCTCCTCTTTGGCGTTGTACGTTTTGGCCATTAGAACTCGAATATTCACGATAAGCATGAGATACGAATAATATTGTGATAGTGGACCATCCTAAATTTCCGTGCTGGTATTTCAATTCAATGGAGTGATTTACTAATGAACTTGAAAGGGAGATAGCTTGGCTTAGTCAATATTACTTAGAAATGTGTATACGGGACCATTTACAGAAAGCAAATGACATGTGTACCAAAAATGCATTGGCCGTATTCACCTACTGTTTTCTACTCAGGCCTCTGGACTTGAATGTGATAGGCCTAACACTACAAGGAGTTCACATTCGTACCTGGATGGACCATTTCGAGATTTAACTTCTTCGTTACTTGTAATTTATTATCGTAACTGTCTCATTTTTAATATTACATGTTGTTAGTGGGTTGCTTGGGTCATTTTTCAGCTGAAAGGACTTGACGAATTTTTAAAAACAAGAGGAAAACTATAATAGATAATCATATTTATTTTGGGGCGAGATTGAGACTATGGAGTCTCTTCTACCACCTAACCCCTAGAACAGTTACATGGAAAAATATCTCCTATTCTCGAAATGAGAATCGCCTCCTGGGTCCTAGTGTGAGCCGGTCAGCATGTTGTCCCCATTGATGAACTAGGTCGGCTTTTCTCCATGCGTGGGAAATTTGCGTTTCGTGTTTAAACTGAGATGTCAAATCTCAGTGAGATGAGCCAATTTTGTTGTTCTCTCTGAATTTGAACTCTTCAATAAAATTTTTTTGACATCTTAAAATGAAAAGTTTGTTCTCTGTGTTGACTTGTCAAAATTGTATTAATTTGTTTCGCGTCTCTGTTTTGACTTTGAGCTGGTTGTGAACACTGTAATGATATTAATACTTCGTGATATGGAATTAGTTATGACGAAATTTGCAAGGATAGCTATGAAACCATTTTTTATATATTTTTTCCCTTTGTTTCATGAACTAAGATTAAAACGTGTAGAACCTTGAAATGTTTTCATTCGATATGGACCTAAGTCGAATGTTGATACCTGCGTCGTCAGTCAAATAATAACTTTATTCTCCATTGATTGTATACTTTTTTTCTGGTATCTTATTTTAGAATATTGTCATATAAAACCATATTGTCATGAAACTTAAATGTGGTTTCTTATTTTGAAATTTTTATTGAAACAAGAATAATGTTCTTGACCCAATGGCATTCTAGGTTTTTGAAGCACTAAAGACGTAACATTTTATTTCTTTATCACTTCTTTCCTTCCTCACTAAATTCAAATAAATCTTAGTTTTACCATCAAGTGATGGAATAATATTTATGTTGAAGACTTTCGTTGCGTTGGAATTACAGGTTTTCGATTTTCTGTTTGTTCCTCTGCATCCTAAAGTGGGTACGAAATGTAATTTTCCGAGCACAACGTTTAACCTGCGTAACCTGCTCAATAATTCTAAAACAAAAAAGAATTATGGTTACAGTTATGGCTTTTACAAGGAATCGAGCTTATTTTTACGGTAAAAATCAACGAAATGATATAAAACTTGATTCATTCTGACTTAATCTGCCATACCGACCGAGATATCAATATTTACGATCGTCCAAGTGATTTTTCATGTGTGTATGTGTGTGTGTGTTTTATCCTTGTCAAGCATCATCTCAATTAAGATGACTCTTTCTTCCTACTTTTCCTCCTATTTTTTATTGTTTAAAATATATCTGCCAATGAAAATTTACTATCCGGGACGAAAATCAGTGGGATTTTATAGTGTGATTCAAATCAATTAGTAATTAACCGCAAAAGTGCGCAATTTCAAGATGAATGCAGTTTCAATGTATGCCTTATAGTTTGAGCATGGCCTGTAGTCACAATTAAAAAGCAAATTCCGTTATAAATGGATATTTTATCCCTAATGTCACAATATTGTCATTTGGTTCAGCATTAATATTTTCACTCATTCCTTAGCTTAGTACTAAGTGTAATTAATAGGACTATGATTTAGTTTCGACATTTAGATTAAAATTGATAATTTTACTAATGGAAGTGGATGTAAGAAACCAGGTTCGTGGGATATCCAACGTGTCAGTCTTTTGGACCGACGGTGGAATTTTCTAAGAAATAGATAGATAAACGTCTTTATTCGTGCGAAATTGAGACCATAAGGTCCCTTCTTCCATTTAGTTTCCATAGGTGCCGTTACGTTTAGTTTCTGGATCCCCTGTCCCTCTAATAGAACCGATTTCATGGTCGAAACCAAGAACATTTAGTCTCATCCCGATACAGGCTGTTATATCAGGAGGAAGTGCATGCCTCTGTTCAATATTGAAAAATCCCTTGCACACGAGAGTATGTTGTATTTTGTGCAAGAATATGTTAGTCAAGCAGCTGTTTTCTCAGATAATGCTTCTAAGTCAATGCTGTGATTATTTTCGAATTTTGGTAAAATAGTTATATCGTTCTAATTAAATAATTTGCACAGTATTATTATATTTAATTTGTATTACACTTTAACGTTGGAGTTTGCATTATCCGAGGACGTGACAAACTGATTTCATTATTTAAAATGTCCGTTCTAGATAGATTATATATATTTAGGCAGTTTACCGCGAATATCTAGATTGATAATTATATCTTTTAGGTATTCCACAACCGTTACCAGGAAATGTGAACAGTATAATTTTAATGAATTTATCTGATATATTGTGGTATACTTTCCACTGCATGTAGTGCCACACACACCTACTGCAAACTTTTTATATTTTTCCCGTTTTACCCTCAATGTTTCCCTTCTGTGTGTGGTTTTTATAAAATTGCTATTAAATATTTTCCATTATAGCAGTAGTCGTAGTCGGTATGGCATTGACTAAGGGTCGCGATGCTAGCTCTGCCAGTGGCAGCGAGCCAGAAGGTTTAATATCCACCGCGATAAGATTTCCAGCAAAAATAGAAGGTAATACATGAAGTCCTTGCTAAAATTACCCGATGATTTTGGATGTAACATTAATTCTCTTAGTTTCTTGGAGCTAATGCCAGCCAAAATAAACTCTTCTGGTAAAATAGCTTATCACACATAGTGACTTAATCCACTGACTTCAGTGGGGAGTGGAAAACATCACGAAGAATGAAATTCTGAAATAAATATGAAAAGATTTCTAACGAAGACGCAATGAAAAATTCGTGTGGATTAAAAATGAATTCTCGAATAAGTTTTCAATTGGTCGTGAAACATTTAAATTGCGTCATATATTTTTTCAATAAGTGTTGTTTTTATTTCTTTGAATAATATCCCAACTCCACTCAGAGTTTCAATTAAGATCTTAAAATGAAAATAATAAACAAGAAATTGCATTCAATCTTAAATATTCATGTTAATATAAGAAATGGAGGGCAATGAATATGACAACCGGAATCAACGGACTAATTTTTAAGTTCAGTAAATTTGGAATCTGTTAAAATTAATTTTTGGTATAAAAGGTGACATGATGTGTTATAATTTTAAGTCTTTCCCCACACGTGTTACGCTATATTTACTAAGGCGGAGGTTAGTATTCACCAAACACCCAAATGAATGGAAATGACCCATTTAAGATCAAGGCCCAAAATGACATTTAAGTGTATTAAAAATTAGTGCGTGATTTGAATTCTAGTATTGAACGTTAGAACGCCAGCATGCATTAAAGCCAGTCTTAGGATTTCATCATGAATGAAATTCAATTATGTTTGTCTACTCCATATAGTATTTCAGACTGGCTTCAGTTTTTGACCCAGAGTTTACGCGCGCATTCACTCGAATAGTGACCGATCGAGCCGCTTGTTAGATCATTCTCGACTCTCCAATCAACTAGCGTCTTAATCAGCTAAAATTGAAATTGAGAACACGGTCGAACCCCGGGTGAGAAATTTCGATACTCATGGTTGAGGAGTTACTGCAGTCAGCGCTGCATTAGATTTTTTTAATTTGTGCCATTTTGTATTTGAAAAATCGCAAGTTATTAATGGACTGAAACTGTTAAATCGCTGTATTTTCAAATTCAATATTTATCTATCACCCAGCTGGGACGTAAATGTCACCCCGATTCGTTCGTAGCATCTCACGTAGACTTAGTAAACGTAACTTCGGTCTTTTTAAGAGTCAAGAGGTGTAAGTAATGACGAGGCGGTTTTAAAATTTTATAACTGTACGTTTCATCATCATTTTCTATATAGAGCTCTAAAACAGTGTTCAAAGTTGTGCCTGAAACTTCGTTTTGACGCTAAAATGTGGATGTAATTTATGAATTGTTGCGGAATGAAACTGTCGAACATCCCTCTTGGAGCATCACAGCAGAAATGAGAGAGGACTCGTGAGGGCAACCTCGGAGAGTAACGGGTAATATCCCTGAGCGGTGTGCGCTCGCTCCATCACACCCTCGTCGAGGCCACCGTGTGTGGGGGGTAGATGGGATGACGGGGGATGGGGGGCTCACAGCTGCGTCGATGGACTCCGTCGGAAACTTTGTCGTCCTCGGCGACTCCCGTGGGGGCGGGGGGGTGGCGCTTGGGACGACTCGGGGATAACGAGGCCACTCTTCCCTCCCTCTCCCGCTCCCTCCCTCGCCTAGGCTTTTAGGAATTCCACGCTGGGCCGATGGAGGCCCTATCGTCACGCGGAACGAATCATCTGAGATGCGTAAACGTCTACAAAATTATTTCGATCCGGGTAATTATCGTCGAATCGCCCTCGGGGAGTGAGTGACAGGGGGAGCTGGGGGGAGGGTGGGATGGCGGTGGGGGATGAAAAGTGGAAGAGGAAAAATGGATGAGTGGGTTGGGAGGGGGTAGGGTCGCGTTAGCCGTGGGCGAAAAGGGGGGTGGGGCGCATACCTTCGCAAATAGACGTCCGCTCCTCTCCGCCTCTGGACGGACTCCAAACGCGAGGGAAGAGGACTCTTACGCTCACTCATTAGAGACTAGGATTTTTCTTCTTCCGAACGGCGAGGGCAGGGAGGTGTCCTTAAGGACGGCCCTTCTCGCCAACCTCTTGCCCTCTCTCTTCACTTAGAGGGGTGTAGACGTGTGAATCGGGGGCAGTGTGGGAGACGATAACTTTCAGTCGTTGCACCATAAGGTGGATCAGGAGGTTTGTGTTAGTTTGATTGATAGATGTGTTTGTTTTACCTATCAAGGATTTCGATTTGCTTCCCGGTCACTCACAGATAAAAGCACCGTTGAAATATCAAATCCATTGGATTATCATGTTAAAAGCACCCAAACATACGACACATTTTCAGGTGGTGGAAATCCTTCATGATGAAAGAAGACACTTATTCTCCCTACCTGTAGGTTGGTGTTACACTGTAACGAAACCTAGGTAATTCCCCAAACATTTAGGTCACCGTATATCTTCTTTATTACTCAAATTCTTTATTAAACTGTTTGATGTGATATGGTGTAAATGTGGTTTGGTGTAAAGATTGATGTGATTTTGGCATTAAATCACATTCCAACACTAATTAGATATTTGAGAATAAATCTATAGCCTTAATAAAACCAGTTATTTTCGAGATTAAAACGTACCAATTGATCCAATAGTCAGACGGTGGACGTTTGTCCAATTAATATGCTGTAAATTCATGTGTAAATGCAATATAATTGAATATATTTCTAAATTTCAAAGGTATCAGTTTGGAGTGACAGACATGAAAAACAACTCTACCACACCGGGTGGTCATTTTTTACCATTTGGAACGGTATTTATAATTAGTCCTTTAGTGCCCACGCTTCCGTCGAGTGGCTGAATTATTCGAAAGCAGAGGTCTGGCTGAAAAAAACAAAAACAAATACATGTAAATGAAGGACCTTCTGGTGACTTCGATCACGTAACTTTGAAGACATCTGACTTTCCCCGCATCCTGTGCCTGCATATAAAATATACATTCCCTCAATATATATGCCCATACCATCGTTTATCATGATAATTGATCTTTTGATGCTTTCATTGACATGATGAAAACCATAAACACAGTAATCAACCCGAAGGTCGGTTTAGTAGGTGATGCTAGAGCTCACCCATGTACCAAGCCCAACGGTGTGTGAATATTCACACATCAGGGTAGGGGGGCCAGTTCCTTTCCCTGTGCCGGTTATGGTTTCCCAGGAAGATCTGGTACCCGAAAAATCAACTAGCTTGGGTGGAGCTGCAGGTGCCCAAAGCCTTGCCCGGGAATCGAACCCGGGACCGTCCGGTCATTAGTCCAACGCTCTACCCACTAAACCCGCCATTGACATGATATATCATCTAAAATACTCCGCTTTATAACTTATATGTACGATTCTTCATCAAATAAATCAACTTCCACGTAACACAAACTAAGTCGAGGTATTTTCCACGTTGAAGGGAGAACTTTTCACGTTTATGTGACCTGCTTGTCTGGCAGCCCACGGTGACTTTTACGGATTCATAGTTCGAGTGGTGGTGTTGTTAACGCCCTCTCATTACGCTAGTTTGCTTCCCCCGAACCGAAGTAATTATCAGTGAGTTTTGATTTAGGATTTATTAACATTCCAGTCGTCCGTACTGAGAGGAAAAACTTTACCGGAATCGGCTCCAGCTACGGTGACACTTTAACATTATGGAGGCAATCTGGAGACGAGATCTACTTTCAGCCATGATTATCGTTAGAATATATTATGTGCTTTAATTTAATTCAAATATGTTTCCGACCATTATCATGGCTTAATTTTTAATTTCAACATTTATTAAGAGTCTTTCCGTGCATTGAACATTAAACACATCCACCTGTCACCATTAAATAGTATTTATTGACTCTATATTTCAAATTTATAAATTTTCCGGCTTTTTGGTATGTGAAAATAGTAGGGTAGTAAAATTGTTTTACTTAAATTAACTATCACTACTCCATTTTACAAGACATACAATATTATTTATTTTATTGAGAACGTAATGTATACATCCACTCATTGTGTTCCTAATAAAATAAATAAGGAAGATGAACTTCCACAAAGTTGAGCCTAAAACAATAGAAATATATACAATACTTGTATAACAGAATATTGCGACTTTATGGCGAAAATTTAGAATCGGCAAATTTTCATATAAGAATCTCAACTCGTAAAGTGGAAATATTTGGAGAAAAAGTATTTGTATTGATTATTACGGCAACAACATGCTCTGGTTTAATATGAAATATGCTTTTAAAAGTACAAGCACACGTTTAATCTCCAATATCTTTTAATGACTTTTACGCCAAAATCTGATCGTTTAATTTATCCTTTACATGTATGCTCTTCAATGGCGCCGCATGAGTAAAAGAGATGTGTGAATAAAGATATTTTTAGGCACATGGAATTTATCAGTCTTGGTGTAATCTAAATAGAGCGCATTGTAATCTATATAGAGCGTATTGTATATGTTTGCCCATTTCGAAATGAGTTGCTAAGTTTTCTGATGACTAGATCGAAAGGTAGCAATAATTTAAGCTGCAAATAGCTGGAGACCCGTAATCATGAGTTAAGAGTGACTATTAGCTGCGCTAATTTTCCCGGTGCTCAAAATTCAATGCCGTACAGTGTTATCGAAGCAATGCATTTTATTACGGTTTTAATTTCCTAAAACTAACCTGAACAGCAAAACATCGTCACTAATTATTGAAAGCCACCCTACACGCTCCTTGTTCATCTCGATTTTCAAATATTGAGATAATTATATAATACATATTTTCTACCTTTTCAATGGGAGTAATTTTCTCAAGCAATATTTAAAAAATCCGTAAAATAAATCGACAACCAATTTTATAACACTGCCGCGCCTTTTAATTTGGACTCTGAGTAATATTTATGGCACGCGAACTTAAATTCTTATCTTCCACCACGTCTTAACTTTGTCACCACAACACAAATACAGTATGCAATGACTTTCTGGTACTTTGGTGATTTTTTCACTCAAATTACTTTTGAGTCATCATGCTTAGCGTACGTACATATTCCTCATCTTTAGGAGGTTCGAGGGAGTTCTCAGTTTAAAGTCTCTGTTAGGCGAGGAAAAGGTCAGACGAGAGCCAGAGGGAGCAAATGGCGTACGCGAAGTGGTTTCTGCGCAGGGTCTACACGATTCTCTTATGCAATCACTCCGATGAGAACGAGTAGTCTACCTTTGAACATGACAGCTAAATGAGCGACCCACGGCAGTAGGGATTAAAGATCCTTGGGAGCCTTTTGACGTCGGATTTATATTTTCGTGCGGAAGGTGCATAGGTGAGTAGGTGGTTTTCGTTTGAGACTCCCATTTGAGCCGAAAACCACGGTAGGTAAATAATGAACACTCATTAAACTGTTACCTCAAAGGAGAATGAGATGCATCAATTTTTATAGTGAAATGCTTTGTATTTAATTAAGGACTCATCAACAGACACGTATTTTTATTTCAATTTACATGGTGTGCATTTTAAGTTATGGTAAGCAGTCTTACTTAATGAACACAATTAGCAATTTTTTTATTTTCCCATTTATACTAAGGATCACTGGAATTTGATTGTCATAATATGTCGCCGAGTTCGTAAATTTTAGGGGTTTGAAAGGTGCCTAACAAAAAATCATTTTAAATCTGCATTTACCAATTATTTCACTGGTAATGTTGTGGATTCTGCATTCACTTCTTCGTTCAATAACCGCGCAGTTACTTACAAGGAAGTTGTATGTTTTAAGGCCGTAAAAGTATTTAGTTTGATAATAAAACCCATTGAATCGTTTTCTACGAGGGTTCATGCGAAAAGATGCTAAGGAATTACATCACTGGCCGAAATTTAAGAGGTAGTTAAAAGCTAATTTTGAAAAAATGGATTTGAAAGGTGAACCACTTTAATGTTTTTTTTTATTTCTTTATTGCACAATTACATTCCTTTTCCATAGTTTCAAAGAATTTAAGATTCGATCACTTGCGGAGAGTGAAGACTCTTCCCCTAGACCAAGAGGCACAGCAATATTCTTTCCATGGGAAAAAATCTGTTAGGAACAACTCAAGTCATGCACTCAGGACCTCGACTTTTTCCGCCAAGTGTGGGAAGCCTAGAGATAATTTGGAGGATCTGGGGAGGTGTTAGTCTTCCACCGCCAACAAATGTCGTCGCCCAACTGTTCCGGACTCCTCATATTAAGACGGCAGGACTCCTCTCCCCTTGGGAGATGATCTCTTGGCCGGGAGCCACCCAGTCTGTGAATAGAGCAAGCAGACGACAGTTGGAGGTACACGTCAGGCTTCCACTGACTGTTTCGCCGATCAATGCCTAATTGCTACACGTTCATAATATTTTGTTTCAGAAATTATTTCCACTCGGGGAATAGTCAATATATTAAGTGTCGTTATGCGGCCTTCTATTTCTTTCTTTCACTCTACAGCATTTCTTTTGATACTTGGATGTGATGCAAAACAATTAAGCCTTTTCATTTTTTTATTCATTTTTAAATCCAGTGTTAATTCCGTTAACTCACTTGGTACGTTTTTTTCTTCTCTCTCGCAGGGAAATCAGAACATTAAAATAGAACTGGCTCACTGCAAGATGAGACCGTCCATTCCAATTTAGAGAAGAATTCCGTCTAACAAAATTTCTTATTTAGAAGGGTATCCTATCAGATTTCTTCCAGATGTGCTGCGCGACTAATTAATGCAGAAAGCTATATCCTATGCATGTTTCTAAATCGGAGATTTGTTTTTGGAATCGATATTCAGCAGTTATAATGGGGATTGTAATATTCGATGTCACGGTGTAACAATACTGTGTCACTTAAAACCCTAGTTTTAATTAGACAGTTCTTTTTAGAAAAAAATAATTTAAACATTTGCTGTCATAGCTCAGAGGAATTTTGAAATGGTCTCTTAACTGAGTGAATTGAAATGCTGAACCTTCCCTACTCGTGCTTTCCAAGGCGAAGTTAACTTTTATTTATCTTCCGAAAAGTGAAGAATCAGGCGTGATATTGTGGAATCGAGACATAATGAAAACTTTGTTGCAATTTTCCACAGTTAAACTGTGGAAAATTGCAACAAAGTTTTCATTTTATTTATCTTTTTTTAAATATTTTTACGCCATGCGCGTGCATTGGGCATCATGTATATATATTTATATTCACACACATACATGTACATATATATGTATGAATATGTGTGTATGTGCATTTTACTATTGATGCGATTTCCTGTAAGAGAGCAGGCTCAACTTGCCATGCATCAAGTTGCATTTTTACATTGTGAATGGCCCGATGCCTTTAAATCGTACGCTTGATTGAACTCAGAGCCAATTCCGGTTTCGGCACGACCCAGAGGCCGCGTGAGTCGGGTCGCGCGCATGCGCCGGTCCGTTGCCGAATATTTGGGACGGAAAACCGAAGCCCCCTGTCGGACCGAAATACAGTATGACGGGGCGCGTGTGGGACGAAGATTTGTCCGTGTATTGCGGGAATCCCTCCCTCGAGAGGAGGGAAGCAAGGAAGACGTGTGTGCGTAGTTGGGAGGTGGCGCCGCTCAGGGAGAGCAGTGCGGCGCGAAGGCTGACTAAAGATCCGGATTTAGACGGGGAAGGAGAAGACGAGGTTATGCGGTAGCGGTGAAGAGGGGAGGAGGGCGTGGAGGTGCTTGGTGTGAGTCAGCGGGAAGATTATTATCCCGCCGCTCCGAGGGCCTACTCCGCCGGACGCGATGGACCCCTCGGAGAGCGCGACTCCGATCGGGTGACCTCAGGGTGGGGAAGGCGTGGACTCCCAGTGGGAAGTCAAGCGGTATCCTCGCCGAATCATTTTACAGGCGCGGCAAGGGAAGTCATAAGAATATCAAGGCGAAAATACTTCCCGCCGGCAAACTGCAATTTGCCACTATAATTTTAGCGAATGATGGGCATAACTCTCAAAAAATGGGTAGAAGCGTTTATTTAAGTAGAAAACACCTGGTTGTTTACGGGTTACTTAATCATGCTGGCAAAGTTTCAAATGGCAAATCAAAAGGCAAAGTAAGGCGTGGTTTTTAAAAATTTACATTAGCTTGAAATATATGCTTTTGATGCTTATTTTCATTACTTAAAAGCGTTCGGTGACGTCAGAAACACCGCGAAGTAATCAATATGAAGAGGGCGCTAATAATTACATAGGTCCGCCCACGACATTATCAACACGATTTCAAATGATCAAATTTGTCTTTGGATCTTTTTTTAAATGTATTGATTTTTACTTTTTAAATAGAATATTATATAAATAATGACAATTATAAACGGCAGAGCATAATTATGTAGACTTTAAGAGGAAATTCAACTTGAGAAAAGAGCTACATCATACCAATCTTACGAATGAATACCGTTATTTTGTTGATGTTGAATATTGAGAATAAGCGTAAATTTTGCATGCTTACACGATTAAGTACAAGTATCATGTAAGATCTGTATAAAGCATCCATCCATCGTACATAAGGTTATACATTATTCTTAAACTCACTGTTCACTTCTTGTATTGTAGTATATGAAATCGTCACTAAGCAAGGAAAAGATTGGAATTTTTTAATTGATATTTAGTGTTGAATAGTGATCATTCTGCGATTGCAACTGGAAGGAGAGGCTACTTCGTTTCTTTTTCCTAAAACCGCGCACGAAATTGGAAAACAATAACAATTAGTATAGAGAATTTTTTCCATACGGTATAATGTTTCTTCGAGTGCTACTTATGTTACAGTTTTTGTAACAAATACCTAGTAGAATACATTTATAATATTTATATATATATATATACAAATATTATATATTATTATATATATTATATATTATTATATATTATATATATATATATTATATATTATTATATATTATATATATATATATTATAATATTATATATAACATATATAAAAATTATATATTTCTTCCTTAAAGGAGACATTAACGTGATATTCCTTGTAACCAATGTCTGCTAAGCCCCGCAGTCAGCCAAAAAGGATCTTATGCCGTATCAAGAGACGATTTAGCTTCGTAAGCACCGTTAAAATATTACATCTCACCGAATTAGGGAGAAAAATGCTTCCAAAATACAACGGGTAGAGGCCATAGGCAACGTGCCGTCACAAAAAAAAACAAATTTTGCGGTTGTACCAATATATAAATGGCACGAAGTAAATCTGACAATTTCGTACCCCGCAGCATGGAAGGAGATGCTATTGATTCATAGATACTCTGATCATTAACACTTCTGTAAAACATCAGTGCGTATACGAGAACAAGAGTGATGTAACATTTGAGAGAGATTCAAAATTTTAATAACCAAAGTAAGATTTCGATAACTTGTATATGATGGTCTCTGGTTTCCATCTTGCACATTTGAATTAGTGAATTCATAAAAATCAGTTGAAATAGGTGTCAATGGCAGACAATTCAAGCAAACTTCTTGTCCTCGGAGCGAAATATCCCATCCTAATTTTCATAAAAATTGAGAAAGCGCATTACATGACTTTATTTATCTCTGTTCAATCTAACAATATTAGATATGTCCAACGTTACTCTCTGAGGACGAAACGGCTACTGTACTGCGCTGTGTCCGTATTTAGTTTTCTTTAATGCTCTAATATAATGTCAAGATTCTAAACTTGAAATTTACTTTCGGTTAAACGCGGATCGCTAATGGAAAGTGTTTATAGCGTAGTATTATTAACTCTAAGTATTGTTATTAACTCATTAACTTAGTATTATTAAGTCATTGGAAGTTTTATTTCCACCGCATTGTACCAGCACGCCATACTTTTTCTTTTGTTTTTGCTTTTTCTTCTCGTGGCGTTTGAATGCGAGTAGAGTAGTGTTCGCTCATGCGGCAGGGATTCGTAGATGATGGCTAATTTCCTGGTTATTCTATTATTTTTATTTGGGATTACCACAAATAAATTTCAACTCACCGCGGCACCTTTTTTGTAATTATGAGTACAAAAATGTTTCAGCTCAATATCGATCTCTTATTTCCTAATTATTCCCGGAATACAACAAGGAATGCTCAATTTTCGTTGTTAATTCACATATTTTTTTACCTAATTAATTGGGCCTCTAAATTCCACTACAGTTTTTCCAACAGTGTTTCTAAAAAGTGTACTATCATAAACGGATCTTTCAAAATGATGTAGTTTTTTCAAAGCTCATGGAATGGTGCTCAGATGTGTAATGAAGGAACTATAATTAACAAATGATGATACTAGTCTTTCTACACTCAAACTGTTTGAGAGATCACTATCAATGAGGTGTCGCCTTCTATTGGTGTCTGTGATAAGTAAAACACCGACTTGCTCATGGTCTTATCTCGACTTTTCTCCGCACAACAACGATTCTCGTCTGAGCTTGCCCACGCTTGCTGTACAAATTCTTGTGTCTTGTACATTGTATGATTCTCCAAGAAATTTCATCACGTTCTGCGTATGAATGTAATTTTGGTTCCAGTATTTATTTTTCTTGCTGATGAAATTGAAATTATAAGCAGTCCCTTCGCATTTATTGTTTAATCAATCATAAGTGAAAAACAGAAAATATTCTTCATTCTCAAACGACAGGAAATTCAACAGATTAGCTTGGGGAGAATTTAACAGACTAACACTAGGGGAGAGGGAAACAGGGGGCACTGAGAGTTTAAATCGGCAAGGAAGCGGGATGCTACCCTTTTCAGACTTGGAAAAATGCTCCCTCCCGTCCGTCGTGTTTTAATTCCAAATCTCCGCCTTAAATCAGGTGGTGGGACAGGTGTAGTCCGTTTTCTGCCCCCATCAGGTAAAAATAAACCGTAAGAAGTTCAGCCAATGAAAAGAGTTCCCAATGTAGATCCCCATGAGCACCTACCTACCCACGCTCAAATGGGACGGGCACACCGGAAAATCCCCGTGACCCGTGTTCTGCTATCATTGGTGCGCGGGTGTGCCAATGGCAAGGGCTATCCCGATGGATCCCGACGTATTTTCCCTGGGATGCTTTTTAAAGAATTTATCAATGCGAACATTCGTATTTTTGTTCACACCGTTTGCTATTAAATTTGCTTCGGGCTTATAAGGGGTTGTTAGTTATGGGGGTTCACAGGGTTTGTGTAGAGCGTGCCTATTACGAATTACTCACCCGGAGAAAACCCTATTGAAATTTTCTCCATTAGCTGTCACGAAATATTTCCATTGCCTTTCAATATCAGTCATTAAAAGTAGAACGTTTGTTGAATCATAATCGCATTATTTACAATAATTTTCAAATCACGTTTTAGTATCATGAATCCAGTTGATGGATATCAATAACTCAGTTCATTGAATACATTGACTTTTACTAATTTTCACGGTTTAAATTTTTCATGAAAGAAAAACATTTTCAATTGTTCTTCGTTCAAAATTTGTAAAAATGAAACGCCTCTAGCTAGACTTAGCTTGAGCAATGCCTCGTGATTTAAAATTTCAGCATCGCTTAATACTATTATCTTATGTTTGAAATTGCCACAAATCTACGAGCTCCAAGTGAGAATGAGTTTGGTTTCTCAGTCAGTAAGAATTGGCACGTTCTGTGTATGTCAACTGGTTTTGGGTCAGCACACTAACGCGGACCACATGAATCACTACCGCTTCGCACAACAATGTTGAAAGACGTTTACCTCGTCGCCGACAAGACGCGTCCATTCAGTCGCTTTCGGTTCAATGCGGTTTGCTGTTTCTTCGCCCAAAAATAAACCTAGAGCGTTCTACTAAAATGCGCTGCGCTTCTGTTTCGTGGAACAGAAGGCCGGAAGATGGGATCTTTTGAAGCAGACTTGATTAGTCCAAACAAGAACCTTTTTGTTTGCGAAAGGCCGTCAAAGGAACGACGCAAAGGCGTTTCCTTGAACGCAAAATGTGGAAAATGTATCGGTTTAATGCTAGAGGCAGGACCTGCTCAGTAACCAGGAGGAAGGGTGCAATCTGTTTCAGGCCTGATGGGCAAATAATGAGTGAAGCGTTTTCCGTCATGAGGGTAAAGGAAAGCAGCAACCGATGCAAATACGTTTTGTTGATGCCAATCATTAATTGACAGGCTGAATAGTCGCGAAAGCTCATTCTAGTTTTGTGAACTAATGCTATTAGAATAAAATACCTGTGCAAAATCATGTAAGATAATAGCCACATGCATCTTCTTTTCATCTCCCATTAAAGGAATGATCGTCCGATCACTAACAAAGTCATGTAAGCTCATAGAATCATGTAACTAAAACTTACTCATCATCTTGAATTCATTCTTTGTTTGGTACTTTCGTTTTCATCCAAGGTAAAATTCCGGATAAAAGGAATCAATGTACTTTTTTTGGAAATTATTGTACTCTTTCTCAAATACGTCTTGTACAACTCAGTGTGCTGTCAGAAATCTTGTACAAGTCAGAATACTAAGTTTAGTTCTAAATCATATCGGAGTTTCTACCAATCTAAATGATCCTCAGATAAAATGTCATACTCCAAGGACACGATTGAGCAAAATGGATACTTATTTTCATTACTTATGTGCACACAATTAAATGACAACTAATGGTTGACAAAGTCAACCATTAGTTTTTAATATCCGTCACAATCTTGAATTTTTGTTGAAAGATTATGTCACCACAGTAATCAGCCCGGAGGTTTCCTTGCAATTCGCAATCCGAGCCCAACGGCGTGTGAAGCTGACAAATTCAGTGAATTAGGGAGACCAATTCCTTTCTCTGTGCCGCCTATGGCTTCACAGGAAGAACTGGTGCCCGAAAAAATCTCCCAGCTTGAGTGAAGCTGGGGGCGTCCAGACATTGCACCGTGAATCGAATCCATGCCCTGAGGCTCATAGTCCAGCACTCTACCCACTCGACTACCTCGCCCCGGAAAGGAAAATTAAGGCATCGAATAGATACCAAAGAAAGGTTATATATTTTGTATAAACACCAGGCCTTAATTTTTGAGAACCCAATACGGTTCGAAGAGCTCGAAAAACAAATCCATACTGAGAGGAAACGTTGTGTCTTAGACCCAGGTATTGATGCAAAATGTTTGGGAGAGAGCATTTTATGAAATAAAAAATACATTTTCAAAACTCCCCAATTAGAGTCAATATCAAGCAAAAAAGAGGTCATAACTATAAACAAAAATAATCAAAATGAGAATTTAAAAGGGAATGATTGCCCTTCATAAACATTTTAGACGGGAGACCTCTTCCTCATGACTACGTGTACTATATCACCAGAGACAAGTGGGCGAGCTGGTGTGTCACTAACTTGATGCATCAATATCTGAGTGTGTTGTATTTTCATTCCCTACTTTAGTATAATGTTATCGATGCCCTGCTTAGTCATGAGTACCGCACGATCACGTGTGAGCTAAATGCTTAATGGAGAAAATGATAGAAAAATAATGATATTTTTTTATTAAAGCTAATTATTTTTAATTCAAGGTTCTTTCGCGTCTGTTCAATTTTAAAATGAAGATAAATTAACAACTACTTGATAAGCAAACAAAATAGAAAATTACATTGAAATCTGAAAAATATGTTATGGTTTGGAGTTAGATAAATTGGATACATAAGGGTCTTCCACTTCTTCATGTTTACGCTTTTTATTGATGTACATAGTTTTTTCACCGATACTCCAGCCTGTAGAAAACAGAGGAGGATATGGTTAAACAGCTTCCTAAATATTTTGAAGTAGTGCGTCAATTTAGTCGTAGACATAAGGTATGATTTGTATGTTTTAAAGTTCAGTTAGTAGATTGTCTGTTTGGATACAGTCAACTCCTAAACTTATGATAATATCTAACCTTTTATAAGCACTATTTTGTAAATCCTCTTGGGGAAACGTCATTCATAATGCATGGCAATTAAAAATTAAATGATTAAGGAATGGCTATAGCTCATTGTTCTATATATATATATATATATATATATATATATATATATATGCCCCCCTACCCTGATGTGTGAATTTCACACGCCGTCAGGCTTAGTACTGGGTGAACTTTACCATCATCTACCAAACCGACCTTCGGGTTGATTACTGTGTCTGTAGTTTATATATATTTATTTATTTATATAACAGAAAAATAATGCATAATGCATGAATATTGTAACCTATACCTCGACAGAGTGAAAACAACGATAATGAGTCTCAGTTATTCCATGGCCTCATTGTGTTTTCTTCTCCACTGCAGATAGAGCGTGAGAAAGCCGACCTCAGCGTACAAGTGATCCAGCTGTCGGAGAGGCTAGAGGAAGCAGAAGGCGGAGCCGAGAGTCAGGTGAGAGGATGGCCACGCCCCCCGGTTTTTTACAGCCAATGCTGAGGGAGGAGTGGCTAAAAACGATTGCAAAGGCTTCGCTGCCATTGGCTCCTGGTGGTGTCCGCGCATTCCAGCCTATATCGATCACTCCCCCCTCTTCCCACTTAGCCCATCACCTCCCGCCTGAGTCAAAAGCACATGAAACCGACGAACTCCACATGGAACTAGTGTGAAGAGGTGAACTGTTTTCTCAACTCAAAGTGATGAACTCTTTTCTCAAATTCCAAGGAAAAAAATGACTGAAGATTCATTACTTTTAACGTAAATTTCCGCGGTTGGAATTCGTTTCATTTTACCTTTCAAATAGAAGTGAGACAGTGACAGCGGGTGCCCCAGAGAAACCGATCTTCATAAATTTTAAGTAAAACATCTAATTTTGTACATATTTTCCCGCTATTTATTCTAGTTGTTGGCGCAAAACCTTTCGTAGTATATTCATTGTATTATCTTACCAAAAAGTAATATGTTGCGCCATAGAAAGCGGAATAACGTAAAATATACGAGCACATTATTTCAAGAACGTATTTCCCCTACACGCATAAACATGTACTCATAATATAGGGTAAACGTCGTATTCATAACATGGAGAATAGGGTTGCATTATTACTCCAGAAAATATACGACTAAATAAAGGTTTCCTAACCGCAACTATAAGACAGTCGAACTATAAAATTATATTCCGAATGGGAAGACATTTAAGATGGTGTGGGCGTTCCATCAATTGACACTAGAACTTAGGGTATTCCATCTTTAACTGACCAAAGTTCTCACAGATATAATTTAGAAAATAAACTACATGTACTGGTGTTAAGTCCAACCACTTTTCATTTGTTTTGATAGCTTTAACCATTTGAATGGAAATGTTTGACGCGGAAACGATCGGTCATCTCTTTCACTTTGACACCCTTTAGCCAACTCGTGCGAAAAACCTAATTTTTTAATTCCTTCGATGTGAACGACCCGCAATACACAACTGTGCTGCAAGACCCTATACCACCAGGATGATTTGGACGAGCTGCTCCAGTGTTAGCCAAAGAGGGAGGTGACAGTAAAAAAGTTACGAGCAAATTCAGTGGTGGTGCAGGCATGATGGACTGTCCGTTATAGCGAATGATATTCTGAATTCATTTGTAATATAGCAATGTCATTTCGATGCGCCTGGGGAAAATATTTCGTCTTGCATTTTTAAATTTGTAATCAAACGACGATGGGCTGTGCGATATTCCATTTTTCCATGTGCCGTATTTATCATGCGTGTGGGGGTGTAATACATATAAATTGAAGAAAAATCTGACGGATGTCAATAATAATTTAAACGGAGAAGCAAGATAGCGCTAAAGAACAAAAACACAGAGAAACACATACAAAAGACACTATTCCGAATTTTCAATGGCCAAACCACCTTCGTCCGGGGAAAGAAGGAACACACTTCTGTAGAAGAAGGAAGTTCCTTCTTTCCCCAGAAAATTCGAAACACGTGTAACTTTCATTTGGATGTGTTTATTTGTGTTTTTGTTCGCTAGCGCTATCTTGCTCCTCCGTTTAAATTATATATAACGATGTATATATATATATATATATATATATATATATATATATATATATATATATATATATGATTTCTTCGAAGTAACACGGAAGTGTTGAATAAAAAACTTAGACAGTAACACACAGCACGAGAACCCATAAAAAGAACACTCACAATAATATCTTGATAATTTCGACGGACTCGAACTCCGTCTTCTTCAGAAGATAAGACAGGACTGAGGTATGTGGTGCAGAGAGAGGAGGAGGTGCCCCTCCGCACGCTCCTCTGGTGACTTGCAGGCCTGGATGTTATCATTCAAGCTCTTTTGCATCACACCATGATCCAAAAATTGAGTATCGCACAGCCCCTTCGGTTAATTTCTTTGGCCAGCAGTATTAGGCGTACATTGGCGAAACAAACATCCAACCGTCCTCAACTCCCGTGTGATCGGGAATAGTTGAAAGAGGGTGTGCGCTGAGCAGTGGGGTGGGGATGGGCGTCGGGGAAACCTGGATGTCCGTTGTTTAAAGGACCACCGTTCCATTTCTCTGGCTCCCAACAGTTCGAGATCAACAAGAAGCGGGACACCGAGTTGGCAAAGCTGCGCAAGCTCCTGGAGGATGTCCACCTGGAGTCCGAGGAGACGGCCCACCTGCTGCGCCGCAAACACCAGGAGATCGTCGTCGACTTCCAGGAACAGATCGACCAGCTCACCAAGGCCAAGGCCCGGTGAGTGCAAGCGATCCCTCCCCCTCGAGCAGCCCTTGTTGAAGGAAGTTTGCAGAAGAGTCCCTCTTAGCAGAGCTTAGCCTAAGTCGTCAGAATCGAGAAAATCCGGATGCCGTCGCACCCGTGCGATTGCATTCAGTCCGGATCCTCCGCCCCGGGTTTGTGGTGTCCTGTGACTGGGCCTAAATGAAGGATTTAGAACGAAAGCAGAAGTATTCACCGCGATCATATTTACAACTATGATTCCCGTGGTTCTTGGAAAAGTCGTAAATTTAAAATGATAAATGCTTTTTAAATAATACCCTCGTAATAATGGTGATAAATACCTAACTGTCTACCATAGACACAATTTTTTAGCTTCCCTGGAGTAACACCATTCATTTTGGGGATTGGCGTAGAAATTTTGCTCATTTTGTTGTAGCTAAATTTGAGCACAATATGTCCCCAATTTTTATAAGTTCTCCTGCAAACTTTCAGAGGTATTTCTTCATTTTTCCTAAAGATGTTATTAACTTTAAATCCATACATGTGTATCCGGTACAACGATATATCGGCAAATATGGATCAGAAATACAAGCACATGATATTCTTTATCATGTTTCCATTATTATGTTGCTATTGTTTCCAAAAAAAATCAAAATAAAGCCATTTTTAAGAGGGATTTTTGTTTATTACGATTGTTGGTCCTCAGTTGAATATGTCGACACAGCAGGCGGGGGGGCACACACACCTCTTGAGGGGGGAAAGCACTGATTCACGCGCTGTTGCCCTGGCTGTGAGGAAAAGGGTGGAATTTTTCGAAGCCTGTACATTTTAGTGAAAACACTACCTGCCTCATTCGTATCCATGAAGGGTACTGCTATTACCCGAGAATGGACGATTAAGATAACAAACGTTTCGTGAGTTCCTTTCTTCAATGGACACGCCAACGGCGCTGGACCAAAAATGATCCCTACGAGCCTGCTGCATCGATAAATGGCAAGCTTAACTCTTGATTAAGAACCTAAATAAATAAAAACTCAATTATAAAATGGCTCCATTTTCATTTTTCGTAAATACTAGCATTTTTGCGCTGGGATCCCAACGAAGGCAGTGATACCCACCTATATATACGGATATAAAGTTTTCTTGAATACAGAGTCATCACATGACATTGATAGCACTTTTATAACAAATAAATGAATTAGTTTGAAATAGCTTACAAAGATTGGAAATATCGCGTAAAAATTTGTATGCGATCGAATCAATAATATTTCTATGCGAATGCCCAAAATCTGTTGGTGTTCCTCAGGGTTATTTTTTTCTTGCCCCGTAGACATGATTTTGATAATATTGAGCACATTTTTCTTCCATCGTTTAACTGGTTACCCCACCCCTCATTAAAGGAAGTCAAATGTCGACGTCAGGTTAAATTTTTGGCTCAGGCATGTTCTTGACAATCATCGTACAAGAGCATCTCAATTAGCATAGTTGCCAAAGTCTTCGCAGTCACCCCTGTGTTTCAGTCAATCCTGCAATTCTTCCTCCTGCTCCACTATCTTTCCCCTCCCGATGATCTCCTGCCAGGTTTCTGTCATCGTTTCCATCTAGTGGATTCCTTTTCCTTTCTTCTATTTCTCTCTATTTTCTACCGCGTCTCTCACTTCTTTGCTTCCCCTTCCTACCATTCTATCCGCCCACCTCCAAAGCTGACAGACGTCCTCATACCTCGGGAGTCGGTTCGCCAACTCGCCCCTCCCCTCCCCCCTGATTGATTGGCCTTTCCTTCTGATTTGAGGAGAAAGTGATCCTAGTAAGTCCCTAAAATGTATTCCGTCCTTTTAACGTTTTGTCGATTTATGGATAACTTAACGCTGCTAACTAACTTGCGCTCGCAATTAATGCGGTTCTCAAGTGTTCCAATGGCAATAGCAATATTTTATTATTGATGCAATAGCAATAAATTATTGCAGCGATATTGAAAACCCAAATTAAATATGTACAAATGTCCTCATAGAATTAAATTGTATTTCATTTACTATAAAATTGACTAAAACGGCCCTCGTATGGTCGTCAGGTCGTCAGTTGTTATGCGCCTCTATACAGCCATTTTTGTTTCAGTTCCGTCAATAGTTTAGCAGATATAATGGAAAGTTTTAACTGGAAATGTGGCACAGAAAAGATTGCCTTCCACGCTTCGAATACAATATACTGGATTGTGTCAATCTTTGAAGGATACTACCAATTTTGGTAAAAGTAGAGGATTTTCAATGATTTCGCTTAAATAACTACGTCTAGCACTAATCCATGCAAATATATATGGCGCACATTTTTAGTTGACAAATGAATAAGAACTTGTTTCAAGGTATTTTTTTACAAAGGAATCGAACAATGGTGCAGGTTTTTTATCTTTCACTCCGTGTCCTGCTTAGTATTTTACCTGATTCATCAGCTCTTCGTCTGTTACTTTCTTGGCATGACTCTCATCACAAACCCTTAATCATTCTTATTTTTTACCGAATTTCTCGTATCACAACTTCTGCATTTATTCCTTTTGCACATTAGTCCATAGTTCAACCAACGTTAGAACTACGTGATGGAAGGATAAAGGTAATATATTCCTATGAGCATTATTATAGTATTATTGTGATGTGTTTAGCAAAGTGAGTAGTAAAAATCCAGTACTTTTAAGGAAAATATTTTCTGCAAAACAATTTTATTTATCTGAAGGCCCTTTCGTTAAATTCTTAAAATATATTGAGAATCATCCAAAAAACAATTTCCTTCCGTTTTGTTTTAACAAGTTCATTTATTCACTTTTATAACACGCAACCTATTTATTTCTTATGGTGACCCTTCTTTCTGCAGAATGCTATTTTCTCTCGATATCTACGCTTTATGCTCCATTCTAGTTTTTGGCGTTATCGTCTACTAAATAACACGAAAGAACCTGGCTAAGGATGCTGTGTCTCAAATTAATGTTACTGCCTCTTCTTCAAAGTATTACATTTTGCGTATGAATAGGAGGGATCTCATTCAAGCAACCCGCACATTTTTATTATCGATCAGACTGTATGAAATGAGAGTCATGGGTTAAAAAAATAGTTTAGAATCAAATGACCTTGAGATTTCAAATACATTAAATTTTAAACTCCATATCGTTAATAATGAAAGTAGCATTGTGCTTCAAAACTAAGCGCATTAATTACGGAATAGTCTTCATTGATCGGGGAATGCGCAAAGTCAGTCATTTCACTTCCTTAACTCTCTCTGACAATGACCGTTAAGAAAACTTCAGTAGTTAACCCGAAGGTCGGTTTGGTAGGTGATGGTAGAGTTCACCCAGTTAAGCCTGAGGGCGTGTGAAATTAACACATCAGGGTAGGGGGGCCAGATCCTTCATCCTGTGCCGCCTATGGTTTCCCAGGATGATCTGGTACTCGAAAAATCACAAATGTTGGGTGAAGCTGAGGATGCCCAGGGACGCACTCGAGAACTGAATCTAGGTCTTAAGGTTAGTAGCCCGACGCTCCACACACTGGACTGCCACGTCCCCCTGGTTAATGATTGTTACGGATCAGAAAATGGAATTTTCCTTCTAAATTTGTTCCTTACAACCAATTTTATAAATTTTACCCAAATAATGAAATAATATTTTACATAAAAATGCGAAATGACGCAATAAAAATGGTTTTGAAATTCATATTTTATCGGAAGTGTAATATAGAAGGACAGTGTTTTGAAACGTAGCTATTCCAATCAAAAGGGAATAAAACAATTGATCAAATAGAATTTTCTATGAAACTTTATTTTCCGCACGGGTCGCATTCGCAGGTCAACCCTTCTTTTGGATATTTTCTCCCTTCAATGTTGGAAAATGTCACGGGCGGAAGTGCTCCCTTCACCCGGATCCCTCCCTCGAAAAGGAAACCCGTCCAACGGAAAATATTTAGGTCATTTTGAGTAGTCGCAAGGTAGCCGGGGTCTGTCCCAGGGGTTGGTCACTCTCTAGGGCCGACTTCGCAGCTTCGAAAAAGAGGGAGATTCTTCTCACCCTGCAGGGAGCGTGGCCCACGCGGCGAGGGGTGAGGGCGTGACGGTCGACGCGCGGCGCCGGAGAGTGCGATGAAGAAGGGTTCGAACCGCAGGGGGGTGGGAGGAAAGTGGACCAGCGGCGGCGGCGGTTATGCGCCCGCTTCCCCCTCCCCCCTTCTCCATCCCCCTCCAACCCCTCATCCCTTCCCTTCCTCCCTCTCTCTCTCGTCTCCCCTCTCGCTGATGTAAGAATAGTCTCCTGCAGGCGTTGTTCAAGGCGGATAACCTTTACAGTCAAAACTTCTTGAGCGCTTAGTCTAGGAAATAGGACACCCCGCCGCGGTGCCAAGGAAACGGGTATTGTTTCCGAGATCCACACATTGCCACCAGCCCCCTTCGCCCCCCCTCCGCCCCTCGAAGCCGCCGAATAAGAATCTTGGACACTCGAAGGTTTTTATCCTCTAAATTCCTGAGGAGACGTTGACGTTTTACTCAAGCGTGAAAACAAGATGCGGAGACGAGTGCAAAATTCCTGAAATAAATCAACTTAAAATGAATGCCAGTCAGGAGTGAACATTTCAATGATTGCACACCCATGTGTCCTAGCGTGACGCCTTGCTTTCGTTCAAATTGCGAACTATAAGCTAATATTATCATTGAAATGGTAAGATGGAGATGATTGTTGTATTTGGCTTTTGAAAACCCATGCCTGATGATATTATAAGTTACTGTTTCAAAGTGACGATTTGTATCAGAAAATTTAACATGGCATCATGCGATCATTGTCATTATCAGTTGTTTCACTATGATACTGATTTACAGACCTTTTCTATGGCATATCCAAAGCCGTGCCAATTTTTTCACTCTACAAAAATGCCGTTGAAATATTTCTCTGCATTGTGGATAAATGGACTTTAATGATCCAACTCCCTTGCTTCTTTTCCCCTTTTCTAGATATGCTACCGCGATCACCACTGATTAAACAGAAAAAGCTCCATTATCCAAGCTGATCTGAGAGATCGATTTGTTCTCGTGAACGGTTCGAATACTATCTAACAGGTTCTCAGACAATTTTGACTGAAACTTTTGAGGAAAAGCTTAAACAGTTTCCGCTCGGTGTCGGTTTTGGCGTAATGTACGAGATTTGCTCGTAACGATTCTTGCATTAACACATGTATCCCATTAATGAGATTTTACCAGTTATTGATAAAAGTCACTAATGTAAGGCAGTCGTGTCAAGTTTCATTTATCCCAATTCATCACATGAATCAATACTAAGTATTTTGTAATTAAATGATTTTCTTTCATTGGTAGTCCAAATTCCAAATGGTCATCGGGAAGCTTGCCAAACTCCCGAAAACACATTTAGGTTTTCGGCAATTCCCAGGGCTCGCCAAAGACACTCGCCCGTGGCGACTCGCGAGCAGTTCTAGGCTTGAAAAAATAGATTGCTTTTGTTAATACCAATAATGAACTACTATCGTGACTTTCACTGAATATTTTGTGATCTTGCCAACCATTTATTCGTAATAAATGCCGTCAAAAATACATTCTAGTGGAGCAATCACCCTTTTATGCTCTACAAATAGAGTTGGGCATCTCTCAAGCAATGACAGTAGCGAACTAGTGGGGTTATATCGTTTGTTTCTGTCAAACTGGCCATATTTCATGATCGGTGTAATTTTAATGCATACATTAAGTTGTTCATTGTAACATATTTGCGAGTAATTTTTTTGCGGGGATATAGTAATGGTTAAGCCATAACCATAGTTATCAACCCTAGAGTTGGTTTGATAGGTGATGGTAGAGTTCGTCCAATAATAAGTCCAACGGCGTGTGAAATTGACGCATCTGGATAAGGTGGGGGATATGTCCTTGCCAACTGCGCTTGTCCAGAAAGATCTGGTACCCGACAAATCAGACGGAATGGGTGAAGATGGGTTTTCCCAGAGGCGTCCCCGGTGATCGAACCCGAACCCTACGGCCAGTAGTCAAGCGTTCTACCGACTGGAAGAACAGGTCCCTGATAATGGTTTGGGAAAGTTTGATCTATTTCGTCCTTTCTGGTTTCACCATATTTCCGAGGTTGAAAAATGAATTGAGCACTTAAAATGTCAACCACGAGTAATGGGAATGGACCAAAAATAGTCAAAATATGCGGCATTTATAACCCGTTCGTGGACGGGAAACGTCTGAACCCATCACCGACACCCCAGGCACCAAGGGAGTCGTCGATGGGAGTCAGTTTCGAAATTCGTCGGAAGTGGCCGCTGCCGCGTTTGAGGCGAAGACATTTCTCGCCACACTCTGGGATGAGGCCCATGGGGAGGCGCCATTTTGTGCTAAGTGGAATGGAAGAGGTTTTTCAAGAAGACTTGGGGCCGCGGAACCAAATAAGCTCTAAAAATATCACGTATGCAGAAGGATTCGGATCTTCTCTGCGCTAGTTATGTTTCGTACGTCCCAGATGGCATAGGACTAGGAGAGGAGTAGACGAGAATAAACATGCGCCTGGCCCAGACCACTCTTCACACTTCGCGGGACCTCTGGCAGCGCCGCCACGCGCCTCTTCTAAAACCTCACCTTTTGCTCCAAAGAGCACCACACAGCGGTAACGATTTGGGTCCTAGGAAAATAGCTGCGCGCTCCTTGAAGCAGGACGATGATGCTAATTTTACACCTAATATTCATTCCTAAGAGAGCCAGAATCCTCAACTTTCATGTCATGGAAGAGATGAGAGATTTTTTAGAATATTGTTATGAGAAATACCGATCTTCCTTTGGACAAGGTACATACATGGACATAGTACAAGGACCTACCTGGACAAGGTAAAGCGTGCTCACCAAAAGTTAAAACCCTTTGAGACACTATAAACTTTACAAGTTTAAGCATGTTGACTCATATAGCTACTCTCATTACTACACAAAACATTTTCAGCCTTGTATTTTTGTTATTTCACCTGCATACAAATTCATGTTTCAGTAATTATTATCCACGACTCAGTCACCAGATTCTTTTCGGCGTTATAATATCTCATCACACTCACGCCTAAAGTCACGCAAAGCTAACAGTTTCAGGCTTAACTTTGTGGAATTCCTTCATGGTCAGGGTGAAAGAAAGAGAAAAGAAAACTTTGCACTTCCACACACTTTTAATATAACACGACCATGGTTTCCATGCGGCGCATCATCATCAGGTGGTCAGCTGATGATGATGCGCCGCATCGAAACCATGGTCGTGTTATATAAAAAGTGTGTGGAAGTGCAAAGTTTTCTTAAATTCACGCAAACAATTCATGGGCTAATATTTTTTATCATTTAAAAATTAACCTTTAAAAAATGACTCCCTAATAAACTTTCCAATCTTTTTTCCGATATTCTCGAAACCAAACGTGCGTACCATAGCAGGAGGAAAAAATCACTTGACTAAATCTTCCCTTCACATTGAAAACCTGGCTCTCACGGAAGTCACACTTCTAAGATATGATCGAAACTTTTATGCGTTACTGGGCACAGAACCACCGACCAAAATTTCCTCCAAACCCAATGCTTTTAGAGTTTCTGTCCCCGAATCATATGCTCACTTTGTCCTGATTATCTATATAGTATATTAAATGACGTATAAAGTTACTTGGTATCCTCAAACCGAGTTATTTATAATCAAACAATATTAATGTCCATTCCTCGATGCATAATCGTTCATTTTTACGAATAGGGAATATAACACTGTTTCAGCCGTTACTCGTTGGCATTTCTTCGTTATATAAATAACAGAAACACAGCAATTCCATAATTAAGTTAATTCCACACACAATTAAAATAGTCCCACACTGGTAGTTAATTGTGTAATTTCCGCGTTTCTGTTATCTGTACAACTCAGGAATATTAAGAAAAAATCTCTGTGTATTTTCCTCAGTGGTATTATGAATTTCAAACATTTTTGGGTGTTCATGGATTTTTCATTATTAATTTCCATGTTCTTGTGTTAGGAACTGTATAAAAATACATGAAGGTCTTCCTCCTTATTTAATCCCTAGTATTTTCAATAATCCTGAAAAATGAACGCGCAGCATCTGCATGTGAGATAATGTTCTTAACATGTGAGAGGAAAATGTAAATTGGGTACTCGGGATTGGTCAGGGAACAATGCCATTCGATAGGGTCGACCGTCTTTCTCAAGTGCACGTTGAAAGTAGCTTCACTAATTTTTCATTTAAGGCTAAAATCAATATGGTTTTGCAGAAATTATATGTAATATATTGGTGGGTTGCTACCTTTTCAATAGTAACAGTATTACTTTCAGCATGGACTTTATGCTCATAGAGGTGAGGACCTAAAATATTTAAAACATTTTTATTTAAAAGATATATTTTTTCCTTATTTTAGCATTTTTCTTTGTGCGTAGACAGTGTCTATTTATGTTTATTGATGGTTGCGTCCAGAGGAAATATCATGTTACATCCATTTGCGAGATTAAATTTTATTGAGTAAAATTAAAAATGTTTCCATATATGAACGAAACAAATTTGGATATATAATAGTTTAGTGCTGTATTTTAAAGAATATTTTTGGGAAAAATCTAATCATTACTGTATGGTACCTATATTTTTAAGCGCGAATAGAAATTCATATATTGCTATATCCCATTGTGGTCCATTGTTTGTTTACTTTCTCAGGTTCATTTTCATTCATTTTTTATACGTTCTGATATTTTTATTTCCACTGTCAGTGAAGGAAATGGATTGCAAAAGTGATCTACATACATATCTCTCTATTGAACTGGTATGAGAAATGAAAAAGATAATAATCGTAGGACTTCAAAATCACGGAGAATTACACTTTTCTTCGGTTGTTTATGGTATTTCTTCTCACCATGCGCGAAGTGTGTAGACCGGATTGGTCCAAATACTCCTAACCACATCAATTAGCAAAAGAATTAAATTTGAGGAACGAGAAATTTTTTATTATTCCCTTCGATTGGGAAAAATATTGTAATAAGGATTCGGAATATCTCCTCTAAATAACCCCTCGATATAATTTGTCTTAGCGAAATACCTTTAGGGTTACAATTACGTATACATGACTGCATAAGCGGACGGTCTGAAATACGGGACTGGCTGATAATCCAAAGTGATCACAATCGAGCATTAAGTACATGCATGAGTAACCCGGGAGAGGAAGCGGACTCCCGAGAGGAATTCCATTTCGCCGGCCCTTGGTCCGGCCGTTCCGCGCGCCAACTAGCCATCATCGCGATCAGTTTTGGCGAAAGAAGACTCCGAATATACTTATGTTAAACACGTATCGAAGTTATATTTAGGTGGAGGTAATCATCCGGCTTCCTCTCTCCGAGTACTGAATCAAGATGTTCCGCGTCAAAGGACCTCGGGCCCCTCTTTCTTTCTCTCTCTCTCTAAGCTACGCACCCGAGGCAACCACGCGCGCGCGAACACTCCCCCACCCCACCTCCCCTACCGGCGAGAGGGGACTTCCTCCCCCACATGGCAAAGGAGACGAAGAAGGAAACAATCACCCTCCCCCCCACCCTGCTGGGATTTCAAAAATCTCCCATCGCGGGAGACGAGGGGTGGCGGGGCGGGGGGGGGGGAGGAACCAATTGTCGCCCGTGGGGCAATTTGCCGGAGAGATGACGGGAGGGCATATGACTTGCTGAAGATGGTTCGGGGTTGGGGAGGGGGTGGGGACGAAGGGGAATGAGGTCGTTCGGTGGGAGGGGGGAGGGGAGAGGGAAGGGGGTGGAAATAGAAGCAGGGCACAAACGGCACGCTAATTTTACCCGCGGGAGCATCGGGAGAGGTGGAGAGGGTTGTCGCGGACCCTTCGCTTCCCCCCATTCCCTTCTCTCTACGTGCCCCCTTTTGCTCCCCCTTCCCCCCCTGACTAACCCGACGCGTCGAACCCTGCGAGAGGCAGGTGGGTGGTGATGGGCAGTGGGTGCGTGGTGAAAGGGATTGACGGCGAGAGCCCACAATCGGACCCACCTTCAAGTCTTTGAATCAAAAGAACCGTTTTTTCTCGTTTAGTTCATATTCCTGTCGATTGATATATTTTACATTAACAATTTTTTATCACCACCACATCAGTGAATTTCGCATTACTTTAAGGTTTTGTTCTCTTTACGTTTCCTACTAAAAATTTCCACACTATTATTTTCTTTCAAAAATAGCATGAATTTCGTATTTTCAGTCCCGTTCCCTCAACAGCACTCCATAATACGGCAATTTTCCATTTTAGACAAGGTGGTGTGGATGCACGTCATCCAGGACCTCGACCTATCTATGTGCTTCTTGTCCATTTCCGATATTTACATATTATACTCTCCGTCTTACTTCTAGCGTATTGGCTTTTGCAGTGTAAAGTTTCAATAAGTTATATGTTGCTGGCACTGGGCAAAGTGTTGAAGCGTACGTTTTTATCACATAGTATGTGTACGATGAAAAAATCTGTTATTGAGACGGTTTCAGTCGATTTTGACTTTAAGAGCTTCAAAGCACGAGGTATAAGTAATAATAATAATAATTATTATAAACCAATTATCATACCAATAAAAATTAATTAGCAGATTTTAGTTAAAAAAGCAACTTTTTTTAAAGAACAAAGCTCGAAAAAGAAAAGAAAATTTTGGATTTAGTCATTCGACTTGCCCTGAAAAATTTTTAATAACTGTAAAAATCATAGTGCCAAATACTTAAAAACATAATAATAGAAGGAAACAGAGCGCTGCAATTATTCAAAAAAATTATTAAGAACTGGGAAACCATTGCTTAAATCGTTACTTCCTACATTGTGAATGAAAACAATACTTTTAAAAGTTCTCTACTCGAAATTAAAACCTGGTGACGTAAACCTGTAATTTCAAAATTTGTTGAGAAAGAGCTTCCGTCGTGTGTGACCAGCTTACGGACCAGCCAAAAGTCGCGGATTTGTGTTTAATTACATCGTGGTTAATGTGCGAGGGAATTAAGGCTCTTTTCAAGTTAACTTTAAGCCACGCATATTTTTCGAGGAGTCTAAGCGGTTCTCTCCTCAGAAGCACGGTCGAAAATGGAACGTTCGGAGGAATTATAACCGCGGAAACAGCACGGCCGTGCTGTCATGCGGGGCTTGCCCCTCCACTTCTCCCTCTCCCCATCTCCTCCATCCCATACCCTCCTCCTTCACCACCTCGCCCTCTCATGACACCTCAGCACCTCCCCCTGCCTTCCTGTTTCATTTCTACCGCACCCTTCGTGTTTTTCTTCCTCCCGGCCCTTGCCAGCTTCTCTTCTTCGGAGGCTATCCATCGCAGCGGGTAGTCACCGAAGTTCTCCGCTCGGCTACTGCTTATTTCAGTCCTCAATAACGGCCATTCCGTCCGCAGAATGAATTATCAAATTGTTAACAGAAGAGGAAAACTTGATGACGTGTCCGCCGCTATCAGCTTGCACTTGCATCATACTTCGTAGACAGACATTGTGTTGTGTCAATTACAAAAAAAAATTTTTTTTGGTGCCGGGAATTGTGTTAATTTTAACTATATTTGTAGAGCTGAATCCAAATATGAAATCCGTTTTTGTTTAACAGCTCTACTTTTTTAGATATGGCACATCTTACGATTAGTTGTTTTAATATTTGATATATTCCGGAAAATAATTTTCAAAGTTAAATAAATCTATAAGTATGCTTGGGAATATATGGTAAAAAAAATACGGAAAATATTACAGACTTTGTGAAACGTGCATACTTGGGATATTTTGGTGTTAAGCTTGGTGACCAAGATAAAACATGGGCACCGCATTTTGTGTGTAAAACATGTACTGAACATCTGCGGCAATGGACAACAGGACAAGGGAAAAGTCTAAAATTTGGTGTGCCAATGGTGTGGAGAGAACCTGTGAACAATATTGACGACTGTTATTTTTTCATAGTAAATGTTTCGGGAATTAATCGAAAAAATCGCCACAAGTGGACATATCCAGATTTGCCTTCAGCTAGACGCCCGGTACCCCATTCAGAAGAAATACCGATCCCAATATTTCAGACGTTACTAGATATATCTAAGGAAGAATTTGAGTTATTTGAAAACATTTCTCGTTTTATTGACGATAGTGGCAGTGACTACGAGGGGGTATCAACAATTCCTCAACTATTTAATCAAGATGAACTAAGCAATCTTGCTAGAGAACTGAACTTATCGAAGGAAGCATCCGAACTACTAGCATCAAGACTGCATGAAAAGAATTCACTGCAACCCGGTACAAAAATAAGTTTTTATCGCACAAGGGAAAAGGATATGCTACCCTTCTTTACTCAAGAAGACAATCTTACATTTTGTTTAGACGTTAAGGGTCTTTTGGAAAAAATGGGACTACTATCACAATATGATGCTAGTGATTGGCGTTTGTTTATTGATAGCTCCAAGCGTAGTTTAAAATGTGTACTTCTTCACAATGGTAACAGGTTTGGCGCAATACCAATCACTTATTCAACTAAAATGAAAGAAGAATACGATACAACAGCATTGGTCTTACAGAAGATAAAATACCAGGAACATCGCTGGGTGATTTGTGTAGATTTAAAAATGGTGAACTTTCTTCTTGGGCAGCAAAGTGGCTACACAAAATATCCTTGTTTCTTGTGCCTCTGGGATAGCAGGGACAGACAAAACCACTGGATTAAGAAGGAGTGGCCTAAGAGAGAAAACTTGGTTGTTGGGAAAGAAAACATCATTGCTGAATCTTTAGTTGAAAGAGAGAAAATCATCTTATTGCCTCTACATATTAAACTAGGCCTAATGAAGCAATTTGTAAAGGCTCTTGACAAGGATGGACCATGCTTCGGCTACTTAAGACCCATATAAGTATTGAAAAACTTAAAGCTGGTATTTTTGAGGGGCCACAAATCAGACAACTTACAAAGGATCCTGCTTTTGTCGAGTCAATAAATGAGATTGAAAAAATTAGTTGGATGTCATTTGTTGAGGTCATAAAAATTTTCTAGGAAATCACAAAAGTGAAAATTATATTGAGCTGGTAAACATTATGCTCAGTAACTTCAAATCACTTGGATGTAATATGAGCACAAAAGTTCACTACCTACACAGCCACTTAGACAATTTTCTTGGAAATTTAGGAGACACAAGTGAAGAACAAGGTGAAAGATTTCACCATGATATAAAAACAATCGAAGCTCGCTACCAAGGAAGATGGGATAACCATATGATGGCAGATTACTGCTGGTGCTTAAAACGAGACTGTTTGAACAAAGTTCACTCAAGAAAATCGCGCAAAAGAAGCTTCCGATGTGTTGAGTGATGTTTTTATGTATTTTTTTCTTTTCTATTTGTTTTATTACAGTAAAAAATTTTAGTATTTGTGTTCAATTGTATTGTAAAATTCTGTTGTGTTTGTGGGTGATTTAACAGTCCTAGAAATAAATCAAGTCTTTATATTCAGTGGGTTTTATTATTAATATAATATTCCCATATCATCATGTAGAAGATTTTTTTACGTAAGTAACAACATATCTATATCTTGAAAACTATAGCTGATAGGAAAAAACTAGTGTCATAACTGGATTCAGCACCGCAATTGTTCTTTAAATCAGCATTAAAAACTCCGGCACCAAAACCACTGTTGGCCTGTGTTATGTATTGCCTCAATGCTGGCGTAATCTACATACGACGTGGTATATAATGAAAATGTCAATTCTTATTCCCCTTGGCGTTTCTCCGCACGATGTGAGCTCTACATTCTCAAGTGTTCAGCCGAGCTTCGGGTCTATCTTCGGACCTTTCTCGTGGTCAACCGCAAAGAGCAGCTTGATGGCTGCTGCAGTCGATCAGCGATTTTAGCTTAGATAAATGTGAAAATGAAACGTACAGCGAAAACAGGAAGTACAAGAATGAGAAGACAGTAGTGGACTTAGACATTAAAAAATACGCTTTTCCTTCACACTTCTCTCCTTCTCACAAAAACTTAGAATCCAGCATAGAAGCCTGTGTGTTGATCCCGAGAGACCTGATTTCTTATTCCTTCTTAGTGTTTACTTAGTACCTGATGCATAGAGTTCACTAAATACGAGATACGATAACCGAGATCTTCTCGCGTTATAAGCAAACTCTAATGCCCTTGAATCTTAATATATCAACATCAGTTATGTTTCTTCCATCTGAGCGTTTTTGAGAGCAAAGCTGATATTAGGAATTTTATTCTGGGAGGCTCGCCTTCATGCCGGGCATCAGCATCCCGCAAGAGAGCCAACACGGCCATCTTTGGATTATCCAGCCATTTCGCCGACCGAGTCCCAGTTGAGCAATCTCCGCGCTCCTGGCAGATGCATGACTTTTCCACGGATTCCGCAATCCCCATTTTTCTATAAATGCGCTCTCGCCTCCCCCTCGATCACGTGACGCGGTCACGTGGGATGCTATTTCAGAGCGCGGTGAATCCTGAATGAATTGTTGCGTGGGAACACATAAGGGGAGAAGAATGTCCGTGGGGTGGATGGAAGTAAAGGGGGGGGAGTGAGCTCCCTTCCCCCCTTGCCGCACCCCTCCATTCTCCCCCTCCGTCCTCCCCTTTCTCCCCATCCGCCTCCTCGAACGAACGATTTCAGTTTCTCCATTCCAGTTATTCCCCCCGCAGCTATCCCCTTCCATTGCTGTCAGTCATGTAAAGAGAGAGAAAGGAGATCAATCTCCCCCTCACCATCCACCTCGCCGCTGACCTTCAAGCGATCGCGCCGCAGTTTCCTTGCCAGACTAGTTTGGAAAATAAGCCATGGTTTTGTTTAATACACGTCTTTGGAGGGTAGAAAAATAAACTTTGCACATCCACATAAAGATTTAATACTTCACACGACCATGGTTCCGATTCTGCGCATCATGCGTACATCTTTATGTGGAAGTGCAAAGTTTCTTTATCTACTCTCATCATGAAGGAATTCCACAAATTTAAGCCTGAAACTGTTATTTTCACGTCCTTGGAGTCTGCATTCATGTAGGTGTTCCTCGCCCGTGGTGGTAAGTGGTCTTCAATGTCCTCCGCGAGCAGTTTATAGATCCGTGCCAGGAAAAAATCATTATGCCTCTGATCTCTCAAGTATTTGGCATGATTTCGTGATTCGAAAGCTTCAGTCTTGGCGTCGACATAAAATTGTGGCGCGTTCTTTGTGGCGATTGTGGATTCTGATGGGGGAAGCGGTTCTTGGCTTCCTCTTCGACCCTCGCACCCCCCTTTCCACTTAAATAGGGTCCACGCCAGCGGAACGAGAGGATCTGCGAGTTACTAGTCCGTTTCCTATCTAGAACTACTCTATTATTATATCTAAGTATTTCTTTTTTTTATTCTTTGCCTGCTCCAAATTAAAAAGTAAATTAACAATCGCAACCACTTGGAATCCCCGCACTTCAATTAATCCCATGCCAATTACGTACAGTATTTAAAAGAAGTTTCTTTCACGCTCATATTTTAAAACTAATGGTAACTAATATTAGTGTGTACTTATTTATACGAGGAATATATGGTGCATAGTCTCGGTCTCCAACCGCTACGCTTCAGTTTCTTTTCTCACTACATCTTCTTACATGAAGTTGGCGGCCTGAAAGGGAAGAAATGGTTTGTCTTCTGATTGTACGATTTCAATGCCACGTTTCATTTCTTCTGAAAAAATATGTTTCGATTAGCTTCCAAGGGAAAGTCTAAAATTGCAACCATCCAAAGATTCCGTAAAAGGCAGAGACAGAAATTTCAGCAGTGAAAGAAGATCCAGCTGACCCCGGTCACGTATAGCATGCAATATTTGTGTAAGTTGATGCGAAATAATTAAAAGACACTGATCTTGCCCCTTCTCCCGTGACTTCAGTTTGGAGTCGATCTCTGCCCTCCCCCCAAATGTAGGTATCTTATTTTTCAATCAATTCCTTGTTATATTGACCAGCGATGTGGAATCCGAATAGGTAAAGGGGATAGCCCATGCTGGTGATACAATTTCCTGACTATCAGCATTTCAGTTTCAAACTGCACATACCACAGGGAAAGTAAGTGACTTCTTGTAACCCTGAATGTGTCATTTTCACACGTCCCAGGCCATATTTCGGTGTAACCCTTCCCCTATCAAAGCTTACCTTCAGGCTCATTACGGTAGTATATCAGTCAGTGAACGTGAAAACTTAATAGTCAAAAAATGATTTCTTGAAACTTGTTGAGAGTATGTCCATTTATATCCGGCTAACCAAAATTCTGATTAAGTTACAGATTTTCTGGAATATTTTTCTCCATTTCAAAAGTAAGGAATCAACGTAAAATATAACTTTTTGATCGCAACGTCGATTGCCGTGGATTTAATGCAAAAACCATGCGGGCCGCTCTTGAGCGCCTTGCTAGGCGTAACCGGTGTCTACGACGATGGCCAGTAGATAACGACTCTCGCTACCAGTTTTCCGTCTCTCAGCTCCTGCGCTAGCCGACTTGCAAATATTTGAAGAGTGCCTCTTCTCCAGTCTTCGGACGCTCTTTAATGAGGGTGTCACCCTGTTAATTAAGAGAGAAGGTTCGGCCAAACTCGTCCAATTTCCTTCCGTCTCCCTCGGGAGTCACTCTCTCCTGCCTGTCCTCAAGGTCGCAGTCTTTATCCCACCCACTCCATCTAACCTTGCCTCCCCTCCCACCGCCCCCAAATCACCTCTCTCTCTCTCTCTCCTCTCATGAAAATACTTTTCCTCCCAACTTCCCTCTCCTGTATCCTATTCCGCTGGTTGATCAAATCCGGCAGCTCCTGTAGTGGCTTGTCACGGCATCTCAAGTTGTCCGTCGGATTTCTTCGTGGATGATTGGACAGAATCCGATAGTTCCTTGCTCGCCCTGCAACACTAAAATCTATCTAGCGTTACCAGAAAACTCTGGTGGTGCTGGTCGTGTTCCGGTGCTCCATGCTCCGTTTTGCAAGTTAACGAACAGTTAAGAAGTTTCTACTTTGATTTTTTGCCTTCCAGACACAAAACGTTTCCGGCTTTCCACGCGAAAAAAACTCACCGATGACATCTAATACAAATAGGAAATGACTTTGGAAATTGAAGTGGGGTTTTCAAATGGTCGCTTAACTTTCCGAGAAAATATTTATATCCGCACTTTTTTTACATTTATATCCACGTCCAGCGTTTTGCGAGGAAACAAAGGCCGTATGTCACTGCCGTTGCAAAACTTTCAGCCAGAAACCCTTCCCCTACAATTCGTGCAATACAATTCGTACAATACAACCCTTCCCCTACAAAACTCTTACACACATGCTTCAAATGGCAGTAATTGGCAAAACCGTTGCCACTCAAGCATATTTCACAGCTTGCGATTTTGAGCGTTTTCTTTTGGAGGGCTTATAATATAATTCACAGGTGGGGGGGGGGGGGGGCTTGGGTCAGCCGTCTCTCCATAGGAGGGTACTCCCGCTGCCCGACTGTACTTCCTCATCGTCCCTCCCCGCAATCGCCCCCCCTCCACCTGGTGCCCTCCCTCCCTCGACCCCTAATTTTGCCTGCGCTTCCCACGCCCCCGCCCTCTCCCCCTCCACCCCGTCCCAATCCCCTCCCTCTCTCCGCCCGAGCCATATATGTGCACGGGGGAAGAGTGCCAGGGGCGAGAACGGAACCCTGGCGGACGCCGCCTCGAAACAGGATCGCTCCCTCTCCCTCCCGCCCGCCCCTCCCGCGGCTGCCCCCACCCCCCACGCCCGCCTCCACCCCCACGCCCGCCTCTTCCACCTTCCGCCGTCGATCAAGGGCCCGTAGAACAGGGTCCCGCGGGGTCCCACCCTCCTCCTGGACCCCGAAAACTACTCCATCCTCGGGATCCCCTCAGGGCGGCCTCTCTTCGTCAGCATAAATGGTTTTCACCCCGACGACGGGTCTTTCGGAGCCGTTTCTTGCCCCCCTGCCCACCTTCCTCCTCTACTTCGCCTCCGACCCACCCACCGGCGTGCTTAGTGACTCATCCTCGGCCTCCTTCAGCAGCACTTCCTCACAGGTTCCTCTCAACCGTGGTCTCCAGTGAATCATCCCGCGCTCCCGTTTCAAAATACAGCAAATATTAACTGAAATGAAAGCCACCTTGTGCACAAGAGGAAGATGAGGAGGATGCATGATTGTAAAACGAAAGTTAAGCCTGTTGCATTGACGATTTAATTAATGCTACAATCTTTACTATCGGCATGCATTGCAAAAATTAATGTTTCCAAGTATTTTACTTAAAAAAATGTATGTTGTTGAAGTGACACATGGTAACGATTCATATGAATAATTAAAATCGGATCTTTAAGCATTATTTATTTCAGGAAGTTAAAAAGCTTTTGGGTTGATCAGTATCGACGATTAAGTTTTCTGTAGTGCCTCGCGTAAGCAATTATATTTCTAATTTGTTACTTGAGAGACGCTAATATATGTATGCATTGAAACAAAAGATAATCAATCAGATCAGTAGTTACAATATGTATCATCCTAATGAAATCTCCCTGACGGTCCTCGCATTTGCGCACCTAAGGTATAGTTCGCTTAGAGCTTGAGATCCTCGACGGGGGCGGAGCAGCGTTCCGTCTCGTAATTTCCGCGTGTGGGTGGAGTGTGGGAGGGAGCCCAGATCGCACACATTACGTGACGCTTATCACCTTCCTCGTTCTCCCAAATCGATTGCGCGCTGTGGATTCTCTTGGGTATTAGAAAAAATAACTATGATTTTTTCAACGTGTTGGAGAAATCGGTGAAAGGTCGTGAATCACCAGAATTCCGTGAAGATGTCCTAATTCTTGTGGAAGTGGGGTGTAAAGGATTCGCTTCAGTAATAATTAATTTTTATAATTTTTTTGGAAACTAAGAGATTAGTTTACCCGCCATAGTATCCACAAGAACGAAGCAAAACAGTACTTGCAATGATTAAGATTGACTTTACCTCGAAAAGCCTTCTCCTGGCTTCAAAGTATTTTCGAAGAGCTGCGTATGGTATAATGTGGATCGGAGGCGACCTGATGACGCTAAGGCGGTTTTCGCATGTGGATTCGTTTTAAACACCGTTAAAATATGGTCGCAAATAAAAGAGGACGCTCACAGAATTATTTTACGTTTCGTCGGCCGTCCGTCTTTGATGAACGAATAAAAATGACGTTATGGTAAAAAAAAGTGAGAGGGAATCGGTTTAGGACGGAGAGGGTTACCAAGAGAGAGGTGGGTGGGTTCCCATGTGGTGGAACGGAGGGAATGGTGACTATTGGCTATATTCACTAGTGGTTTAGACCGAGTGATACAAAACCCCTTTGCTGCCGAATGTGTGCGAATTCCTCATCTCAATGCCGTCTTCTGATTCTGAGAGGATCTCTGTTTCTACTCCGGTGAAGCAGTTATCGAAGGATTGATTGCGGAAAGTGGTATCTTTAGGAATGTGGTGATTAAGTTATGTGGGAGATTTCGTGGATTGACAGTGATTTTCGATGTGGATGGAAAGAGTGGTTGTACATTTGCCAAAGTACAAAGAGGGACAGAAACTACAAGAGAGGCTATATATCATATTATATTTTTCGAAGAGCAAGTTGCATTTGAGACTTGTTTAGAAGAAGAAACCGTGGATCGGAAAGAGGGTGGGGCATTTACACCTTAAGTGGTTGATCGGTTAGGATTGCGGAGGATGGGGGTCGAGGGTGAGGCGAAGTGGCAGTCTTGTGGTCTTGAATCAGCCACACAATTTTGTGGAGCGTTTCAAAGGGACAGAGGGGGAGGAGGGCTGTGGAATCATTATTTTTTTATTATTGGGTAAAGTTCTTTTCAAGTCTGACGATTTATTTTGTTATTTCTGGGGGAGTAAGTGGTGAGGAGGTTGAGGATATCAGGGCACTGCGTCCGCCCTGATATTTGATCCGAGTTATGAATCCGGCGCTGGGGCGCACGATTTGTCTGTCAAGTAATTTTTAGGGTTTCCACGTTGTCTTAGGTGAAGACTAATGCTTTAGGGATGGGCCGTTATTAATAATGCGATAGAGGATAACATATATATTTATATGTGCATGGATTTGCACTACCTGCAGACAAAAATTTATTTATCTAATCTCCGTGCTTCAAAATGTCTCAGGTTGCGGATCGAGCCCAAATATTAACCTTTAAAACTTCTAATGATCAATATTTATATGATTTGAGTATCTAGAATGATTTTATGTTTATAAATAAGCCTTACGGTATTTGTGCGTTTCTAAATTTTCATAAAATTCAGGTCGTAAGCTTAAAGAGAGGATAAAGAGAGACAGGTATTCGCTTAGGAACTTGGAAGGTCTCCTCGCAGCCAGGTCGTGTCACCATCACCCACTCGGGTCAACATCAGTCAATTTAGTCTGACAGAGCCACTCTTTCCCTTGCCTAATTTCCCGCTATGGGAAATGGGCGCCCAAACCACCTACTCTTCTCTGCTGTACTCAATTTTCATCCGTTCTCTCAATATGACCGAGTCATCGTAACATCTTTCGCCCTTTTCTGTTGCCTGGTATCCAATCCACATTCTTTCATATGCCGCTCCTTCCTCACCTTAAGATCTCCTGTTTGTACCCCAAGTACTCTTCCAAGTATTCCAAATTATTTCGTCAAAATCAATGCTTAGCATACCCAATATACGCTTCAGCTCTGTAATAATATTGGAAGGAGTAAGCTTTTTTAATCTGCCATTTTTTCTACCTTATCCAAAAATTCATTTCTTATATTCGCAAAGTTCACCCAACGACTTTTCTGCTGGCAATCATACGCATTTTAATCTCCTCTGGCATACCAACTTCATTCATTAGTACCATGCATTTATACACAATCTATTTGATTCGTTCTATTATTTCCTGTTTAAACTCGCTGTTTAAAACATTAACACAAGTCAAGCACAATTACTTACTTTCGTTTCGGACGCAGTCCCCCTCAATTTAATTTTCCCTGCTGATATCTGGGGTTCCCTATAGAACTTGTGTCCTCTCAGCCAGCAATACTTCATCATCGGCGGAAACGGGTGCATTATATCGATTCCTCATAACTTATCTATGCATTCAACATCACACATTTTAAATCCATTTTCAAAAATGAAAAGCCATGGTGACATGACGCATCCTTGTTTCCCACCATACTTAATTTCATTTTAGATGAAAATTAATAGTTCTTTTTAATTACGACAGAATTTTATTGAACTTGGCTGTCAATCGGAAATTGGAGAGTGAGAAATAACGTGAAAATCGTGAAAAATAACGAATAAATCCTTGCAATTTATAATGCAACCATAGCGGGTGGCTCCGTTAAAGTTACTGTTACAGTTTCTTGAAATTTCTCCTTGCAATTTGCCTAAATGTATGCAATTTAAATAATATCTTTACGAGTCAAATTTATGCTTTCTTGTTTAGGAAAAAGACTTGAATTAAGTTAATGTACTTACATTGCGGGTGCTTTTTATGCTATTTTTATTATATCGACTATCAAAAAGACAAAGTGAACGGATAATTAAAATATGTTTTTTTCTCTAATATTTTCGGTGAACTAAAAATTAACTTGTAAACCCATTCACCTCTCTTACCAAAGGAAATCTCAGCATTATTCACCGCAAGCTTTCCCTGAGCCAACCTCAGCGAGGCTTCCTTATCACTCAAACTTTTCTTGGCCGCTTCCCACCATTCCCCTCCCCCCTGCAAAAGCAACCGGGGATTCTCTCTCGCAAGGTCCCTCCACACGATGCACACCGTCGCATTGTTCAGAACAGCGGTCGATCGCTAGGGGCGGAGGGAGAGCTTGAAGTGAACTTTGATCATTACCCATCGAACTTTATTGAGCCGGTCGGATCAGCATCTGCCGGCCCAGGTAGAACGATCGACGCAGTGAGCCATTTGTCAATGTTCCGGAAGCACAATCCCTTACTGTTAGCCAACCTCACTGCAAGGAGTAAACTTTTCGCCATGCCATTGTAATACTTATTGGATCCAAATCTTTGTTAAGTGAAGAGATTTGGGGAAGAGCAGCAGAGTCAACGCTTGTGCGCCGCTATAGGCGCTCAGTACACAATGCGTAATTTCCTTAAAAACTTGTCTCTTCTTTGAATGCTGGAACTTCTCTTGTTCATCATTAACACCGAATTAAACGGAAGTGATCCTGATTTTAGATAGCTGGTCAAATCATTTCGGGCTAGTTTAAACTTGTGAAACCGGTAGCTTAAGGCTTGACTTGGTAAAATCCATTTTGAAGAATCAGTAACATATCCGTTTTAATTTCAAACAAAATTTGAGGTGTCTTTCTAAATTTTACCTCGATCAACGGGATGAAATTTGCAAATTGCATTTTAAATTCAAGTTGAAATGTACTTAATACTTGGGATGCCGGGTCAGCATTTTCAATAGCAATGGAAATGTATGTGAATTTGCCGTCCAGGTTACTCAGGTGGGTAACGCGTTCGCCTGCTGACCCAAAGGTCGAGGGTTCGAGTTCCCCCGGAGTTGACGATATCTGCCGCGTGGGTGTCGCATCAACTCTTGTGGTTTGGTCCCTGGGAAATCTGACCAGCCAAAGGTTTATTGGGATCCCAAGGGTCTCACGGAGTACCAGGGGCGTCCAGTGATAGTAGAATATTACAGTACAAGTTGTTCAACTCCTTTTCATTTCTGTCTCATCTTCCTCGCTTGAGACTCCACTTCCTTCCTCCATTGAATTTGCTTTCTCCACCGCCTTCGATTTGTCTCCACTCCTAGTGAGGGACGAGGTCCAAGTGATAAGGACGAAAGTAATTCAAGTCTAGTCGTTCTGTCGACGCCCAGGAAGTCATCGCTCCATGGAGTCTTTATCCTCACTTCCCGAAAAACTTACGTCCGAAATAGACCGAGTCAAGGCGGCCATACTAAGAGCAACTCCTCCGAGTGTACGATAACATGCATCCGTTTGCGTAAGCCGTGGATTTGGTGCCAGCCTTTGTCAGTCAGTACGGCGGTTGTAGCGGCGAGGAGACGACGAAACCACGTGGGGAATCTCGCTTGCTCAAAAGAGACACGGGGTCGACTCCATTGCGATTTATTCCTCAATGTTTTTATACGTGTTTGTGTATTCTCGAATGCTCGCATATCCTCTTGATTACACAAAATTTGATTCCTATACGCAAAATATAATTGGTTAATCTTGATTTAAGAAGCCACATTTGTAATACCCGTCTTTTTTGAATATCGAGACATTAAAAATACATACGAGTATGTCAATGCTAATCAAGTGCCTTCCACCGTTAGTGATTTAATTCATCAATATGTATTTATATTGTGTACAGATAAAGAAATAATTCTTCTGGGAGAAAGTGTAAATGACCAAAAAGATAAAAATGAAAATGATCAGTCAAATGCATGGTCGCTCATCCTCAAAATTACTGCGTCTAAGAGTTTGTCTGACTTGATTGTCTTGTGACTATACATGGACTTGCTAACTGAAGAGAAGATTCCACGGACAACTTTGCTGCGCATTTATTGAAAATATCTTTTATAAATAGAATTATAGATACGAATTACTTCTTAAATTTCCTCGTCAATGGACAACCACTTCTGAACAAGCACACTGCTACGGATAGAACTAATTTTTATGAAATAGTTATTGGTATATTGGTATTAATAATTATTAATATAATATTCCCATATCATCATGTAGACGATTTTTTTACGTAAGTAACAACATATGTATATCTTGAAAACTATAGCTGATAGGAAAAAGCTAGTGTCATAATTGGATTCAGCACCCCAATTGTTCTTTAAATCAACATTAAAAGCTCCGGCACCAAAAACACTGTTGGCCTGTGTAATCGATCGTAAATTTCACTCATTCTGCGATTTGCCCAGGCTTTTCAACTCTCGAACAAAATTACACTCCCTCAAAAAAAGGAGAAGGAATGATTGATGAAGAAGTTTCGTCTATCTTTCGCACGTCCGCGTTGATTTCAAGCCGAATCAACTTGTCTGCTCGAATTCTCCGAGACTCCTGCACCCCGCCATGTTTGAAACGTGATGCAATTTCTCGATCCGCCTGACGTCATCCGAGCAAGTGCCGCGCCGCGCTACGGAAGCATCGAGTTGTGTGCGGTAACACAAAGCGAAAATCTCTCGGGATGCCGTCGCTGTTTTTCCCCCCTCCCTCTTCTCACACGCTGCCGACGACGCCGCCACTGTCAGGGGCCGGCTCGGGGGGTGATTGTTCGCGCGTTCGCCCGCGTCGTTAGCCCACTTCACCGCCCACACTCTCGCCCCCTTCCTCTCGCCGCCCCACCGCCCAACCCACCCCCTCCCTCTCTCTCTCCCAGCGAAGTTTCTATTTCCGACCGCAGCTCCCTCCTGTGGGGATATTTCTTCTTTCTTTCGCCATCTCAACCCCCTCCCCCAGCTTTCTTGCCACCTCGGGGGCCGCTCCTCCCTCCAGGTGAGCCGTGAAGACGGGTGAGGGGAGGGATCGGCAGATAACCGTGAGCAGGGGTGGGAACATGAAACCCTCCCATCCGCCCGAAATTATGAGATCGGATCTTTAAAACAATCAACCCTGAATCCATGAGGATACATATTTGAGTTATTTTCTGTGATGTAGCCAGGCATGGGTTTTCATGAAGTAGCAGCGGGGTTCACAAAAGGCATTGGTTGATAATGGTAGATTCAAAAAAAGACCAAAATCAAATCATGTGTCCTCCTAAATTGAAGTACACCGGAACTCCATAATATTATATTCTCTCTCATATACATATATTTGAAACTTTTCCGGCTGCTTCAACAGTGGAGGCTGAGCATTCAGTGGAAATATATTATGAACATTATTAAATATATATATATCATGGGAAGAACTGGAGGTAGGAATGAAAGTCGGAGGGGAATTCGTAAAATCGGTTAGGTTTGCTGATGACCAAGCATTAGTTGCTCAGTCAGCCAAGGGGTTGCAAGCATTGTTGAGTGAAATGGAGGTTCAGTGCGATAAATATGGGATGAGAATCAATATTAATAAAGCAAAGGTTATGCGATTTTCCAGAAAGAAAAAGGCTAAGCTAAATATTAAAATAGGCGGGGAAAAAATAGAGCAGGTAGAACAGTTTACATATCTCAGAAGTGTTTTGGACCAATACGGTCAAAGTGGTAGGGGCGTAAGGAGAAGAATTGCGCTAGGCAAGGAGGCTTTCTCAAGGAGGAGGGAGTTGATGACGGCGACGTTGAGTAGGAATGTTAAGAGAAGACTCATAAAAACTCGGATATGGAGCGTAGCTATGTACGGCGCGGAAACGTGGTCGCTGAAGCAGGAGGATAGACGTAGATTGGAGGCTTTTGAAATGTGGGTGTGGAGAAGAATGGAGAAGGTGAAATGGACCGAAAGGAAAACAAATGAGGAAGTACTAGAAATGGTGGGGGAGGAGAGGGGTTTGTTGAGAGAAATCCTATGGAGGCAGGAAAAATGGATGAAAGGCGTATTGAGCGGTAGTGGAATGTTGAAGAGGGTAATAGAGGGGAGGATGTTGGGCAAGCGAGGAAAGGGCAGGAATAGGATAGGGATGTTGGACGGGAAGAAGGATGTACACGGAGATGAAGAGGGACCTGATGTAGATTAGGTTGCTGGATTGGGTTTCGTTTGGAGTTACAAAATGTTTATTTGATAGTTGTGTCCATCCAAAAACCTACCTTAACCGGTAGATTACCTAATAAAATAATAAATAAATAAATATATATATATATATAAACAAAATGTTTATTTGATAGTTGTGTCCATCCAAAAACCTACCTTAACCGGTAGATTACCTAATAAAATAATATATATATATATATATATATATATATATATATATATATATATATATATATATTAGTATTATTAGGTAATCTACCGGTTAAGGTAGGTTTTTGGATGGACACAACTATCAAATAAACATTTTGTAACTCCAAACGAAACCCAATCCAGCAACCTAATCTACATCAGGTCCCTCTTCATCTCTGTGTACTTCTTTCCTCCCTTCAGCCCAAATATATACATATGTGTGTTTTATGTGTTTTCCTATCCCCTTTCCTTATACCTATTTCTATGTTTGAATGAGTATTTGTGCGCCGTATGGCGGGACTTCGTATTTGAATATATATATATATATATATATATATATATATATATATATATATATATATATATATTTATTTATATATATATATATATATATATATATATATATATATATTTATATATATATATATATATATATATATATATATATATATTTAGCTTAGGTGGTAGAGCATCCGCCCGGCAAGTGGAAGGCCCGTGGTTCAAATCCCGGATAAGGAAATATTTTTACTTTCGTGATCTGCTCAAAAACCGCCTTCCCCACATGTCCTGTGTTCACCTTTTATGTGTTTTCCTATCCCCTTTCCTTATACCTATTTCTATGTTTGAATGAATATTTGTGCACCGTATGGCGGGATTTTCAAGTTTGAATATATATATATATATATATATACACAGCACGATAACACATAAAAGGAACACTCACACGTAATATCTTGATAATTTCGACGGACTCGAACTCCATCTTCGAAAGATAAGCTAGGACTCTAACTTATCTTCCAAAGAAGACGGAGTTCGAGTCCGTCAAAATTATCAAGATATTACGTGTAAGTGTTCCTTTTATGTGTTATCGTGCTGTGTGTTGTTGTCTAAGTTTTATATATAATATAATATTATAATTTTATAATATATATATATATGTATATATATATATATATATATATATATATATATATATATATATATATATATATATATATATATGTGTGTGTGTGTGTGTGTGTGTATGTATATATGTATGTATATAAAAAATATACTAAGCCTGATGGCATGTGAAACTCACACATCAGGGTAGGGGGCCAGTTCCTTTCCCTGTGCCGGTTATGGTTTCCCAGGAAGATCTGGTACTTGAATAATCACGCAGCTTAGGTGGAGATGAGGGTACCCAGAGAGGTTTACCCAGAAATCGAACCCGGGCCCTATGATCAGTAATCCAATGCTCTACTCCTGGACTACCATGTTCCCTATATATGTATGTGTGTACACATGCATACATATACCTGTATATATGTATGTATGTATGTGTTTTATATATTCATAAATATTATATTTATATATTATATACATAAATCATTAACACTTAGAGGTAGTTAGACTCACCACTCATAGTATTTCTTTTTGTTTACAGATCTGAGAAAGAGAAGGCCAAGTTCCAGCAGGAAGTCTACGAGCTCCTATCTCAGGTTGAAACAGCAAATAAGGAGAGGGTGAGTACAAATAATACTTTTCAATCTGGCTTAAAATCTTTTCAAATAATTTGATCCTACTATGAAATGAATGCAGAGGAAGCTTCATCTTACATAAATGTTAGGAGCCATATAGACCAAAAAAGTATTTAACCATTTTTATGGGGATTATTGTTCAATTGTGATAATAGAGTTGTGGTCTTTACATAATGTGTAATCTTGATGAAAATTCTCATGTGCCTAATTCTCATCTATCCTCACCTGTGAGAAAAATTAATGGCATTTATGCATGGTTTAAAAATGAAATAATATTTATCACCTTTTCTATACATCTATTTTCAATGGAATGCTTATAATGCAATGCTTTCTGTAATACCTTCCTTCTTTTAGACTTGGTCATGTCCCATAAATATGATGTAGGCAGCTCTGTATTGGTCATAGAGTTAAGATAAGTTAATTTTTAAGTTCAGTATTAAGGTACAAGAATAAAGATATGATTAATTTTTGGGCCAATTGTTGATTTCATCTCCCCCTCTTGTTTGTCTTCACCAAATTCCACATCCCCTTTAAGAAAATGAGTAAATTATGTCATCCTCAAACACAGAAAAAATATCTAAAATCGCCATTGCTTTTAACTATGGTGAGAATTTGTGTTAGTACAATGCATGTCCATATGATCTGGTCCCCCATCCCTCCCTTGTCCAAAATTATTTGACGTGCGTGGCATAACCCATGCCTCCGCTAGCCACAGTCATCTACTCTAGGCAGTCCATTCCAAATACAGTAGCCAACTCATCTTTATGCTGAATAGAGTAATGCCAAAATGGATTCTATATCCTCAAGTTCAAATTTCCAACAGAAGAAAGGGTCATTTGTAAACCTGAATGTAGCTTAGATCATACACCTGGAATTGTTGCAGTGTAGCTTGCACAGATTCCACAAAATACCTTTTCTCATTTTCATATCTGAAAAGGGTGCACTAATGAATTTTAGTTACTCATAAATCATACATTTCTGGAATTCAAAATATTTAAAATATTATGATGATTAAAGTTATAAAAAACTCAAGCAAGACCTTCAGTTTATGTTTGATACATTAAAAATCTTTCTAACATTTTTTGTTGGAAAAGCTTCTTCAATGATATTAAGACTCTTTGGTGCATACTATAATGCTTGCTCATACTCCCAGGAAATTCCAACAAAAAAAAGGTTTGAAAACTTTTAATTGTGAATAGATGAAGCATTCATAGAGGACTGCATTAGAACCAAGGACAATGAATATTTCTTCCTTGTTTCATCCATCATATAGTGTCAATGCTTATACTAAATACTGAATTCAAAATCTCCCTCATTTCCCTTTCAAGTCTTAATTTCCTCAGTTTTAGCCTTCATAATTAAATTATAATTTTTTTAAAAGGTGAATATACACATATGTGATTCTCAAACCCTATGAGATAATTAATTTTCAATTTTCTCTCCCAGTTGATTGATTCCTTAAAAAATTATAGACACTTATATTACCTGAATAGTTACTTAAAAATAACTTAAGTGACTGGATTTAATTTAGCAAAACATCTATATTTTCCCATTTGGAACATAAACTGCTGCTATAAACATACAAAACTGCAAAATCTACCAAAAATAATGTTTTTTTTTAATTTTTTTAGTACTTATCTAGATTATAAAATTATGTCTGAAGTTCCACATCTCAATATTTTCTTAAATTTAACTTCCTTGTTTTTAATATTTTAAAGGAGTAAATGAATTATCTTTATTGGTTATACAATGACTCTATTGCCATTCTTAAATTTTACTATTTACTCTTTGCGAATTTCAGCTGATTTGTGTCAAGCAAGTGGAAAAGCTGGAAATCACAATCCATGACTACAGTGTCAAGATTGAAGACTTGAACCGCACAATTGTTGACATCACCTCTCACAAGACCCGTCTGTCCCAGGTAAGAAGAATGCATGGCATGTTTTGACTTTTTGGCAGCGCTACACAATTATAACAAATGTGTGCTCTACATAATTTTTTTTAAATACATAGAAAAATTTTTTGGTTCTACCACACCCATGCTAATAATTGTTCAGTTTGTTTTCAAATCAAGCCTATTTTTTGTATATTTATTCATTCATTATGGGAAATGTCTAATTACAAGTTGCAAACGAAAAAGTACAATAAATCACAATCACTCAATCCCAAAGCTAATATCAAATTAAGTAATTTTTATATGAATTCAAGCAAACGTGAAGTGCATGCATCAAATGTATAAATGTTATTTATTGATGAAATGGAAGTCATAGTATAAATACTAAGCATGTGATTCAAATGGGGAAAACAGTCAAATAATTGTCTTTATGTGATTTTCTAGCTAAAATAGTAACTTCAAAGATAACATTATGAAAAATGAAAGAACCAAAAAAAGCATGAATTATTCCTGTATTTTATCTGGGTCATAGTTTATTGGCCAAATTGGTAATATATCATAATCAAAAATGTTCACATGCTTGAAATAATGATTAAAATTAACATTCACTCATTTCAGTTTTGTAAATGATTTTGGTTATTTATTGTGAGCTAAATCTAATTAAGGTGTTTCATGAATAAAAGAAAACTAGTTTTTATTCTTATCTTTGTAAAAACCAAATTAAGATACATGAAAATTGTATCATAAACATGATTTCTCAAATGTGTACATATTCCATTATAAAACTCTGATATAAATGTGGAAAGAATACCAATCAAAAGTGCTGTTGACATCATTCAAGCCACTTGTTTCATTTCTCCACAGGAAAACATTGAGCTCACAAAGGAGGTACAGGACCTGAAGGTGAACATTGAGAACGCCACATACCTGAAGAGCCAGTTGGCTGGACAACTGGAAGATGCCCGCCGTCGTCTTGAGGATGATGAGCGCGTAAGTGATGTTCATGTAGATGCTCACTAGTGCAGATGAGGTAGTGCTGCTCTGTGAACCAAAAGACAGGGAGGCAGAGCACTCCAGTGGATTAAGCATTTTATCTCTGACTGGAGGGTCCTGGGTTCATGAAATCTACTTCATTGCTCTGGACAGTCAATCAAAAGTACATACCAAAACATTGTGGGAAATCAAAGATAGTACAGGAAAAGGATCTGGTCCATTTATGCCCAATTCATGTCTGAATTTCTCATTATAAATGCCTATACAGTATGAGGTTCAACTTTCAAATGTAACATTTATTAATGTTACTTTTGAAAGAAACATTAAAATCACTGTGGCCTAAAAACAGAAAATTACTTATTATTATCCTTATCACCATATTTATGTATGTTAATCATTGGACTCAGATATGATTTTAGCCCTTATTAATCAAATAAATATTCATTTACTAGTACCTACTCTAATTCCATTGTAACAATCTTGTATTTTTTCCATCCATGTCCCTGAAAATCAAACCAATATGCAAATCTTAGCCATTTTTTAAAATCATCATATGGAAGAACTATTACTTACAAAGCTGCCAGGGAACATTTATAAAGAACATTTTTAGTGTAGATTAATAATTATTTAAATTTAAACTCAAGGTCTCAGGGAGGCATGCTCCTTGTTTCTATATCAGTCCGAATTATGAGCAAAGGGCAGACAACATCCTCTCTTTTCTGTCAAGTATTCCTCCAAATCTGACTATTATTGACAACCTGGACATATTTACAATATTCAAATTTTTGACATAATTTTCATGATTCATTCTATGGAGAAACTAAGCCTAGATAGAACTACAGGTGACACAAACATGATCAAATGAGAGTGTTCTCTGTAACAAAAACAAAATTATTACTGTTGACTGAGTACATACACACCTAAGTAATATTTGGAATGGTTTATATTCACCTTCATTAGCTTTGTCCTAAATGCTGCTAGCATATATTCCAAATACTAGGGGCAATTACATTTTATATTAGAGTGCATTACTTAGGTCATTCCATTTCACAATAGTATGTGCTTTGATGCAGCAGATAAATCATAATGGCTTTGACATAGACAGTGTGTCTGAATAGTAGCTTCTAGAGGTCGTTAAGGACTTGTTTACCACAGAGAAAGTCTTCATACATGAATGGCATCGATTTTTCTTGCTTTAGAATAAAGCTGTAAATGGCTACACAATGGATCACACACATTATGATGTCGCTTTGAAATCAAAATACATACCTGAAATGGATGAGTTCTTCAGCATCAATCTGATCTGATCTAGGTTCTCCAATGATATTGTCTCAGTTTTACTTTGAACCATGATTTTGTTAATGCTTATAAGATATCTTGTGACCATCAAATGGAGATACCTTTTGACATAGGTTTTAGCAATTGGTGTCTACCCACCAAAACAAAGTTCTGGTTTCTGTAAAGCATGGGGATGTGGTAAAACTGTTTATTTTATAGAGTCATGTGACACTAACATTCAGTGTATCTCTATTTATTGAGGACCTATGTGCATATATTTTGAATAATTCTTTGGATATTAATATAATTAATATTTATGTTATCCTAAATCTTCTAGAAAACCATTGAGACTTCATCAGTATTTCAATCCTAAGATTGGTTTACTGCAGCCCTCCATTCTTCCCTATTTAGTGTTAATTCCCTCACCCTCTGATAGCTCCCTATTTTACGTCTTTCTTAATTTGCCCTATACACTTGTCTCTTGGCCTTCCTGGTGGGATCTTTCATTCAATTTTTCCTTCTATTATGTTTCTAACTAATCTATTGTGCCTCAAGGTATGTCCAACCCATCTAGTTCTTCTTTGCCGTAGAGCTCTCCATATGGTCCTTTCCTCTTCTGCTCTTCTATACACCATTTGAGACTTATGACTTAAAATTTAAAAATATAAGATGTGGCAAAAGCACTAAACTCTTTTCTTGGATACTAATTGACACAATCAGTGAGGAAAAATTGAAAACTTCACGCAAAAATACTAGAACCTTATGGTTTCTTGACAATGTATCAAATTAAGTGCCAAAATAGCAAAACAAGACTTGTCTAACCCTACCCATTATCTGTATGCAGAGGCGCGCCACGTTGGAGGCCACTTTGCACCAGGTTGAGGTGGAACTCGAGTCCGTTCGGGTGCAACTGGAGGAGGAATCAGAGGCACGCCTGGACCTGGAGCGCCAGTTGGTGCGAGCCAATGGTGAGGTCCAGACCTACAAATCCAAGTATGAGACGGAGGCTGCCGCTCGCGTTGAAGAGGTTGAGGAGCTCAGGTAAGAAGAGAGAGGCTGGGCAGTGCTTTGTTTCCGACAAGCATTGTTTGACTCAGAAAAGAATGGAAAATTGATTATGACATTGATCTTTTACTCATTGCTCATATTTTCCCTTCTTTGTTCTACTCTAGAGAGGCATTATTATATGAATTTGTTCAGCAATAAATGTTCACATTTTAATTTTCTCATGGTATTCATTAGTCTTGTTTACTAGATAGCATCATTTTTCAGCTCAGTGGAAAAGAATAGAATGGCGTGAATACTCTTTGTGCCTCTACTGCAATGAAAAAAATCACACTCGCTCGCATACAACATTCTAAGTCAATTTTCTGAGTAACATATTACCATACAAAAGTAGTATCTTCCCTGGTGTATCAAGTGGCTAATGCATTATTAACCAAATCCTTAGCTATTATGATTATTGTTACTTATAACATGTTACATAAGAAATAAGTTTAAGGAACAAAAATATACTGGTTTTCATTTGTGAGTTAGGTTTGAAATTCTCTATAGTTCATTTGCTCCTAGCATGGTAACTCAGTTTGAACCTTAATGGGAGTATTTCATATATTTTAGAAATTGCAAACGAAGAAGACAATCATTTTTCCATATTGTTTATAGTAATGCCTAAGTTCAATTAATTTCTTAAAATTTTAATTATCAGAATATATCATTTCATTTGCCTTCAGAAATTATTGTGAAAATGTTCTTGTAATGCAACAGATTTGTGATTCTTTAATGATCACCTTCACATGAGGAATGCCATGGCCACAGTGGTCAGTAAAAAGCTATGAGTAAATTATTGAATACATAACTATATCTGAATGCCACAATTTATGGTAATTCATTTTTTTAATTATTTAGTAGAATTATATTGAAGATGAGAATAGGTGGAGGAATTCCTACTATAATGCCAGGTTTTTAATTACTGTTCATTTTGCAGGCGTAAGTTCCAGGCCCGTCTGAGTGAACAAGAGGAGCACATTGAAACTCTGATTGCCAAGGTCAATGCTCTTGAGAAGCATAAGTCTCGCCTTCAGAGTGAAGTGGAGATCCTCATCATTGACTTGGAGAAGGTAAAGAATCACATTCATGGCCATGAGTAAAAGATTTAATGCAAAATGAGAGCTCATTCTCAAATGGAACATATTCAAGACATAAAAAAATCTGACCAGTGAAATAGCAACTGCTAAGTAAGTCTTACTGTGCATGTAAAGCAGGTATTCAAAGTCAATTACAGATTCTCTAATTTATAGCTGTAAATAAATCATCTCTACATTGATTATATTTTTCCTTACAAACCCAGCATGGGAGATGCTTTGTCTTATAAAAATTAAATATGAGTCTGCCCACAGCCACCCAGAGAGAGTGGCTATTTGTATGGAAAGATGAATTTTTCTAGTATATTGTATATAATTTTGCATATAAATTATAAATATAAACTGATTTCCTCATAATCAACAGTAACATTGAATTTGAAATAATTGATCAGACTTGCCCATATTTTTTTTCCATATGAAATGAAACATTGAAGAAGTTATGCATCCTTTAGGAAATTTTTAATAATTAGCCCCTAAATTTTCGTACAAAGACAGGGTTTATGTTTAGTTTAAAAGTTATTTACTTGTCCTCTATATTTATTCACCACTCCATGCCAATGTGTATCCAATAGGCCAACAACACTGCCCGGGAACTCCAGAAGAGAGTTGAACACTTGGAGAAGGTGAACATTGAGCTCAAATCACGCCTGGAAGAGACAGTTGCCTTGTATGAGCAGAGCCAGCGTGATGTGCGCAACAAGCAGACTGAAATCCAGCGTCTCACTCATGAGTTGGACAAGACCCGTGAACAGAAGGATGCCCTCACAAGGGAGAACAAGAAACTTGCTGGTGAGAATGGTCCCTCACCCACTGCAGTCACAGCATTCATTTGTTTTGAAATCCAATAGCTGCTCAAAGGCAGCCGCATGCTTTTCCATATTCCATGCTCTTTCTTTTATGCTTTGAGAGTTTTCTTTCTTACTTCCCTCTTTGTTCGGCCTTCATATTTTTTCCGAAGTTTTTAAGGAAACTTCCTTGGATTTCAATGAGTGTTATGCTCCTAGCAATCAATCATCCTTACGCATCTGGTTATTCTTTTCTTGCTAGTAGTCCATATTGAATGGTTCTCTTCCATTCTTCTGTAGACTTTCAGTATTTTATGTGTCTACTTGGTCTTTGTCTTTATCTGCCAGCATCAAATTTTGAGGGCTGCCATTCATCTTTGGTTTGCCTACCCCATGGTCCTTGGCTCTATCAATAAATTACCTATTTAACTCAAATGTGCTCACATATATTTCTGATTTTAAACTACACCTTCTTTGAGCATGCATAGTAGTGTTGCTTATTTCTCATGAATGCATTTTGAACTTCAGATTTCTGTACTTAAACTATTCTGTACTGTATGTTGAACTTGTTCAATTTAATGTTCTGCTGATTCTAAGGAATCTTTGTCAAAAATTTTACTTGATCTAATTTCCCTCCTCTCAACATCTTCCTTCAATATTATTTTCATCATGTTTCATTATGCTTCTAAAGCTGGTTGAAACATTAATCAAAAAGCATATGAGGTTAAATATTGCTATGCAAAGAGTTATCCAATTTCAAAGGATGCTGCTTTTTTAAGTCTCTCTCTTTTCATTGGCAATTTGAAAGATATGCTTGCTAGTTAGTGACTGTGAATGAGGTATGGTCTTGACTTTTAAAGATGTAAAGGACCAAATCAATAGTTTATTGGGTCTTTCTCATGTATTCAGCTACATATTTTGTATGGGCCATTAAATCTGGAGAAAACACCATCTCAGTGTGACCTAAATTAAAGAATAAAAGGTATTGAATGAGGTGCTAGACAGGACTTGAAGACAATTACGTGTAAACTAACTAGGGAGAAATGAAATATGAGTACATGAAGTCCCATACATTCTCTTTTCATCTAATTGCATTAATTGGAAAATATCATTGTTTCAGATGACCTGCATGATGCTCGCAACCAGCTTACCGACATGAACCGCCGCCTCCATGAGCTTGAGATTGAGCTTCGCCGGTTGGAGAATGAACGCGAGGAACTTAGTGCTGCATACAAAGAAGCTGAGGCTGTAAGTCAATATTTCTGAGTGCACTGAAGAATTATGAAATGCCTAATAACTAAACTGTATAAAACTGGTTGGAATGGAAATGCAAATTTTCCATTCAAACCATCTTTGAAGAGGCAGGTGTGGCATCCCATGATTAGAACGAAATTTAAGGCTAGTTGAATACAATGTAAAGCAATCAATAAATGTAAAAGGAGGGCCAAAATAACTTGGGAGAAATTCACGGCAATCAATTCCTGATTAATCACACAATTAAATAATAATGACCCAAGTTAGAGCCTGCTTCAAATTACTGTCTTCTGTCCCTTCAAGTATGCAAAGCATATGGTCTTGAGGTCACCTGACTGCTCCTTTGTTTGTTTCATAAGAGGGAGAGAAGTAGTAACTGGGCATTAAAAAATGTATTGTATCCAGAAGGATATTCCCAGGACAATTAGAAAAGAAGTTGCTAATAGCTTCAACTGGGAAATAATATGCCATCAAATTACAACATGTCATACATTCCTTAAGTATTATTCAACAATGGGCCTTCTGGCCAATTAAATAATAAGCACAGTTGTTTCCAGAATGGTAATAATTCACCAGTTTCATGACTGAAAGTTATTGAAATGCCTTTCAAGTAGTTTATTTGCAAATAAGGGCAAACTTTCAGTTGTTCATATTTGCATGCTTTTGAAATTGCATTGATTGTATTCAAAATTCAGACTCTGAACAAAGACAAATGAACTGAATTGAATTATCCACAGAGTAATATAATGCTAAAAAATTAATATTACTTCAATTATTTATCAAGAGAACAAATGAGAAAATCTACACATACACCCGGAGGTGTTCAAATGAGTGCTGCTAACCATACAAAATGCTTGGGTGTCACCATCATGTCTGGGTCAATAGGAAAAGAAACATGTACACAGTTAAAGTGGCAAAGAAACCTTGAGCACATTGAAGAAGCTAACAGTGAAAAATATGATTGAGATGGCAATGAAAAAGTGACAGATCCGTCCCATTTTCTTTAGTAGACATATCACCGAATGCACTGCAGACACTTGGGATCCATAAAAAAAAAATTCCAGAAAAAACAAAAGATATTACTTTGTAAAAGAAACTACAAAAAAGAAAAGGAAATGTGAAATGGGAGACCTCTTAAACTTGAAGGAATGACTAATATGACTGTGCTTTTGAAATTGAATAATTGACAATTCCTGCATTAGATAAACAGTTTACAATGGTGACTGATTGGTTGAGATAGGCAGGAAAACAGATTATTTTAATTGTTCATTTTCTCCTTGCATAATTCATGGTTGCTGGAAAAAATAAAAAGAAACACGACGTAACATTTTCAAATTTACTTCCTTTTTAAAGACTTCCTTTCTCCTTGGCTTTTGTCCTAAACCACCCTTACCAAAGCTTGCAGGATGATGTGTGAATGTAGATGATACTTTCAGGAAATGTTAGATTTTTCTTCTGAGTGATGGGTTGTTCCTGGTAAAAGCTGCTTCCCAGTACCTCCCTGATTGTGCTACCTTTTATATAAATGCATGTGTTGGTCATAGTTACACTTCCAGCCATCATCCTTCTCATTTTTCCGTCCATCCATTTATTTTCAAATGATCTAGGAGGAAATCTTCACGTTTATCTTAAAGTTTCCACAGCCCACACATCACTCCATTATTTCCCCCTTTTCTCCCAGTTGCATGTTTTGTGTGTGTGATGATGCTCAGTGTAATGATGTGTGTAAGATTCAGAATATTGCATTAGTATTCACTTTAAAAATAAAACACTCTGAAGGCTTTAGTCATAATTGGTTGATCACCATCTGTGACAACTCAGCTTTAGTTGCAATAAAAAATGAGTGATATTTTTGATTTCATTAGGTTCATGTAAAGAGAGGAAGCACTACGATGCATGAAGTTGTCATGATTTCAAAAGCCATTATATTGTGACTGACGTGTATTATTTTTGCATTGTGAAACAGGGACGCAAGGTTGAGGAACAGCGTTGCCAGAGGATTTCTGCTGAATTCAGCCACTTCCGTCATGAGATGGAGAAGAGGCTGACTGAGAAGGATGAAGAAATTGAAGCCATTCGGTGAGTGTCCTTGTTCAATGAGAATTCACTAAATGAATTTCCATTCAAAGGAATTGATTATTACCACATGATATACTTCATTAGCCAGAGTAATTAAACAGACATGTTAAGTGTGGCATTTACTTTCAACATTGAGACAAAATTTCACGTAAAATATCACAAAGGATTTGAAATATTTTGTGGTTAATACCTATGACTTCTTAACCTAGCCCATACAATTGTAGTCAATTTTATTCCAAACCTGTGGATTATTGTCATGTATTTACATTAATCTGCAGATCAAAACTTTCTACCATTGATCTATTCAAACACATGTAGCGTGAAGTCCTCTTAGAAACTTCAGCAATGTAGAGCATATGCAAACTTAATTGAAATTCTTCTAATGGGTGGGTTTCATTAAGTATTTTCATTCAGCTTTAGTTCATGTGATTTTTAAATAAAAAAGTGGTAGTTATGCTAGATATTTTCAAGGACCAACGATTTTCCAAATGAAAGTGTGTATATATATGATTCTCTGGCTCTATGATAAATGGCCAAAAAAAGAGCAACACAGATATCCTCAAGGTTAGAACATAAAGCGTTTTATTCCATTTAGTGATTTAAATTTTAAAGTGATTACGATTACATGGAATAGTTGCAATTATTTCATTCTAAAATATAAAACGATGCCAGTAATGACAAAAAAATTTTGTAATAACATGACATCACTCATCCGTGACTCAGCCAGCTGAGCCTTGAGAATGTCATTTGCCTTAGGTATCTTTGCCGCTTACATCATGCAGCCTAAATGACTCCATTAGTAGGACAGGTGCATTGCTCACAGTTGCCATAATTGCATAATCATTTTATGCAATTTTCATTTGTGAATGTCTATTTTTAAGGCATTTCTCTCCCAATTAAAATATGTATAAAGGTGCACTTTATTTTTGTAGCAATCCACAACCAAAAACTGTCCACTAAATTCCTTAAAGCCAAAGACTCTTGGCCTCTTTCAAGTGGATACCATCCAGACGGAGCTCAAGAATGTCTAAAAATAGATATAGAGTTGGTAGCCTATCCTCTTGATATATATACCTACCCCTGAGTAGTGAAGTCATTATCAAAGAGGTTTGAACAGTCAAGCATTCATCAGCAATAGGCTCTCTTGAGATCAAATTGGACTTCATCACAAAGTGATCACGTCTCCAAATATTGTGACCTGGATCCTGGATAATTACAGGAGTGACCCAAAGAGAACTTGATCCCACTTGCCAAATAGTTACTCAGAATCTCAAATTTGTGAAATATGGCTGTTTCTCAGTACTTAAAACCAGCACCCCAGTGGCAGAAACCCCAGTCCTTACTTTATGAGGACAATTACCGTTTTGCCTTTGATCATTACAAACCAGTGTTGGAGATGTTGGATAAGAAGGACCGTCTCAAGTCGAGCTCAAGTCAAGACCTGAGAGAAGTTGGTTTGAGAAAGGAAGATGGAACCCTCCGCAAATCAGATGTGAAACTTACGAGGTCTTCAAAAGCCATCTCACAGCAACTGCTCACAGAATCTGTGGTGAGGCAGCGTCTTGTGGCAAAGGTGACCATGCGCAAGAAAATGGAAAGGAAGGTTCTCCATGGAGGCGCAACGGATGATGAAGGGGGCTCCGACTGGGAAACAGAAGGTGAATACACTCCCAAACTCTCTGGGTTAGAACGAGTCAAGACACTCGAGTTTGCATCTCGTAATGCATTGCGTGGTGTGGAAACAAGAGCAAGGGCAGAGCTGTTGAAAAATGAATCCCAAACAACAGGCGTGGATGTGAATACACTGCTTAGGCAAGGGAAAGAATTGGTTCAAGCCATGACTACCCACGATGAAAGGAAACATGCAGTTCAAATGGACGAGCGTAGACGAAGGCTTGATGATGAAGAACAATGTTATCGGCCGCTTGATGACTTAAAAGTTCAAGTGAAGAATTTTGTGAATAAAGCTTCCAATTACTATGTTCATAAAAAGTAAGTAGTATCATAATTTTTTTGCTACAATTTGAAAAAAATGAACAATAATAAAAACATTAACGCATGATTTGGATGCGTAGGTAAGTGTTACTGGTAATATCTAGGCAATCTCTTTTCACTGAATCTGCCATTAAATAAATCAACAAATATTGCATGATGTTCTTCAATTTTTGTATTTTCTTATCAATATGTTGAATTTAGGTGGTTCTCTTGGTGTTTGAGTAGTGTTTCTGATTTCATCATTTCACTGACAGAAAAGTTTATTGTTCTATAATAAATTATATTAATTCAGTTATCACTCAGAAAATGTCATTAACCTTCAATTTACTTTATTCATCTTCCATTTCAAATTTAGCTTATAAATGATATATTTAAAAAAATTTCATTTCACACAACCAAAAATAAGTTACCCTTAGTTTCTAATTATTCCAAAATATTTTGTCAGATAATTTCTATTTTTTCAAATGAGTGTCATTTTCAAAAATTTTGCCACTCTTTGAATAAATTTGTTATCACAAAAATAAGACATTTGATTCTCATCCCAGTAAGCAGACCAGCATTGAAATTGAGCAGCTGAATGCACGCGTGGTTGAGGCTGAGACTAAGCTCAAGACTGAGGTCACACGAATCAAGAAGAAGCTCCAGATCCAGATTACCGAATTGGAGATGTCTCTGGATGTTGCCAACAAGAACAACATTGAACTTCAGAAGACCATCAAGAAGCAATCACTCCAGCTTACAGTAAGCCATCATTATAATAAGTAAAGATTAATTCTTGCCATGCAGAAGTTGGATTTCTTAGTATACCGTGGAATGTCAACTTCCAAATTTTTGGTTTTTGTGGCTTCAGTAGTATACAATTTTGTCCACATTCACTAATTTCTTCCCATGTAGTAGTCATTATTGCAGCTGTCGACAGACTGGGTTCTGCTTTACAGTATTAATTAATCCCATAGGATGAATCATATGGTGAAAATATCAGAAAGTGAACCCAAGAAAGCTTTATATATAGGTGTATAATATGCATATTTATCAGCAGTTTAATGTGATTACATGAGTTCCTCTCACTTTCTTATTACTGATTATAGTTGGCCTCATATTGCCTGACTCCTATGCCACTATCAAACTTCCAACCCAGCAAAAAGTCACATCAAACTTCTCACAATGATTGTTACTGTAAATATGTTGCCTGGCAGACTGGTAATAGCTGATACCTTCTGACGAATTAAATTTAATCAAAATAGCATTATTTTTTAAATGCAGGCAAATGAATGTCAGACATCAATGTGGAAGTTTAGAAACCTGAAAGTCTGAACCATTTACATCTTAGAGCCTAATGAATAAAACTCATCTAATTACAAGGAGAAACAGGTCTGAACAAATACATATTCATTTCTTATTGAATACTAGTTGATTTTATCAAGTTCTCACCATGCCAAAACCATAGTAGTAGATGTTACTACTCCAATAGAGTAGGCACTCATGAAATTGGAACTGGGAAATTGAGCCCAAAAACACTAAAAAAATCAAATTAATGTGAATCATTAAATAGATAAAATCCAGAGAAGAGAGAGAGAGAGAGAGAGGATTGACTACACTAAATCAAAGAACGCCATAAGGTTTGTATTGTGAATTCAATTTGATATGTGATGTGGTTCCATGTTATGTGTCCTTTTGTTGAGAGCCTTTATCCTCCCTCTTCTCTTCTTGCTGCTCTGTCCAAATCAAGGCCTCAAGAATAGCTGACTTGTGGCAGCCAAACCATAATTAATAATTGATTGTTACTTTAATTTTCCACTTTAAAACATCCTCTAAATTATGCGTATCTATGCTTAGTATTGCCTTCAGGCACAAACTGTGTGCCTGGAAATGATGCTAAGCACCGTAATATTTTGGTTGTAAACAGAATATTTTCTACTTAAATGAAAACACTTCACTAACATTTGCCAGGCAAGGTTAATCATAACATGGATGTCCATTTTCTAATTTGGTCTGTGGTAGTTGGTAATTATTTCTTTGAAACAATTTGGAGCACTATCTGCTATATATAGCATAGCTTAGAATAAACAAGGAGGGAGGGATAAACTTCCCATGAATTTGATCAAATGTGTTCCAAAGCTAGAAGATTGGTATGTTACTAGCACATAGTTTTCAGGGCTTGTTTTTGAAGTGAAAAAGTTTGTCACATGAGGAATTTTACCCAAAAAGTAACAATATAAATTAGGACTAGCATTCCCATACAATGATCTCACTCTTTTTCATTCTATGAAATTACATATCAGAAAAATGATTGATTTATTGAATTAGTTTTTGGAATCTATATCCCTAAATGGAGTCCATCTTAGAGTATATGATGCAGGTTTAAACTTTCCAACCACTAACATGTTCTCTATTACTTGATATTTTCCAGTAATAATGGCTTATTGTTTAAACAGGAACTCCAGGCTCACTATGATGAAGTCCACAGGCAATTGCAGGTCACTGTTGACCAATATGGAATCGCCCAGCGTCGCATCCAGTCACTCACTGCTGAGATGGAAGAAGTCCGCGGCAACTTTGAAGCTGTAAGCACTATTTTCAAGCTCTCATTAATGCTTTAAAGTTGAGTGGCCTCTCAAGTTCATCATTGTAAACAAACTAGCAAAAATGCTAAAAAGCTGTAAACTTTGGAATAATCACTATCACAATCAACTCTAGTAATCACAATCTTTTGACTACTAGGAAGTATTAAGTATAATTGTCTGTGAAAAGTATCCAATGGAAATACACTGCAATTCCTTGACTCTATTTAGCTATCAAGCCTTTCCCTGCAGGTTTGTCTGTGTTTTTTGCACAGCATGTGACCCTTGTAAAGAATCTGGCCTGTGACAAGTAGAAGAAGCACTGAAACTTGATGGAAATTAATGGCAGAAAATCATCTTCGCACTAATTTTGATGAGAGAAAGGCTATTGTATGGCATGAGTTCTGCATCTCACTATGTCATTTATACAAATTTCAACACATTTTACCACCTAAAATCATTGGGAAACTTTAATTGGTTGAATTCGTACATTGGGGAATGGAGTCAAAAAATAAAGCTTTGCTAGTCATTGTTGCAACAGAAGCATATAAGCCCATGGAAGTCAAAAGGTTAAATTATTAATGCCACTATTTCAATAGGATATTTCAGATAAAAATATTTCAACTAAATAAAGAAAGACAAGTTTATTAATCAAAAGGTGCACGTCATTACTGAACTTCTATTGAACTAATAAATATGATAAGGGGAATGGAAGTATTAAAGTTATAGAGATATATTTTATGGAATCATTATAGTGAAAAATTTATTTATTGAACTGCAAGTAGTCCTTTAGAAATTTTGAAATATTTCCAACAAGTCAGAGAAAAAACTGGAGGCAAACAATATGAAAATACCAAGTAGTGATCTTACTTATCCTGTCTTGTTTCAGGCTCTGCGAGGCAAGCGTTCCGCTGAGCTGTTGTATGAGGAGTCCCAGAGCCGTGTGAACGAGCTCACTACAATCAATGTCAACCTGTCTGCCATCAAGACCAAGATTGAGCAGGAGCTGAGCACCCTGGCCTCTGACTACGATGAAGTCACCAAAGAATTGAGGGTAGGCAAGCGAGCAAATGAGCTAGTAGTGGTGAAGAAGGTGTGAACTGTCTATTATCTGTGAAGTTTGTTCATGCATAATTAATCCTTGCAGGTGGCTGATGAGCGCTACCAGCGAGTCCAGGTTGAGCTTAAGCACACTGTGGAGATGCTGCATGAGGAACAGGAGCGTGTGGTGAAGATTGAGTCCATCAAGAAATCTCTGGAAATTGAGGTCAAGAATCTGTCGGTCCGCCTTGAGGAGGTTGAGGCAAATGCCATTGTTGGAGGACGTCGTGTGATCAGCAAACTGGAGGCTAGAGTATGTTGAGCATTTTTTATGCAAATCATTGCTGATATTTTCTTAGATGAACCTCACTCCAAAACCTTTCAAAACTTTTTACTAATTAATGGAACATAAATTACTAAAATTAAAAATAAACTCTATCCCTTCCCTTAATTAGTATTCAGCTACCTTCCACATAGAGTCATTTGAAAACTGCGGTTGCAAGTGTAGTTAAGTCTTGTTATTTTGAAAATTAAGGCACCTAAATATTTAGACTGAAAAAATATTGTTTATAAATAATTTTAACTTTAAAAATTACAATGATTCCATGTTTGAGTAAAAAAATTATGATAGTTTTATCTGTCAATTAATTTTTTTTAAACATTTATTTGGCAAATTAATAATTCTGTTTTTCATGTTATATTAAGGATTTAAATGCTTATTTTCTGCCATGAATATTTAGAGAAATGTATGGCATGAGTATTAGCAAAAGGTAGGGAAATGATAACCATGGATATGAATCAGCAAATGGAGGACTTCAGAATTAACCTAACCTACAAAATCAGCAAAATCAATGCTTTGAAAGTTTAATTTGAAGTTGCATCTTTCAATTATTATTTTCCATTTATTGAAAAGTATACAACGTCATCTATTTTGTCTGCCCATCTTTTCTTGCTTATGTTAAAATGACCTGAGTACTTCTTTAACTGCAGTCAAATTCTCTTATATTATCACTCAGAGAGGGAAACATCACCACTAAATCAGCACCACAATACTTGTTCTATTTTCTGTTACCATTCTCTAAGATGTAAGAGTATCCATGTTGTATTAGTCCAGATCAATATTTTTCCTGCTTTCTTTAAAAAAAATACAGTTTTTTTAGGATCTATTTCCAATGAATTATTACTGTAGCAAATTGTAAAACTATTTCAGTGACTTTAACAAAGAGCAAGATACAAAACTCATACCAGTCTAGTTGAATGATTTTTTCACAGTGAAATTCTCACATTCATGAGCAAACTAGTGGGTGACCCCTCAAAAGCTACTGTTTAAGCATTGATTTAAAATAGTGAATGATAATTGCCTAGTGTAGATAAATCAACTATTTCAACCAGCCATAAATTCCATCATTTCCATCAATTAATTCAAGTTCTTTGGAGTGAGGAATTCAGGAGCAGTGATCTCTTTAAAAATGTGTTGTATTCACCTACAAAACCATTTTCCATCATCTTACATGTCCCATTGCTCAATTTAGGTGAGGGATCTGGAATTGGAGCTTGATGAAGAGAAGCGTCGCCATGCAGAGACAATCAAGATCCTGCGCAAGAAGGAGCGCAGTGTTAAGGAAATGATGCTGCAATGCGAGGAAGACCATAAGAATGTTGCTCTGCTGCAGGAATCCCTTGACAAGGTCACACAGAAGGTCAACATCTACAAGAGGCAACTCCAGGAATGTGTGAGTATATTAATTGTGTGTTATTGCTCATAATGTATATCTATAATAGATAATTTTATTTAAAATCTCATTTTTTTTATCCTGATCAAATAATTATGATATTAATAATTAAGATTCAATTAATGATTTATACCAGAATTTTTCACAACTTATTACCTATGGGACAGCTATCATGTGTTCAAGGATAATTGAGAAAATGAGAAATTATGCTTCAGTATTTTTCATTTTTACCAATGGTCAACTGAAAATGACTATTTAATGATCACTCTCCCCACCCAATTAGGATTTTTATCAAGTACAGCACCTGATTTCTGATACTTGCGGTAGATTAACTGGGTTGTAGATTACTTAAGAGTCCATATTTTTATCACAGTTATGAAAAATATCATGCCTCTTACACATTACTCAGACCTTTTAAGGGAGTACTAATAATGCAATAAGAATTGATTTCTGTTTTGACTAAATGCTAATTTTATTACATCAGTGTGAATGTGAAAATGATAAATGCATTAAAAGATATTGATATTTTGGCATGCAAGAATCAATTGTATTTTACCTCCATTTCATAAGGAACACTACTCAGGTACTCCTCTCACTTGGTCCATCTGGATTGATGGCAATTTTACAGGTGTTCCACCTACTTTCTTCTTGTGGTAAGAAGTATTTTGGATACATCTTTGACCTCTTGATATTTGTCTCATTATCAGTCCATTCTGTCTGGCTCATCATTACCCACCAGACTGATAAGGAGGTCTGTATAAAGTGGCTAAAGGGCATCCATCCAAAGTCGTTCAGATCTGATAAAGCCAGCTGGCATACCTGTGAAACTGTTTCTGCACCAGATAGACCATACAAAGACAATCTAAGAGGCATTTATTTCTCCTGCACCATCATAAAAGCCTTCACCCCACCCTGTTTCATGTTCTGAGCATAGATGTATTTCAAGATCTACTCAAGAACTTTTATTCCCTAACCTTTTAGATATTTAAGCAACTACTATGTAACTGGATATCCACTTTGATATGGTACAATTAAATCATAGTATCCCATTGAGCTACATTAAATTTTATATTTTCACTGTTTCCAAATGGGGAAAATGGATGTTTTTATCCCATTCTTGAAATAGCTACCACCTTTGAATATAACTTATGGCATGATATAATTACATCCTCGTAGATGATCAAATTGCTAATGTTTTCGTTAAAGATGAGGTCATCTTCCCCCCCCCCATGATGGGGTCTTTCATATTTTTTCTATATTCAAATAAGAGGGTAAAATGTTGATGAGTCTTCATGAGTCGATGAGTCTGAATGTCGAAGGGAGTGAATTGAATTCAAATTTTGAGCTCTGTTGCTCAACACATCTTCCTAACCTATATCCTCAGGAGGGCATGTCCCAGCAGAGCGTGACTCGTGTGAGGCGCTTCCAGCGTGAGCTGGAGGCTGCTGAGGACAGGGCTGACACCGCTGAGAACAACCTTTCCCTCATCCGTGCCAAGCACCGCACTTTCGTCACCACCAGCACCGTGCCCGGCAGCCAAGTGTACTTGGTGCAGGAGACAAGGCAGCAGACCACCACCACAGAGACTGGCTTCTAAGCAACAACACCTATTGGCACTGACGGGAGGTGGGGAAGATATGAAAGAGAGGGAGAGAGAGGAGGCTGTCGAGAGGAGAGGGAGGCAGAGGAGGGGTGGGGGCAGGGCTTCCGTGGGGACGGGGAGGACGAGTAGGGAGGTATGGGCAGGGGGATGCAAGTTCCAACAGGAAGATGGGACGGGAGAAAATGAGAGGGACTGCACACAATTATTTTTGTTTGTTAATATAAATATGCAGAGGAGTGGTGTTAACTCCACCCTTTGAGAAAAAAATAAAAGAGGAAAAAGTGAAAAAAATGTGTAGAATAAGATTTGGATGATTGTGTTTCAAGCATTACATTTTCTATGGACTTCTGTTAACAGAGAAAGAGAGAAAGCAAGCAAATGGTCAAATAGTTGGAAACCGAGTGCATACGAAATTCTCTCTGGAAAAATCTTAAATGGCTTCGGGTGATGACAAACCTAGAGGCTTGGATAGGTTAAGTGATCCTCATGAAGCTGGGCTGTGACTAAAAACAATAAATCATATCACATGCAAAGATGACTCGACATGCTTTCCACTGTAGCAAAATAATTTTATGTGCAACCATTAAGTGCAGGCTGCAGTTGGCCATATAAAATGTATTCAGGAACACAATACATGCCTCATATGAAGCATCCAAGTGATCAGAGGGAAAAAATGAAACCTATTAAGTGCCAATAATAACACACCATTGACTCCATCAAGGGCATAGTTTAAGAGGAGGGAACAATCATATCAACAACTACAGTGAAATGCTGATGCAAAGTTTTGTTGTGCCTAAATGCTAAAATCTTCATGGCTTCACTTGTAATGAGCTTAAAAGCAAAAAATATTAAACATGAAAACATCGATTAAAAGTGTGTATATACATATACTTACCAGACTTTGGTATATATTAATATATAAAACTACCAATAGAATTCTATTCATTGGTTTAATAATTGAAGAAAAACTGAAAATCAGTTTTAAATTTTAAAGGGGAGGGAGCAGGGTTCCTAACAATAATTTCCTTAGCCTTATTTGTTAGAGTTAAGGAGAAATCCACAGTAAAAATTTAATGATTAGCTTATTGTGACAGCTAAATTACAAATGTCTTAATACATTAACATATGATCAGGATAAAACTTTTGTACCAACAAAGTAAATAAACTTATTTGGCAATATTTTGCAGACATTATTCTTAAGTTCAAGTATTGAACAGGAAAGAAGCTGTTACGATTTTAGGTCAGTTATAGTTTAAACAGCTTTTATCAAACCAAGTTCACAAATTAGTAATCTGGTTAGGGCCTATAATTAAATTTATAAAGCAGGCACATACTTCAAAAATATACAAGGCAAAGGAAAATTATATTGAAGATTATATGAGTAATATTAATTGGTTTTGTCTCATAGTATCAACTGGCTGAAAAATGAACAAACTTTAACTGGAGAGTAGTTTTTTACAATACTGTTTCATAAGAAAAAAGCTTTGGAGCCACACACTCCAATTGTAATGTTTTCCTTTTTGAGTCAATTCCTGTAAGATACAGGACATGTGTGGAATATCCCAATAGTTCTTTTGCCAATCATATTCTAGTGCTCTCATGTTGGATCTCAATGATATAAAATATGTTTTCAGGGTTTATATAATTCTAGGCAAGCTGATATTGACATACTGATGATTTCTTTAAGATATTTTTGTATATATTAGCATACCCATAGAAAAATTAAGTAAGCTACAATGACTCATTTCACAGGTAAGTATTTTTGTAAAATATTATGATACTTTGGCTTAAAGTAAAAATATTCAGCCAAATGCTGTAATAACATGAGTAAACACAGTTCTATTTATCGAATATCTACTGATTTAGCCAGTATAGGATATTAATTGTACTTAAACATTATTTGGAAGAAACCCTCCAAGGTCTGGCACACTGATTGGCTAAAAGTTACTCTGCTAAAATTAATATTCAAGTGATAACTGACCCTCATATTATGCAACATAAATGAAATGCATAAATATTTCAATTTGCCACTTATATAGCTGGTAAATGTCTTTCATAGGTATTTTTCGTCATCTACACTCATAAAGAGGGTCTTTGTCATCTATCAAGAGGACCTGCAGCAGTATTTCGCATCATTAGCATAACTATAAGCACAACTGGTCAGGCCAATGCTCAACCTATTAAGCTATCAAGGAAATGAAAATCCTCTGGGAGTTTAAGCAACCAAGTATCCTGATTCTTTGACCAAGAGATAGCACTCAGGAGCTTATTTCACCCACTGCCAGAGAAATGGATGAGGACACAAGAAGGAAGGGTAACAGTTAAAGCAGTCATATATATTGTCTTAAAGAGTCGGGGCAGTGAATATAAAGGATAGTCAGTGGAAGGAAATGAAGCATATTTGACAAATACACATTTAAACACAAAATTACTTAACCATTTCCAAGGCACCAGCAATTTTTATTTTGTGACAATATTTTCCCACTTGAAAATACCTTATGTAATACTATTTTACACTCATTTAAAAAAATGCGTTACCAATCACCCACAATCATTAGTTTTCACTTACTAAACATTGGTCTGAGTAATTACCCATTGCAATAATTGTACATAAAACACTGATACTGCACAAATATCAGTCGACATGTTTATCAAACTTAAATGCAATGTTAAGTGTTATAAATTCAATGTTTCCAGGAATAATACAAATAAGCTACTTGAATTGACATTTGAATGAATTCTAAGTTAAACTTGAAAAGATGAGATACAGCATTTAAATGTTTGTGAATGATTTTTAATGTTAGTGTAAGGTGGGAATAAACACAAACGTGTGATAGAATCATATTACTACCAATACCCAGGGTAAACTGCTAAGCAATTGAATTCAGGTCCATTTTTAGTTACATTACTCCTAAAAGAGGCCATAAGTTTGATGGAATGGAATAGTTGGTAGACATATTATTTACATGCAGCCAATGCTATTTTCTCCCTATTTTGATTGCTAATTTTTTACAATTATATTAAAACACAATGCACACCACTTCAAACTTGATATTATGATTGTTATATAAAAAATACTTTGTAGCTAACAAAAAGTAAATATATTTCCGAGAAATCACTAATTTTGGAAATTATGGCAATTAGTATTTGAAATTCTGTCCAGTTGTACTCATTCATATGCCACACTTTAGTCACATTAAATCAATCTTTGTTCATCAAAGAGCAGCATTTGCCACTATAAATGTCGTCAAAAGAAAAACATATAAATACGCATACATTTATTCCTGTGGTATATATACACATACAAGCTTCCCACAATGACACAATATTAGAGAATAAATTCATAATTTTATTAATTAAAAGAATTCCTGGCTGCTGGTACTTGAATAGATATCCCATGGGAGTGACATGGCATTCCAAGTCAGCATTTTAAGGGTTGAAATATGGAGCAGCCCCAAAGTCATGAAACATTCTTCATATCACCACAGAAAGATTAGTAGAAGAATCCCACAGTTTGCTACATCCTTAGATTGTTCATTGAAACTAGAAAAAATAAAAGTTAACACTGACTTATCTCAAATATAACCTAGATTTATAGAAATTGGCTGGAAATTTCCATGGAAAAGTAACTTATATACTTATTCATGCTGAAGTTATCTCATATGTGGAGCTCCATATTTGGAGTTAAGCCAGCTAGGTACAGAGCAAAAATATTGTATGGATTAAAAATTAATTCAATCACTATACATTCATTAAAAATATTACAAAGGATTAACATTTTTAAAAAGTGAATGATAAATATTTTTTGTAATTGAATCATCTAATTCTAATATAGATATTCAAATTAAATGCTATATAAATATTGTTCAAGGGTTAGCATCACCTATGTTCTTCCTAAAGGATCTCATTAATATATTTTTCATTTTTCTAACCAGAATTTAAGTCTTCTCAAGAACAAAGTTTTCTTTTTGAGTAGCACATGATGCTTAACTGATATAGAATAATGCTTCACTCTAACACTTATGGCTCTGTCAGAGTTACCTCCTGGCCACACCTTTGGATGTAATCATAAAAAGGGATAGAAAAAATGTATTTTGCTAATCTAAGAATTTTGACAAAACTTATGAATGGTGTAGATGCTCTGGAATGGATTCTAGACTGGGTTGTGTATGAATAATTATAATAATTTGAATAATGTATTTAACAATACTTATTCAAAATATGATTACATCAATTAATATTTTAATATTGCTTAATCTAATAAGTCACTGGAATCAACATTATGTTTTCATCATATGGCCTAATAATCTAGTAAGCTAGTAGTAAGCATTATGTGCAAATGCTATCTGATGCAAGAATTTCAGTGTTATAATAATTGGGCTTGGTCAGGATTCTGGTTAAGGCAAATTAGTCCCACTATGGGAAATTCTTGCATTTATGTACCCATTAACAGGTGACTCCTAAAAGTAACTATTGTGGCACTTTTAAGATTTTTTAAAATTTGAATTTGCTTCCATTTTTAGTGTAAAACAGCATTGACATTATGTCTCATATTGCTACTACTTGTACTTAGGAACTAAATGGGAGCAAGGAATTAAGCTGATTATCAATCAAAACATTTTTTGAAGGTATTCATAATAATAATAATATTTTTTTTATTTGCCTAAGGATCAAGTTACAAAAGCTTGTACAAGATATAAGGCACGTCAGGGTATCTGCATTCATGGAGAAATTAGGCAAATTTGAGACAGGTACATAGGCATAGAATATCATTCTTTATACAATTGTATGACATATTATTGTACATACAATTTTAGCAGTTATGTAATGACATCATTGTAGAACAAAAGAACATAACCATATATATATACATTATATAATTATTACCCAGATACATTCCAATTCATTCACACCTAGGGATGTATTGAGAGTGATACAAGTATTCTTCAATAAGAGGTACAATTTATCATAATTTATACTTCGTCCCCAAGATATTCATTCAGAGAATAATACATTTTTAAAAATAATAATTCTTTTAGTTTAGCCTTAAAAATTTGTATATTGGTTATGCATTTCAGGGTTTCAGGTAGCTTATTGTATAGTCTGATTGTAAAGATAGTATAGACATATGTAGTTAATAGGGAAATTAATAATAAAAGTGAGGTTATAAGCAACGGTGGCATCGCTTATAACCTCACTACAAAATATTCATTGTTTTTTTATAGATACCGTCTTCCATTTATTATTCGTTTTTCTCTTATTAAATGTTATTTCAAAAACAAAGCCCAGACATCTGGGACTGACTTGGTGATGTTTGCAGGAAACAAAAACATCTGCATTGGCCATTACACATTTTTTGAACAGAGAAACTCATGCAAGTTGAATTCGAAAACCACAAATTATGAATTAAAAAATGGACCTCACATATACCTACATTAAAACAAATCTTTACATAAGGAATGCTAATTTTTGATAGGCAGCACTAAAATCTTCCAAAGATGCTTCCTTGTTCTCTCTGCAATAAAAAAAAGAATTATATTAGAATTGTGGCATCTGGCAAGGAATGTTGCCCTTTTGAGAAATATACATGAAATCACCATGAAAGTAATTTAAGATGATGGCATTGCAAAAAAAGTTGTAAAAATCAAATATTATGGCAGAATATTCCACTACCACCCTAGAAGTTATCATTTTGGTAGCAATCCTCTTATTCCACAAGAAAAACCCAAGTGGAAAAGATATCCCCAGGTGGCATATGAGAAACCATCAAGTAGTGCCTGTACATTGAGCACTGCCTGAACAATGTGAGACACAGCACAAGATAAAAAATACACAAACTGCAAAAATATATGCCAATATGATCCATTTTCGGTCTGTAGAATATGTGAAAGTATATACCAGAACATGATCTGAAGAATTAGAAATAAATAGTAAAGGTGTTAGAATCACTAAAGACTTAGCTTAGGGGACCCACATACCCAAAGTCTGCGAGCAAGCATATAAAAAATTAGAATTTATTGGACTCATTGTTGGCAAAAGTGACTCTAAGATCAAGGAACTTTGTTACCATGCTCATAAGTAAGGTCTCATTTAGAATACGCATATGGAGAATATGATCAGAGTGAAAAAGGCCACATTTAAAAAATTGACAAGGTTCAATGCTGCACAGCCCATTTTGTTAAAAACTCTTAAGAAAAGCATTACTGAAATCCTTCTAGAGTTGGGGTAGAAATCATTAGAAAAAAGACGACTTAATGCTTGGTTGAACTTACTAAATAAATTCAGATTCATATGTTTCAGCACCGAGGTCTCACAAATTATTCTCACTCCAACATACATTGGTCACTGGGATCAGGAAAAGAAAATTCGAGAATTAGATGCCAGACCCAGGAGACTCAAGGACTCTTCCATCCCACAGACAATACAGGATAGAACTGTAGGGTTATAGATAGCAAAAAATCCACTTCCCACCCTCAGCATCTAGGGAATAATTGGTTCAACTCAATTGCATGCACTTTCACTCTAACCTCAAATGTTTTGTTGTCATAATCCTTCCCGCATTATCACATTAGAATGCCATTTAATAGTTTACTGCCATTTAATGCTTGCTCTGCCTTGTCTGTTATTAAGTTTCCCCTTCCATCCTTTGTCTCTCTCCATGGGGGACTCTCCTGCTTCCTACAGCTCTGGGTCACAACCTGCACCTGTGTCCTTGGGGAGGAGACCGCTATATGTTGCATGTTCATGTGATAGTGGAATTTTGTCTTATTACTTTTCAAATTCTAGCTTGCATATTATTGAATAAATTTTTACTACATTCTAAGGTGCAATTGTTTATTAGTTGATAGTATAGTTATGTGTGTATGTTGAAAGAATTTTTGCATGAATGTATATGCCACTGTGGGTAGAGGTTTGCATGAATGTGTTGATTTTGCATGTGGTTTTGTTCCCTATTATGGCTGGTGATCTAACACCCCCCCACCACATGTCGTTTCAGTGGCTTGCGGAGTATGACGTAGATATAAAACTTCTTTCCTTTGTCATCAGCTGGTTCTCTTGTACTGTATTAAATACGTTCGTGAAAAAGAGAGGATAAGTCAGTCAAAAGATCACAGCCTTCATCCTTGATAATTCTTTGGGTCTGGTTCGAAAGCAAATTATTAATTCAGGCAGTTTTCAATGCTGTACAGAACTGGTGAGCATTGGGGTTGTGATTATCCCTAGTTTTGCCCAATATTATTGAAAACATTTTATATGGGATCTTGATTAAGGTTTCTGGTGTTGATGGCCCAGAACTGCTTAGTTTTCAGGTCAGCCACAAAAAATTTACCATTCTTATGGTTTTTTACCATCCATTCTGTAAAGAAGGGTGGACCACCTTTTTCTTTCCCAGGTACTCTCACGACCTGATTTTGGCAAGGACTGATTGTCAGTGATCCATATGAAGATTCCCATTCCTGACGGCCAACTTCAAGGGTATCTTGTATTAGCTATCCATTGTCCCATTCAAGTTGTCAAAAGTACAATCCAATTCCATCAAGAATTATGCTGTAGCAAGCTCATCCATGCCTAAAACACCTAAAATAACAAAAGGTAGACGTACACAAGGCTAACAAACAAAAAATTCCATTTAAAAAAAGGAAAAAATTCTCATAACTAGCCTCTTCCAACTAATGCATGTACTCCTGTGGCAACATGATTACTAAAAACTTGAGCAGCTAATTTAACATGCATTTTCTGGAATGATGCTGGGGACAAATGAGTTTCTGTGAGGATAAGGAGCCTAATTAAATGACATATAGGTAATAACCCTCGCATGGACTACAACCTTGACGTGGTGGAAGGGCTTGTGCTATTCCATGACTCCAAGAGCTGTGCTGGCAGGAGTGATAATAATTGCTCTTGGTAGGATCACCCATACCAGATAGGTCAAGGTTAGGAGCCAGACAAAAGGTAGTCCTTGCAGTGCCTGTTCCTCAGTGAGGTGGCTGCAAAGGCATCTGACCCCAGTGGGGTGGCCATTGAGTGATGGTGTCACGTTAAAAACACTATTGCGGAAGGCAATGCGAAACCACCTCAGTTATTATTCCCAAGCACAATGATGGACACAAGAGAGAAATTGAGTCCTGGCAACTGCAGGACTCGGCCCAAGTCATGCCCGGCAGCGGGGGAGGCAACACTTCCATGGTCTTCATCCCATGAAACCCTTGCAGGGGAAAACCGACAGCAGCAGGACAGAAGAAGAAGACGAAATTAGTCAGAATAGGAACATGGAATGTTAGGAAAATGTTGAGGACAGGCAAATTAGTGAATATTAAGTGAGAGATGGAAAGAGGTAATATAGATATATTAAGTCTATACTAGGTGCGATGGAAGGATAGCAGGGATTACTGGAGTGATAATTATAGAATAATATACAGCGGCAGGGATGAGAGCCAATGAGGGGTTACCATAATATTAAAGAGAGGTAGGAAGAAGCATAGTCAACATAGAGCAAGCAATGTATTATTACTAGTATAGATTAAGGCAGAACCGATGAACTTGGTCATTGTTCAGGTATACATGCCACCAAGCAACCACAAGGAGGAAGAAGTTGATAGGATGTGCGATGAGTTAGAGGATATAATCGCGTGTTCATGCAGGGAAACATTTGATAGTGATGGAGGATTGGAATGCAACGGTAGACAAGGAAGAGATGGTGATGAGTTGGGGACTACAGTTTAGGTACAACGAATGAACGTGAGGAGAAAGCAATTGAATTCTGCAGGAGACAGGGGTTAGTCATCACCAACACATGGTTTAGACACCACAAAAGGCGTAGGTACACATGGAAAATGCCAGGTGACTCAGAAAGGTATCAGATAGATTATATTATGGTTAGGCCCAGGTTTAGGAACAGTGTGATAAATTTGCACAGATTCCCGGGAGCGTATGTGGACTCAGACCACAATTTAGTTGTGATGAAATGTAGTGTCTGTTTCAGAAAGATAAGGCAGGAGCATTGGGTTAGGAAATAGGATAAAAAAACCATAAACACTGGAATGTAGAAGCATTAAATGGATTAACAAGGAAGGAGTATCAGCAGGCTGAAGAGAAAATCAAGGACAACGGTAAAGAGCTGAGTACTATCGAAGAAAAATGGGAATGTATCAAGAAAGTGATATCAAAAGCCGCAAAAGACACTATAGGAATGATTAATGGGAAAAGGATAAGGAAACCATGGGTCACAGAGGAGATGATTACAATGATGGATGGGAGGAGAAAATGGAAGAATGTAAACACAGAGTTATGCAAAATGAAGTACAAAGAGTTAAACAATAAATTGAGATGGGCCTCAAATAAAGCAAAAGAAGTAAGGTGGAAAACGCAATGTGAGAATATGGAAAGTTTACAGAAGAAGGGTGAAATTGGTGCGGTATACAGCAAGGTTAAGTTACTATCGGGAAGTAAGAAGGCAAGATCTGTGCTAACAGTTAAAGATAATAGGGGTTAGATAATAGTTGAACCAGGAAAAATCCAAGAGAGATGGAAGGAATATATAGAAACACTGTATGGTAAAGAACTTAGGCCAACAATGTTAGACATAGAAAAGGAACATGACGTAGAAGAAGATAGATTAGGTCCAGGCATACTCGACGATGAAATAGAAAGGGCATTAAAGGATATGAAAGCAAATAAGGCCATGGGGGTAGACAACATTCCTGTGGAACTATTGAAATGTTTAGGAAAACGTGGGAAGGAGACTCTATATAGACTGATTTGGAGTATCTATGAGGAAGGAATCTGGCTGGACGATTTTATGAGATCAGTGTTAGTTCATATTCCGAAAAAGGTAAAGGCTACATCATGTGAGGACTACAGAACAATAAGTTTGATATCCCATACTGCTAAAGTTATTCTCAAGATCATCAAGAGAAGGGTAGAGAGTAGGGCAAACGATTACTTAGGGGATGATCAGTTTGGGTTTAGGAAGGGGAGAGGTACACGTGATGCCGTTGCAGTAATGAGATCACTAATTGAGAGGAATATAGAATACAATCAGGACATATTTGCCTGTTTCGTAGATTTCGCAAAAGTGTTTGATAGAGTGAATTGGTAAACACTAATGCGTATATTGCAGAAAATAGGAATAGATTGGAGGGACAGGAGATTGATCCGCAATCTGTACATGTCTCAGACTGTTCAGGTGCGAGAGGGGAATGGAGAGTCCGGATGGGCAGTGTTAGGGAGAGATGTAAGGCAGGGTTGCCCATTATCACCGGTGTTGTTCAATGTATATGTGGAGGAAATGATTAAAGAGGCATGGGAAGAATTGGAGGTAGGAATGAAAGTCGGATGGGAATTCGTAAAATCAGTTAGGTTTGCTGATGACAAAGCATTAGTTGCTCAGTCAGCCAAGGGGTTGCAAGCATTTCTGAGTGAATTGGAGGTTCAGTGCAATAGATATGGGATGAGAATCAATATTAATAAAACAAAGGTTATGCGATTTTGCAGAAAGAAAAAGGCTAAGTTAAACATTAAAATAGGAGGGGAAAAAATAGAGCAGGTAGAACAGTTTCAGGGAGTTGACAGGGGCGTTGAGTAGGGAGGTTAAGAAAAGACTAGTAAAAACTTTGATATGGAGCTTAGGCAAGTACGGCGCAGAAACGTGGTCACCGAAGCAGGAGGATAGACAGATTGGAGGCTTTTGAAATGTGGATGTGGAGAAGAATGGAGAAGGTGAAATGGACCGAAAGGAAAACAAATGAGGAAGTACTAGGGATGGTGGGCTAGGAGAGGAGTTTGTTGGGAGAAATCGTAGGGAGGCAGGAAAAATGCATGAAAGGCGTATTGATTACGGTAATAGAGGGGAGAATGTTATGCAAACGAGGAAAGGCCAGGAACGGGATAGGGATGTTGGACGGGATGAAGAAAGTACACAGAGATGAAGAGGGACCTGGCGTAGAGTAGGTTGCTGGATTGTGCTTTGTTTTGAGTCTCAAAATATTTATTTGGTAGTGGTGTCCATCCATAAACCTACCTTAACCGGTAGATTACCCAAAAAAGTAGGTAATAAATACATCACACACAGAATTATTATTGTCAATTAGATTATAGGAACAACGGAAAGAGGTAATCCAAAAAATAAATTTTGAGCTATGGCATAGTAACAAAAGGTTGCAGCGTGTAGTGATCACCTTTTTCAAAGCTTGAAAATCTTTTTGAAAGCTTACAGAAATTTAAATCACATGGTTAACTCATTAAAAAAAGCAAAACCGCTATTACTTGGCGACGGCCACCGAAAATGTTTTATCATGCCCGCAACAAACCATTACTCCCCATTAATGCCTCGCGATATTTTTATGATATCAGTTTATCTACACAAAAATTGACGTTCACCTGAAAGCATTCGATTGAATAACGGCACGGGCGAATGAATTCATTTACATAAAAGTTACTATGAGCAAGGTTAAATTATAACTTTTACAATTTTTTTACAAATAACGCTGAATTCTTAATGTGAATATCAAGGTTACATTCTGAAACATTGGCAACGCCATAAGAGCAATTGGCCTGACTTAACGGAAGCAGAGAAAATTGCATTTGAAGCTAGTAAAAAAAAAGAACGTGTTAAAACTTCGCAATTTCACATTCACTTCGTTTTCATACAGGGGGAGAGAAAGCGAAAGATTGAATTCTAGAAAAGCTGGTAGCTCGGCGAGAAAATTCTGTTTTGCATCGCACCAACTTACTTAATTATATATACCAGAGAAAATAAGGAGACGATAGAGGAGTGACTTATTGCGCTTATCCTTTTTGGCGATCAGCTGACTATAAAGTAGTGAGTGATGTGAGGGATAAACATCATTACTCTCCCTAATAAGAGATATATGTAGGCGTTGAAAAATGTAATTCTTTGGAAGTGATCAAAATTAAGTATGATGAATATTTTGGAATTAAGGAATCCAACGGATAAAGCGATACTCCGAGGCATGTGCTGTGATAAATGCTATTAATTCGAACCGGTTAGTGTATGCTACATTTATACGGGTAGTATACATATAAGTGGCATTATGACCGTCCAATTGGACTAATCATTTATTTCAACGAATACCATCATTGGGGTAAGTTTAAGTTGTGCATCATCAATGTTTATGACACAGAAAACATTCGGTAGCGAAACTTTAATTTGTACTTTAATACCAACAGAAGACATGTCGTCCCGGACTATGTTCATCGCCCAAGAGGGGCCTGCCAATGCACTAGCATTGAACAAGGACAATTCACAAGTTGTTATAGCCGGCAGAAATGGTCAGTACATGGTTTTGAGAGGATTACTCTATTTATACAATAATGGATTGCGAAAAACGGCATACCTAAGCAAACGAATATTATTTTTTCATTGTGATATTAGCTCGTACCAGATCTCCCTGGCATTAAATTCTCTATTTATTCATTTTCTGTGTCCATTTTAAGTATTTTATTGATAAAGTTAAACATTCTAAGGCTTTGAAACCTTGTCGGCTTAATCTTTAATTTCAACAGGTAGTTGGTGTAGATATACGTCTATCATCCCTGCTCTGTTACACTCATCACATCACTTTATAAAGTCAGTTTTTGGGTAAATTTTACCTCGCTCCTATTTCTCCGAAAGGGTAACTTTGGTAGGCATATGTCCAAACAGCCATAGCAACTATTTAATTTTAAGGAACTAGGTGACACGCATTTTATACTAACAATGTTTATTGGTTACAAACTATTAATATTAACTAAAATTCTGGTGGTTATAAACCGGTGGGACATTTCAAATATCAAATCCATAAAAATATATCACAAGATGCTATATTTTTTGCAGTGGAAGTTAATTTATTTTTTGACTGAACAAATTAAGGGAATAATTTGCTTGAATACATATCGATAATTAGAACATGTCTAAAAGTGAATTTTTTAGTTCACGTGAATTTAGAGGTAAATAGAAAACCCAGCAGACAAAAAATGTGTAGAAAAGTGTTACCTCATATGAAATAAATTAATGTGGTTCATAAAATGTATCGCCGACATAAATTTATGGACAAGAAATATGAATTTTACCATTCCACTGTTTTCAATCATTGCATGTTGAATGTTTGAACCAGAAAAATGTACTTAATTTGATGACTCGATTCGGAAAGCCTGGTCGGCTCCGTAAGCAGTACCATAGAAATAAAACTAAACAGTTCCATAACACAACACTAACAGAAAACATAGACAGTTCCATGGAAAGAGAAAACCTCCCCCTGTTGGCCTGTTGTTCCAAATAAATCATAACCCCTTACTGGATTTACATGCTCAAGTTTCTTGGGCCACATATTGATGAAAATCTTGGCTGTTCTTCCCACATGTAGGCTATTACGGCCAGTATAACAACTGGCACCTTTCTTATCACGGGGCTAGAGTCTATTGTTTCCTTAAGCACCTTGAAACCCATGTGAAGTACAAAAATTCAGTCTTAGCTCTCATGTGGCATAATTTCCTGGGGATATAATAGCCTTACAGAAAAAGCATTGTCACCCTAAAAAAAGGGTCCTTAAGGCTATGTTAAACCTCTTCCTGTTACCCTGATAGACCCCTATTTCAATCACATGCTATACTCATGTTATTCCCTCACTATACATTCCACACTGCACCTTATTCATCAAACCAGCCTCTCAACTTTTTTCCACTGATCACCAAATGCATTCTACCATGCCATCAGTGGCAATATTCATGTAAATCACTGCTCCTTATCCCTTGGATGGAAAGACTCTTACTATATAGCTCTAAAGATACCCAATGAAATTCTTTCCAACATAAACTGAGTCAAATGACTCCTGAGTATCAAGAAAATTTAAAACACTTCTTTTTAAGGAAAGCATAGTATGCCAATACTGCGATGCTAGATAACTACTGTATTTACTGCAAATTTTAAATGATAAGTACAATATAGTGTGCTCTATTTGCTATAATTGTATAATGTCCTTTTGTGTACTTATTTCCTTTCATCCACATGATTATGAATATGTTTATTTATGTTTGTTTTGTATTCATTTCATTGTTTAATTAATTTGGGTGATTTCTATGGGACTTTGTGGCCAACTGAAATAAATGCTATTATTGTCATTATTATTGTTATTAGTAGAAATGGATGGGTGTATAGAAATTTCTTAACTCGCTAAAGAGTACATATGCCTTTAACTTCCTCACTGAAAGGCCTTATTATTTATTCAATATCTGTCCTTGGAAAAATAAATAATAATTAATATAAAACAATTCAATTGAAACATTTTTCACTGTGCCTGGTGATGGCTCAAAGAGCCTGAAATACATGCATGCAGTTTTCAATCAACCTTAAATGGGCTTTTACTGCATCTTCTTGGAAACTGAAATAAATTAGAACTGCCAATGCCATTAATGTGCAATCCCCATTTCGTTGGCTCAAATTAGCAGCTTTGTAAGAAACTTATACGCACATCAAATCTTACTGCACTCTGAGCATATTACTATTTTAAATCTTGAGAGAATCTATAGGTAAAAATTTCCATCAAAATTATCAAATTTAACTTTGATTAACTCCTTCAGACACCTTCTTATATCAAATGTGCACTTGATGTTTCATATTTTTGCATCAATATGTTGGCCACTAAGCAAGTAAGCTATTTGCAGAAGAAGAGATCCATAAAATAGGAGTATTATTCTATCAAGCAATGCAAAGAAATAAACACTGCCATTTATGTGAATCCAAAAATAATTCAGAGAATTGATACAATAATAGAATTGTAATGCAAAACAATGGAAAGGAGTAACATTTACATTTTGTCATTCAAATAATACATTTTTTATATGCAGGAAATTTTCAATTTTGTATTTTAAAGTATTTGTGCATCTAGTAAATTTTAGAATTCCCAGGTAATTTATAAATCATTCTTTGTCGCATTTTTTGGCATCTAATTTTATTTATTTGTAACTGAAGATAGCAGAAGTGGGGTTGATTACTCTTATTAAGGTGAATGATGAAGAGGGAAATGGCAAGGGGAGAAGGCAAGAGGGGAAGACTGGTGAATTGGGAGTAATTTTAAACTAGAAATAAAAATCATAGATGAACCTAGAAATATTGCAACAATGCAAGTTTTGACCGGTGCATCTACTCATAGAAGGCAGGGGGCAGAAACTGAACGTCTCCAAAGAGTTTGAAATTGTATAATGTGTCATAAATGGATTGTTAAATGAGTAATTGTTTTCTGTCATCTCCCCTTCCCCCTGGGCATCATTCCCTTCCCAAACATCCAATCAGTGACCACTGCAGTATCCTTCCCCGTGATCCCACCCTCAACCCTAGTCTGTTACAGCACACACAATGACTGGAGATAAGGCTCATACTATCCTCTTACCCTCCCTTTCCCTCATAGATCCTTTCCCTCTAAAACATCTCTGGAATACATATTAACAAGAAAGTCAGTTTCAGAAGGAATAGATAACGGCACCCTTACTCTTTTGAGTATAAATAAGAAAGATACTTTTGTTTCTAATCAATCACACCAAACCATCTACCCTTAAAACACAAGGAAAAATGATAATCAGTAACTCTGAAACATTGTTTGGCATTCACCACTTTATATCCAGTGACCATCACAGCTTTTGAAAAGCAAAGCACGTTAGACAGCAATGGAACTTTTTGTACATTATGTTCTAAAATCAGTAGAAAAGAATAGAAATCCAGGTCTGTTTTTATCAGCTTAAAATAATTTGTTCAAGTCCCAGATGCCAAATTAGATAAGAGCTGAAAGATGTGGAACAATTGAAAAGCTGAGCTATTATATTTGTGGTGCGCCTTAGAATCTTTATCATTGTATGCATATAGACATTCAAACACAAGCACTTACAATATTTGACTGATATTTTTTAAAAGAAAAGATAAATCTTATAGATTGAAATGTACATTGGTGTGTAATTTTCTGAATAATTTTTGTTATCTTTCATCCTTGATAATTGAGATTATATTACTCAAAATGGTAACATTAATGGGAATGGTAGTAGTAAAGCAATCATAATGTTAGTAATTTAATTAATACTGCAGACAAAACTAAAAGGTGATGGCACTGAAATGTGTTAGGAGAGAGGGTATGCAAGGAGGATAAACAGAGAAGGGGGTCATGGGAGGTAAGGACAAGCAGTGACCAGCATGGGTATCAACCAGAGAAACCATAGCTGAACCACGTGGTCACTTCACCTGACCTATGAGTGACTAAGCAGCTCTCACAAGTTGGCCTCTGGAGATCCCTCATCCAGGAAGAGATCCACCTACAAACCTATGATTCTCTCGAGTGACTTGGGATCTCCCTCCCAAAACAGGCATGATGCACTAGTGCCATGAGCTTTGGTTTGGTCTATGTACATGTTTGATTATCATTCACACGTGAAAGTGTAAAGCTCCAATTATTTGTGAAAATTATCTTTTCAGTTTTCAAGGTCTTTTCCATAGAAGAAGAGGAGTTTGTGGAGTGCTTTAATTTGAGAGTCGGAAAGAATATTAACCTCAACTTCTCATGCAATGATGTTGCTTGGAATTCAATAGAAGGTGATTTATTTGTCAAAGTTATTATTTACTTTTGTAGCATTTAGACCTATCCTTGGTGAGGCATCACTTCCCAGCATGCCGTTATTATTTGTTCTGAGATTTTTCATGTAACAACTGTGGTAGCCTGCTATCATTTTCCATATTTTGCATGCATTACAATTTTAGTGGGCTGAAATTCTTGAGACTCAAAAATTGATATATCCTTTGTTTTTTTTCAATGATTTTCTATGAGCTTCTTAAAGTATAGCGTGTTTAAAACTGAAAATTGCCTTAAAATTTAAAAAAATGACTGTGACAGTAATTTATCCTTTTGTGGTGAATTATCAAACAAATGAAACAGAAATTTTAACCATTAAAATCTTATGTTTGATCATCTTTGGGACACTCTTCCTCAATATTTTCTAAGAGACTGGCTCCAACAGGCGTCTGGGTTGAAATTTAGGAGATACCTCTGATCACTGCTAGTGATATTCAAGTTTTATGATTTTGTGGTTTTCAGTACTTTCTAAGAAATCACAGGCAGCATGGGCTTATCAGCTGTCTCCTCTTAATTACATGAAATGTGTTATTGTTGTCTTGACTTGACAAATAGATCAATATTTTGGGAAAAAACTAAGAACACAAATAGTATTTTTCATCTAATTATTTCAAAGACATTGTACACTTCAACTCTCTGGCTTCTTCATCGAGTGTACATATCCAAACTAAGTAACTACAGTAACCCACCAGAAGGTTAGTTTAAAATGTAAGGGTAGAGCTCACTTCAGGCTAACCTGTATAGCATATGAAATTCATTCATGTGGGTGTCCAGATATTTGAACCTAAGCCCTTGGTTGCAGTAGCTGAGTACCCGCTATACTACCACACATCCATCAAACTAATGTCCAGGATGAATTCTATTTTAACATGGATAATCCAATCAAAGAATTTATCTAATGAAGTGTCATTTGTTCAGCTTAAACTAAATATTTTGCTAAAAGAAACAGACATGAATGGGTACTTTTTCTCTTTTGTTTTTCAAGGAATAACCTTCAAACCCTCTAACTTGATCTCTTTTCTCAACAGATAACATTCTTGCAACTGCTGCTACAAATGGAGCTGTTGTATTGTGGAATTTGGGTAGATCATCACGTTCCAAGCAAGAGCATGTTTTTGGGGATCACAAGCGCACTGTTAATAAAGTCAGCTTCCATTCTGCAGAGCCCAATTGGCTAATATCTGGTTCACAAGATGGGACTATGAAGTGGTTTGATCTGAGAACAAAAGAAGCTACTCGAACGTTTTACAGGTAATACCTTCATGTGTTATTATTACTAGAATAATTGGACATTTTGTATCACCTAGAATGAATGACCCCACTGATCATCCTGAGCTGTTTTGCGTTTTATTGTATAGATCATTTGACTCTCACATATACTTGGTAAGTAGGGAGTTTATTTAACACAAATTAGTTATTTAGTATCCAGGTTAGCTGGATTTGGTGTTATACATGTTGCCCAGGAATTAGGAAAACTTGAAGAGTCCTCAAGGGGATGCCTCTAGGCACCCTAAGCTTAACCCAAGCTGTGTGACTTTTCAGGTACCAGATGCTCCTGGGAAAACAACAGGTGGCACAGGGAAAGGAATCCTTACCCTGATGTGATGAATGAATGTGATGATGAATTTCTCACATTGTTATGCTTAGTATTGGGTGAGTTCTACCCTCACCAGTCAAAACAGCCTTCAGGTTGATTCTGTAGTTGGATTACCACCATATTCCTATTTGCATTTGTATGGACTTTGTCTTTCTCCAAAGTTTATGTTCACCAGTTTGTGCATTGCATCAGTATTTCCTTGTTTTTTGTTGAATTCTTCCAAGCAACTCTTGATATATTCTTCATTGCCTTTCTTTGTCTCAAGTGTGACTTGATTTCATAACTTCTGGTAGAAGGCTTGCTCACCGTAATCTCTTTGGAGGTTGTATTTTCTTCTTTCTTCAATCAGCTCATTTATTCTCATCACCATCCATGGTCACCTACTACCTTGATCAAAACGTTCCCGGAATAACCACCGTGTGGCGCTCCCATCGTTCCAATTTGAGTTCTGTTTTTTTTGTTAAATTGGTACATCTGTTGTTGATATTCCCTTTAAATCTTAGTGTCATAACTTGACATTTGCAAAAGTTATATAGCCAAGAGTACATCTATCTCTGTGTGTGTTGGCGATTTTTTACAATTGCAGAAATGGATTTAAATTTGCAACAACGAACTTGTATTAAATTTTGCGTAAAAAACGGATTTAGTGGCGCACGGACGTTGGAAATGTTGGAAAAGTGTTTCGGCAACGATTCTCTAAAAAAAACGGTCGTTTACCAGTGGCACGAGCGGTTCAGAAGTGGTCGTGAGTCAATCGAAGATGATGAACGCAGTGGCAGACCATCGACATCGAAAGTCGGTGAAAAAATTGATAAAGTAAAAGAAATGTTGGTCAATAACCGCAAATTAACCATCAGAGAAATAGCGGAGGACTTGAACATTGCCTATGGATCCGCCCAAGACATTGTGGTTAATGATTTGGGTTTCCGTCGTGTAGCAGCAAAGTTGGTGCCAAAAGACCTCAATTTCATGCAAAAAAGAGACCGTGTTGACGTCGCAAAAGACATGATTTGCGAGGCTGAATCCGATCCCACATTCATCAAAAGGATCATTACTGGAGACGAGACGTGGGTTTATGAGTACGACACGCAATCCAGACATCAGGCAAGTGAATGGCGTTCACCAAATGAGCCGAGACCAAAAAAACCACGTCGTTTTCAGTCAAAAAAGAAGGCAATGCTGACGGTTTTCATTTATTACAACGGTGTAGTGCATCATGAATTTTTGCCAGAAGGCCAGACAGTAAACAAAGAGTATTATTTGGGCATTATGAGACGTTTGCGTGAAGCAATTCGCCGAAAGAGACCAGTAATGTGGGCAGAAAACTCGTGGATTTTGCACCGTGATAACGCACCGTCGCACAGTGCTATCATTACTCGTAATTTTTTGACGAAAAATGCAACAAATACCATCCAACAGCCACCGAATTCACCTGATTTGGCTCCCTGTGACTTCTTTCTGTTCAATCGAGTTAAAAAACCATTACTGGGAACGCGTTTTAGCAGCCGAGTGGAAGTAATGGAAAAATCGCAGGAAGCACTGATGGACATACCGAAAACCGAATATAAAAAATGTTTCGAGGATTGGATCAAGCGCTGGCATAAGTGTGTTGCAGTCGATGGGGATTACTTTGAAGGGGACAATATAGATTTAGATGAATAAACTTGTATTTTTAATTGTCTGAATAAATCCCGGGAACTTTTTGATCAAGGTAGTATGACAGTTCTTTAACGCTCACATTGCCACATCCTCCTGCAAATGCCTTCTTAAGGTAATTCAGTCTTTCTTATTTGCTCTGCTGTGTTCCTTGGTGCAGTTTTTCATTGATACTTGGTATTTAATCTTTCTCTGTTATGTTTTTCTTTTTAGGATTCCTTCTTTATTCATGCCTCATCCCCTGTATCTTCTCACATATTAATAGGAAAATATATAATACAAATATAAAATATTTACTATATACACATATACCTATTTTCCTTTCACCCAAATTACTATATATACCCATAGGATATGAATATTTAATGAAATGTGAGGATCAGCTCATGGTATAGACATTTTAGTACTACCAGTTCAGGTGGAGAGAAGGGAGCATGAGATAACATATATAATGGCTGCAGGACTAGATGGGTGATCTTTGGGGCTGTGAAACCATGTACGAGGGGTATCATAGTCTTTTAATTATTACTAAAAAATAATTGAGAAGGAAACATAATTTTTGTTTGCTTTTCTTAAGGGGTCTTAACATACACTTAACATAGTCACCACCCATAGCTTTTTGTTTCTCCCAGCATTTCTTGACCATTAAAAGGCTGTCATTGTAGAACTCAATTAGCATAGAAAAAGATTGTTCCACCTCTTGAATAACATCATTTGACTTGACAATTCTCAGCAAAATCCAGCAGTGGTTTTTTCTTAGCTGTGGGAATAAGAAAAAGTTACTTGGGGTGAGATCGGTAGAATAAGTAGGATGTGGCAAAATTTCAAAGCCACATTGCTTTGGTTATTGGTTGCGCCATGGTTGCAATATCAGGTCATGTTGTGCTTGCATTTGAAAAGGAGTCAGTAGTTGTGGAACCCAGCATGCTGGCATAGCAAGCATAAAATGGCACAACCATCATAGCTTTGCCAAATTAGTTTTTTGGGTTTGTATGGAATGGTGATTGACAAGTCATTGTATTAGTTTGGTGATACTCAAAACCTTTAGCTCTTTGATATTGAAAAACCCCCAAAACCTATCTTGAAGACTGTCATTGTTTGATAAATACCGTGAAATAAGCACATATTGCATTCAATTTGATGTCATCACCCTCAATTGATAAAAATCTCAATTCAAACACTTCAAGTATTGCTCCACAACATACTTCTAGCTTACACTGTAGAAATTTATTCAGAATAGATTTTGATGCTTTTTTTAATTCTGCATGGCCTTATTGGTGTGTTTTAAACAATTTATTCAATTCCTTTGCTAACTGTGCATACAAGATCCAAAAAATGCCCAGGTTACTGGATTCATCCATCTCTTCATGCCCTTGTAAAGCAAGTTCAAATACTCCACAAATCTTTACACAAAGTATAATCTTGCAGAGAATATTTGTTTCTTTCAATGCATAACTTTTGGTTGTTGATATTTTTCCTGTGGGTGAGCAGCACTGAGTAAACATCTTTTGTCAGCCTTTCCCAGAAATGCAAAGCTTGTGCAATTATTTATGCACTTCTTAGACAAACTATGCTTATTTACCTTCTTGGGGAAATGCTTCAAGCCTCGAAAATGACCCTCAGTCCATGCATCATTGGCACTGAAAAGGAAACACGGAAAGTAATAAAGATTCCATTGCATTGCAACCGCAAGTCCACTTCCTCCAATGGTACTCTTCCCTTGAAAACTTTCTAATGTAAGGCATTTCCCTGCTTTTAGCCACTTCTTCCATTATGAAAGCCAGTTTTGGCCTGCCATAAGACTTAATATCCACTTTTTTTTTAAGAATCAAAGTTTAAAAGTTTTATTCTTAGAGCTTTCAATACCCTGACAACATTTATTCTGAACACACTCAGATGGTTCATGCATTTGCTGATGGGAACAGAGTTCAAACATCATGCATTAGACATATAAGAATATCGTCAAGTTGCAAGATGTTTTCCTTGTTTATGTTTCACATACAAGCCATAAAGATTGCTCTACTGTAGCCAATTTTCATTGCAATGACCATTCAAGTGAATGTTCAATGACCATATGCTAGATTAGGAAAATGTTGTCAAATGAAATAATAATAAATGAAAAACCTATTTCAAATCATTTATTAGGCTTTTCAATATCAATAAGTCTGCAATTCAAGTATCATAATGTTCAAATATCAAATATTCAAGAATCACACCTTTTTACCTAAATTATAAAGTCATACTATATGTGCCTAAGTAATATGTGCCTATATTTCGTAAGCACATATAGTAATAACAGGAAATAAAACTGTGAGAATAATAAATAAAAATGAGGGAGAGTTAAAGAAAATGTGGTATTAACTAAAAAACACATTAAAATAATTCATGGGTATTAAATAGGCATAAAGGCAGGTAGTAAGTCATTACAATTATCCATGTAGCAGGCATGTGCCAATTTTACACTATGGCCACAGTCTAAACAAAACTGTGCCTAAGTAGTTGCTGATGTTTAAATTCAAATATGGTCAATGTGTCAAATTATATGGAAGTATTGTTAAATATCTTCAATGATACACATTATGAGATTATCATTGCAATATTTGGTAACTTGAGTGGTTTGTGCTAATATTCACTTGAGGTTCTTTCCCCAAATGTGTTTAGTTTGTTGCTCTTTTAAACATTTTTTCAATGGCATTGTTTGAAAAATGTGTACAATGTGTAATAAGGGAATAGTTGATCACGGTGTTGTGCCTACTGTTTATCTGAACCATCTAGGGACAATATTCCATGCTCAGCATCACACTTGTGATAACATTTTGAGATGCAGACACTGACACCAAACCAGCAGTGAATCATCTCTTACCTCTGGAGCTTCTTTCCTGCTAACTCAAGAGGATTAATCTTCCGTTATGATCTAAGTGTTCCAATTATATTTCCTTTGCAAGTAGTAGTTCCCTATTCATTAAATGAAGAGCACAATGTATTTTTTTTAGTAGTTCCCTACTTCATTCCATTATAGTTTATCCATTGATGAATGAATACATTTTATTATTTTGGATTTCCTCATGGCCTGTCAAATGACAATGGAACTTTATTCATATTTGCAATTTGACATCATTTCAAGTAGGTACTTTTCTTTTCTGAGTTTGATACCCGAGTAAAAATCTTTAATTTTGTTTTCTTTGCCCGTTGTCATTTTAAGTGCTAATTTTGAGTTTGTGTGCATTCCTAATCCATGGATCTTTATAAATCTGTAATACTCTCTTGCAGCTGACCCCAATTTGACTCAAAAATTATATTTTAGTCATTATTGCAATGCTTTGGCTCCTCTGATCTCAGACCCACGTGTGTTCATTTAATTCTCCAGTTCCTCCAATCTACTTTTTCTTTTGTGAAGGTTATATTTTGACTTGATTCCTTGTTGAAGTTTCTCCTGTTGCTTGTGCCAGGACCATGCCATATTCCTAGTAGAAGGTGGTTTAAAATATCATTCAGCAGCATGGTTACCATTTTAATTTGTAAACTCTATTACAGGTACATTCTTGAAATTTTTAGGGAATTGTGTAGCAATGCCTTCTCAAAAACTCCATCACATTAGGGTGTTATGAAATTTAAAAACATTTTGAAAAAGAAAATTATGATAAAATAAAGTAAAATATTGTTCTCAAAGTAATGGCACGGCACACACTTAGGTAAATTTTCAACCAATAATAAAATGATTGTGTGCAAATTAAACATAATAGTGCAGGCAAGGTAAGTAACACAACTGCAATTCTTACTCACCCTTAGACAATTATGGTCATTTATTTTATTTGGTGTGGGTCGCGGTGGTCCAGTGGGTACTACTACTGAACGGAGGGTCCCGGGTTCAATTCCCGGGCAAGGCACTCTGGGCACCTGCAGCTCCACCCAAGCTAGTTGATTTTTCGGGTACCAGATCTTCCTGGGAAACCATAACCGGCACAGGGAAAGGAACTGGCCCCCCTACCCTGATGTGTGAATATTCACATGCCGTCGGGCTTAGTACGTGGGTGAGCTCTACCATCACCTACTAAACCGACCTTCGGGTTGATTACTGTGTTTATAGTTTATGGTTATTTTATTTGGTACTACCATCAATCAAGCAAATATTTCATTACAACCTTCACCATGTCATGATGCTCCAAAGGGAAAGCTACCAATAAATATGCTTTCATTTGCTGTAAAGATAGATCAACAAGTCTACCATGGAAGAACTCTGGTGGATACCACTGTAATCAGTAAGGAAACACTCAACTAATTATAAATATGGTAAATTGTACTTAAATATTTGTGGCTGTGATAATGGAAGGTCATGTTAAAATCCTTTCATGTGATATTTTTAAAATATGGAATAACAACAAGAGCAATCATAAAGTCCTGAAGGCAAGGGGTCCTGGAAGACCTCTTTCACTGATGTAATAATTGTACTGACAATATGTCTTGGAGAGTAAAACCTCTGTTCAGGGAATCTTAAAAAAATCTCCAAATATTCTTACCAGCACATAATTTTTGGATATTCTTGAATTAACAGTAATACTGAGAGTGTGCGGGATGTGCAGTTCAGCCCACGGCAGCATCACTTGTTTGCGGGTGTCTCAGAAAATGGAACAGTGCAGCTCTGGGATTTAAGGCGGCCAGACAGGTGCAAGGAGCAATTCACGGCCCACAGTGGGCCTATATTCGCTTGTGATTGGCATCCTGAAATCTCTTGGCTGGCTACTGCAAGCCGTGACAAAACTATCAAGGTATTATCATTTTGCAAAGAAAAATTAAACTGTTATGCTGGATTCATGCTAAGTGGTACAAAGGCCACAAATTCAATTTCTGTTCAATTGTATGCAGATATCCGTATTGAAATTAAGTTGAAACCAACAATGAAGTCTCCCACGCACCAAATACAGTGAAATCAATATTATTTATGACAGTGGCTTACAGTCAACTCTCAATTATTCATTTTGAGAATTATCCAATTTGCTGATTATCCATGCTATTCTCTTCCCAGCAACTCTAAATTCTAATAAAATTACAGTCTTCTAAATAATTAAATGCTTAGAATCCTCAATATAGTTTTTAAAAATACATTTTTGAAAAACTTTCTTTTACTGAAATAGCTTCCTTAAAAGTTTTTATTTTCACAAAAGAAAATGTGAAGGATATTTAATGGTTTAATTAAAACATTTTTCTACTATCTGCACATTCCCATTATCAATTCCTTTGCATTCATTAACCTTGAAATTGCATATTCTTCTTTAAGGCAAGCAAAGACTATGCAAGTTTTACTATACAACAAATGTCATTAACTATCTACACTGCATTATTTTGAGTGGTATCATATGACAAATATGAACCCATATCAGGCATCCTATGTCAATATTCATCTTTTGAGAGTTATATGCTTTTTCCTGGCTACCAGATTCTTGTAACTTTCTGAGGAAAATATATTCAGCAAACCACTTGATGAAAGATCTGAATTCTTGTATGTTGTAATTCCACTGTTATAAAAGTAGCTTAAGAATGGAAAGAATGTACTTTCCATTGATAACACATGCAAATTAATCACATGGAAGGGAGTCTTCATATGTATATCTGTTAATATCACGACCATATTTTCTGGATATATTTCGGTCATCCATGTTTTTTGATTATTCTTACTTCCACATGCATCCATTAGCACAGATAATCTAGAGTTTACTGTAATTATATTTTCAAATTCTACTAGATTTGTGCAAATGTTAGCCATTGACAGAGAAATCTCTTTTACCAAAACACTTCTTTTCATTTTGAAAATTTTTCCTCAGAATGGGTCTTTTGGGTATAAAAACAAAAATGGATTTTTAATGTTTCCCGGTGATCTGAAAACATTTGCAGTAGATTGAAAATGTTTTTTGTGTATAAGAGCATGCTTCTATTAATTAAAAAAGCTTTTTTGATGATAAAGAAATGCAAGGCATTT